>OY728138.1:1333218903-1334468903 GCA_963277665.1 Viscum album
TCTATTTAACAATTTTAATTTATACATATGATTAAACCTAATTTTTATATAACATATCAAAATGAAAAATGTATTTTAAGAAAAATATAAATCACATTATTTTTTCTTTTATGTAGATTTGAAAATGTGGTTACATAAATTTATAAATAAAAAAGTAATCATCCAAATTAAAATGTTACAACATATAAAATTAGATATTAATTAAAATTTACCATTGTTTTGTTTTGTACATTTTTTCTGAAACAATCTCTTCAATATAATATTTAATTGAATAAAAATTCAATATTATATTCTTGTGGTGTTATATAAAATCTCTAATAATAATAAACCTCATCAATTGAAATATTTAATTAGAAATTTATAATAATAAATAAATTCATTAAATAATATAACCATCAACTTATAATGAGTGTCAAAGTTATCAGGACTTGTCTTCAGTAGTGGGGATGAAAACATTAATGTTAACAATTCTTAAGAATAGGTAAAATGAATTTGTACACTTGAATATGATATTGTTTCACTGATGGATCTATTATATAAAATGTTTCATCAACCAATATTATATTTATAATGGGACCAATATCGTATTTCATCTAAATTATATGTAAATATAGGTACAGTGAATTCCCTAGACATTTCAAATATTATAGACAATGGTGATGAATTATATTCGAGTTTAGAAGATCACATTAATGTGGTGATCTCTAACCCCCAGAAAAAGTATTACTAATGCCTCAACTAGTCATTCCTTTAATGGAATTGTAATTTTTAGATATCTGAAATCAAGGGTGGTTGAGATCTTTTAAAATGAATATAATCCCAATGACAATGGATAAATGATACATTTACTTAATAATGTATCCTTTTAAATAAAAATATTGATGAAATATTTATTTCTATAAACATTGGTCTTATAAATATGATTCTAGTGACATCACAATCAATTGGGAATGAATTTTTTTTACCTATAGAAATAGCATATATATAAATGGTGATGAAAAAAACTAAATAGAGGCTTGACTCATGCTTCAATTTTAGAATCTCATTTTCCACCCTACTAGTTGAAGAGTATATGGTTCGGGTATGATGAATAAAAAAATAATATATTGTTTATCATATGTTGGAATCCGCCCTTTAATATGCCTCAATACACTCTTTGAGTCTATGATGGTAACAAAAGATCACTTTTAAAGCATTAATGTCCCTACCTCTTCTGTTGAGATTATAAACTTTTAAATGGAACATTAATGGAATACGAATTATATATTTAATATATATGATTGATTTTAATGCTTCCATATATTTTGTCATTTAATGACCTCCCAAACCACATAGATCTATCCTAAAAGAATTTTGTTGGATTACTCCCCTAACAGGTGACCTCTGGGATACCTATAATCTAAGTAGTGGTATGACCAGTTAGGTATTCAAAAATGATAAACCCCCTTAGGCCAACTTGGAGGAACCCCAATGTTTCTTTAGATATTTTCACCAATTTAGATTCTAAAACATTACTAGTTTTTTAGGATTTATTTATGGAGGAATTTTATGATCCTCCTACCAACCAATGCATGGAAGGAGATAGTGGCACTATAATGAAGCCGTATGATTAATCTGAAATAACAAGCATGACACCTACAACAATAAATTATGAGGTTCACTCTAAGGAAAGAACTCAATGTGTACCATTATTTTAGGTAGAAATAAATGATTATGTTCTTGTTCAAAGAGTGGTTGAGTTCTTATAGCATCATTAGATAATCCTTTAGTATTTAATAATTGATGTATACATGTGAGTTTTCCATTAAAATTAAGACAAGCCTAAGGAGAGGATCTCCATGAAGAATTTTTTATCCATGTACATCAACCATTATATTATATATATATAATAATATCATAACAAAAGCATTATTTTCCAAGGGCTCTACATAAGTTACCCCTTTATATGAATTGCTTTCTGACTACATTTTGTCTTCTGGGTGAGACCCTATGTCTAATTAAGGGGCTCCCAATGCTTGGAACACTAGGCAATGATATATATGGAGAAATAAATGGATTTTATTCATAATTAAATAAAATTTAGGATATTATAATGACCAATAAGAGACACATCTTATGTTTACAATGTTGGGATAAAATAGATATGATTAATTCATGATCCAATATGTCATGAAGTATGTCCTTCATAGATGGGAACATGGGAAGGTATAATAACAACTCATATTCAAGGAGAAACTAGAAACACTATCTTATAATCATTGAGATGCATTATTCCAAGAAGAAATATTTTATTTGGGAGAAGGGGTGGAACATAACCATCTTTCTGATGAAGAATCCTTTGAGGAAAAATGTATAAAATGATAGAAAGATAAGAGATAGGACAATGTGGGAGTTCCCAAAAGTCTATATATAGGAGATAATCCTGGAGAAAATATTGATGTTGTTTAGCTCGATAAATTTCATCTTTTTGATGAATTCTGGCTTGTGGTGTTTTGAAAACATTTTCTGGATGTATATGGATTTTATAAATAAATAAAAACTCCAATAATTTATAAAGTGGATGTTGTAGTGACTACTATTTTGATAGATTTTAGGATGTGGTAATTCCTCTGACTCTTATCTAAAAAATTATTTAAAATGGATTTTTAACTGAAATTAATTTTATATTACTTGTTCCATCCTTATCATCAATC
Organism: Viscum album; assembly: GCA_963277665.1. NCBI lineage: Eukaryota > Viridiplantae > Streptophyta > Magnoliopsida > Santalales > Viscaceae > Viscum > Viscum album. Next base: position 1,333,221,597 of record OY728138.1, read on the forward strand.
GATGAAAACCTATGAAAATTATGAAGGGGATTAACTAATGTAATTAAAACCATATTAGCAATGAATGTAAATGTATTGATTCAAATATATTATTTGACAAAAACTAAAAGAAACGGAATATTTGTAACATGATCCCGTCGCAAAAGACCTTTTGCGACGGGGCTCCATCGCCAATCGCCCGCTGCCGAAAACAGCGTCGCAAATAGGGGTTTTTGCGGCGGTCCGGTCGCAAAAAGATTATTTGCAACAGTATTTTTTCCCCGTCACAAATGGGTTTTCGTTTATATATAAAACAGGTATTTACGACAGGCCGTCGTAGATATATTAGTTGCGATGGGTTTCTGACCCATCACAAATGGGAAATTTAAAAAATATTTGCGATGAAGGTATTTGTGACGGACCGTCACAGAAATGTTTTTACGACGTGTATTCTTCTTGTCACAAATGTTATAGTAAAAACATTTTTACGACGGGACACCCCGTCACAAATATTCCCATCACAAATACTAAAAATAATAAAAAAAATAAAATAATCAATACAAATCGTATAATATTATATAAAATAATAATAATAATAATAATATAAAAAAATTATATTATTATAATATAAAAAAAATATATATAATATAATTATGAAATATTAATATAAAATCATAATAATATGAATATAAATAATATAATATAATATAATAATACTAATATTAATAATATAAAAAATTAATATAATAATATTATTATTAAATTGTGTATATAATAATAATATTAATATTAATAATATAAAGAAATTATATTATTATAATATTAATAATAAAAAATATATATAATATAATTATGAAATATTAATATCCAAAAATAATAATAATATGAATATAAATAATATAATATTATATATTATGAAATATTAATATCAAAAAATAATAATAATAGTACTAATATTAATAATATGAAAAATTAATATAATAACAATATTATTAAAACAAAAATACATATTTATGAAAAAATAATATTAATATTATTAATATTAATAAAATTATAAAATTATAAACTTCTCAATTGTAATAATAAATATAAAATATTAAAAGTAATATTACTAAAATAAGTAGTCATTAAAAATAATACCAATAAGTAATAAAATATTAAAAAAAATAAAAACAAATAAAAACATGCAATATTCGTACCAATATGAAAGAAGAATTGTAAGTAGCTCATATGACAATAAACTACGAACTCAAATGTTTATTACATTTAAAAAATCACTAGGGGTGGATAATCTGGAGGACCTGGAAGAGGTGGTGGAGGAAACTTGATCCCTAAACTATGAGTGAGACGACGCATATACTATATCTTCTCCTAATGTTGCTCCTCAAATCGATGTCTCTTTTCATCCTACTGCTGACGCATCTGCTCCAACCATCGACGCATCTCCTCATCGTGCTGCTGACGCATCTCCTCCTACCCTTGGTGAAAATCCTCTATAAGCTGACTCTGAGCACACAACAGCTCCTGATACTATGAGGAAAAAGATGATGTCTCTCCATGAGCTCCTCTCGAGCTGGAAGCTGACATAACAACTGTGACACAATAAGCTGTAGGAGTCAAATGAGACTTGATACCAACTACTCGGCCCTTTTTGAAGCCATACTGGGTCGCTTTCATCCATGTCGTCTAATCAAAATGGTGGGCACTAGTCTGATCACCCATCTCGTCTTGACTCTCAGCCTGTGTCTGAGAGGTCTCAACCTCATATGACTCATTATGTTTCAATTAGAAATTAAAATAATGAAAATTTTATATAAATTTAATTTGCAAACTGAATCGAAAATAATACTGACCACAATCTGACAATGGTGGTCACCTCTAATATCTCTATTAGCCGGATCAGTGTACATCTTCCGATAAACACCATACGTCGTAATACCGGGCTTCTCGACTTCCTATATGAATATAAAATAAACTATTTATATTTAATGTTTTATAAAATATTTTAAAAAAGTATTTACCAGATTCTCTCTTTGCGCACTGAATGTACGACTACCGGCTCGATGCGTCACCTCTTGTCACCCCCGATTCTGTCGAACCAATGTAGATCTCCTCTGAAACACACCAACCAACTAGTGTGTACATAATCCATCCAAAACGTGAGATGAAATGTACTCTGGTTGGTTTTCTCCACAGGACTCATAAAATTCTATCACTCCGGCTTTCGTCACAGCCGTCTTTCTCAAATTATGCAAAAACTGACGGAAACAGCCACGCATAGACACCACCCATGCCGTGTGGATAGTTTCACGCATGCTGTCGTCGATGGGATAACATAAACCATAATATAAAGTTATTAATGAATTAAATTTCAAAATATATAATATTTAATTACGTACCAACCAATGATCAAACATTGCGGCCAACATATCAGCGGGAATCTAATCCAATGTGAGATAGGGATGAGAAAAATAATTGCGCAAGATAGCACTCCCCTGTCCAATAGCTATATGCGTAAAAATGTGTAAAAATAACAAATAATCAAACAATTAGAATAAAAATAAATTATAATTAAATATAACTAAAATACATAGGTTACCATTCCACCGTGTGTGCACATCGAATCCAAGAGGTGGACGTCGCTTCAGGATAAGATCTGGAATCATTAGTCTGGAAAGACCACGCCCCTTCCGAGTGCTCCCTATAGTGCCAACATCCCAAGGGCCAGATGACTCAAGAACCTAATCATCTATATGTAGATCAGCCTCCCGCAACTGGAGAAACATTTCTGAGTCCATCTGAAACATGAATTGATTGTTATTAGCAAACAGTTGAAAATAACTATTATGTATAGATATATATTTTTTATGATTCTAACCAGCATTTTACTATGTCAATGTTCATCTTCATAATCATCTACATAGATGTCAATGTCAATGTCTTCATCTTTCTCATCCACATCATCAATTTCCATATTAGTTTCACTTTCATCATCTCTTGTCATTTCAAATTCAGTTGTAACATCATTGACAACATCGTCACTATCAACCCTTAACTGTGTGGTGTCATCCTCGATATTCATGTCTCTTTCTGAAAAAAGATGTGTTTTGAGGAGTTTCCTGAAAAATTTCATTTCCTTACACTTCAATGGAATAGCATTCAGTTTGAGTAAACTGATTTTCTCAAGATTTAACTTTGGTTATACTCCATCAATCATACAAATCTTTTACAGTAGCACAATATTTTTCATAATAAATTTGATGTTACTGATGAGAAAATAAAAATGGTTCATTTATTGCAAGAATCCTTTTATGTTTAATATCAACAATTCTATGAGTCAGACGAATACACAATCCTCTCTTAGTATCCAGCCATTGACAATTAAACATTGTTACATAATTCTGTCTAAAATAACACAGTTCAATAATTTTTTCAAGCATGTTGTAAATGTAAAATTCAATATCTCTATGATGTGATCCCATTAAACAAACACCACTATTTATTTTTTTCTTTGATTCCCCATATGCATGTGTATGAAAGCGATAACCATTCACCACATATGAATTATAAGATTTAGCCATTTTGGATGGTGGGCTACTCAATATACGCAATCGATTATCAATCTTATCAGCATGTACAGATACCTGAAAATTTGTAAAACAATTATCATTATTAAAAGTAATAAATTGATTTTAAATGTAAAAACAAAAAATAATGTATGTTTCCAGTTTTTAAAACTAGTAGGCAACATGTTTTTGCCGACGTTTTTCTAAGCTAGCTGCTGTAATTTGTGGAAATTGTTTCTTGATGTGATCATCATATAACCTAAAAATACAATATGATTAATTTACTATAACAGAATCTATAGAATAAGGTATTGGAGCACTCACTGTACAATTTGTGACATTTCTTTACAGATTAGTAGAACATATGTACGATCTCTATGATGTTAATCATCTGAAAGACATCTATCATGAACACCACCAAAGCCAAGTTTGGGCTAATTGAAAACTGATAATTGATTGTTCATATTACCATCAAAATTCCCCTCATTCCAGCCCATGAGGTTAAATTTTTAGGGATATTCAGATTCAATATAATTAGAGCAGAATAAAGCAATTTCTTCTTCCAAATAAGCTTCAGCAATTGAGCCTTCAACTGATGCTTTGTTACGTACTTTTTTCATCAATTTCTGCATGCATCTCTCAAATGGGTACATCCCTCAAAACTGAACCGGACCTCCACATTTTGCTTAATGTGTCAAATGTAATATCAAATGTTCCATTAAGTCAAAGAAAGATGGCGGAAAGATTTTTTCCAGTTTGCATATAATTACAACAACAGCTTCTTCCAGTTTTCTTAGTGTATCGTAGTCTGTTGTCCCCGCACACATGTATCAGAAAAAATATGATATATCTGTTATCAACTCCCAAATATTATAATTCAGAAAACCCCTTAATCCAATAGGCATATTTATTTCCATTATAACATGACAGTCATGACTTTTTAATCCGGTAATATGACCATTTTTAACAAATCTTCCCAGGTTGGAACCATAGCCATCTAGAAGTCTCAATTCTGCAATCCACTGACAAAATAATAGGCGACTCTCTTTGGTCAGTGTATAAGAAACTTTTGGCATCATTAATCTCTGTGATCTGACATTTTCAAACAATTCAAGTTCTGATCGCCTGCAAATTTGGGCAAGATCTAATCGTGCCTTTAGATTATATTTGGTTTTACCTGGTGTATCCAAAACTGTATAAAATAAATTATAAAAATAGTTCTTCTCAATATGCATGACATCCAACATGTGTCGGACCAAAAAATCAGACCAATATGGTAGATTCAAAAAAATGATCTGTTTTGTCCAATTGTGTTCTTTCCCAAAGCCATGAATTTTCTATTGGTTCATTATCAGTCAAAAGTGATGAGAGGTAATGAAAATAAAACTGATTATAAATCTGTACCTGATATCATTTTTGGAGGTTCATCTCTTTCCATTATACCTTTTATGAAATGAAATTTATTCCTTCGAAAAGGATTATCGATTGGAAGAAATCTGCGATGATAGTCAAAATAGAAAGGTTTTTTTCATTCATGAGCATAAATGTTTTGTTGTCTCTCATACAGTAAGTACATGCATTTAGACAATGTCTACTCTAGCCAGATAACATGCCATATGCCGGGAAGTCACTAATTTTCCACATCAAAGCAGCTTTCATTACAAAATTTTGTTTCACAGCAGCATCATATATACCAACACCATTACTCCACAATAAATTTAACTCATCAATCAATGGTTTCAAATAAACATAAATATTCATTTTCAGTTCTCCTGGGATTAATAATGTCAAAATGATATAAGTCTCTTTCATCAATATCCATGGAGGAAAACTGTACAGAGTTATAAAGACAAGACAACAGGAATACGGACTACCAAAAGATTCAAATGGACAAAAACGTCAGTAGAAAGACTCAATCGCACGTTCTGGGATTCTAAAGAAAAAGACGAATGCACTTGATAAAAATGTTTCCATGAATCACCATCCGATGGATGAATCAATCTTTTAATATTTGAAATATTGTCTTTATGCCATGACATCATTATCACTGTGTTCTGAGACATAAATAAACGCTGCAACTTGGGTGTAAGCGGTAAATATCTCAATTGTTTTACAGGAATCAATCCAGACTTCCCTGATTGAGCTTCTTTATAACTCAATTTTCCACATGTGGGACAACTATCCAACAACTCATTTTCACCAGAATATAAGATGAAATCATTTGAACATGAATGGATCTTTTAATAAATAAGGCCGAAATTACGAACCAGTCTCTTGCAGTCATAATAATTAGCAGGCATCACATTTCATTCATGTAACTGTTCTTTAACCAAAGAAAATATCCGATCAAAATAGTTATTTGACATTCCATTATCTGATTTAATAACCATAAATTTTGAAACTGCTTATAATTTTTTTATCTTACAACAAGGATATAATGCATCCTTATCAGACCTGAACAACTCAGTAAATTCATATGGTGCCACCTCGGGAGGTAAATCAACATCATCCTCGATTTCAGTTTGTTGAACGGATGACCCTACAACATCATGTACTATCTTATAAAACCGTGATGGATCCAGAATCAAATTATTAGTATCTTTTCTGGAACTGCATTGACCGTGTTAATACCAAAAAATATAATCTGATTGAAAAGCATAACGCAAGAGATGTTTCCCAACGATGTCAAATGTCTCAAACGTTCTCAGAGCACATTTTTTACAAGGACACTTAATTGTCCCTTATGAAACAAATTCCAGGTATGATTTTGGAAATGATAAGAAATCTTCAACACCATAAACATATATAGGATTTAAACTAGAACCATTTGGATTTCTGCACTGATTTACCAAACATGATTATCTAATAATGATTGATGTCGATTTCCTTGTTCCATATTCATATATATGTTTCTAAAAAATTTAAAACCATTACTGTTGTTAAATAATTTGATATAAGAAAAACAATATCCTATAAAGAGAAGATACATAATTACATTAATTTCGTAGTAATTTCCAACAGATTGGCGGTAGCTCTTTTACCTGAGGACTCATCTCCTTGTAAGAAGATGAGTCGTCAGCAAAAAGAGCCTCTTTTTTCCGATGGATCATATCTTTTTAACTATTTCCCGACTGAAATCAGTATGAAAAACTTGTTCGGACATACATTAGAGCACATTTTTCATACTGATTTTAGTGGTAGAAAGTAACAAAGATATGAGACGTTGAACAAAAGGTAGTCGTCAATCCGCTTGAAATTGTGTCAATTTATAACCATGTACTCGAATTTATTTGATTTTTGATTAATTATTACTAATTATTACTGATTATTACAAATCTCATTATTTCCAACAGATTTTTCTCTATTCTTAACATGTTCAAATCTTAAAGGGTCGTGAATTTTCAGGTCATTCCCAATAAAATGTTTTTATCAGCCATGTCCAATGTAAACTCTATAATTTTCAATACTTGGTTTATCACCTTGCAAGTAGTGTTGCAATAGGATGACATAAGTAATGTCGTTCTCATCTTTAAGAATCATTTCGTATGACCCTTTACATAGATCATTCTTCCTTGAAAAATTAAGAGAACATCAGTATATTTCTCTTAATTTTTCAAGAAAGAATGATCTATGTAAAAAGTCATGTGATATAAATGTTATAGATGAGAAAGAAATGACTTGGGTTGTCCTATTGCAACACTACTTGAGAGGTGACCAACCACGCAAGAACAATTATAGAGTTTACAATAGACACGGTTGGTGCAAACATTTTATTGGTCATAACATAAAAATTGGCGACCCTTTAGGATTTGAACATGTTAAGAATATAAAAAAACTTGTTGAAAATCTTGGTAATTGTAATATTTTATAAATATTTTATAATTTTAATAATATAAATTTTTTTATAAATATTAAACATATAATAATAAAATAATTATATTATTATTATTATTTAATTATTAATATTAGAGTAATATTATACTTTATATTATGTTACTATTTATGTTACTAATTATATTACACATTATTTTACTAATTAGTAATGTGAAGATATGAATATAGGTCGGGTGGTTAATCAATCATTGAATATAAAAACAAACATGATTGACCTCTTATCTACCTAAATTTTCTTTTCATTTGTGTGTTGAGGTTGATAGGAAACATCTACGTCCACATGTAATATTTGATATTACTGTCAAAATTATAAACTTTATCACCTATATTTTGGCAAGGAGGTTGATAATTTTAACAGTAAAATCAAATATTACATGTCGAGGCAGAAGATTCCTGTCATGCCTCAACACACAAATGAAAAGAAAATTGAGGTATATTAGCAGTCAATCACGCTTCCTAATTTTCTTAATTATTTTATTTTTAATTGTCTCCTAATTATTTTTAATTATTTCCTAATTATTATTAATTGTTTCTTAATTATTTTTAATTGTTTCTTAATTATTTTTAATTATTTTTTTATTATTTTTAATTTTTTCCTAATTATTTTTTATTGTTTCTTAATTATTTTAATTATTTCCTAATTATTTTAATTGTTTTCTAATTATTTTATTTTTAATTGTTTCCTAATTATTTTGTTTGTATTTGTTTCCTAATTATTTTATTTCTAATTTTTTATTATTAATTGTTTCCTAATTATTTATGATTGTTTCCTAATTATTTTATTTTTAATTGTTTCATAATTATTTTATTTGTAATTTTTCCTAATTATTTTATTTGTAATTGTTTGTTTTTAATTGTTTCCTAATTATTTCTAATTGTTTCCTAATTATTTTTAATTGTTTCCTAATTATTTTTAATTTTTTTCCTAATTATTTTTAATTGTTTCCTAATTGTTTTTAATTATTTACAAATTATTTATAATCTATTAAATCTAATTATTTCCTAATTATTTGATGATTATTTTAATTAAATCTAATTATTTCTAAACTATTTAAAAATTATATAATTATTCCTAATTGAATATAACTATTTCTAATTATTTATAATTAAATATATTTCTTTTTAATTATTACCAAAACATCCTCCGGGAGTGTCGAACCAAGAGTGTAGCAAGGCCTGTTGTCGTATACTAGGTTACCCCGAGTCAACCTCAAAACACCATGTTAGAGTTTTCACTCATACGTACAACTGTGCCAAAGCCGCCTCTACTTGTTCATATCCAGGCAAGGATTATTTGGTACAACCAATTAATCTAATTATACTATATAGCTACTAAACATTCTATTAAGAAATTAAAATTAACAATTAAAAATAAAATTATATATTAAAAATAATTTAACTATTAAAAAAACTATAAATAACTTTTATATTTTGAAGGGGTTTGCGCCTCCTAACTCCTTCTCTACTCTTCTTGTAAGAAAAAATTAAAATAATAAAATTTCTACTTTGAACATGAAGTTAAAGAGAGAAAAAAAGAAGAAGAAGAGAGATCTGATTGATTTGAAAAAATGGATGGGGGTATATATAGGTTAGAATATTAGCGACGGTCTTATTTGCGACGGTATCCCGTCGCAAATTCCATTGCTGGCATTAATTACGGGCGGTCGTTAAAAGGGTTTTTGCAATGGGCCCGTCGTAAATATCTGCCTACCGACATACCATTCGTGACGGGAGGATATCCCTGTCGCAAATTGCTATTTTCTACTGCCAGTATTGGTGATGGGCCCGTTGCAAATACCTTCGCCCGCATTTAATACGGGAAGCGGTTAATAGGGTTTTTGCGATAAGCCCGTCCAAATAACTACAGGCCGACATACCATTAGCGACGGGCGGATATCCCCGCCGCAAAAGCCTATTTACGGCCAATGGTATTGGCGACGACACCTGTCACAAATAACACCTGCTGAATAGTGTTTTGTGATGGGACAATTACCCGTTGCAAATAGTATTTTCCACCTCCGGGGACTTGCAACGGGACGAAGGCCACTGTTGCAAATAGGCTTCCTATGCTTTGGCGCGCAAACCACGCCGTATCTATTACGACGGGTCCAGTATTCCCATCGCAAATAACTGACCATTTGTGATGGGAAGATATTCCCATTGCAAATACGCTTTTCGTCAGATTTATTGCGACATGATATATTCCCGTCACAAATAACCCATCGTAATAATCGATTTTTCCCATTGTGTAATGGAGTGTAGAAACTTTCTTCCCAGATGTATGTACATGGAATTTTATAGTTATGTTTAGAATCACTTTTGAATTTTATTTGACCCAATTGGATAAGGAATATGGTTTCCTTATCGATATTTACACATAAATGGGAATATGTATGTATAACATCACTATAACATTAGAGAACCTCCATTTGGTTATGGAATTAAATGACTCAACGTGAATAAGAGCATGAAGGGGAATTTGGAATAGGGATTCTAATATTCAATGTTGCACATGTACGTTGATAAAATATCTTTTTGTAATTCAATTATATTATTTGAAATAGTTTATGAGAGTAAGTAGAGGATGGATTAACTTTTTAGTTCAATGAAACATTCAAGCATGGATTGAGTGATGTGGGGTATTATAGGGTACCCTATAAGATATTTGTGTCTTTTTTTATAGAAAAATTCTATTTATATCTCATATTGGTGATGTATAATGGTTTGAAAACAATATTTTTATTAGAACTACATTTATGGGTTTCCAACCTGACAGGTTTTATTCTTTTTTATTTTTTATATGATCAATTTTTCTATTTCAATATCTATCCATGGTTATCTTTTTTTTTCATACATGTTATTATTGTGTCAAATCAATTTATTAATTCCATGCTCTGACATGATATACTAGTGTATTTTTCTAAATTCTCAAGTAGTATTGATGAAATGGTGGGGAACTATACATAATAATATGAGGAAAGAAACCCCAATGTTAATGAGATTTTAGTGTCATGAATAGAGATATACATGAGGAATAGTTCACAATGATTATAGTTGTATTTCCAAGATTTTTATGTGATGTGGTATTGGATCACATGATCTAGACCATTCAACGATCAAAAAGGGATTATAGAGTCTTTTTTGAGGAATGTGTTTGATACATTAGTGTATAATATAGAGGTTATACAAATCGATAAAAATATTTTTATTGTGGAATGACTAGGAAAATAAAATAATGTAATACATAATAATATAATATTAAATAGGTACATAAAGTATGACCATGGAACATATGAAAATAATGGGTCCCTATATATTATATCATAGTGTATAGATATTAGAGGTCTTTATCCTCATGAAATAAATGGTTATAGTTTGCAGTGTGTAATATTAATGAATTAACATTACGAATCATAGGGATACATTAGAGAAAAATTAAATAGTTACAAATAGCCATGTATGATTTAAGATGAATCAAACATTTATGGAATGAAGCCAGATTATAGAGAAAATGGTATTCAAGAATGATTTAGTTACAATAAGGGTTACATCAATGTATACTGAACACAAATTATGGTTGTAAATTAATGAAATGAGATCACTCATAAATTTTCTAGAATCTTTTTTTTGAGTTAAAATATCCCAATGGTTTCTAGGTTCATTTGTAGATCCTATAATCTTTATGTATTCTTATGTTTACACTCTAAATTTTACCTTGGCCATGAAAGAGACGACCTCTAGAGTGGAGAAATTAATTACACTTATGTCTCCCATTATGGGGTTTCATCCTTACAAATTTTAATAATATTTCATATACAGTTTAAGGGTCATGAAATTTGAAAAATAGAAGACTAGAGTAAAATGTTTAATTTATTTAAAAAATACTATTGAGTTTTATGTTCATATAGCATTTTCTAAATGGAGAGATAGTCTAATAAAAAATGGAGTAGAGAAACATTATGTTAATTAGAGGACTAATAAGAGTATATAATATCTAAAAAATGTATTCACATAGTTTAATGTTCTGATTATTAGAATAAAAATAGTGGGTTCAATGTGATAACCCACATGGTAATCGAGAGCTAAGAGCCTACCAATACATTTGAATGGTGAATTTAATAGATGTAAATAAAAATATGATGTATTTGAATCAAGATAATGATATGGTAAAATTAAATAAAAATATTACCAATGTCTGATATTTTAATGATAGGTTTCATGGAAATGTTGTGAGTGGCATTCATGGGGAACAGGTCCTTCTCATTAGGATAATAATAACAGTAGTTTGAAGGGCCGAATATTGAAAAACTAACGATCATTACCTGGCATATGATTAATTTAGAGTTGAATACAATTAATTATTTATATCCAAGAATGATTTTAAATGATTAAACTACTAATGTAATGAATTATTATATATGGATGGAAATACTAAAGAGGTGGTTGAAATATACCAGTCTCAAACCGTCTATGATTAAGTTGATGCATGACTTTTAGATATGTCTAAGATATACATTTTAGTCACTTTATATAATCTAAATACAACAACAATAAAACATCATAATTCATTTATAATTCCCCATTATAAGAGGCTAGATGAAAAACCCAATGTGAATAATATAGAACTGAAAAACTAGGATGAGAAAAGGGGTTTAAATAGGTGGAGTCATTTGGTTAGTATTATGGTGAGAGATAAAGGTGTCTATAAATATCCCATGTTGAAGGAATTGAGGAATAAATTTTTATTATGAAATGGGATTATTTTTATAATATTTTAAGGGATACATGACACTATATTGAATGATCCAATGCTGATCTATATTTTCAGTTTGAGAGGAGGAATTTCTATTTCACTATGAAACCGTGGATAAAGATCCATGTATTGATATAGATATTACATTGATTGGAATCTCATTAATGAATTTTATATAGTATATGATAAGATTTTAATAATAGTTCAATGTATTGAAATATAGACCTCCCACCACATATTTTAATATCATGATACATGTACTATGTAAATGGAATTTTAAATTCATCCATCTAGGACATTGATGTCATGTAGATTATGTTATTATGATTAGTACTTAAAAATTTGAATATATTTTGATTCAAAAATAAATGTTATATGTGTTACACTCAGATGGATTTGTCTTAGTGTTGGGCTATTTTAAGACAAAACTGATGTGGGTAGAGAGACACTATGTTTCAATATGAGGTGGGAATTTCATTCTGATTCATGACTAGGCTGAGGATAAATGATTTGGGAATCATGACTTATCTTTTTTTAGTAGTAATCATTACATGCATAATTTTTATATATATAATGTAATGTTATATATTTTTAATGTTTATAAATTGATAAATGATACATGCATCAAGAACTCTTACATGGATCTGAGTCTAATGTAAGAAAGAGGGGACTATGAGGGATCAGAATTTTTGCTTGGGAACCAAGAAAAAGTTAATAAATAAAGAGATAGGAAAAATAAGGGGAATTATCCCACACATTGTTTTTATGATAAGAGATATTACCCTATTATAGAGTCTAACATATAATGATCTAACATGAATAATGAGACCATATACAAGGAGGGGTAACATGTTTTCTGAAATTTTAGTTTTTCCTCAGATAGGATATGTACTCAACACTATATATCCCCAGGCTAGGGAATCAATCCTCATGATGCTATTTTGATACAATAGTTTCATTATAGAACTGATCAACATATTATATAAGGAATCATGCTTTAAGAACATTTACATAGATCTAGCTCCCATGTAAGATGTATTTTTCTCCCATAACCATACAAAGTGTTTGAAAAGTAATTTATAGTAAACCTTATGTTGTTTAGATTTATGTCATGTGATTAGGATTCATATCCTTTAATTTAATCAAGACATATATCAAACATAAAAATTGGATAAATAAACCATATTCTATAAAAATATTCTCTCTAGCCATTGTGACTAGGGAGTACGATCCATTGCTGTATGTCATATATATATCATCAGTTCCATCCCATTTTGGCATTATCTTTGGAGGAATCTCTCTTAGGTACCATTAATGTTCTGAGAACAAGTATCAACTCTCCATTAAGTAATGAGTATATATTAAATTTATTATTAAATGATCATTTTACCTTGTTTTGATGGATTTATATGTTTTATAGTGAACATAAACATTTAAAAACAAGTGATTCTTACTCATCTAGTCACTTAATAGAATTTGTAGCATTTAATACCTAACTATATATAGTGACACAAAATGAAGATAGATGAAACTATAAGGTTATGTATTCTTATGTCTTATAAACAAGAGAATATGGTTTTGTATTTATATTTGTTTGGGTTTTAGTTTTACAATCCTAGAAATGATATGAGAAAATTTTAATCCAATACATCTTCTCTCTACCCACTATTTTTCCATAATATTAAGAATGATCTTACTGAAATCCTATATCGATAAGTTTTTCACTGCATAATAGTTGGATGAGCTGTGAGACAGAATGTTACATTGAATATATATCTTTTTCAATTTAAAATAGTAGAAATTTGTTATATCATTTTTCAATATTTTTTAAGGGGCATGAAATATAGTTATGATGTTCTACTTCAGGAAAATTGTGGAAAACTTTATCTTATCTCCAATGAGGCAAACAACGTAATGAAAATTGGAAAATAATTTAGTGGCAGTGATGATATACATGAAAATCCAATATGTGGCTGATGGATATGGACGCAAAACTTATATTCGTCAGATAGAAAATGCCTGTGTTATATTATTCTGAACCAATAGTATGCATTGATATTTATTAGGTGAGAGTGTTTTAATTCGAACTAAATACCGTCGAAGATGATTTCATGGAAATCATATATGGAAGAATGGTTTTCATCTCTTTTAATAAATCTGAATAGGATGGCGTAAAATCCTTATTTTAGAAAACTTTATTTGAATTTGGACCATAATATTGGGTGAAATACACCACATGACACCATATCTATTCCTTCTCAGTATAGAATTGTCAAAAAATAACCATAATGTTTTTCCATTCATGTGGAAATACATATGATTGAGGTATCAATTAGAGAATACATTAGATAACTACTCTCTAAGGAGGGTTTGATTTATCTAATTTACTCTATATCATTTCTTGTGAATAGATAGACTACATTATAGTCTGGGATGTTGATAACTATTTTATCTCATTCGGGGTCTTCTACGATTGATGTTAGATTAGAAAAATAATTTGAATGGTAATTATATGAATGTGGGATGTGAGAAAATGTATGATCGTAGATGAATTATTCCTTCAACCCTTATACATATTTTTTAACGGTGATAATTACACCTTATTAAAAACATATTCATCATTCATATTCGTGATCACTATCTAAGTCACCATTGATATACAATATATCTATTAGAATATATATATCTACATCTAATAATTTAATGAGATATTTTTATTATATATAATTATTTGTTCAAAATTTCTATAGAAATAATATGTAAGGAATGACATCATTATCTAGAGATTTGAATACAATCCTCAAATGGACCCTATTATCCTTAGGTTTCTCCATCTTCTTTCCTATCAGTATTCAAGAAGAACCATATAAATTTTCTCCCCTATTAGGGGATCATCACAAATTGAAAAAATATCTATGTTGAGTATCTCTATATTCATCGGTGACATCTATGATATATGTTTCTCTATGTGGGAATCAACTAAAACAAACAGTTTGGTCTACTTAGAAGGAAATAAATAAATGAAAATCAATTATTAGATGATTGGTAACATCACAAGACATATAGTGAGTTTTTAATATTTGTGGATATAGTTATTCAGATTAAAAAGAGAAACCATATAGACCTCATAGAGCTACAAGTTGAGTCTCAACTTTTGTAACATTGATATTAATTAATGAAAATTATTCTTGATATAATAAAACTTTTTTAGACATATTTAATTGACCTTCTTATATAGAAGATAATATTCTCTTTGTTTTTACTTTTTCATGAAGAAATAATGTATTCAGGTGATCACTCCAGGGATACCACATAATGAATGAGTAACATTATTTCTATGTGTGGAATCAATAATAGAAGTCTCAATATATATTTTTTGAGATCGATAAGGGTTCACTAAAAATATATACCCCATTAATATGTGAATAAATTATTCATCAACTATGTGAAGGGTAAAAAAATTCCATTATAATTTCTTTTGAATCATATAATGTAAAAAGGTGTACCAAAATACAACTTATCACTTATAGATTTTAAGGATGAGTAATATATAGTATTTCATTAGTATTAGAATGGAATACATTTATGTTAAAAAAATTTCCCATGATGTTGAGGAATTTATTGAATGTCACACAAAAATTAATTTTAGGGGATTCATATTTAGGTATTATTATTTAAATATTTTGAAAACTATCTCAACGTATATAAGGTGATGAAAATTTTGATGATATTTGACCAATAAATCAACCAAATAACATTCCATGTATTTCAATAAAATTTTCTTAATGATGTGGTGCACATTAAATTGATTTGTAATTTTATATTTTTTTTATGCCAAATGGGATTTCATTATAGTAATATACCCATTGGTGTGCCTTGAAATTTTCCTCTTTTTCTTTAATAGGGGACATATGGATTTTGTTATATCTTGAATATCCAACACTAAAACAGAATGGATAGTGAATACCTATTACATTTATGAACAGATAATTGATTGGAACTATTAATATATATTTTGAAATTGTCAATTAAAATCTCTGATGTAGATGTGGACCTAAAAATTTTCTTCTTCTATTGACAAGGATTATGTCAACCATCCACATAGGGTATTAATCTTTTCAAATGACTATGGATTTTATGATCGTCTAAAATTAATCTTTGACCAAGGTTTTTTTAGTAGTTTTAACATTATACTAGTTTTATTTGATTCCCTCTTAACCCAGAATGGGTTGTTGAAAAACATTAAAAATGAATTTTTATGGAAAGAAGGATCCCACCATTCTAGTAACCAAAATGGATATTTAAATAAATGGTTGTTATCTAGTTCACAAAAATAATGTCTATGCACATCAACATACATAAGAGAAATATTTATATAGATGCATTAAAATACACATTCAGGTATTCACTATATTGAGGTATATGATTCCTTTTATTCAAGGGATAATGGAGATCTTATCTCGGTATCTTGTGGATCCTCTTATATATCTATATTTACTTGTCTAATATTATAAATAGATATTGATACTCATTCCAAAAATAATGGAGGAAAATCTAAAAGATATTTTCTCCCATTCTATATCCTTAATATCATCAAACCTGGGAGATGATGATAAATATTTTCATACTTAATAAATAATGTGAAATTTTTTATTTGAGGATATGTCTCTAGATCATGAGGCATCTAATGTACATTATTCATTATCAGGATCATCTAGGATATTTTATCCAACCTCCCAACTATAACTATGTTAGGAAAATAAATAGATACCTTAGACTTGACTGATTATATGGGGAAATAATTTTCTCTATTTTATGGTAAAGAATAAAATATTGACACTAAAAATGATGATACGTGGTAATCATTGTATATTGAAGACAGAGAGGGAGCATGCTCATCAAGGGATAATTATCATCTATTAGATCAAATTATTTTATTACATTGATTTCTTTATTTAATACAAATCATCCCATGATAATGGGGAACAAGATACCACATTGTTCTCATCTTCTTCTCTATGGGTTGGCATAGATTTAATTGAAAAGTGAAATTGTTTTATAGTATGAAAATTAGTTATACTATCCCTAATTTATAGGTTCCATGTAATTAGTTTAATTAAAATGAAATTATTAGTTTCAATTTACTATATTAATGATGGATACTTCAAGGAAACCTTACCTAGACCATTGTATAATAATAATTTCATCGAAATCATTGACCAGTCAAAATGGATTCAAATGATTTGTAGAATTTATAAATCTAAAGTGATTTCCTTATTTAATTAAAGTGAAGAACATAGTCTTAACCAAGTTCATTTAATGGATTGATAAGATACATTTCTATACTATTGGAGATGATGATCCAAATCGTACTATTTTTCCTAGTATCATTATATCACATTAGTAGAATATTGTGTCCAATAATAGTGATTTTTAAGACATGAAACTTAAATTATCACCATCATGAACTCTGGATTTTCCATTAATAGATTACTTAAGTAATTGATTATATGATAAAAGAACATCAATATGAAAAAATGATCCATAGAAATCCCAATGGATGTTGAATATTTTATCCTAAAAATTTATAATGATTTCATAGTTAGATATGAGGTACCCAAACATGTTTCTGACCCAGATCCTTCTAGGACATTTTTATACACTCTTTTCATAGACATGTATTATTATGTTTGATTATGACATGTTAGAATATTTATGTCCCAAGAACTATACATTTCATACCAATATGATATTTATTACATAAATATTACCAATGAGTTATTGATGAATGTCAGTGACACCCATTTTTCTATAGATATATTGAGGATTGATACGTATTTTTATAACAATCTCGTGATCTTGTTTTATGAATAAAATGATCTTATTTTTCTAATTATTTTAAATCATTTCAGGGTAAACATCAGTGGTAGTAGATTGATATTTGAATTTTTTTGGGCATAAAGGACAATAATGAGTGCATCTATGTGAAATTTTAGTAGGTGAAGTTAATCCAGCATTGAGCGATTAGAGGATGAAATTGATATATATTTTAATGTATCATTTTTTACTAGGGGTATATTATTATTATCAAGAGGATTATCTCTATTATAAATTTTATAGGTCAAATATATTTTTACATATTGTTCCTTTTCTTCATAAATAGTTATTGAAAATACTATGGTATATGGGTTGGGATTAACTAGTCTTCCCATGTTCGGATCATAACATAATGTTTTCAGAAATATCTAGTTTGTAATATTATATAATTGGATTTGAACAATATGTATATGAATTTGGAGTTGAAAATTTCACTAGTTGAAATCAATGATGTCCATGTTTCCATGTTTTTACCTCATATATGGATTCAGCATATATGTTTCAGGAATTTAGGGGCCTATTTTAACCCCTTCTTCCTCAAACTCTTCATTCTCCTCAACCTCTACAACCACTTCCTCACCCTCCAAGATTATAGGTTCAGAAATAAGTTTCATATATATCAAATTCATTACAAAAGGTTTCTATCCGGGGGATCACATTGATATAATCATATTGTGATTATTCATCTGAAGTGAATTATATTCGGTTGGAAAGTGACAATAATTTCATTAGATGGGATGTTACCTATACTTTTGTTGGTTGAGGTAAAAATAAATGATGATTCTATATTGCCATATGGGTTGAAATAGATTACACCCCTTCACATTTTCATTATTTCCCAAATAATGCAAACTCATCAAATAAAACCTATTGATATATTTTTATGTCAAAAGAGCTTGTTTATCCAATTTAAATGGAATGAGGGTCTCAATTAGATGATTCAGATTCAACCTTAGTATATAATTCACCATGTTGACCAATTTATTGTCATCAAGTCATAAGAAAAATAAATTTATTAAGAAATTAATCCATTCTCCCTCTTTTTATAGAGGTATGTTAGAGACATAATTCACCTAAGTTGGTGGCTCTTTTAATTTTTCTTTTCCATATTTTACCATTTTTCAGATTATATAAGTGATTATAAGTCACTCATTAATATTTTACCCCTAAATATGATTAAAAAGGTTGTCGTTTGGGTGTTTATTGATAGTGGTCTCATTGGTTGTCATAGCTTTCGGAAACATGAGTTAGTTATTTATCATGGAATCATTGAATTTACCAAAGACATTATATTTCTACAATAAATACACATTATTTTTATATATCATTAATTTGTGGAAACATAATCTCATTTTTTTCCTCATTATATATATTTTATCATTTTTGTTGTTTTTATTTAGGAGGGAATAAAGCATGATTCTACATAGTATTAGGTTTTGAAGATGGATTCATAGTAAGATTAAGTGTTGCTATTATTATTTCTTCTCTTCGAACCATCATCACATGATATACTTTTATTGGTTTATTTTTTCCCTTTTATGATTATATTTAATATTATAACCTCAATAAAAATTCTACGAACATTAAAAACACACCAGGGTATTTATATGGGATCAATAGTGTTGGTAATTCATCCTATAATTTTTTTTATGGAAATATCCAGTAGTATATCCCATGGTATTGGCATCTAAAGGAATAAGTTATAACATTTAATATGTCTATGAAATATGAGAAACTCTCCGTCTTTAAATAAAAATAATATGGGAGATCATGGATCTTCATCTTTCTCAACATGGATATGAATTAATAAGAGAATTTTACAATATGGTATTCCCAACCTATGACTGACCTAGCTAGTGTGTTGCTATTATACAAAAAAGATTCTCTTTGTTATGTACGCGTGATATACTTGATAAAATCTACTTATTATCATTCAAGTGTTCCCATCACAAGTCCACATCATGAAAAATTATGTGTGAGGTGATTATATATGTCCTCCATTCCATTGATGATAATTATGGTTGGGTTATCAAAGATGGGTTGAGGAGGAGCCACATCCACCCACTCAAGATACAACCTTCATTCTAGTTCCAATAGTTCTTCATAACCTTAAAATGGATTCTATTAATGTTGTTAGGGACTTCATGGATTAGAGATGTTTTTGAGTTTCAATCATATATATAGATACATTAGGGGATAAAATATGTAATGCTTCATATGGCCATGTTTCCCATTATATTTTTGATACCCAATACAATTTTTCCTAGGCTAGATTTCTTAACATGGTTGTAGTTGGTACCGTAATGGGAAAAAATCCTAGAAATCCCCATCCACCTGTTATATAAATAACAGTTTCTTTGTTCTAGATCATATTAAGTGGTTGAATATTAATATTATTGATTTATTAGTTTTTTCTACACGATATCCCCAAGGTGTAAAATATTTTTCGCTATATATGAATTCTACTCAATAGTGATTTTTCCATGTAAATAAATATTTTTCTATATCAATTTCACCAAATCATCTTTAGAATAAGATAAATTTTCATTAGTGGTTTTATTTTCAATTTCATTTGGTTGTTTGTGGGATGTAGCCACACCCTTCCAATTTCAATTTCAGACTCCCTTTATATAGGTGGAAGATGAGTTTCTTGAAGATCACCTATGTTTTCATTCTACCTCTTGTACATGGTATACACACATTCCTCAGATTTTTTAAATGGAAATCAGTTCATATGAAATCTTCCTAAACACATTATCTGGCCTTGTTGTTTCACTCTAATGTATTTTTATAGTTGATGCTAATGATATTCACAAATTTATAACTCACTAAAATTATCAAATTAGTTGGATATGGGAATTTATATCAATATATTTTCGAATATAAAATGAGGGATATATCATAATCTTCCTTAAAATATACCATTTTGGTGGTCAATTTCATTTTACAACCCCTGGAATTCATTTAATTCTCACATTGATGTTACTATAAATTTTATTTATATGGGTTTATCTTATGTGATACCCTCATAGTAATCACTAATCAAATACTAAATAACAAGGATGTGTCTCATAGTTGGGGAAACCATGACATGTTTCTTTTTAATATCCTCAAAATCTGGATAAAATCAAATTCCCTAGAAGATGAAGTGATAGTTCCCTTAGACATATGTGATGGGGTGGAATTATCATTGACATAATCATATCATGAAACATATTGAGAAATTATGATCCTAGGTGTGGTGGTGGTGATAAACATTCCACCAACCCCATGTAATGGGGTTTCTATTGTATTGATGTTAAATTAGATATTGTGGTTCCCTTATATGTTTTTATGATATAGTCTATGAATGGGTTGGATATATTTTTTTATTATCTTAATCTACTTTTCTGTGGTGGTCATTCTAAAATTTTGGGTTTTCCTCAGATTGGAGGTTTGATTGTATATTTTAGAATCTTCATATAAGAGCACGTTGATCACCTACTCCCATTAAGTACCTCATTTCTAGGATTTACAAATTCTATTATTCTACTAGATAAAATATATAGACTATTACATACCTAGTCCTATAAATTGGATCATGTTGATGAAATTTGATGAGGTATTTGAAAATAGACTCTACTAGCTATGGACCCTAGTAAAATGTAGTGTTACATGTTAACCCTCAACTTCTAATGTGTATGTTGGATAGGGAATCAAAAATCAACAATCTTAATGTCATAAAATCATTAAAAAATTCATATTAGAGATCATTCCATTTCCTTCCCAACATTGGATGTCAAACGACTTAAGCACAGACAAGTCAATTTCATTGAAGAGTTCACTTATTTCCTTCATGTGGTTGGAATCCCCCCATAATATAATTATATCTTCTTTATGTGAAGAATATTTTCAACATATTAATACATATTTATTCTACACATTAATGCTTAATATTATCTGTAACATCATTCAGACATTTTTCAATGAGATATAATACTACCATTACATTACTATCATCTACTTCTTTTATCATAACCATAAAATTAACTACATATTATAAGAGAGATACATCGAATTGTTCTAACTATAGTGGTTATTTCCATGAATGTTTTAGCATAATAAAATTGTTTAGGATCATGAAAACTATATCAATGGGATGGTGATCTGAAGGAATCACATATGGAAATGGATTCAATAAACTATCATGTTTTTGGGGTGAAATATCAACAATTGGGGATACATTACATGGTGTAGTTAGAATATTTCCTTCGAGTGCCTCTCAATATGAGGGAACTCATAGAGTGGCTTTGTTAATGAGAGGATTTTCAAAATGGGATGTTGCTACATGGAGGAACATAATAGTAAATTCTAGGTCAAGGACCTCTATAGTAAACATAATATTCTCTATCATAAGGATTACTTCCATTCTTTATCAGTTTCTATATATTTGGTGGAACTCCATAATTTAGTCCTAGGGATGGCCTCTATGATGGATGGTTTCACTTACTTGGGGATAACCTTCATGATCATAAATGTTTTATGAATTGAAAATGGTAGCACATTTTTTTTAAATTTATGACTATACATAGATTTTGAAAAACTCACACAATTGGAAAAGATCCCAGGACTGACATTCATGTTTACACATTGGGGTCCTCAATGGGAAATATAACGAGTTTTACCTCCATTTATATTGATCATAGAATTATGGGAAGAAACACTACCTCTAAAAATGAATTATTATTAATATGATGTGACGTTAACATTCATGTTTCCATATAGAGGACCACAATTGAAAATACATTGGGTTTTACATCCATAGGTAATGATCATAGTGTTAAGGGGAGAAAAAATTCCTCTAAATATGAATTATTATTACGATGATGAAAGGGGAGTTTATTTGTCCCATACTGATATATTTTTTAGGGCCTTAAAAACATTAGTAGTGATAACAATAGGGATATGGGTCTACCCGTGAGTCATATATTACCCTAAATTATATTTCTTCTTAGAAGTCTGTGTTTGGTAGTTATGGTTATTCATTGTGATTAATGATCTTCATAGGTGGGATAAATTCTAGGAAACTCCATTTTTCCCTTTCTAATATGATTTCATCCTTCATGTCACCACATATGGATATAAGCCTAGTCTTTTAAACCCATCATAAAATACTATTGAGTTTCATCAAAATGATTAATAATATAGGAATGTCTCTTGTTTTTTGGGATATACTTAGAACATTCCTAACACTAACTAGGATCTATCATATCGGCATTACTATAAGTATTTTTTTCAATATAATGATTAAATCATATATTGTTGGTAAGTGTATAATTGTACCCTAAAGTGGATATTTGGATATTCTAATGAAATTAAATCAAAATGGGGATATGATACATATCATGTTCTTCATTCTTCATCAAGATATAGAGCTGATTCACTTAATTGAGAGTAGTGATATGGTCTTTATATTGATCATCTGTTGCGATATACTAAGGAGATACTCCAGCATTGGTGGGAGAAAGAATATCGGTATTCTCCATGGAGGCTATTGGAATATATCAGAGGGAATATTATAATATATTTAGGTTATGATATAAGAGTCAAATTAAATGGGAAGAGAAATGATCCCACCCTTGTATTTCTTCTATGATGTGTTAATGAAAATTTTATAGAAGTCATAGTGATTTATGCTAAATTTTCAATTATAATTTGAATATGGTACCATTACTGTCCTTTAAATTCTATGATGATATTACATTGTGCTTCAAATATCGGGAATTTAATACAGCCTTTCCCCCATTTGTATATTGAAATATTAAAAGAGGAAACTCCAAGTAGTTCAAAAACACACTCGTATTATTGTTCAACTCATGTAGGGGTGTGTTTCTACTCATAAATATCTATTTGAATGTGTTGACATACTTACTCATAGGGAACAACATTATGAGCTTATTCTTGATGCTTTAAATAATTCTTCTCCAATTGATATCTCTTTTTAAGAACCCCAACCATTATAGTTAGAAATTGGGTCTTGAAATGCCCTCTTAAATTCAACCATAATGAAATGGGGATGCATAACATTTAAAATGATGATGTCTGGTGATGGGATCCCTCATAAGGAAATCATAGTCTGTAGTAAGGATGTAAAAGGATTAAAATTTGGTTGAACATTCTGTTTTCAATAGAATTTGGAAAGGTATTCAACAATCATGATACTTTAGGTCAAAAACGAAATACTCCCATAAGATGAGTGGTCAATATAATAGTACCATAATAATCATGAAATTATCATTTTTCAAGGGGATAATAATTTTCTCTCATCATACCATTTAGGGGGGATAATTTAATACACCAAGAAAAACATTTATATAAAAGATGTTTTTTGAACCTTTTCCAAGTCTGAGTGAGGGATTGATGTATATAGATTATTGGTGTTTATGGTTTTCGGTTCATCCTTGAAAATGATTCTTTCTATATATCCCTATTAATTTAATATGAACACACATAGATTAGTTTCACATAATGGTTCACATCATACATTTTCATATGATGTGACAAGGGCCTTTATGTTTTCTTTTAATTTCATAGAATCATTACTACTTCTTATATGTTAATGGTTATTCATAGTAAAATACTAGGAAAGAGATTCCAATATATATAGTGGGTGTGAGAAATATGCATGATATGCTCTTTTTAGTTAGCTCATATAAAATATGGCCTATTTATGTCGGTTGGATCAAAAATAAGAAATCCATTTAAGGATATGATCATCATATCCATTATGATCTCGTAAAAGTAAAATTGGGTTCATAGGGATTATTGCATAGTGGGAATGTGTTTAGATATTTTATTGAATACAAACCTCAAATAAGAATCCTATATATATTAGTTAACATGAATAAAATACCGCATAGTTTGAGGTGAATAATTTACGGTCATGTGGCATGAATGATCAATGATATTTAATGTGATGTTGTAAAAAATTATGTCTTGTATATGGGGAAAAAGTATTGAATGGGTAATATTGTAACATCCCAGGTAAATAAAGAATAAATAATTTTCATATTTATTAATATTTACGAGTTAAATATTAATTTTATTTTTAAAGGGGTTGCTATGTTCGATAGCGTACCCGATACGCAAAGATGAGTTTCTTTGAAACTTACGTAGCACACTAGTAATAAAATGATATTATTTTAAATGTTAGTTAACAAGTAGCCGTTGTACTGGCGGGAATGGATAGAAATAACTAAAATATGATTAGATATGTTTTTAAATGTTTATACATTTACCCAATAAAAGATAAAGGCTTAAAATACGAAAAGAGTTCAATTTTAGGGCATATATAGTCTAATTTTTACTAAAGGTTCACTTATCACCTTTTAATGGTGAACCGTCATTAAATATAGTTTTGATCACTCTTATACTTTATTTTGGACCAAATATAACTCTTCTTTAGAATCGGGACATCAAAATTTACTTTGTGTAAATTTTTGGTACCTTTCTGATAAAGTTCATTTTTTTATGAATAGTGTAAAATGTTGTATTTTAATTCAAAAACTCTTTTTAATATAAATTATTTATATGATTAGATTACTATTTTAATTGGTTTTAAAGTGAAATTAGAAAATATTTTTACCAGTTAATACAATGGTGGTCATTGGAATCAATTTCACTTTGAAATTGGACTTAAACTGGTGTCAATCTTTTGATACTTATTGTTTCACAAAAACACGCTATTTGTCATGACAACGGGAATTAATTATTACATTAATTAATTTGACTTATATGTTTTGAATTTTGTAAAATGGACTTCATTTTTGAATTCGGAATAACAAATATTGCTTAGGGTGAATTTTTGGTAATTTTCTGAAAAACTTCAATTTTTGATGAATAGTGAAACCACTAAGTGGTAATCAAGCAAACTGATTTTTCAGTTAAATGAAAGTTTACCACTAATGTGTATTGAATTTTGAAAATCCGACATACATGGTTGTCATTAAGAATTAAAATGTGGTTCAATGAGATTAAAATAATTTTTTGGTGAATAGTAATTTTTTTCATTAATCGCGATTAGAGGTAATTAGTGTAGTTTAAGGTAAAAATGGTATTATAAGAATGTGAAAACACCATGAAACTTGTCCTACACCTATTGGGTGAGTAATGGCCGACCAAGACAAGCCATGGACCAACTTGGGGACCCCATGGAGCCACATTAGTTGGAAAATGACATTTATATATTTTTATTTAATGTTAATGTGAAAATGACACTAACATAAATTGTTTTACTAATATAATTTTTGAGTGGGGTTATACAAGTCCAAATTTTGATTATAAATAGTAATTGGAAAGATAAAAAGATATCCTACATCATAGTATTTTTTTATAATTTTTAGACATTAAATAAATTAAATTATATATGACATAATAATGATGCAGCGATGACATCATTATTTGATGATTTAAATAAAATGGAAAGATAATGAAAAATCTAAACCCTACACATGTCAAAAACCAATTGGATGAGTGGATTTCGAACCCTTATCACCTTATTCACGAATTATATCAATGTGGTACCTTTTAAAACCGAAACACATTTTCAAATAAAGTAATATTTCTTTACTCTCCAAAAGTGACCCACCTCTCCTCTTATAAAAGGCCCCCACCTCTACCCCCTTTCACACACATCTCAAGCCTTTGGATCGGCCAACCCCTGCCCAATTACTCTCTCCACATCCCTATACTCATCCTAGAGGATTCCCTTTAGGAAGAATCCTTTCAAAGGAAGCCATTAGGCTCAAATCAACAGGGAGTTACACTTTTAAAGGTAATTCATTCTCTCTTGTTCATTTGTTTTATTTTGCTTCTCCAACCCTCTAAACTCTTTTTATTTACTTATTTTGTAACAAAACCAGTATCTTAAATATACTAGGATGTTGTTATAATATTTATTTGAGCTAAACTCTCACACAACTACATCAAATGGTTAAAGAGCATACGGTTTCGGTGGATGGCGAAATTCTGCCTCCCGAAATGATGATTGTTCAATACTCATTTAACACCTTCAAGGGTGGCCATTATGATGTCACTATTTTTATATATGATATATAATATGTTTATGTTTTCTTTAATCTTCTGTATTTTTCATTTTTGGCATACCTTTATGGTTTCCATTATGGGTAAACACGATATCTTCATTTAAGGAAGTGCGGACAACCGCCCCCTAAAAGTGATGTGATTCGTTAATTCCATATGTGGGACGTGTAAAGGATGGATTTAAAGTTATTATATACGATGTTATACTGTAATTATAATATACCTCTATATCATTATTATTTCTTTCCATTAAATTATGAGATAGAAATGAAAGTAGCGCTCATGCGTACGTACAACTTACCGTCTCCATGAACGGTGCATTTCATTTCTTAACCCCAAATGTAATGTACTATTAAAAGTACATGTATATAATGGATATATATAAGTAATGATATATCTAAGTGATGAATATAATTCTGGAATTAAAATATACATACCTCTCATTTAGTTTTAATTCCATTAATATGACAATGAAATGAAAGTAGCGTTCATGCGTACGTACGGCTTACCGTCTCCATGAACGGTGCATTTCATTTATTACCTCTAAATGATTATGTAATATTATAAATACATGTATATGCTGGATATATATGATATATATGATATAAAAATCAGGAATTTCATTCTGGATATAAAGAACTTTTGACCACACGAACAACATGTAATTGTAAGAAGTCAACTTTCGACTTAAGAACCAAATATCGACAAAACAAACATTATTAACTTAAAAGGTTACATAATGTTTTTAACATGGCAATAAGTGATATAAAAGGAATAATGAACTTTAAAAAGGTTCTTAATCAAGTAGAAATCAACTCAAGTTTATTATTCAGGACGTTAAAGAACGATCGAGTCAAGTCGGACCCAAGGTAAGGGACTTCGTCTCAATCTCCTTTCATTGAGGCATATTTCGTTTTATACACAACTTTCTTTTATAAGGTGTAAAAACTCCTTTGACTTTTACTTTTATACAAAAGGAATCTTTTTCTACGAAGTGTTTTACTAAACGACAGAAAGGAATGTTTTTTTAACGTACGCGGTGACAACGACCTCTTCCACCGCCACGAGTATTATTTGATCTTTGGCTTTCTCAACAAGCCGTAATGTTTTTAGAATAAAATAAATACCATATACTCTTTTATGTATTTTGGTATTGAAAATGGTTTTGAAAAAAGATTCTATTATGTAAATATATTTATGATATATTGTGATTGAAATGTTAAAATGTTATCATTCCTTTATATTGGTTTTATGTTTTATGATTTTATACTGGTACATGGACATTTTAACGGGTGGTTACGTTATAAACCATATGACGGGTGGTGCCGTGAATACCAGGACGGGTGGTTACGTTATAACCTCCAATGCATTGGGTGTGGAAGTCGGCCGTATGGCTATTCCATTAAGTATGTATGGAAATTGTCCGTATGGCTATTCCATTAAGTGATATGTGTGGAAGTCAACCATATGGTTATTCCACTTAAGTATGTTTATGTCCCAAGTTACCTTTATATATTCTATGTGTTCTTTATATGGGTTTTATGGTAATCCTTTGGTTACAAAAAGGTAAGTAATGATACGTTATTCAGTGAAGATTTTTTTACTACTTCATGAAGGTGAAGGTATTACTTTGATATAGTATACATGGTTTACTTGATGTTTGAAAAACTAATAGTTTTCATTCTATTTGTATCCCTTACTGAGCTTTTTATGCTCACCCCAAGTTTTTCGAAATGTTTTTCACAGGACTTAAAGTGGAATAAGGTCAAGGATGGGATCAAGGGAATTTCATGCTATCTAAAACATGGAATCTAGACATCTTTCTTTTTAAGAGTTTTTATTTTATGGAGACTTAGTAGAAGTGTCTACTTTGTAATCTTTTAAGATGTAATAGTAATGTTCTAATTCTATAAAACTCTAAACCTGAAAATATCCTCAATGTGAATTATTCATTTAATTCAATATTAAGTAAGGTTTAAGGCTGGGGCCTTATAGTTGGTATCAAAGGTCGGTTTAGACAACTTTAGGAGTTAGAAAAGTGTTAAATTATATTATGATTGAAATGATATAGCATTTACGGATTACCATGTTGCTTCTCCTAAGATATTTCTGTGTTCAAAATGGTTTTCCGCAGAGGAAACAAAGCAGCTATGTTGGGATGACATCAGGAGGAAGATAACCTTCCAAATCAGCAACCTGAGATGGTCGGAATCGGAACTGAACAGTTTGTTGCAGTGATGGCACAGTTGACTCAGGCTATAAATGGTGGTGGTATCCATGCATGAGATCAGCCAGATCAACCACGGAGGAACATGTCAGTGGTGGAACATTTCATGAGGCAACATCCCCCATCACTCAGAGGATCATCTGACCCTGTGCAAGCTGAAGGGTGGATTAAAGCACTGGAGAAGATTTTTGATGTCATGGGGTGTTCAGAACATCAAAAGGTTAGTCTTGCTGTTTACCGTTTTGAAGGTGAAGCTGATCATTGGTGGTCGATAGTGAAAAATATAAGGGATAGTGATGAGATTGAGGATCTTCACTGGGACGAATTCAAAGGTATGTTTCTTGAGAAATATTTTCCTAAGGTGGTTCATCTTAAGATGGAAAAACAGTTCCTAGAATTGAGGCAGGAGGATGATTCAGTGGCTGCTTATGAAGAAAAGTTCACTCGATTGGCAAGGTATGCTCCAAACTTCATACGAGATCTTGATAGTAAAATAAACCGTTTTTACTCAGTGTTAAAGCCATAGTATCGAAGGGCTTTAGCTTCTCGTGAATTCAAAAGTTATGAAAAACTTGTTCGATGTGCGGAGAAGGTAGAAATGGAGTTTGCCGATGATCAGGTGTTCTATGACAAACAATAGAATAAGAGGTCTAGTTGGCAGGAAAAGGGGAAGAATTTATCAATGAAGCAAGGAGGTAATAAAACCAAATATCCATCCTGTAAGAAGTGTGGTAAAATGCATCCTGGAGAATGTTTATCCAAGTCTGGTAAGTGCTTTCGGTGTGGTAAGTCTGGTCATATTGCTCGTAACTGTAAGGAAGATGATCAAGCAGGAAATGAAAAGCCAACGGTAAGATGTTTTAAGTGTAATGAAATGGGTCATTACGCAGACGAGTGTCCGACAAGGAGCTTGAGTGATGGGAAGCAGTTAGAATACAAGCAGAAAGGGGTGGTAAAATCCTTTGCAACAACTTCAGCAGATGTTGGCCCATCGAATGAAGTGGTATCAGCTCCAGGGAGCTCAGTATTTTTCGAAGATTGACTTGAGGTCGGGGTACCATCAGTTGAAAGTAAAATAAGCAGACGTTCTGAAGACTGAGTTCCGTACTAGATATGGCCATTATGAATTTGTAGTTATGCCTTTTGGGTTAACCAATGCACCTGCTGTATTCATGGACCTTATGTATAAAATTTTCCATGAGTTCTTGGATAAGTTTTTGTTTGTGTTTTGAGGTTTGTGAAGAGGTTATGTGTGCCTTGTTATTCACAGTTGAAGAATGAGTTGTTATGTGAGGCTCATAGTTCCCCGTTTTCAGTTCATCCTAGCGGTACTATGATGTACAGAGATCTGCGGGAGTATTACTGGTTGGATGGAATGAAAAGAGATATTGCTGATTTTACTGTGAAGTGTTTGACATGTCAACAGGTTAAAGCAGAGCGACAGGGATGCTTCAGCCTTTACCAGTGCCAGAGTGGAAATGGGAAAACATATCCATGGACTTTGTTGTGGGATTACCAAGGAAATCTCGAGGTAATAATGAAATCTGGGTTATTGTTGATCGCTTGACCAAATCTGCTCATTTCCTTGCTATACGAGATACTTTCTCTCTTGATCAACTTTCCCATTTGCATCTTAAAGAGATAGTCAGGTTACATGGAGTTCCTCTCTCCATTGTATCGGATCGTGATCCCATGTTTACTTCTAACTTTTGGAAAGGCCTTCAGAAGTCATTGGGTTCTGAATTAAATTTTAGTACAGCTTTTCATCCTCAATAAGATGGGCAGTCAGAACGAAAAATTCAGACATTGGAGGATATGCTACGATCTTTTTCTATGGATTATCAGGGATGTTGGGACCAACATCATTCTTTGGATGAGTTTTCTTATAATAACAGCTTTCATTCGAGTATACAGATGGCACCATTTCAGGCATTATATGGGAAGCGGTGTCGAACTCCAGCTTCCTGGGATGAAGTGTGTGAAAGGAAGCTGATGGGACAAGAATTGGTAGAAGAGATGGCAGAAAAAGTTCAGTTGATTCAGAAGCACATGAGAACAGCTCAGAGCAGGCAGAAGAGTTATGCGGATAACCGGAGGAAGGATCTATCTTTCGAGGTAGGTGATCATGTTTTTCTCAAGGTTTCTCATTGGAAAAGTGTGATGAGATTTGGTAAGAAAGGAAAGCTGAGTCCAAGGTTTATTGGACCATATGAAATTCTGGAGAGAGTTGGATCAGTTTCATACCGGGTGGCTTTACCTCCGAGTTTATCAGGTACACAATGTTTTTCACGTTTCGATGTTGAGAAAGTATATGCAGATCCATCTCATGTTTTGAGTCCAGAGGTAGTTTAGCTAGAAGAGAACCTATCTTATGAGGAACAACCGGTCCAGATTCTTGACCACAGGGAGCAAGTGTTACGGAATAAGGTGATTCATCTGGTAAAGGTTTTGTGAAAAAGCCATGTGATTGAAGAGGCAACATGGGAATCTGAAAATGCTATGAGGGATAAATACCCCCACTTATTTTGATAAGTGAATGAAATTGCGAGGACGCATTTCCCAAAAGGGGGGAAGGATGTAACATCCCAGGTAAATAAAGAATAAATAATTTTCTTATTTATTAATATTTACGAATTAAATATTAATTTTATTTTAAAGGGGTTGCTATGTTCGATAGCTTGCCCGATACGCAACGATGAGTTTCTTTGAAACTTACATAGCACACTAGTAATAAAATGATATTATTTTAAATGTTAGTTAACAAGTATCCGTTGTACTGGCGGGAATGGATAGAAATAACTAAAATATGATTAGATATGTTTTTAAATGTTTATACATTTACCCAATAAAAGATAAAGGCTTAAAATACGGAAAGAGTTCAATTTTAGGGCATATATACTCTAATTTTCACTAAAGGTTCACTTATCACCTTTTAATGGTGAACCGTCATTAAATATAGTTTTGATCACTCTTATACTTTATTTTGGACCAAATATAACTCTTCTTTAGAATCGGGACATCAAAATTTACTTTGTGTAAATTTTTGGTACCTTTCTGATAAAGTTCATTTTTTTATGAATAGTGTAAAATGTTGTATTTTAATTCAAAACCTCTTTTTAATATAAATTATTTATATGATTAGATTATTATTTTAATTGGTTTTAAAGTGAAATTAGAAAATATTTTCACCAGTTAATCCAATGGTGGTCATTGGAATCAATTTCACTTTGAAATTGGACTTAAACTGGTGTCAATCTTTTGATACTTATTGTTTCACAAAAACACGCTATTTGTCATGACAGCGGGAATTAATTATTAAATTAATTAATTTGACTTATATGTTTTTAATTTTGTAAAATGGACTTCATTTTTGAATTTGGAATATCAAATATAGCTTAGGGTGAATTTTTGGTAATTTTCTGAAAAACATCAATTTTTGATGAATAGTGAAACCACTATGTGGTAATCAAGCAAACTGATTTTTCAGTTAAATGAAACTTTACCACTAATGAGTATTGAATTTTGAAAATCCGACAAACATGGTTGTCATAAAGAAGTAAAATGTGGTTCAATGAGATTAAAATAATTTTTTGGTGAATAGTAATTTTTTTTCATTAATCGCGATTAGAGGTAATTAGTGTAGTTTAAGGTAAAAATTGTATTATAAGAATGTGAAAACACCATGACACTTGTCCTACACCTATTGGATGAGTCATGGCCGACCAAGACAAGCCATGGGCCAACTTGGGGACCCCATGGAGCCACATTAGTTGGAAAATGACATTAATATATTTTTATTTAATGTTAAAGTGAAAATGACACTAACATAAATTGTTTTACTAAACTAATTTTTGAGTGGGGTTATACAAGTCCAAATTTTGATTATAAATAGTAATTGGAAAGATAAATAGATATCCTACATCATATTATTTTGTTTATAATTTTTAGACATTAAATAAATTAAATTATATATGACATAATAATGATGCAGCGATGACATCATTATTTGACGATTTAAATAAAATGGAAAGATAATGATAAATATAAAACCTAAACATGTCAAAAACCAATTGGATGAGTGTATTTCGAACCCTTATCACCTTATCCACGAAATATATCAATGTGGGACCTTTTAAAACCGAAACACATTTTCAAATAAAGTAATATTTCTTTACTTTCCAAAAGTGCCCCTCCTCTCCTCTTATAAAAGGCCCACACCTCTACCGCTTTTCACACACATCTCAAGCCTTTGGCTCGGCAAACCCCTGCCCAATTACTCTCTCCACATCCCTCTACTAATCCTAGAGGATTACCTTTGGGAAGAATCCTTTCAAAGGAAGCCGTTAGGCTCAAATCAAAAGGGAGTTACACTTTTAAAGGTAATTCATTCTCTCTTGTTCATTTGTTTTATTTTGCTTCTCCAACCCTCTAAACTCTTTTTATTTACTTCTTTTGTAACAACACCAGTATATTCAATATACTAGGATGTTGTTATAATATTTATTTGAGCTACACTCTCACAAAACTACATCAAATGGTTAAAGAACATACGGTTTCGGTGGATGGCGAAATTCTGCCTCCCGAAACGATGATTGTTCAATACTCATTTAAAACCTTCAAGGGTGGCCATTATGATGTCACTATTTTTATATATGATATATAATATGTTTATGTTTTCTTTAATATTCTGTATTTTTCATTTTTGGCATACCTTTATGGTTTCCATTATGGGTAAACACGATATCTTCATTTAAGGAAGTGCGGACTACCGCCCCCTAAAAGTGATGTGATTCGTTAATGCCATATGTGGGTCATGTAAAGGATGGATTTAAAGTTATTATATATGATGTTATACTAGAATTATAATATACCTCTATATCATTATTATTTCTTTCCATTAAATTATGAGATAGAAATGAAAGTAGCGCTCATGCCTACGTACGGCTTACTGTCTCCATGAACGGTGCATTTCATTTCTGAACCCCAAATGTAATGTACTATTAAAAGTACATGTATATAATGGATATATATAATTAATGATATATCTAAGTGATGAATATAATTCTGGAATTAAAATATACATACCTCTCATTTAGTTTTAATTCCATTAATATGACAATGAAATGAAAGTAACGTTCATGCGTACGTACGGCTTACCGTCTCCATGAACGGTGCATTTCATTTCTTACCTCTAAATGATTATGTAATATTATAAATACATGTATATGCTGGATATATATGATATATATGATATAAAAATCAGGAATTTCATTCTGGATATAAATAACTTTTGACCACACGAACAACATGTAATTGTAAGAAGTCAACTTTCGACTTAAGAACCAAATATCGACAAAACAAACATTATTAACTTAAAAGGTTACATAATGTTTTTAACATGGCAATAAGTGATATAAAAGGAATAATGAACTTTAAAAAGGTTCTTAATCAAGTAGAAATTAACTCAAGTTTACTATTCAGGACGTTAATGAATGATCGAGTCAAGTCGGACCCAAGGTAAGGGACTTCGTCTCAATCTCATTTCATTGATGCATATTTCGTTTTATACACAACTTTCTTTTATACGGTGTATAAACTCTTTTGACTTTTACTTTTATACAAAAGGAATCTTTTTCTACAAAGCGTTTTACTAAACGACAAAAAGGAATGTTTTTTTAACGTACGCGGTGACAACGACCTCTTCCACCGCCGCGAGTATTATTTGATCTTTGGCTTTATCAACAAGCCGTAATGTTTTTAGAATAAAATAAATACCATATACTCTTTTATGTATTTTGGTATTGAAAATGGTTTTGAAAAAAGATTCTATTATGTCAATATATTTATGATATATTGTGATTGAAATGTGGAAATGTTATCATTCCTTTATATTTGTTTTATGTTTTATGATTTTATACTGGTACTTGGACATTTTAACGGGTGGTTATATTATAAACCATATGACGGGTGGTGTCGTGAATACCAGGACAGGTGGTTATGTTATAACCTCCAATTCATTGGGTGTGGAAGTTGGCCGTATGGCTATTCCATTAAGTATGTATGGAAATTGGCCATATGGCTATTCCATTAAGTGATATGTGTGGAAGTCAACCGTATGGTTATTCCACTTAAGTATGTTTATGTCCCAAGTTACCTTTATATATTCTATGTGTTCTTTATATGGGTTTTATGGTAATCCTTTGGTTACAAAAAGGTAAGTAATGATACTTTATTCAGTGAATATTTTTTTTACTACTTCATGAAGGTGAAGGTATTACTTTTATATAGTATACATGGTTTACTTGATGTTTGAAAAACTAATAGTTTTCATTCTCTTTGTATCCCTTACTGAGCTTTTTATGCTCACCCCAAGTTTTTTTGAAATGTTTTTCACAGGAATTAAAGTGGAATAAGGTCATGGATGGGATCAAGGGAATTTCATGCTATCTAAAACATGGAATCTAGACATCTTTCTTTTTAAGAGTTTTTATTTTATGGAGACTTAGTAGAAGTGTCTACTTTGTAATCTTTTATGATGTAATAGTTATGTTCTAATTCTCTAAAACTCTAAACCTGAAAAGATCCTCAATGTGAATTATTCATTTAATTCAATATTAAGTAAGGTTTATGGCTGGGGCCTTATACATATATATGAACTATTATTTATAATTCACTATATGGGGAATATAACCCTTCAATTATGGATTCATGAGGGATATAGAATGATGAGATTGATATGGGGATTATGCATGGGTTTCTCAGGTACCTTAATATCTCTCACATAATTTTTTAGGATATTATTTGTATGAAATAGTTTTTTGTGACAATTTTAATGAATACACCAAATGAGGAGCCCTTGTAATGCCTTTATAATTGGGTGGACTAATGACTATAATTCAACATTTATGAATCCATGTTGATAATTTTTGACAATGGGAAGCATCATCATTCTTATTATGGTTAAGTACTCATTATCAAGAAGAACAAGACTGTAAATTAATTTAGGGACCATCATCCTGGGAGGAAAAAGTTGATGGTTCCTTTTATTGAGGAAATATGTGAATGATTTCCGGAACATTGGTGTTCCAATCAACCGGATCATATAGGTCATGTGGTTTTATAGAAGGCCTTGATCTGACATTTTTAGGATCTTATTTTTATTGAAAAATTTTATAAAGATCCATTGTATTAGCTCAAATTGGGGGATATGATATGGGTATTATGTGTTGTTTCTATAAGTAAGATAGACACTACTTACTCAAGTACTAATGGGATGAGAAAGAAAGTAATTTTCGGGGACTTCATTTTTCATATTGTGAATATTACATATGGAAAAGATTATCTTATCTCATCGGGGGATTGATGTATTGGGATCATGCACATAGTACACAAATAAGTGGCTGGAATATATGAATTATTAAAAATGGTCACATACATGGGATCTGGCTAGGGTTTGTATGATGGGGGTAGTCATTTGTGGTCAATATGTATTGACATCATGAAACACATTCATGTATATGGCTCTCATGTATTGTCCTAAAATATCGGGTTTGTAGATGGGGCTCATGAATTATAGCCTTTTGAAATTACCCCCAACTTTGGTATTCCCTTAGGAATAACTTTTTAGGCTGTGGGTTATTATAATATCACTTCACTCTAGATTTTTACACTAATATTATCATTCATCCCAAAATTAACTACCATTCTTCATTTTTTTCTATGTATTTAAAAACAATATGTTTACCATCCTCCCAAATATTGTGGCCACATGATAAGAGGATTTGGTGCCTGATCCTTTATGCTCTCATGGGGTTCTTTCTTTGAATCGCGGACTCTTCCATGAATCCACTAGGTGCTCACATAGAACCTCTATTATGTAACCATCAATAAAATTCACATATATAGGAAGCTCACAATTTATATATTATGTCCATCCATATCCACAAATGGCCATATTCCACATAATCTCTTCACATTCTTATTAGATACCACATATTATCAACATTAAATTTTCTAATTTTATCACATTCCCATCAATTTCTATGAATTTAATTGATGAATATAATTATTTGTACATAAATAATGAATACATGAAATTAACACTAGAACATTATCTTCATGAAAGGTACATTTCATATAAAATGATAATGCATAATTTTTGACTAAGTTAGGATCATAGAATATTTGTTCATGTATTTTTTATTCACATGAAAGGCATGGAGATGAATTTTGAAAGATATTTGATAACAAGTTAATTTACATGAAAATTGATTATTGACTAAATTTCCATGAGTATTTTTTTTCCAACATTATCCCCTCATCCAAAATTTTATGGGTAGGGGTTTTGTTTCAACTCTTTAGTTACATGAGATTGATAATCCTCCTAAAAGTTAAACCCTCCCCTACCTTGT
This sequence comes from Viscum album, assembly GCA_963277665.1. NCBI lineage: Eukaryota > Viridiplantae > Streptophyta > Magnoliopsida > Santalales > Viscaceae > Viscum > Viscum album. Next base: position 1,333,259,385 of record OY728138.1, read on the forward strand.
TAGACCCAATATTGAGGTTGTGGCTGTGGGATTTCGATGTTAAAAAACATATACAATATGGATCAAGGATGAATTATGTCCAGAAATTTGATTTTGGATCAATTGGTAAATGAATCACACAATCCTAGACTTGTTTGGGATTTTATTTGATGTCACCACACAAAGACATGTTTCATGATCATGTAACACCAAACCTACACATGACTCGAAGTTTTGTGATCCAACACTTATATGAGATTTTATGCATATAAATACACATTATTATATCATTGTGGGTGGTGGTTGTTATTTTCAATGTGTTTATGCACATCACCTCACCAAATCTCAAATTTCTTTTTTATAACAAGTTCTATAGAAGAAAATTTTGCATGTATTCATGAAGGTAAAAAAATGTTACAAAATTATCTAATTTGAGCCCTTTATTGTATTGGAAAAATCATGATACTATTTTATACAAATTTTTTCATATAATAAACATGTTTATAAATGTAATCAACTCTATATAAATGACTTAGTTTCATACAACACATAGCATACATGATACTTCTACTATAAGAACACATTTTATGCCCTCTTTATATAGAAACTTATGTGAGAAAAATAGAATATGTGAACATTGATCTATTAATATGGGGTCACATAAAATAACTATATGTTGATGACTATAATTACATCCATTCACCTCAGTTCCCTCTACATCAAATATGGACTCAAAATTCTTTTTTCAAGAACAACACAAATTATTTATACTCCCAATAAATATATAAGAATATCAATACAAAACCTCCATTCCATTGTATAATTTTCTAATTTCCTAAAATAAAAATCCTTATTTTCTATAACATTATCATAAACTGTTTTTTATGAAATATCTGGGTTTTGACTACTGTCCCCAAGAAATTTAGAATTCCTCTTTGAAGTTCAATCCCAACATAACTAGTATCCCATCTATCCCCTTGAGAGGTAGTATCACATCAATTATAACTACATTTCTCATGAGAATCAATCATCCCAAAGTTCATACCTATGATGTCTTATTCCATCATTTTTTCCTACATGAATCAACATTATTATTTTCTCCATTGGGATTTAAATCATGATTATTACCACTGGACTCTAAACTATGAGCAACACCACCAGACTTTGAACTATTAGCATCTCTAAAGGTGTGTAAACCATGAGAATACACACAAGAAACTATACCATTACCATCCCTACTATAGGTTTAACTATTAATTCCTTTTAAAATATATTTAAATCACAAAGATCCATCATCGTCATGGACATAGAATAGTAAATCAACTTTACTTCTATGAAAATTATTATATACCTTCTACATAGATTTAAAAAAGAAAATTTATCATGTCTTATGTAGAATGACCAATATGACCACATGTCCTATCATGTAAAATATAAAATTTTAATCTAACACCCTAAACCCAATCTGGCATTTTACAATTATTCTGTTTTTCTATTAATTGTGAATGTGTTATAATTAACTAATATAACAATAAATATGCCACTAAGGGGATCATGTGAATCTCTTAAATCTTTAATGAAGTCCCTATATATGGAAAAAAATCCTTTGTTGGAATTAATTGATGTCCAAGACCTCAATTTTTATAAAATGACCCATCTTTATCACCCATATGGTAAACTTTTACCCATATTTAAACATCCAAAATAATGTACTTATATCAAGACAAACTAAACATCCATTGAAATCCCAAATAAACATAAGAAAGAGTTTCTTTGAATTATTTTTATTGCAGCTACAAACATTGTGTTTTATCTTGAAATAAATTTGAAATATGTTCTTTGAAACTATAGATTAATTGTTTATTAAATTGATTTTTATTCTAATGTAAATAATGATTTATTTTTTATTTTATTCAATCCTTCATTTTTCAATCTTCAATTTCATATTAATTTTCATATGTTTATGATTTTGATAGTATAAAAACACCCATATGTATATATCCAGTATCATATATAAATACATATATATATATATATTCTAATATTTGGGTGTGTGTTTGGTATTTAGTGTGTCTGTGTGTATTTGAATATTTATGTTTATATAAAAATATATGTATGTTTGTGTATTTGTGTGTAAGTAAAAAACATGAATATATAAACATAAAATGGGAATTTGTGTGTGTTAAACATAAGTAAAAACTTATATAGATAATACACATAGACATATATATATATATCTGTGTGTGTGTGTGTGTGTTATTGTGGGTGTGGGTGTTTAATTTTGTGTCTATATATGTTTATTGGGTTTTTTCATATATACTATATTTTCAATATTTTCTCATATAATATATATATAGATACTACTCATATTTTTTTATTAAAATATTAAAAATATGAATAAAAATGTATTTTCGAAAATTAAATTGTTCTTGAGTTTAAGGATGATAGATTTCATAAAATATTTGAAGACCCTGAAAATAACCCTTATGTAAATATGTGACCATAAATACATTGTTATTATTCAGAAAAAAAAATTAGCTCAATTTTGTTTGAATAAAAAATAATTTATTTTTGGAATTTGACAAAGTTCTAAATTTTTACTGAAACTTAAAGGATTTTTAAATTTATATTGTGAGTGTAATTACAATAACTTTTCGAGATCATAAAAAATATTTAAAATTGTTTTTAATTTTTTAAATTGTATTGATGGAATGAAAATTTTGATTAAAGATTAGATTATTTATTTTAATTTTTTTTATATTTAAGAAAATGGGTGAAGTTATGATTATAAGATGGTTTTACAAAATATAAAAATATCATTACTCTCATCATCTTTGATAGTGAGGATTTTTCATCATTCAATGACTACTGATCATTTTAAAACTAAATATATAATAAATGTGATTCAATTAGTTCTTGGTCATCAGATCATTGGATAATGGAATATTCCCATTTATTTTACTAATGAGGATGATTTAGTGATAGCATTGTTAAGGTTAACCAGACCTGTTAGTGGATAAACTTTCAAATTCATTATAGAATTTTTGACCTACATATGAAGCAAGACCCATCCACTATGACTACTTGGGTTAAAATTCTTGGAATTCCAATTCAATTATATATTTTTACTCAGTATCATTACATTTTTAAATAAATTTTACATTTTGTAAATGCTATATAGAAGACATAAACCATGAATATTCATATGGTCACCTATATTTTCATTGAAATACAATTACCTTTCCCCAATCTATAATTTAGGTGGATTATAGAAAAATTAGAATATAGGTATTTAAAAACTATTTTTTTGAGTCTTGTGCCTATGAATATACTCTATTCTATATAAAATTATGTCATCTTTATCATTTTTGTAGGAATTTGAATAGTGATTCGTTGAAGGAACTTTGTTACATAGTATAAGTAATTAATTTTCATCTCTAATTAGTAAATCATTACATATCACTAAAAAATATAATAGTCCAATAGCCCACCCATATATGAGTGGTAACAAGGTGCACAACTAGGGGAATCGTCCCTTCTAGCCTTGCTGATTTGGAAGATGTTGTTGATATGTAGGATGAAGAAATATATTATGCTTTTACAATCAGAATGGTTGATGGTTTCATTATATCACTAAGGAAACCATCATCCTCAACATTGAAAATGTGTTATCATGGGTCTCATTTACCAATGGAACATCAACCATGGTATCCTATATCACTTAGTTGATTAATAATAATAAAATATCTTTTTGAGACAAACTTTTTCAAGTATTTGATCGTAAAATGACTCTAAGGAAGTCTGTTTCTTCTCATCATTACATAAATAATGTGTATCATATTATTAATGAGACTAAAAATTATACTCCCCCTTGTTATGAGAAATTATTGGTTACTATTTTGAAATTCATGTAGAAAACACAATTTTAAAATAGGTGAATTTCTTTAAAGAGTTTTTTGCATTATTTCCCTATAATATCAATTTATTTGATTGATATCTTCATTTTCTATATCCAATGTATCCACTATTAAAGAATTTTCAATTATGGGTACAAGATAGAACCTTAAATATTCATTAGATAATGATTTTTTATAATAATAATACACTAAGAATGTTTATGATTTTAATGTACATGAATTTTTTCTTTCTTCCCTGGGAGATGGTTTAAATATCTTAATAGAATCAAGGTGTTTTCTCTCCCTCTAAAGATAATTACAAGATGTATTAAGGGATACTCAAACATTCCCAATTCAATGGAATTATGGTAATCAAGTAAACCAAATATTTATGAATATATTGTTAAATTGGCCAAACAATATCCCCCACTTCATGAGAAGGTTTCCTTAGACTAATAATTTCATGGTTATTGGAAAACAATTTACCCTTCTTTTTTTTGAAAATGGTTAAAATAGAAAATTGTAAAAAAAAATTAAATGCTGCTCATTAAGAAATATTGGAACATTGAACATTTATATATAGAATTTTTTAGGGAAAATAGAAAATGTAAAGGTAGTGAATAGTCATCAAGTCAAAAAATTAGAACCTCACCTATGGATAAAAAAACTACACAATTTGATTTTACAGAAATTTTTCCCTACACCAATATCCGTTAATGATTATGTGACAGTTTGAAAATAAATAACGGAAACATTAGAAGTAGTCTTAGAGATATATCCCAATATTGAAATCAATAAACTGTATTGGGAATACAAAAATTACTTTATACTTGGTTCCATTTAATTATTCTCATAATTTATCTCTTTTTAGTAGGATTACAATAAATTATACCCCCAGATAAGTCATGATTAATTTCCATTAATTTAGTTCTAAAAGCGGATTGAGATAATTTTTGCTCTATTAATACACTATATTTATTTGTTTATTAATACATGTAATTTTTTTTATTTTCTATGAAGCCTGTCAAATTTTGATTTACCTTTTTATTCTACACAATTTATGCTTATTTTTTAAATTATGGGTTTGAATGGTTTATTTTTCACTATAAACTAGATCTACTATAATGATTTTTATTTTTTCTATTATAGATTTAGGCCTATCGATTGTAATGTTTTTACTAGGAGATGCCAAATTATTTTCTCATGGGATTATTTCATGACCCTAATTATTTTGTATCCCTAATTTTGTATCATCTAAATTTTTATAATATCCATGGTGGATATTGTTTTAGTTACTATATAACTTTGGTTTAGTTGGGTTATTTTGTAGTGATTTTGGCTGTGTTAGTGGAAGATAAGGTCTATGTCTTGTTATTTCTAGTTCACATTAAAACTTAATGTGTATTTAATTTAAAATAAAAACAATATTTGTGTTTGAGTGATGGATCATGATACAAGATATATAAAAAAGATTATAAAATATGTAAGGACACAAAATTTTATCAATGGAAATCAGTTATTATTATTATTTCATATATTATAAACAACATAAAATAAATTTGAGAATATAACATAATCATTTTAAATGAATAATTACTTAAATAGGAGGTATTTCTATAAATTAATGAATATATCCTGATAGAAATGGAACATGGACCTTTGAATAGTAATATGACCATTAGGAATTGTAATTAAGCCAATAGAATTTTAACCTCATCTTTATAACTATAAATAAAATTTATTAATAATATAAATGAATATATGATGTAATTATATAATAGTATTAGTAAATGAATTTTATAAAATTATTAATTAAATGTTGGTATTTTTATAAAATATAAATATTTATTTATAATTTATTATGTATTATTACTATCTAAAATTATATTTATTTAATAAAAAATGTTTATAAATTATCCTTTTATCGACTTATGGTTATAAAATAATTTTATTACTTCTTAATTAATTTTTCATAGTGTAAAAAATTAGTAATAATTTTAAAATATTTATTTTTTTAGGTAATTGATGGTTTTAAATGAAACTTGAATTTATCACATTTAGAAAATAATTTCCATAAAATTGATTTCATTTTTGAATTCTACAGCTCAGGAAATCATATAGTTAATTTTCGGGATATTACTAAAATACATGGATTTTTGTTGAATAGTAAAAAAATGATAATTTATAATAAAAGCTAAATTATAGAATTTTTTAGATAATTTTTATGTAATGATTGTGTTAGACCAAAATATAGAACCGTTCTTAATTATTTTAATATATTAAGTAACTAGGTTCAAACTATAAATAGTCTTAGCCAAAATATTTCTCTAAATTATAACGCCTAATAATTACCTTAAAATTGGAAATCATGAAAATAAATATAGTCTTGCAATACCTTTAAACATATATATAAAAAAATTAATTGAAATTTTATTCAAGTAACCTCTTTGACATTATAAACATAAGAGTTATATGTACCTAAAAAATAAAAATATTCAGTATATATCTCCAAAATCATTTCAATTACCTATGTAATCAAAATAGGGTGGCCTATGAAATTGAATATATGATCATGCAATGAAAAAATACTACGATCCTTAGAGTTTTCATCAGTTCACCAAATGGCCCGATATAAAGTTTTGTTTTAGAAGGTCATTTTCAGCCCTTTTTAAATCTGATTCTGATGTTTCCCACCCTATTTAAGTGACTTCCATAATAAATTATCATTGTGTTGCAAATTTTTATTAATAAAAGAAAATACTATTAATACGATATCCATTATTTCATTGTTGTAATGTTAAAGATTCTTTTCACTATAGTCATGAACCCTGTGACCAAACATACCACACTAGTAAAACATTCCAGATCCTAAAATAAATGAAACCCCAATACTAATATGAGTTCACTCATTTTCCATCTATGTCTATATCTTGATATATAAATGAATACCCAACACTTTGGAGGGAGATATAGGTTTTACCCATATTATAATTAAATCAAACATACATGTTAAACAAGATCATAAGTAATCATATCATAACCCATGAAATGAAATAGATATTAGAAAAATTCATTCATAAAATGTCTTATATAAATATTAAGGCATCATAATCATTTTATGATAAACATTAACCTTGAAAATAAGAAGTTTTCAAATGAATATAACCTATGAAAAAATACAGGTTTCATAAAAAACATGCCATTAATAAATAATCCATTTAGAGGATGAATATTAATGGAAAAGAGAATAATTTCCCAAAAGTGTAATGAGTAAAATAGAATTATTTTATCTTATATGTGAAATAATTTTTATATATCTTTTAAAAACAATTATTGTGAAATATATTCTTTCTGCATTGAAAAATTCATTTTATAACATTAAACATTTTAAATAACATTTCTTACATTTGTATGAAAACATGTAAAGAAATATTCGAAATCCATAAACATTATTGAAATAATTTTTTATTTTAAAAATGTATTAATGTATCATTTGAAAATATTTTTGGAATCATTTTTGAAATCATTGTTTTTTAATAAAATAGATTTCCCACCACGGAGATAAATAATGTAATATTTTCATTAAAAATTTTCTTAAATATCTTAAGTACCAATGAGTTGGAAAATGGTGATAAAAATATATAATTAATATCCACAGAATAATAGAATTCATTATTTTTATTTATATATGTATTATATTATTTCAATAAAATTAACATAATCATATACAATCCTGATAAAGGATGAGATTGCTTCAATAAAATCTTACCACAAAGTAACTTGGGATCATACTCTCCATGATTGAAAATGATATTTATAAAGATTAAAATATCATAAAATAAATTATATTCAATATATAATATTACAAATTGAACAATACATACATCGATAAATAATTTTAGTGCAAAACAAAACATATGTCTCAAAGAATGAATATTTAGACAAAACTATCTTACTGATTGGGAAGCTTTTGAAAAATTAAACCAATTAAATAAAGATCATATATTAGACATTAAAATACAAATAAATTTAATTATTAAAACAATATAATACATTCCTGGTATGTGTAAACACCACATAAAACTAATGGGTTTTGAATAAAGAATTTATATCAAGGAATAAAAAGTGAGAGGAATTCCCCTTACCTTATGTATTGACTATTATTATACTCATTGAATAATATTATTATATAAATTTAATTTTATTATAGATATTTTATATAATAATATTAATATATATCATTCAATAAATTATATTATTATGACCTTATATTACCTTTTTGATGACAATTCTGTTATAAGGTTTCACTACGGGTATTATCTTCTTTGTTTGCCGCATGTGTCTTATTTCGTTATATATTTGGTAATTATACATAAATTATGGTTTATAGAATGTAAAACAAGATATTTATATATATATTATTAAAAATATTTCGTCTATATTAATCTATAGCATATGGATGTAAGAAATGGAATGCACCATCCATAGAGATGGTAAGCCGTAAATACGCATGAATGTCCTTTCCATTGTTATTATCATATTGAAATGATGAAACAAAAACGACACACATGTATATTTTTTAGATAATATAATTAATCAATAATTATCATGATATATATATCATTTAAATATTACTAAATTATTCCTTAATACATTCAATGTAGTTTGTGATCAAATCACATCACTTTGAGGGGCCGGTAGTCCACACTTCATCAAACAAATTACCATATTTAAACAAAAATAAATGTTTAAAGATATTTGTAGATAAATAAATAAACATGAATAAAAATTTAAAATATATTATATATTATAGAAAAATATAGAATATTTAATAGTTACCTCCATGAGAGGGGGTAATGTATGAAGAAACAATTTGCATTTTTTTGGGAGTTATTTCTCCTTACACATAAACAATATGTTTGTTACCAATATGGTGAAAGTATGTATATGTTGATTTATCAAAATTATCATAAAAACAATCATATTATTATTATCATACAATTATTGTTATAAAATAATTGAATAATAAAATTTGGGGTGTTGTAGAATTCAAATAATATAGAACCTCTAAGAAAAATGTTACCTCTAATTTAGGTAACTAGTTTTTTATTTCATTGAATGAATTCAATGGATTTATTTCATACTAAATAGATTATAAAAGGATGAAAATATGGATTTTAAATAAATATTTGGGCAGAAATTGGTTGCTAAATTATGGCTTTAGAGGTGAATAAATTGGGAGGTGATGATGCCTTTTATAGTGAACGATGACTAACACTCTTGTATTTTTGGGGAAAAGAAATTCAAAAAATATTTTTCTTATGTTATTTGGATCCAATAATATGCCAAATTTTATCCAATGGAGAATATAATGGAAATATTTACATCCAATGGATCTTGGAAATCGTTATAGGTTATTTAGTCCCATATGTTTAGTAGTTAGTCCCTTATTAAGAAAACTTCTACATTAATCTTTACAATTAATTTTAATTACATTCAGTAATAATTTTTTAAGAAAACAAATATTTCCATTTTATAAATTATAATGTATTCTAATTCATAGTTTGGAATACATTTTTTCAAATTAAAATCACATAAGTGGAATAATTTAATTTAATTTATTCTCATTATTGGGTTGACAATGATGGTTTTTAATGTTAAAAATACGCATATTATTGAAATGTTTTTATATTAAATTTCAATGATAAATTGAAAAAATGATCAAAATTGTGTTTAATGATAAAAATATATTCTAATTATATTTAAAAAAAATTAATATGTAATTATAATTAAAAAATATTTATTAAAGAGAAACTTTGAATTAAAATATAGTATTATTCCTTATTCATCCAAAGATGAGTTTTCTTTAAAAATTCCAATAAATTCAAAGTAATCTAATTTTGAAATTATAAATTTAAAAATATGGATTATATTATCAATTTAAATTTATAAATGTGTATAACATTTTTATTATTATTTTTCACAAAAGAACATTTAAATCTTCTCAATAATGAAAATATTATTTTATACCATATAATAAATTTAGTAAAAAAATTATCTTTCATTATAAACACAATTTATTTATCTAAAACAATTAGAAAAAATATTTTTAATGTATTTACTGACTTTTATATTACTATATTTAAAATATAGGTTATAATTATCTTGTTGAAACAATTATGACAATAAAATCATGTTTTGTAGAGGCTTAGTGTAGTGTGTAACATACCAAAAGTAAGTGTTGCATGTAATGCATGCCAGTTCGATGTTATATTTAATATAATCTCTCTTAGTGTGGTATGAAATGAGTTTTTGAATTATTTAATAGAAATAAATGAATTAAAATTAATTAATTCCTGAAAATTCTCTATAAAAAGTAGTCATGTTACAAGTATTACCTCTAGTATTTTAATTTTTTAATTCTCCTTTTCCTACCACATAGAAAATTTAAGACTATTATCATCTCTTGACACATTCGTTTCATAAAACTCTATCGTAATTTTCATAGAATTTTTAAAAAATATTTCATAACATTTATATTCTTCTGTGCCCAATTCTCAAGGTAAAAAAGGTTTCAATCTTGAATAAAATCAATAAATTTTACTATCTATGTCCCAAAAAAATATGGCACCTACTTATCGAATATCATAAAAATTTCATTAGAGTTATCTTCACAGTCATCATTATTTTCCTAAATTCAAAAAAACCCCATCAAATACCATATCATTGACGGGAGAAACTTCTTGATGAAAATATTCTTAAAGGTTTCTAATTCCATGACATAAATATAATATTTCTCTATGGATTTCTTATCCAAAGACTTCCATTCATAAAATTTTCCTTAAGAAGATAAATAGAAAGGGTTAGGTTTTTATGTTTTGAATATCATTTGACATTATATATAATTTTCATAGCATCGATCCATCATTCAAATATTATATAGTCAAATGGTTCAAAAAATGATGGGGATTGTTGTCTCATAAAATTCTCCACTAAGGTCATATTCTTATGTTGTTGATCTAGTTGATCTATATAATAGATTCTACAACTGTTTATATATTTATTCAACTAATACATAATTATATATAACTCCTCATTTCTGAATCCAACCATCTCTGAATATTTACTTTGCATGCTATTTTACTCTCGGCTCCAACCCATTACATATTTTACATTTCATCTATAGATAACCATTCTGAATTGAAAATTTTTTAGATTAAAACGTTATAATATTAAAATTATTTATACATTAATGATAACTATGATCTATAATCATTCAAGTTAATGCTATAAACATTATACTAACATCTTAAGTTCTATAAATATTAATATAATAAAAAATATATGAATCCATAATTTTGAAAATACATACGCTTGTTATTTTAAAATAATAAATCACATTATTTTTTCATTTATCTCATACGATTACAGTGTTAGTGAATTTTTACAAACTCCACGAAATTAAACCTATACATTAGGAGTTGAAAATTGTACACAATATAAATATTTTCCATAAAACATATGTCTTTAAAAAAAATATGGGATCTATTTATAAAAAATCATTACAATTTTATTCATTACACCATCCTTATTTTTGGTCTCCTGTAAACAATATTAAATTTTTTAGAAACATTGGATATGCATTAATATCCTAGAAACATATCAAAAAAACTATCCTATGAAATATAAGAAAACTCATATAATATTTATCATTGCGTTCAATCTTATTTTTAGTTTATGAAATAAACCATTTTCTCCTAAGAAAAACACATGAATCTATCATTAAAATCCATTAGAACGCATAACAAACAATATAAAACCATTTTTTGTAAACATATTTCATCAAATTCATAAAAACCATTTAAAATCATTATAAATACAAAATACATATGGATAAAATCTAATATAATTCTATTCATAACCAAATTGTTACACAATTAATAGGATAAATATATTGGGAAACACCCGTCATGTAAGTTATACTGGGCCCAACCATTTTTCATGAGATGTAACAGAGATCAATCTTACGTATAATCTATTTTTGGATCACCTGTTAGCTATAATGGGGCTAAACTTTTCGTATAGGATATATCAGGCCCACCTGTGAGATATAAAGGGGATAAACCCTTTTAATAATCTATATTGGGCTCAACTATATCGCATATAACTATCAAGTACCAAATCATTAATTAAAAATTTTTATCATTAACTTTTCAACATGAAACCTAAAAAAGAATCTTATAACACACATATATATACAAATGGAATTGAAGTAAAATATTATTTTAAAAAACCTTTTTCAATACCAAAGTACATAAAATAAATGAAAATGGTGTTTTCATTGAATATAATATCATGATAGACAATTTTAAGTAAAATAAGTATTTTATATTTAAAACACTTATATAAAAAATATTCACATATAAATGAAAGTATTTTCTTGATAAATTAAAATGTAAAGTTAAAAAGTAATATTAATAACAATAATTAATCACTACAGTTTTGAAATTAACTAATGAGTTATATGTTATAATATCATTCCTTTTCACATTTTAAATATAGTTGAAAGAGGAACTTTAAAAATAGAATATTTAAAATAATTTCTCTAACATTGAGTATGATTTATCATGTATTTCGCTCATCTTGACGAATAACAAAATTATATAAATTATTGAATATAAGATAACCTTATCATATTTATTGTTGCATTTTATAACTTATTGCCATTTTAAATCAAATATTTAATTATTTATGTTCACATCATATATTTTGATGATATTTGGTACATGAGTCCAAAATGACTTTGGTGTGAGGACTATAGTCAAAGTGGTCATTTGTAAATCGTCTATAAAATAAAAATAATATCTAAATTTTTATTATTTTTTATATCTATTATACTTTTAAAGACATCCATTAAATATGGATATGAAAAATGAACCCTGATACAACCATGGAGATGGGGGTTGTACGTATGCCTATGTAATGTTTCCATTTTTCAATGATCGTTATTGAAAGAAGGTATCTATCAATTAATCCTTATATAAATATCATAATATAAGAAATATCATATCAATTATATATATTTACATAAATATTAATATATATATTTATGTTTCTTTCCACGTTTTTTGGTGATTAAAAAAGTGTTACATTGCATTTTTTAGGTGATAGTTCTCACATATGCACAAACGGTGTTTTCATTATCAGTGCACGAATAAGAAAGAATTTAAATGAATGATTGATTTTCCATAATGATAAATTTTTCAGGAATATCATTTATATACATTGAATCCATAATTCAAAAAATCATGTCATATAGTTATGGAAAACAAATTATATATGTTTGTGGGATGATATTCTATCGTACACACAGATGATGAATTAATTTCCCATTTGATGGAATAGGTTGTGTATACGACTCATTAAACAAAACATAATAACATATTTGTATATAGATGATACATTATTTATTATTTTAACTTGTTTAAATTATATTTTAAGGATACAGTAGAATAAATAAAACATAATCCTTGATTAAAAATGATACATCGTTTTTGGAAAACCTCTTTTCCTTAACACCTTTACATCATTTAGGATTGTGGTATGCCTAAACTATGTCCTATAGAATGGATTAAGGGTTTCTATGAACTACATTTGGATGTAATTTTATGAACCAAATATGTTTTAATGTATTAATAAAAATAAATAAGATGTTCCCCTTTATAAAAGATTGCAGGGGTACTCTTGGAATATTTCAATATAATAAATTAATATTAATTTATTTTCATTTTAAAAAGGATCCAAAATTATTAATTTATAATTTAAATGATTTTTGATTTAAATTTATTCATCCAATAAAATTTATATATGTTTTTCTATATTTATACCCTTATCTTTTGGTCATAAGCCTTATTTATCCCATTTTGTTGTAAGTGTTTCAACATGGATTTTTACTCATTAAGGGTAAATATTGTAACATTCAGATATTTTATGAAATATTATCATTGAAGTAAATTAAAAATTATTAAAATATTTCATCACATGCACTACTTATTTTATCTTATTTCATATACAACCACAAGGTTATATTTTGTTGCATGTAACATCGAGTTCGATTGATGACTTATGTTACACACAAGAAAAACTCTTATCTGAAAAAAATATTCTATTAATATTATTATTATAGTTATCACCTAGACGTTTAAAAGGTAGGAATTTATGATATTATCTAATTTATGAAAATATTTCTTAATATAGTTTATAAATTTTTTTATTAGTTACCAATTAATTATAAAAGAAAATAAAGTCTAATATAATATGTAGATTTGTTTTTATGACACCCATTTTTATAACCAGAATTACATTTTATCTTATTAAATTATATTAACCACTATTATTTTTTTATATTAATTAAATTTATATTTTATATATGTAAATAAAATTTTCGACATTTATCCAATATGTTTGATTGTTTTCATTTAAAAATAAATCCAATTTTAATAATAAAAAGGTAAGTTTCTTAATTCTAGTATTACATCCTTTTAATAGGAAACATTTTTTATATATAATTGTTGACACTTTAATACAATTTATTATTCAAAATGATATTAATTTTTCACATCAGAGTATCAAAATTTACTTTGGCATATTTTTTTTATTTTTATGAGAACATTCATATTTTGATAAATAGTTAATGATAATGAATCGTAGTTGAAAATTTATTTTATTCTAAATAATCTATAGTGTAAAATTATATTTTTACTTTATATTAAATAATAATTAGATTAATCTCATAAAAGTAATTTTTTTCATTGTAATATTTTTCATACTCATTTTAAATATATAAACATAGAAAAATTGTGAACAAATTCACTTCAAATACAAACATTGCCACCCCGTCTGCGGGATTAATTTTAAATTAATATATATCACTTCTATGGTTGTATTTTGTAATTATTAATCTAATATTTGGAATAATAATTGATTGTAGTGCTTAACATGTTCAACATTATTTTTGACCAAAAATATTAGTGAATGTAATTAAAATTAATAACAATAGAAGATATAAACAAAATTGAGCTTACATAGTGGTTAAAATTTAATCATAAGTGGAAACACTCCTAGATACATGTATATAACATAATGTTTTTGGAAATTATTCGATCATATTTCCTATTTTATTTAATTCTGTTTATTATTGGATTCACATGATGTAAGGTATACCTACCAATAATTTTTTCCTTTTTAAATTTACAAGAATGTCACTCCCCTGCCATTATAGAAAGGCACTCAACCTCCCAACTTCATCGAACCTATCAAGCCCTCTATCTCATCCATACCCTTACCATGAAATATCCATAAATAACTCTTATCATTATAGAATATTCACTTTATAAATAATGTAATCATAGGATTTCCTTTTCTATAAACCAAAAGAATTACACGAAAAAGAGTTCACATTATTCAATGATGAATTTTGTTTTATTTATTTCTAAAATAACATGAATTATTAATATTACATGATTATATAATATCATAATTATCTTAAATATACTAATATTTTGGTATGTCAATAGTTAAATCTACAACATCACACAATATAATTAAATGGTATCTGCAATCATCATTTGTTAGTATGGAGGACTACTGCCTCACGAATTGGTGTCATTCATTCTCACATTACCATCATTTAAGGTTGTGAATAATTATTTAATTATACATTAATAATGTATATATATTATATTTTATATGTATTTATTCTTTTAAAATAATTATATAACAGATACCTTGATGCATTCAATTTTTTGTGAATATAACAGTGTCGTTTGTGGATGTGTGGACTACATCATCCTCAAAGCGATGTGATACATTCACACATTACATGGATATTATTAATGATATATTCAAAAAAAATTTATGTAAACAAATTATTTATTACATTAATCAATTTACCAATATATACATATGACATAACATTTTCATCTTTCCATTTCACACACTAGAAATGTGATAATATCGTTTGTGTGTGTGGATTATTGCCTCCTATATGCGATCTGATTATTCCATTTTAATCACCAAATATCAAGAATTATATGTATAAGTTTATATAAGTAAATAATATTTTATTTTTGAGATAATGTTAATTTATTATAGATAAACATGACATACATTCTTTCAATAATTATCATTGAAATAAATTGTAATTTTACACATGCGTAGGTACAATCTACTGTCTCCGTGATTGTAATGATATTTCATTTTCCATTACCATATTTCGTGATTGGTTATGAAATTATAATTTTCATATAAAAAATATAATTATTTCACTATTATTATATTCTATATTATTAAATAGTGGAATCATTGACTTTGGATGGTTATATAGGTCTTACCCATGTTATAATGAAATCATACATACATGTTAAACAAGATCATAAATAATCATAACATAACACATGAAATGAAATTGATGTTATAAAAATTAATTCACATAATAACTTATATAAAAATAAAGGTTTAATAATCATTTAATGATAATCATAATCCATGAAAATAATAAGTTTTCAAATTAAAATAACCTATGAAATAGAAATGGGATTCATAAAAATCATGCCATCAATACATAATATATTTAAAGGATGAATGTTAATGGAAACAAAGTATAATATCCCCAAAAAGAAATGAGTAAAAAAATTATTTTATCCGATAAAAATAATAATTTTGAGAGATATTTTGAAATCTATTATTGGTAAATATATCTTTTCTGTATTGAAAAACTGAATTTAAAACATTAAAAAATATTAAATACATTATTTACGTTTGTATGAAAACATATAATGAAAAATTTGAAAACAATAAACATTTTTGAAATCCTTTTTTATTTTAAAATTGTATTCAAGTATCATTTGAATATAGTTTTGGAATCATTTTTTAAATCATGGTTTTTTAATAATACAGAATTCCCGCCGAAGAGATAAAAACGGTAATATTTTCATAAACAAATTTCTTAAATACATTAATTACCAATGAGTTGGAAAATGGTGATAAAAATATATAATAAATAACAATAGGATAACAGAATTATTTATTTTTATTTATATCTGTATCATTATATTTTAATAATGTAAACATAATCATATACAGTCCTAATAAAGGATGATATTGCTTCAATAAACTCTTACCACGATGTAACATGGGATCATACTCTCTATGACTGAATATGAAATTAATAAAGATTTAAATAGAATATAATTAATTATATTCAATATATAATATTCCATATGGAACAATACATACCTTGAGAAATAATTTAGGTGGAAAACAAAACATATGTCTCAAAGAATGAATATTGAGACAAAACTATCTTACCGGTTGGGATGATTTTGAAACACTAACCCCAAGAAATAAAGATCATATATTGGACGTTATAATAAAAATAAATTTAATTGTACTAATAATATAATACATCCATGGTATGTGTATACACCACATAAAATTAATGTGTTTTTAATAAAGATTGTATCACATATAATAAAAAGTTAGAAGTTATCACCTTGCCTTATTCTTGACTATATTTATACTCATACAATTATCCTATAATATAAATGTAAATTTATTATAAATATTTTAAATATTTATATTAATATATCTAATACCATATATTATATTTTTATGACCTTATATTACATTCTTAATGACAATTCTATGATAAGGGTTCACTACTAGTAATATCCTCTTCCTTTGCCGCATGTGCCTCATTTAATTATATTTTTGGTACTTATACATTAATTATGATTTAAATAATGTAAACTATTATATATATATATAATTTATAATTAAAATATTTCATCTATAATAATCTAGAGCATATGGATGTATGAAATGGAATGCACCATCCACAGTGATGGTAAGTCGTAAATATGCATGAATGTTGTTTCCATTGTTATTATCATATTCAAATAATTAAACCAAAATGACATATATATGTATACATGTATATAATATAATTATTTCAGAATTATAATGATATATATATCATTGAATTTTACTTAATTTTTCTTTAATACATTCAATGTAGTGTGTGAACAAATCACCTCACTTTGAGGGGTCATTAGTCCATACTTCATCAAGAAAATTACCGTATTTACAGAAAATGTAATGTTAAAAGATAATTTTAGAAAAACAAAGCAGCACGAATAAAAAAAATTAAAAAATAATATATATTATATATAAATATGGAATACGTCATAGTTACCTCTATAAGAGGCGGTAAAGTACAAACAAATAATCATCATTTTATTTTTGGTGGTATTTATCCTAACACATAAACAATAAACTTTGTCACCCATTATATGGAAGTGTGTATATGTTTATGTATAAAACATATCATAAAAACATCATATTATATTTACATAATAGTTATTGTTATGAAATAATTTAATAATAAAATTTTATGTGTTTTAGAATTCAGATAATATAAAAAACTCAAAAAAGAATGTTACATCTTATTTAGGTAACCCATTTTTGATTTCATTGAAGGACTTCCATGTAATGATTTCATACAAAAAAGATTATAATAGGATGAAAAGAGGGATTTTAAGGAGATATTTGGGCAGAAATGTTTTGATAAATTATGTCTTCAGAGGTGTGGTAATTGGGAGGGGATGAGGCCTTTTATAGTAAAGGAGGACTGACACTCTTGTAAATTTTGGGGAAAAAATTCCACCAATATTTTTCTTATGTTACGTTGATCCATTAATAGACCAAATTTAAGAAAATTGAGAATAGTGTGGAAATTTTTACATCCAATGGATCTTGAAAATATTTATAGGTTCTTCAGTCCCTTAAGATTAATTGTCAGTACCTTATTAAGATTAATTCTACATTAATCTTTGTAATTAATTTTAATTACTCTCAGTAAATTTTTTTTAAGAAAACTAATTTTTCCATTTTATAATTTATAATGTATTATTATTCTTAATTTGGAATGAATTTTTCCAAATTAAAATCACATAAATGGAATAAATTAATTTAATTAATTCCCATTGTTGGGTTGACAATAAATGGTTTTAAAGTAAAAACGTTCAAATGATTGCAATGTTTTTATATTAAATTTTAAAGAAAAATTGATTAAAATGACCTAAATTGTGTTTAATGTTAACAATATTTTCTAATTAAACATTGATAAAAATTAATATTTAAATATAATTAAAAAATATTGATGAAAGATCATATTTGAATTAATATCTTGTATATTTCATTATTCATCAAAAATGTGTTTTCTTAGAAAAATCCAATAAATTCACACTAATCTAATTTTCACATTATGAATTTAAAAATGAGGTTTATATTATAAAATTAAATGTAAAAATGTGTATAAAATTTGTATTAATATTTTTCACAGAAGAACTTTTATATCTTGTCATTAATAAAAAAAGTATTTTATACCATACAAGAAATTTACAAAAAAAATCTCTTTCATTATCAATACAATTTATTTTTATAAAACAATTAGAAAAAATATTTTAAAATTATTTACTGATTTTCATATTACTATGTTTAAAATATAGTTTACAATTATCTCTTTTAAATAATTATAACAATAATATCATGTTTCAAGGAGACTCGTTGTAGTGTGTAACATATGGAAAGTTAGTGTTACATGTAATGTATTCCAGTTTGATATTATATTTAACATAATATCACTTAGTGTTGTGTGGATGTTATTTTTTGAATTATTTAATAGTAATACATGAATTAAAAATCGTTAATTCACGAAAATTCTCAATAAAAAGTAGTGGTGTTAAAAGGATTACCTCTAGTATTTTTTTTAATTCTCCACTTCCTACCACATTGACTATTTATTACTATTATCATCGCTTGATACATAAGTGTAATAAAATTCAATATTATATTTATTAGAATATTGAAAAACTTTCTCGTAACATTTATATTAGTGTGCACCCAATTATGAAGGTAAAAATTGTTCCAATCCAGAATAAAATCATTAAATTTTACTATCTCTGTCCCAAATAAAATCTTTCACATACTTATCCAATATCATGAAAATTTATTCATATTTTTTTAGAATCATCATTATTTTCCTAAGTTCAAAAGAAACCCATAAAATACCAAATATTTGATGGGAGATACTTCTTGATGAAAATATTCTTAAATTTTTCCCATTTCATAGCATAAATATAATCTTTCTCTCTGGTATTCTTATCCAAAGACTTCTATTCATCAACTTCACATTAAAAGGATAAATAGAAAGGGTTAGTTTTTTATGTTCTGAATATCATGTGACATTTTATATAATTCTCATAGTGTTGATCCATCCTTCAAATACCTTATAGTAAAATGGTTCTATAAATGATGGGGAATGTTGTCTCATAAAATTCTCCACTAATGACAAATTCTTATATTGTTGATCTGGTTGATCTATAGTATATATTCCACAATAGTTTATATATTTCTTAAACTAAACCATCATTATATCAAACTCCTTATTTCTGATTCTAACTATCTCTGAACATTTATTTTGGAGGATATTAACCTCTTGGATCCAACCCATTACATATTTCTTGTTTCCTATATAGAGAACCATTCTAAATAGACATTTTTTATAGTAAACAGTAATAATATTAAAAAATAATTATATATTAAAGAAACTATGTTGTATAATCATTCAAGGTAATGATATAAACATTATCCTAAAATCTATTTTTTTTAATTTTAATATAATTAAAATTATAAAAATTCATAATTATGACAATAAATATTCTTGTTATTTTAAAACAATAAATAACATTATATTTTGAAAGATCTATTACGATTACAGTGTTAATAAATTTGTACAAAATCCATGAAAGTAAACCCATACTTTAGAAGTTGAAAATTCTACACAATATAAATTTTTTCCATAAAAGATAAGTCTTCTAAAAAATATGGGTTCTTTTTATAAAAAATCATCACAATTTTCTTCATTACCCTATCCATGTTTTCAATCCCCTGTAAACCATATTAATGTTTTTTTGAAACATTAGATATACATAAATATACCAAAAATTTATAAACTAAATTGTTCTGAAAAATATAGAAAAACTAAGATAATATTTATCTTTGCGTTCAATGTTCATTTGAGTTTAGGAAATAATCCATTTTCACATAATTAAAAAAATGTTTCTCTCACTAAAATCCACTAAAATTCATAACAAACAATATAATACCATTTTTTGGTAACATATTTCATCAAATTCATAAAAACCATTTAAAATCTGTATAACTAAAAAATACATGTGAAAAAATTCCAATATAATTATCTTTATATCCTAATTATTACCCAATTCATTGGATAAATATATTGGGAAACACCCTTCTTATAACATATAGTGGGGTCATCCATTTTTCATGAGATGTAATAGGGATCAATCTTACGTATAGTCTATTTTGGTCCCACCTATGAGCTATAATGGGCCTTAACATTTCGAATACGATATATCGGGCCCACCTGTGAGATATAATGGGAATAACCCCTTTTTATAATCTTTATAAGGATCACATATTTCACATATAATTATCATGTACCAAATCATTAATAAAACGTTTTTATCATGAACTTTTCAACATGAAACCTAAAGAAGAATCTTATAACTCATATATATAAAAAATTGCATTTAAATTAAATATTATTTATAACAAATTTTTTCAATACAAAAGCACAAAAAATAAAGGAAAGTGGGGTTTTCATTGAATAACATATCATGAAAAATAGTTTTAATTAAAATAAAAACTTTTATTTTGAAAAAAAATGATTAAACGAAATTATTCACATATAAATGTAAACATTTTATTGAAAAATTACCATGTAAACTCGTAAAGGAATATTAAAAACATTTATTAATCATGAATGTTGGGAAATTTACTATTGAATTATATGTTATAATATAACTCCTTTATACTTTTTAAATATATTTGAATGAGGACCTCTTAAAGTAGAATCTTTAATAGAATTTCTCTAACATTGAGTATGATTTATCATGTATTTCGATCATCATGAAAAATAATAAAATATAATATTTATTGAAAATCTAGATAACATTCTCATATTTATTGTTAAATTTTATCACTTATTACCATTTTAAAACAAATAAATAATTATTTATGTTCGCATAATATATTTTGATGATATTTGGTACATGAGTACAAAATTACTTTGGTGAGAGGATACAGTCAAATTGGTTATTTGTAAATCGTCTATAAAATAATAATAATATTTAATTTTTATCAATTTTATATATCTATTATAGTTTTAAATATATTAATTAAATATGGATATGAAAAATGAACTATGATACAACTATGGAGATGGGGGTAGTACGTATACCTATGAAAATTTACCATTTCTCAACCATCATTATGGAAAGAAGGAAAGTATCAATTTATCCTCATATAAAAACCATAATATAAAAAATATCATATCAATTATATATATTTACATATATATATATATATATATATATATCATTTCATGTTTTTTGGTGATTAAAAATATTTTACACTACTTTGTGGAGATGACAGTTCCAACATATCCACAAACTATGTTATCATTATCAGTGCACGAATAAGAATGAAATTAAATGATTCATTAATTTTTCACAATGATAAATATTAAATGAATATTATTTATAAAAATTTAATCCATAATAAAACAAATCATGGGATATAGTTATGGAAAACAAATTATTTTGGTTCGTGGGCTGATATTCTGTCATATACACGGATGATAAATTAATTTCCCATTTGATGGAATAGGTGATGTATATGACTAATTAAACAAAACATAATAACTTATCATTATATAGATGATACATTGTTTCTTATTTTAACATGCTTAAATTATATTTTAATGATATGGAAGAATAAATAAAACATAATCCTTGATTAAAAATGAGACATCTTCTTTTGAAAACCTATTTTCATAACACCTTTACACCATTAAGGTTAGTGGTATGCCTAAACTATGTCCTATACAATGATGTAAGTGATTCTATGAATTAATTTTGGATGATATTTTATGAACCAAATATGTTTTAATGTATTACTAAAAATAAAGAAGATGTTCCCCATTATAAAATATGAGAGGGGTACTCTTGGAATATTTCAATATTATAAATTAATATTAATTATTTGACATTTCAAAAAATATCCAAAATTAATAAATTATGTGTTAAATTATTTTTGGATGAAATATATTCATCCAATAATATATATTTTTTTTCTATATTTATACTCTTATCTTTTTTCCTTAACTATTATTTATCCCATTTTCCTCTTAGTGTCTCAACATTGATTTTTACTCATTAAGTATCAATATTGTAACATTATGATATTTTATGAAATATTCTCTGTTAAATTAATTTATAATTTTTTAATTACATAATTACATTATTACATGAACTACTTATTTTATATTATGTAATATGAAACCACAAGTTTATCTTTTGTTGCATGCAACATCGAGTTCGATAGATGACTTATGTTACAAACAAAAAATAGTCTTCTCAGACAAAAATATTCTATTAATATTTTTATGATAGTTATCACCTATCCTTTTAAAAGGTATTAATTAATTATATTATCTAATTTATGAAAATATATCTTAAAATTGTTTATAAAATTATTTCATTGGTTACTAAATAATTATAACCAAATTAAAGTCTAATATAATATGAAGATTTATTTTTATGACACCCATTTTTATATATAGAATGACATTTTATCTTATTAAAATAAATTTACCACTATAATTTTTTAATGTTACATAAATATATATTCTATATATTTAATTAATTTTTTTAAAATTTATCAATTTTTTTTTATTGTGTTTATTTAAAAATAAATCCAACTTTAATAATAAAAAGGTATGTTTTTAAAATATGTTCTTACACCCTATTAATGGGACACCATTTATATATAATTTTTGACACTTTTGTAAAATTTATTTTTCAAAAAGAAATAAAATTTTCATATCATTTTATCAAAATTAACTTTGATAAATTTTATGTATTTTTATGAGAACATTCATATTTTGTAAAATAGAGAATGATAATGATTTTTAGTTGAAAATTTATTTATTTCTAAATATTGTATACTGTAAAATTATATTTTTCATTTATATTAAAGTATAATTAGATTAATCCCTTTTCATTAATTTAGTTCATGTGAATCATTTTCATAGTGATTTTATATAAAAACATAGAAAGTTGTTGAAAAAATTCACTTCAAATACGCGCTTTGTCATCCCATCTATGGGATTAATATTAAATTTATTTATTTCACTTATGTGGTTGTAATTTGTAAATATTAATTTCATATATGGAATAATAATAATTTATAGTTCTCAATGTGGTCAACATTTTTTTTGACCAAAAATATTAGTGAATGTAATTAAAATTAATAACAACGGGAGATGTAAACAAAATTGAATTTACTTAGTGGTTAAAATTTAATCATAAGAGGATAATTTCCTAGACACATGTATATAAATAATTTTTTGGACATTATTCGATCATATATCCTTTTTTATATAATTGGGTTCATTATTGGAAGCAATAGATGTAAGGTATACCTACCAATAATGCTAGCCTTTTTATATTTACCAGAATGTCTCTCCCCAGCCATTATAAAAAGGTAGTCAACCTCCCGACATCATCATACCTATCAAGCCCTATGTCTCATCCATACCCTTACCTTGAAATCTCCATGAATAACTCTTATTATTATAGATTAGTAACTTTAGAAATAATGTAATTATAGGATGTCATTTACTATAAACCAAAATAATTACACAAAAAGGAGGTCACATTATTCAATGATCAATTTTGATTTATTTCATTCTAAATGAACATGAACTATTATTATTCCATGATTATATAATAACATAATTATCTTAAATATACTGCTATTTTGGTATGATAACTATTATATCTACACCATCACACACTCCAATTAAATGGTATCTATAATTATCATTTATGTGCATGGCGAACTACTGCCTCACAAACTGATGCCATTCATTATCCCATTACCAACATTTAAGGTTTTTAATAATGATGTATTTACAAAATTAATAAGATATATATGATATTTAATATGATATTTATTCTTCTATAATTATTATATAAAACATACCATTATGCATTAAATTTTTTGAGAATATTACGGTGTCGTTTGTGGGCGTGTGGACTACATCATCCTCAAAGTGATGTGATATATTCGCACATTACATGGACAATATTAAAAATATATTTTTAAAAACTATATATTATATAAACCAATTATTTATTATATTAATCAATGTATCAATATATACATATAACATAACATTTTCATGTTTCCATTTCACACACTAGAAATGTGATAATGTCATTTGTGTATGTGTAGACTACTGCCTCCTTTAAGCAATCTGATTATTCCATTTTAATCACCACATAACAAGAATGATATTTATATGTTTATATAAATAAATAATATAGTAATTTTGACATAATTTAAATTAATTAAAAATAAACATGACTTACATTGTTTCAATAATGATCATTGAAATAATTTGGAATCTTACACATGCATAGGCATTATCCACTGTCTCGGTGACTGTAATGACAGTTCATTTTTCATTACCATATTTTGTGATTGGTTATGAAATTATAATTTTCAAATAAAAAATAAATTTATTTCACTATTATTATTCTCTATATTATTAAATAGTTTAATAATTTACTTTGGTCAACCTTTTAGTGTCAATTTTGACACGTAATCCTAATACGATCAAAACAACCAACATATAAATTTTTCATAATGTAATTTTAAATAAAATGTTTTTAAATTAAATTAATGTAATAATCAAATTTGAAATGGTTGTGATAAAATTAAAAAATTTATATTGTAATGTCCCTGAATTTCGTAGATTTTTTTTAATTGAATGGAATAATTTTGAAACCGCAAAATATAAAAATGCGCGATTCCACAGCCTGGGATGCCCAGAATGATCTCTCAATGTTATTTAATGCTTTAATTAGTGCATGTAAGAAGTTTTCCTGAAAAAGTAGAATAACTCTAAAATGGTTACCCGGATTAGAAATATAAGGGTGCGGGCCTCCTGTAAGAAAACCCAAAAATGGCATAATCATTAGTAAAATAATTAAATAAATTGTTTTATTTTTTAGATTCTTATAATATACAAATGGTATCTTGGGTTGAAAATCTGAGACCACCACTGAACTCATGTGGGAATGCTTTATTTTAGAGGATACTAACTTTGGCCGGTGTGGGCCACTAGTGAAAGTAAGACTTTGGCCGTAAATTAAATAATTAAGTGACAATTATTTTATTGTAAAGTCCATAAAATTTAAATGGTAACATGGATTGGAAATCTAATAGTACCATTGGGTTCGTTGGGTCGTGTTTCACTTATGAAAGCATAAACTCGTCTTGCACGGGTCGAGGGTGACAGTTAATAATTTTCTGAACTTTTTTCGGGTACATTCAGTAATCATGCAAGCGGCAATTTGTATCTTTTGAACCGGTGCTCGGAATTGAGATCAGAGGACACCATTGAACTCACAATGCTGATATTTGCTTAATGAGGCCTTCACTTCGACCACAGTAGGACCATAAAAAAGATAGTTTTTGGATCTTTTAATAGAATAACGAAAATAACTTTTTTATTTTATTTTTATTATATTCCTCCAACGGACGAGCGATAAGGTGGGACCGGTGACATTTCAATCAAATAAATGGATTGACACACAAATTTTAGTAACAATAATTTTTTGGTGAATTAGGGGCTTCAAAATTAATGATCCCCATTAACTCTCTGCGTTGTTACACACCCTCCCCCTCTCCGATAAATATGGAGCTAGGGAAGGGGTATCGAAGAGCATCAGGAAATAGCGAATTGCTGAAGGAATTTTGCGACGCCAGACCCATATAAGATGATGCTAACCCTGCAGGAGGTGACAGACTACATCGAAACAATAATGGGCTATGTGTGAGTGGTGTCATTGGGAGCCGTTCATAGGAACTAAAAACACGGTTCACCGGAAAACATGGAAAAGTATCCGATGTTCAAGGTAGGGGTAATTTTTTGAAGCATTTTTTATTTTCCTCCTCAATTTTTTAGAATTTATACGAAGAACATTTTTCAACCTACTAATGGGCTGACCCGCGATTCATTCGTCTTTGCTGGTGGTTGGTGCGGGGTATCTTGTAGGGTTTTTCGTTTTAAATATTCCCATTTCACTTTTGATGTTCTTCGTGATTCATGAAATTATTGAGGTGCATGCTACCACTGTAACAGGGATGGTGTGGGCCAAACAATCATGGCCTGAGCACTCTGTTAAATCCTTTTATTTATTTTGGTGTGTTCTTTGAGATAGAGTATGAGGGAAAACGACACATGTGGGGCATGGGAACGGCGGTCAGCACCACGGTCGACCGCGATGAAGGTGATGGAATGACCACACCTCCCGAAACAAGAGAACCAGGGCCTTGTGTCAGGACGGTGAGTAAAGGGTAGTTTGCTTGCTATAGGAAACCGAAGAAGGAGCGGTGCATGATCCCACCACGTAGAGAGGATGGTGGTCCATTTGGCCGACCACGGTGGGCCGCCACTCTGCGGGCCGCCCTGCACGAACTGGACTACCCAGCCTGGGCTGGGCCGCACTGTGGGCTGGGACTAACCCAACGGTTCAGGCTGGGCTGAGTCAGCCTAGGCTGGGTCTGTCTGGGTCAGTCCGACTAGGAGGACTGAACCCGGACCAACATTGACCCATTTCACTCTTACAGCCATATCATTGGAACTGGGTGTCCATTTGATTAACTATCTACGGCACTGGAAACCGTGGAGTGGGACAATTGATTTTGTTATAACCCACTTTTGAATTGGATAATATTGGGGTATGGTCGGGTTGGATCGATTATGAATCCATTCGGGCCCTCGAGACTAAAAGTTCAATAACATACAGACCAGACATCTGATTGATGCACCATCTATTACGTTCAGACCCCTTTGACATGGATCTACTTTGGAATATATATTCATGGGAATTCAAGGAAGATGGAGTATTAACCAGCGGATTTAGGAGTGGACCCTCTCTGAGACAAGCTATCTATGTGTGGGAACACTGTATCTGGCTGTGATGATGTACTGGGATCTTGTGTGGGTTTGAAGATGTAATGATGATGTACTAGGATCCTAGGTGGGTCTGATGATGTATTGACGATGTACTAGGATCCTGTGTGGGTCTGACGAAGTACTGAAGATGTACTAGGATCATGTGTGGGTCTCACGACGTACTGACAATGTACTAGGATCCGATGTGGGTCGGACGATGTAATGATGATTTATTAGTTTCCTATGTGGGTCTGACGAGTAACTAGGATCCTTTGTGGGTGGAATGTGGTAATAGGAACATGTGAGGGTCTGATGATGTACTACAATTTTCTATGGGTATGATGGTGATTTAGGATCCATCATGGGACTTCCTCTTAATGGAGTAAGACAATTTGGTATATATATCTAATCATCTTTACTATTGTACCTAAGTTATACCTAGTGTGAGCTGAGTCCGTACCTGTGAGTAACTTTCCTTCTTGGTAATACCTTGGTGGTATTCATATATGTGGCATACCTTTGTGGTACTTACCTTCATGGTATTCCTACATTGCGGAAAAGTATAGCTTTGGTGTTTTGGGTTTGAACTTGTGTTTCCCCATGATTGAGATGGGTATACATGATAACTTAGGTATATGTATGGGCATATACCTAAGTAGGTTTTTTAGTTGATTTAGTTCTTTGTTGTTTATCCATTGTGGATTTTGTGATACCTTTAGGGTCTCACAATCCCTAGTCAGTATCGTTATGCTCACACCTACACAGGATTCGCCCGCACCTTTTTGTGTTTAGTGCAGATGATTGACAATGCTTATCAGGGATAAGGGTACCAGGATAGGATGGTTCATGGAGGTGGACCATATGGTGTGTCAGTATATAGAGGAGATGGGCGAATGTTGAGTGATGTGGAGACGGGCAGATGTGGAGTGCTGAGGAGGCAATCTATACCAACCCTTCTGGTAAGAACCTCAGAGGATAACCCAGTTGTTGTCTTTCTCTTTCTTCAGTTGTATAGTATTTCCAGTTGTACATGTACCTATAATGTTGGGCTTGTATTCTAACCCCACTTACATTCAGCAGTCATTTTTCTATATAGAATCAATATGATCGTATATTTATGTGTTTATGGTTGAGTGTGTTTGTAAGATATAATGGAAATGCCTTCCGGGTTTTAGGGGATACGCCTTTCGGTGCAAGTTGCCAGCTCCTGGCCTAACGATGGTGGGCTTGGGGTAGTTACAAAATGGGCCCCGAGGGACAGGTCATGACAAGTAGGTATCAGAGCAGTCAGTTCTACAACAGAAAATTGGACACTGATCTCTTTAATGAAAATAGTATTAATCATATTGAGTGTGGTTATCAGTATAGGGAATCCGGTGTTGGTGCAGCGCCCGACATATCTATACACCAGAACCCTAACATCTGATTTCAGACACAGTTCATTAAAAAAATGATTGTGTGTGTGTTTTGAAAAGTTTTCTTGTCTTTTCTTGAGTCACCTCACTAGGTATAACTTAATGACGATGGTTCACCTGTTCTTTATCAAGATGTCACCGCATAGACTGCAATCTTGTATTCCAGAGAGTACACAATGACGGCCCACAGAGTGATGAGGCTCTGGTGTAGGGCCCTCTTACTATGTTGGAACCTTCGAAAGGTGTATCAGCAACAACAACACCCATTGGGCAGCAGCTAACACCAGTTGCACTGGCTGGCAGTGCACCCCGACTGATCATGTTGCAAGAGTTCCAGTAGCAGAGGCCTCTAAGGTTTTGAGGTGAGATAGATTTCCATGTATCTGAGGGCAGGATGGAGGTGTTTTCAAGAATATTTCTCTTAGTTGAGACACTAGTAACGAATATGATGATCATAGCTACTAGTCTTTTCTAGTGAGTGTCCATGAGGATGGTCAGCATAGTGATGAGGCTTTGGTACATGTATTATTTCTTGAGATTGTACATTCGGGTAGTGTGCCTATTATATCACTACCTGTTGGTCACCATTTACATCCAATGGTACCTGTAGATGACACATGTAGGGTTAGTGCCTTAGGCGTGATTCAGCATCAGATACTCCTCAGGTTCTGAGGTGATCCTGACTCACAGGAGGCTGAGGACTGACTTGAAGAGGTGGTTGAGAGTTCTCTAGAGCTTCTATAGCTCCACTGGATGACATGTTAGTAGCTGATTATTCATCAAGGCATACCGATCATTCCTAGTACTCGATGAATACGATGCGATCAGTGCTTCGGGGATCATACATTTGACCGTAGTGTGTTTAAGGATGTCTGAGCCAAAACTATTCCTCTATGCATTCTTACTTATGTTAGGGTGTTAGAGAGAATGTTTGTGGTTGAATGTTCTTCTGTTGAACGGATTCTGCCAAGGAATGTTATCAGTGGGAAAGAAGAAAACTTATACTAGTCTCAAGACTTCGGTTGGTAAAATGTTTCAGGAAGAAGAAGTGTTAGGGATAGATGAATATGTGAGGATACAGATGTGGAAGAAGATCTAAAGGATAAGCATGAGCTGGTGTACATTTCAACATGATACAAACACACCCCATTGTGGTCCCCTCCAGGATTAGTGAGCTAGAGGAAAATGGAAAAAACGGGCTGCATGCGGTCAAGGAGTGTGACCCAAGGTCTTTAGGAATTATTTGAGGTACAACCAGTGTCTACTAATTACTGTCGTATCAATATACATAGGCACCAATCCTTCCCTCCTTCCATGAATCTTGTCCAAGATCAAGAGTTTTCGGTTAGACCATTGACATGACCCTCACATCTCGAGAGACCTTTGAGAGGAGACTCGTTAATCAAACATACGCTGATGGTGTGATATAACCCTATACGTGAGAGATTCGAAGAACCTCTTAGTGGCAGCGTCGAGGTCATACGATGTTATTTTTGGTATGGACTAGACAACCACAGTTCATACTCAGATTTACTATATTAGGTAAATAAAGGTTCTTGTTTCTCTACATCGTTGGAATGTTGTTTTCCTTGGTATGAAAAAAATTAATCCCGGATAGCAGAGGATAAACTAATTCATAGGAGGGTGCATACAATCACTCATGAGTTGTAAATACATAACCTCATAGTAGCATGAGTTTTGAGTTTTTAGTTCCAAACCGGAGTGGTAGAGCATGGGGATATCTTTTTAAAATAAGATTCTAGGATTACCCCCCCCCCCCATAGGGAGGGGGACTTCTGGTTTGCCTGGGTACTACTATAGTTTTGGACCAGACTTCTAAATGGTAGTGTCACCCTTGTCAGCTTTGACAAAGATAGAGGAGCCTTTCCTATCGACAGAGTATTGTCAGTATAGCTTTTAGAAGTTGAGATAGTAAAAATGGATAGATTTCCTCCAGGACTATGACTTTGAGATAATCATTACTCTTGGGATGAGGATCCTGATAGTAGTTGAACTCAACAAGAGGTTTGGTCAGTAGTTGTAGGGTGAGCTGTCAGAGAAGCTAGTCACGCTGCAGATATCTTTCATAGATAGAGATGAAGATGCTTACCTCTAGTCTATCACTATCACTCCCCCACTTCTTCAGCACGTTGGGGAGACACAACATGGGGGAATTGTCTACAAGGTTCTATGTGCTCAGATATCCACAGAACTAGCACCTAGTGGATTTTTTGAAGGTGGGGAGCATGTCGTCCTCTTCAAAGGATTACCATGGTAACACTGGCGCTTCGGGAGGAAGAGTTGAGGGAGATCCATGAATCCCCTATGGTGGTACATCATACTGTGGTGAAGATATACCAGGTCCTCCGACATCAGTACTTATGGCCAGGGATGAAGAAAGCAGGGATAGAATATGTATCACGATGTCCCACTTGTCAGTAAGTGAAGAAAGCATAGAGCTGGCATAAGTCTTATTATGATAGGATACAAAGACCCTTGGAGTTCTATGAAGGGGACCACGTATTCTTGCGAGTCTCTCCTCGATGGTGACTAAAGTGATTTGTCCTAAGTGGCATGTTATCACCTAGGTTTATCGGTCCTTTTTGTATACTTTAGAGGATAAGTGAGGTAGCCTACCACTTGGATCATCTACCACAGTTAGAGAGGGTGCACGCCGTCTTCCTCATATCCCAACTGAAGAGATAATTGAACAAACCATCTCACATCATCGACCAGACTAAACTGGACTTTGATGATGGGGTGACATTTACAAAGGTTCCATTGGTGATTGAGGATCGACTAGAGTGGGTCCTTCGTGGGTGGTCGATACATTTGTTACATATATGTCGGTTGCACGAGTACATCTAAGAGAGAACATGGGATCAGAAGACTCAGATTCATGCTGAAAACCCTCTTTTGGTTTTTTTGACTTTGTTTTGGCTTTCGAGGACGTAATGACATAAGGTGTGGAGAATGTAATGTCCCGAAACTTCTCTATAATTTCTTTAATAAGATGGAATTATTTCAAGACCGTGAAATCCAATAGTGTGCGATTCTAAGGACTAGAGTGTCCGTAATGATCTGTCAATGTTTTATTACGCATTAATTAACACGCATAAGTAGTTTTTATGAAATATTAGAGTAACTCTCAAACCTTTTCCCAGATCAAAAATATGAGGGCACCACTACGTTCAAAATGGCGGGTTTACCATAGGTGAGACTTAATTTTAGTTGGCATGGGCCTTCTGTGAGAAAACCCAAAAATGGAATAATCAGAAATAAAATAATAAAATAAATTATTTTATTTTTAAAATGATTATAACTCACAAACTTTAGTTTGGATTGAAAATATGAGACAACCAAAGAACTCATATAGGCATGATTTATTTAAGTAGATACAAACTTTTGGCGGGTGTGTGCCACCAGTGAATGTTAGTTTTTGGCCATAAATTAACTAATTATGTGACAATTATTTTATTGTAAAATCCATAACATTTAAACGATTACTCAGATTGGAAATCCAAGAGCATTTTGGGATTTTTGGGGGCGTTTTTCACTTAGGTAGAGCCTAACCTCGATCGGAGCAGGTTGAGGGTGGCTATTAATAATTTTCAAAACTTTTTTTCATGTAGTTTCAGTAAACGCGCAAGCAGAATTCTATAACATTTGAACCAGCACAAGGAATTAAAATCTGAGGACACCTTTAAACTAGAAATGATGATATTTTCTTAAAGAGACCTTCACTTCGACCACAGTAGGTCTAGAGAAAAAGATATTTTTTTGGAAATTTTAATAGAAAAAACTAAATAAATTTACTATTTTATTTTTATTCTATTCCTCCAATGGACGAGTGGTAAGGTGGACCATGAAATGTGTCAAGCCAATAAATGGATTTATCCTCCAATCTGATTAATAGAAACATTGGGGTAATTAGGAATCTTCCTAATTAATGATCCCCATTAACTCTCCACATCGTTACATACCATACCCCTCTACTATAATATGGAGTTAGGGAAGGGGTATCAAAGTGCTTCACCAAGAATTTAGTTGCTGAAGAAATTCCATGACGCAAGACCCTTAAAATATGAAGCTATCCTAGTGGGAGGTGACAGACAAATTCAATCCAACAATGGCTGACATATGAGTGGCGTCTTTGGGAGTCCGTCATGGGAACTAAAAACACCGTCCACCAGTAAGCGTGGATGTTTCTACGACGTTCAAGGTTCAGGTTTATTGTTTTTGAGAATTTTCTATTTTCCTGTTCCATGTTCTTGAATTTATATGAAGAACGTGGTTCAACCAACTAATGGGCTGACCAAAAATTCATATGTCTTTGCGGGTGTTTGTTGTAGGGTATCTTGTAGGGTTTTTTGTTTTAAATATTCTCTTATAATTCTTTATGTTCTTTGTGATTCAAGAAATAATTGAGCTGCTTGATACTGCTCTAACATGGATGGTTGTGGCCAAAAAAATATTATCTGACCACTCTGCTAAATCCTTGTGTTTTTTTGGTGTGTTCTTCGCGATGGAGGAGGACAAAAACCAACATCGTTGGGGCACTGGAATGGTGGCCGACACCATGGTCGGCAACAATAAAGGAGCTGGTGTGACCATGCCACCTGACAGAAGAGAATCATGGCCTTCTGTCATGGTGGCGAGGGATGGGTGGCTGAATTGCTGTCGGCCGTTGGTTAAGGTGCGACACGCAACCGTGCCATAGGGAGATGACATTCGGCCATCGGGCCTGTGGTGGGGGGATTCCCCTCCACGACCGTCCCGCCGCTCCGCGGAGACCCGTCGCACTGTAGTCCCCCCAGATCGGGCATACAACCTGGCGCAGGCCGGTCAGACCTAGTAGGTCACTCCGAGTCGACCCAAACCAGGTTGGCCCAGGCTGGGTCGGGCTGTGTCTGTCGGACCAGGCCGGACAGGACCCGAACTATATTCGACCCATTTTCTCTCTTACAGTCATATCTTTTGCCCCGGGAGACTATTTGGAACACCTTCTAGGGAACCATAAACCATGGAGTGAGTCAGAAATTTTTGATAACCCCACTTGAGATTTGGATAATGTTGGGTTACGGTTAGGTTGGATTGAGCATGAATCCAACCAGCCCATCGGGACTAAAAGGTCAATAACATAATGACCGAGCGTCTGATTGATGCACCATATGTTGTATTGAGATCCCTATGACATGGGGGTCCTTTTGGATATCACTTCATGGGAATTAATGGTAGATGTAGTATCAACCAGTGGTTTGAGGAGAGTACAATCCTGGAGATAGCTGAGGTTTTGGTGGGAACCCTGTAGCTGGCTGTAATGATGAACTACGAACCTGTGTGGGCCTAACAACATACTGATGATGTAATTGGATCATGTGTGGGTCTGATGAAGTACTGATGATGTATTAGGATCTTGTGTGGGTCTGACGAAGTAATGAAAATGTACTAGGATCCTTTGTGGATCTAACGACATACTGAAAATGTACTAGGATCCTGTGTGGGTTTAAAGCAGTACTGACGATGTACTTGGATTTTTTGTGGGTATAACGACTTACTAAAGATGTACTAGGATACTGTGTGGGTATGATGACATACTGAGGATGTACTAGGATCCTGTGTGGGTCCGACAATGTACTGACGATGTACTAGGATCCTGTTCAGGTCTGACGATGTACTAGGATCCTGTTTGGGTCAAACGATGTACCAGGGTCTTATGTGGGCTCACAATGTACTACGATCTTCTCTAGGTCTGATGATGATTTAGGATCATTCGTTGGTCTGCCTCTTAATCGAGTAAGATGATTCAGTAGTTATAACTAATCATATTTACTATCGTTCCTATGTTTTACCTTGGGTGAGATGAGTCTGTACCTATGTGGTACATTCCATCATGGTATTACCTTGGTGGTATTCTTCTGTGTGGCGTACCTATGTGGTACTTACCTTCAAGGTATTAATACCTTTGTAGAACAGTTGAGATTTGGGATTTTGGGTTGGACCATGTGTTTCTTCATGATTTAGATGAGTATACTTGATAACTTATGTATATGTATGGACATATACTTATGTAGGGTTGTCAGTTGATTTCATGATTTATGGTTTATCCTTTGGGGATTTTTTGAGACCATGAGGGTCTTGAGGTCCCTACTATATATCATTATATTCACCCCTACACGGGCATCACCCACACCTTGTTTTATTTTGTGTAGATGACGGACAACGCTGATTAGGGCTGAGGGTACCAGGACTGGATGTTGAATGGAGGTAGACCATATGACTTGTTGGTACACAGAGGAGATGGGAAGACATGGAGTGCTGAGGATACAAGAAGACGTGGAGTGCTGAGGAGGCGATCTGTACCTACCCTTCTGGTAGGAACCTTAGAGGACGACAGAATATCTATCTTTCTCTTACTTCTATTGCATTTTATTTCGAGTTGTAGTTGTACCTTTACTATTGGGATTGTGTTCTTGGCCCTCTTACATTCAACACTGTTTTTTCTATACAATTTACTTATGATCGTATCTTATTGTGTGCTTGGTTGAGTGTTTTTACAAGATATAATGGCAATTCCTTCCCAATTTTAACGGATACACCTTTTGGTTTTAGTCACTAGCCCATGTCCTATTGTAGGCAGGATTTGGGTAGTAATGGAAGGATCACTAGAGGATGGGTTGTGACAAATATATGTTTATTATTTATGAACATAGAGCACAGACATGAAAAATCAGACTCAAGGTAAGGGGTTTCATCTCAATTTTTAATTTCTTTGATACTTATTTTTTATTATGAAAAACATTACATTTATATGATTTTTCTACTGTCGTATGAATTTTTATATCATCATTTTAATTAATATCATGATATTAATTTTTTAAAAATATTTTACTTTTTTACGAGTCTCATGATTCAAAAGATAGTCATTAGTAATGGATAACATAACTCAATATCAATTTATTTGTTTAAAATTCATTTTCATTGGTTATGTTAAGAAAAAAATTTATTTAAAATTTCCTATAATTTTATTATTTTTTATCTTTAATTTTGTTTTTTTGGATTTTAGTTTTTTTACAAATAATTATTTCATTGATTTATTATCACTCCAATGATACAATATTTTTAAGGTATTTTCATCTCATTCCTATATCTGTTAGATAAATGATATATTCCGCACATATTTTTATTGTATGAAATATATACACCCAATATAAAATTTGATGATTAGTATCCTTAACTTTATTAGGTTTTATATACCCATTTTGGTCCTCACATTCATGTGGGTTAATATTTCAAATTTAAAAGTATGATAATGGACTTTTGTCACAATTTTTATTCCTTGAGATTTTTGTAATGTTAGACACCTATTTGTTTATTAGGTTTAAATAATTATACTTTTTCGTTATATAACATGAATCTAAATATGATCAGGATATTTTATGTTCCATTAAATTTTATTCTATCAAGGGTCTTATTATTAAAATGTTTCATGGTTTTAAGGGACACTTTGGAATATATAGTTAATTATTTTATTAGGAATATTTTTAATGTTATTTTAAAGGAATTTCAATGAATAAATGTCAACAAAACATGTTTTTACTTATCCTCCACTAGGGATAATTTTTCATGATAAAATTATTTTTCATTCATTATGTAGACTATGTTTTTCTCAATGATATTGTACTGAAACCCAATTCCTTTCCACAATTTTATTATATACTAAAATTATTTTTTTGAAACCCATTTCATTAATATAGGTGGATTATATCCTAAATTGATTTTTGGGAAAGATATTTGTTTCCATGGGTTGATTATTTCCAATTTATATTGTTATGGAATTCATTTCATTTCCATGGGGTTCTCGTGTTACAAAAATATTTTTCATTAACCCATTTATTTTTAATGGTTACACATGTTTGACATATATTGTTATTTAACCCATTTCATTTCCATGAGTTAATAATTTTCAAATAGATTGTTATGGAACCCATTTATATTCTATGAATTACTCCTATTTCAAAAAGATTTTTATTTAACCAATTTTGTTTCCATGGGTTACTCATGTTTCAATGAGATTGTTATTTAACCCATTTATTTTCCATGGGTTACTCATGTTTTGAAGAGACATAAATTTATTTTGCCGGGGACAATCATATTTCAATGAGATTTTTATTTTTCTATTTTTTTCAATGGTTTATTATGTTTCAATAATATTATTGTGGAACCTAGTTCATTTCAGTTGGTTAGCCCTATTTAAATGATATTATTATAGAACTCATTTCATTTCTACAAGTTAATCATAATCTGAATGGAATAAAGGTATTTTCAAAGTGTTCTTTTAATTTCTCTATGTATTTGTTTCTCAAACATTGTAAATGATGCTTTTACCCAGATTCCATTGAGTGAGCCCATTATATATTATATGATGAGTGTTATTATATGACGATTTGATGCCTTGGGTAATGATTATTTTCTATGAATAATTATATTAGATATTAGTGGGCCCTATAAGAACATTCTAAAATCAATGAATTTTATGGAAAAGTTATATACCACCCTCTTTAGAGTTTTATGACTCTCCTCCTTCCACCGATTTTCCTCAGATCAGATAACATATACGAAAATGTTGAAAATTATCACATGAAAATATCTATGTCGATAGAAAATGATAATAAGAACATATAAAGAGGAATCTAGTACTTACTGGTGTGCATCTAATGTGACAAAAAGAAGTTTGATCCGATTTTAGAAAAAAGAGATATCATGATCCTTAGATTTGGCCTTCTAAGAGATCTTAAATGAGAGGAAATGGGATTAATCTCACATGTTATATGATTAGGGATGAAAAGGGGAGTATGTAGACCATTAAGGTCGTTTTGGACATTTTACATAGTAATTTTAGCCTACACATAGTTTGTTCGCATAGTTTTTCTTACAGTGTGAAAATCGTGTGCAATAGTTCTTCCCAAAAAGGCATCCATCACAAAGTTTGATCAAACCATGTGAAATCCATGTATGGGTACTTGTGATGATATGGGAATTCATAGGACTATTTCGCATGACCATGCACTAACCGTGTGTGTTGTCTCTCTACAAAAGAACACAAGGCACACTATTTTCTAAACCATACAGAATTCTTGCATGGTTTACTCTAAATCATGCACCCAGCTAGTTTACCCCGAAAATATGGGTTCTAGTCTTTGAATAAGACCCAAACACCATCTGAACCTTTACTAACTCATTTGGAATCCATATTAGGTTCAAATAAATGATTTATAATGAAAATTAATGGATCCATACCTTAGTGAAAAAATAATGTTCTTACAGTCCCCCCCCCCATAAAAGAACTCTCCCTTGAGTACTCCTTCCAACGGTAAATAAACACTGTATGTGAAGAAATTTGGCCATTGGGCATGTATGTTGGATTCCCTCTCCCACGTCCCGTCCTATACTTGGTTGTTCTTCCATAGAACCCATACGCGAGGGACAAACTTACCTCGTCGAACCATCATGATTTTGTCAAAAATGCGTACTGGATATTTCCCAATTGTATCATTGGTATCTAAATCATCATCCAAAGGATCACACATTTGAGATGGGTTATCATGATATTGGTGATGATGTGATACAATGATGATGTTGTGCATGGAATGATACCTTCAAGGTAGTAGAAATCGATAGACTACGGGCCCGCCTCTCTCTAGTATCTTGAACGACTCAATGTAATGAGGATACAACCTTCTCGGCTTCCTTAACTACCTATGACCCATACAAGGCAATCCATGAAGAAAAAAATTATCCCCAATGTCGAACTCTGTATATTGTCAACAGAAATTAACATAATATATTTTTTTCAGACTGAGTTGAATATCATTTGTTTCTGACCATCTGAACTTGTTCTGAAGTCTCCTTAACAATATAAGGGCCTAGTAGGGCTGTATCGCCTGCCTCTATCAAGCACAAAGTTGAACATCATGGAAACCCATATAAGGACACAAAATGAGTGATCTGAATCAATTCCTGAAAACTATTATTATAAGAGACCTCAACAAGAGGGATATGCTTCTCCCAAGAACCACTGAACTTAAGGAAACATTCTTATAGAATATACTCTAGAATATGAATTGTCAATTCTAATTTTCAATCCTTCTAAGGGTGATAATCTTTTCATAGATGAAGCTGATTCCACGTAGCCTTCAGTATGCCTTTCCAGAACCATGAAGTGAGATGAGCATCCCTGTTTGAAATAATAGTATGCAGAACTTTTGGTTGTCATATTATCTCACAGTCATAGAGTCTTCCCAACTCATCAAATGAGAAGTTCTACCATATAGGAATAGAGAGGGATGATTTTTTTCGGTTAATAAAAATCTAGATAGCATTGCTACCCCTCAACGACCTAGTTATGCCGACTACAAAATCCATAGAAACATCTTATCATTTCCATTAGGGGATTGGAAATGGAAGTAACAAGCCTGCAGGTCTCTGGTTATCATACATCACTTAGTGACAGGTGGAACACCTAGTAGTGAAGACTATAATTAGATGTTTCATCCTAGGTTACCCGTACTAGAATTGCATATCATGATACATCACTGAAATTCCTGGATGAATTTCCCCCTGTGAAGCATTTGATTATTTCATAAAATGCTTTATCATGTCTCCAAGAACCCAAATATGTCCACATAGAAGCAGGTCATTGTCTCTATCCATAGACCAATCTGGATTTAGGTTATCTCATGATATACTTCATGGAGAACAAAACCACCAGGATTTGAAAACTTCATACTCTACACCTTCTCATGGATGGAAGAGGTAAATATTATGTATGATAGGTAAACATATTTTGACTATCATGAAACTCTATATGAAGCTCAAAAAATAGGTTCATAATCATCCATTCATCACTGGATTCCTGTATCACATGTGTTTGAGTTTTTGGACTCAATTCATCAGCGACAACATTTCCCTTTCATGGAATATAGGCAAACCCATAATCCATGGATGGTAGTTATTAGAACCATATTCATTGTATAAGGATCAATTCATGTTGAGAGAAGATATAAATGAGTCTCTGGTGATATTTATACACCACAAATCACTCACCCAACAGGAAGTGTCTCAAAAAATAGAAGTCATGGACAATTGATGAAAGCTCGAGATAATGCATCGTGTAATTTATCTTGTGAGGCCTCAACTGTTAAGATCTATATGAAATGACATTTTATTCCTACATAAACATTTCTCATATCCCAATTTTTTATTCATAGTATATAATGATATAAAATTTCCCTAGTTCTGGAAGAATCACAATCAGTACTAAGAGAAGCCTCGCTTTCAATTCCTGAACGGCGTTCTCGCATGCTTCGATCTATAGGAACTTAAAACCCTTTCATTGTTTGTCTATTGAGGGTAAAAAATAGATGTGATAATTCATGTATGAAATTCTGATAGTATTCTGTGTTCCCTAGTAAACTCTTGATATCAATTTTTTTTACTACTTCCATGAAACTATAGCACTAACTTCTTAGGGTCAAAAGTAATAATGATTTTAAAATAATATTTCCCCAGAAGTGGACCATGTCAATACTGAAATTTCACCTATAAATCTTGGTGTAAAGATTATTCTATTATAGTGTACTTAGAATTATTCTCAAGATGTTTGGAATTATCATTATGAGGGATAGAATACACCAATATGCCGTCTAAAAAGACCAGAACCAATGAGTTCATATAGGTGTGGAGAACTCTATTAATAAAATAAATGAAAATGGGATGCACCTTTGTATAAACAAATGGCATATAAAGATACCCATATAAACCATATCTATAACATGAAGCTATTCATGGTATTTCTGATAGATTGACTCATACTTGATGATAACCCAATCTAATGTCGATCTTGGAGAACATATATTATTTTACAGCACTGGTCAAATAGATCTTCTAGTCAAGGAATTGGATACCAATTATTGACAATAAGCTGGTTCAACCTTCTATAATTCACGAATACATGCAAGGATCCATCAACATTCTTAAAAAATGCACAGGCATGCCCCAAAAGGATGTACAAGGATGTATAAAGGCTTTGGCCACTAGGTCCTCTACCTTCCTCTTGAGCTCCTGAAACGCAGTAGGTGCCATCATGTATGGAGGAATGGAAACTATAGATTATCCTAGAACAAGATATATTTTAAACTCTATATCTCTCTTTGTAGGTAATCCAAAAAAACTCTCCAAGAAATACTTCCCTAAAATAATCAACTACCAGGGGGAAATTTGATTGATGAAAACATTGATCCTACAAGAAAATATTTAAAATATTGGTAGTCACATCTCATAGCCCATGATGCTTTGTTCTATCCCTTCCATCCTTGACATGACACTAACCTTTAAAAATATAACATCTTTTTTGTGATGTAAATGAGACAATGCAGCGAAAGCTATTTACCAATGTCAGGTAGGGGAATAAAAAATTCATCCCTAGAATGACATTGAAGTAATAAACTCAAGAAAAAAAGTGAGTCCACAGGAAAGGGTAACTGCCAACCTCTGGGGGAATGTCTGTGCACTGGTGCATGCCCTCCGTCTGTATTCCCAATGGAGTGTTGAGGGTCTTTAGACCATAGTGATACTGTATCTCCATTCTGAGGCATTATTCAAAAGATGCAGAAATAAAATAGTTTGAAGAACCTATATTAGAAAAAGTGGAGACAATATTTTATGCTACTAAAATAGCACCTCGTACTGTAGATGGACATATAGATTGAACCTCGTATATCAGCTGTAAAGCAAGAAACTGACCTGGTCCATGACCCTGTTCAATAGATGGACTACAACAGTCATGATTACTCTACTGATGTTGTTGGTGATTAGGTTTTTGATTACCATGACCATGAACTCCTCCTTGCCCAGACCTACCGGTTCAATTCCAACTCCTCACTTGACGCGGTGAAAAAATAACTATCTTATGTAGGTAGAGAAAATTCTATTAATTTTCCACATGAATCTGGTGGCATTGTCTTGTATAAAAACTGAAGATGACCCATATGACCATAAGGACAACACTTCAAAGGATATCTGTCACATTGGGGATTCTTATTCCATTATCTTTCACACTGATGACACACCACAGAGATATCAAATAAGATACTATGGATGCCATTTCCCTGATGAAAAATCACGAGGGAATGCTTTCTACCACCTAATGATCTACTAGCCTAATGTAGAACTAATACTTTATACGTAGTACTCATTCCATCCCCTAGGTTATTCTTAGCAATAAGGACATGGTCAACTATTTCAAAAAATTATATTGGTGAAAGGCATTCACCTATGTTCAGATGGCGTACCAGAGCCCATCCTTAAAACGTCTAGCACAAGAAATCACATCACTAGATAAAAGTAGTGAAAATAACTATAAGTCATTAGAATGTGATTAATATTAAATAACTGATAAAGAAAACATCTTAATATGCATGAAATATCTAGATCATTCATCTCTTGGATCCTGAGAAATAAATTGATCATAAAAATCAATTTGGATGTCAACACTTGACAAGCTATGATGACGACCGGCCAGGGTTTCCATATCCCACCAAATATTTTCCAAATCCTAATGAATTAATGTATAAATCATGAATCATTTCTATAGAGGTGTTTCCAGATGCTCAATGATAGACTACATGGCCTCTAGCTATGACTCGACATCTTAAGAACTGAAATTCCTGTAAAAAGTAGTAGGATATTGAAGCTGGAACTCGCATATCAGATCATCCCTCATAGATGGAACTTTTGTAGCACCATTAATGTTCTAAATTAGATGTAAGAAACTATCATGGACATATACATAAGTGCTCGTATCAGCTTCATAATATGGTGCCTCAAGTAGCACACTTGTAGGTAAGACGGACAGATCCAGGCCCACCATGTTTTTAGTATGGACGTCACCACACTCCTGGCGAACAACACGAGAACGTCGTGTTAGCACTGGTCAAAATATACCAATCTAACACCTCAAAACAATTTTAGTAGCATAATATATCATCACTAGAAGAATATTAACATAATAAAACTCACTATCCAATGAAAACTACCCCAATCTACTAGCTTAGATGGCTAAGTATTAGTGCATGCTCAATTATAAGTTTCATGTCATTTTTCTGTTAAATCACACGTTCACTCCATTATATTTACTAGACATGACAATATAGGATAAGGATATGAAACAAACTGAATTTAGATTTCAATATTTACTTTATAATGGATAGAAATTTCTACGGAATCAGTGACTATAAACCTATCACAAAAAATAGCAACCATTTATTTATAGCCTAATGTATAAACTCACCAAATTACTCATCCCAAACCATGAGGGGCCATACACCTCATTAATTGGGATATGAAATCACTCAATTGCAGCCAAAATAGTACCAGTACAATCAAAATATCATAACATCACTCAACAATCGCAGGCATATTGAGGAACACAAATAAGTGAAATGCACCTATATGGAATTGGAATATTCATGAAATATGAACTATATGTGCCTATAATGATTCATGTGACAAATATCCTTTCCCTTATATCCTCAGACTAAGATTGAAATAAATTATAAAAACAGTAGTAATCAACAACACCACATAGCTTGTGTTTCTCCAAAGAGTGAAATAATATCAACCATAATTGGAAAAATCATAATAACAATTATGATTTAGGAAACAATTTTTTGCCCTAATCATTGGTTTTCAACAACCATGTGAGGCTTATGACTAAGTCTCAAGCATTACTATTCTCCAATATATTATCGCCCAATAGTATGTTATGAAAAGAAACCAACTATTATACCAATTTGTGGCGTCCCGAACCTGGATTCCACTGAATTGGTGCTCTGATCCAGGTTGGCCACATGGCATCAAGAGAATCTCCCCAAATTGTAGAGTCTGGTGACTAGTAGTACAGGACTAGGGGGTTCCTACGGAGAGACTTTTTCTATATTAGAAGATTTTATCACGATGGAAGGAATACAATTAAATAGTAAAAACAGATGTCATATTATAAAATAGTCGAAGAAAACTGATGTAATAGATAATATAGAATAACAATAACTGTATCAACTAAGACAATTGTAATGTAGTGAAATTTCATTAGAAAACTTGAAAACATGGATACAAGAAAATTGGAATAAGACAGTACAAAAATTAAATTTAAAAATACTACTCCACGTATCCCAAGATCCAACTCGGTCATCTCCTATCAAGATCCTTCCTATCATCAAGAAATCAAGTGTTCAAAGTTATATGCTTCCCTCTGTTAACATCTATAGTCTTGTAATCTACTTCGAGTACAAAATCGTTCCTAGAGAGCGTGTGCG
This sequence comes from Viscum album, assembly GCA_963277665.1. Classification (NCBI taxonomy): domain Eukaryota; kingdom Viridiplantae; phylum Streptophyta; class Magnoliopsida; order Santalales; family Viscaceae; genus Viscum; species Viscum album. The sequence goes on from OY728138.1 coordinate 1,333,304,224, forward strand.
ATATGTCTATGTGGGCCACCACTAATAGGGTCTATAACCTCCATCCCATGTAATGGAATATATAATTGTATAGGCATGCATATATAATGTAAAACAAGTGGTACAATAAACTAAGTACCCAATTACCTGCTTGAGCCCTCCACTGGTGAATGAACTTGTTAGTAGTTAATTAATTAATTAATTACCATTATATGTTAATAGGTTATGTGAGGAATAAGAAGCATTGACATCAACTCATGATATTTTAAGAATTGAATGGCCAAAGATGTAATTTGGTGTGGGAGTTCCATGGTAATTAACAAGGTAATGTAGTTCTCACGAAATGCTAACGCAAGAGTATCAAAATCTAGCAAAGGGGTAAGAGTGTAATCCATGGAATTCCACAATAAAGATCCTACCATGTCCTAGGTGACCAACCAAGGGGAATACAAGTTATCAAAATACATGTCCCTATGTGATTTCACCGTGGAACCTACTAGTCAATGCTGGATCCAAGGAGTGTATTCGTGGTATCATGTAATAATGTAAAGGATCCTACAGTAGTATGTTAGTCATCCGAGGAGTAGACAATAACTAATGTCTAGGTGGGTATCAACCTAAAAACACCATATCCATTAATCTAAATGGGGTTCTTGAGACATAGGGTATTCTCCACTCTGAATCCAAGGAGAGCTTGAGTCATTCTATTTCTATTTAATAATTCAATCATGTAATCATTGATTAGTTTCAACCATTATCTTCAATTAGTTTTAATAGGCTATATAGTGTTGAATCATTTTTATAATGACTTAATTAACCATTAATTCATATTAAATTATAGAGTCTCACTCTACTACCTTACATCAATACGGAAATGGGAGCTATGGAAATGTACCCATTATTCACTCTTATTTGATAAGACTATGTTTTATACATAGTATAATTTCCATTTCACATTTTTCATTTAATAATAAACTTGAAGAACTTAACATAGATGGATATAGTTGTTAACATATATGGTATATTACATTTTTTAATACTCATTAATAAAAATCCATTCATAATATAATACAAACCATTAAGATGGTCAAGAAAAGACACATCCGAACAGTGGCTCAAACGTACTGAAACCCTAAACGCCAAAGATGGAATAACCATCAACCTGGGGAAGATTGAATTGTGGTTATTACTTATTATAAATAATCACATTATTAGAAAGATCATAAATATACAATTCTAATAAGTATAATCACAACATGTAAATTTAATAAATGTATTCCGATGAAATCGGCGATCCCCACACAAACATTCTAAAATCAATGAACATTATGGATTAGTAATAGACCACCCACCTTTGGGTTGTATGGATATCCTCCTCTGGTATCAGCCATTGATATTCCATTAATTGAAGTAGATCTATAAAAATGTGTAGAATCCTCACATTATGATATCTTGATTGAGAGAAAAAAAGAGGAAGAATGAATAAATATGACTCGAGTACTTACCATTGTGCATACAATATGATGAATGGAAGCTTGGCCAGATTCCAGATGAAGGTGATCTACTGATCCCTTGATTTGAACTGTAAAAATATCCAAAATGAGAGAAACATGGCTTAATACAACTTGTTCTTGGATTAGGGAGGGAGAGGGGTGTAAATAGATCATTAATGTAATTTTGGACATTTTACACATGATTTTTAGCCTACACATGGTTTGTCTGCACAGTTTGTCAAACTAAGCGCAAACTCTGTGAGATGGTTCTTCTAGAAAAGGCATGATTTACTCTATTTGATCACACCTAGAACATGAAATGAATGCGTAATTGGGGACAACAGCCCATTCACACAGTTCGGATGCACGAAAATGTTCCAACTATATGAGGTGTCTCTATCTAAAAAAAAAGTCACACAGTTTACTCTAAACCATGATCCCAACAAGTTTTCCAAAAAATGATGGGTTCATAGCTTTGAACAAGCCCTAAACACCCTTAGAGCCTCTACTTACTCATTAGTCATCCATACTAGGTCAATGGTAAATATTTAGAATAAAATAAAAGAATTTATACCTGTGTGAAATATAGGGATCTTACAATTAATATAGTTTCATTTAGTTAGGTGTTGCATAAAAAATATATATTAAAATTAGAATTTATTTAAAATAGAATTTCATTTTGAAATACTGGAGTGTTACATTATCTTCACCCATAAAAAAATAATTCCACACAATTTCATTTATTAATTACAAATAAAAATAATAATGGGTATCAATAAGTTATAAAATAATCAATATAGGTTTTAAAATATATATTTTCCTTACTAACTTCAATATTACTAGGTTTATCATTTATTCATTAATAATAGGAAATTTCCCAATATTGTGTATCTGTCCAACTATTTCTTCCATGATTACCTCATTATGCAGTATAAATATTAATATTATACAATTTTACTCCTAAGAGAATTTTAAAAAATCATTTCATTGATACAAAATCATTGGATGACATAAATGTCAACTTCCTTATTTTGAAAATTAATTTTTCACCTTTGTATAGATAAAAAATCCATTTCCAACATCACATTAAATTCATCAAAGGAATAATAATAAATTTTCAAAAAAAATTCCCAGAATCAAATGCTTTGGATATAATAATAATATAAATATAATTTTTCTCTCTTAATCCAACATGAAATCATTGGGGTGGTGATTCAGTACTATTATAGATCTTCATTGATATACGTGACCCCATAAGTTAAAATTCTAACAAAATCATACCTTAATATTTACTCAACTAAACTAAAGGGTTACATGTACCTTAAAACTCCGAATCTATCTAACCATATAAATCCATAATAAAATTTAAAACTCCTAGGCTATAATGGAAAAATGATATCCTAATCTATAATGTTTTTAACCCTATTTGGAATGAAAATATAATTCCATAACTCTAGTCACATATATCAAGTTGATACTTTATTAAAATGGTATTTGATTCATGGGCCCACCCCATAGAGTATCACATAGTTTGGTTGTCATTATAGACTAGATATCATCCTAATTTTTAAATTTCACATGAAAATAAGAAAAAAACAAGATTATGAGTAAGAAATTTTATATTTCCTATATAATATCATTAAAATAACTCAATATTCACATATTGGTCACCATGATATACAAAAAAAATTAATGGGTGAAATAAGATTCTTATTAAGTGAAAATGTACAGTGGAATCTATCATTGTATAAACAAACAATAATTAATATAGAATACAAAATATATAATTTTATATGTTATCGACATAATAACGTAATATAGAAATACAACCATGGGTATAATATTTACATAAATAATCACATGAAAAAATAACTAATTTCAAATTATTGAATGAATAATATCTGAAATTTTATTCTCATATTAATGGCCTTGTATAAGAAATTATACACAAATATGTATGGAATATTCAAAATATCCAATATATTTTGTCTCATGAGACCTAATATTCATTTAGAATATATTTTTGGCCTCTCTAAACACCTAATAAGAACAATTAATTCATTATATTGAAGGTCTATAAAATAAATACAATACATAATAAACATTCATATTATATAAATATCTGAAGGTGTCTAAATATTTTTCCCTAGTCAATAAATTGAATTTAATGATTGTAATCCCACAAAAGATGAAAATTGAGATGGATCTATAAATCCTATTATGTTTATAAATTTTTGATACAAATCTCCATAAGGAATTATATACACCAGTAAATATAAACCAAGTGGTTATTATAGAATATATATATAATAAATAAACGTTAGATGAGATACCCGTTCCTTTTACACTCGACATTCTTGAAAGCTCCATAACGCCATTTGGAATTTCAACATACTATTTATATACATATTTCAAGTTACAGAATTAGGGATTTCTCTTTAATCTAGTAGATTAAAAACATGGGAGAGTTATCTAGAGGAATTAATAAAGTAAATAAGTTTAAAAGGAATTAAGAATTAGAATATCCTTAATGAGTTAGTGGATGTCATATTTTTAAGTGATGGGTGGGATTTTTTGTTATAATATAGGAGAAAATGAACTTTTAAAGGGTTAAATTGGAATAATGTGATAAATAATGGAGTATATGTGTTTTTGGGTTGATAAGACCTATCACTACAAACTTATAGATAATATTTGAGTGATTTGAGGCATTCCACTTTAGTTTTTTTTCTTGTACCATAATTAAAATATACTAAGGTAAATAATTTATAACCTAACTAATTGATTTTAATGTATAAAATCAGGGTTTTACATATTACATAACTCTATTATTTTAAATTAAAATTTTAATATAATTTTATTAAATAAAATATATAATTGTATTTGTAAAATTAATTTAACAATAATGCATGTATCATCAAACCCCCTATTTTTAAAAGAAGTTTATTTTTCAGAATAAATGTTATGTCTAGAAAAAATTATCGATGTTTTTTTCCATAACATTGCATGATTATAAGATATTTTGATTTTAAAATAAATTTAATTTATATTATTGCTTACGGTGAACACAACAATACGCTTAAATAACAAATATTGTAAAATTAAATATCATTATTTAAACATGATCGTCACAGCCAAGCTATTAAATTTTAAGGAATGAATAATATTAACAAAATTATGAAATATATATTTTATGTGTTTAATAAAATGTTATTACATTCATCAAAATAGATTTTATAGTCATAAGATAAGAATAAATCCAATTTTACTAATAGAAAGAATTATTTTTTTAAATGTAGTTTTGTTTCATTTTAATTGTTCGCATGCTTTAATTTGAAATTTTGGAAATTTTATAAATTATTTTTTAAGGAAAATAATTATTTAAATAGAAATTTTGAAATTATATATAGTGGAGTGTTTTCATATTTTTCTAATATTTCTCATTTTTTAAGAAAAGTCAAAAATACTATTTTTTAATTGAAAACTGCCATTTCATCTAAATAATTTTCAATGATAAGTAAAATTATAAAATTTTAATATAAAACTAAATCATTAATACATATATTAATTAAATGAATTTTATTTTAATATTTTTTATGTCTAAGGTGGATATAAAAAAATTCCCAAATTTTACAATTTTTCCCTTTAAAACTCATTTTCTCACCCCATCTACAAGATTAATATTAATATAATTTAAATCAATTATATGTTTTTAATTATAGAATTATTTATTCCATATTTTTAATCATAAGGTTCAAATGTAGTAAATAGTTCCCTTTTATTTTTTTGGAAATATTTATAGTAAACTTAGTTAATCTAATTATCATGGTTAAGGGGAAATCTGGTAATTTAGAGTTAAAATAATATTACAAATATTATAAAATTACCCTAAAAAATTCATAACTTTATTTTATGAGTAATTTTAGAAAACAATAATCATTGGACAAATTTTATGGCCTATTGGAGATAGTTTTATGACATTAATCATATTAAAGTGTTTTATATTTAGAAAGGTCAAATATGTATTACTACTGTTTTTAATAAGTATTACATTCTTTATATGAATTTTTTAACTGAAATCAGGGAATATAAATAATAATGTGAAATAAAGAATTATTATCATCATAATGGTTAATTTTTTAGTTTTTATGAAATATATAAAAATATAAAAGGCTTAAACAATGATGATGTATTAATTTTTTAATTAATGAAAATATCACATAAATAACAATAAAAATTTTAAAATAAATATAATTTGAGATAACTAAATTCATTCCATATTTTTATTATAATATTTCACATGTTACTAACATATTAAATTTTTGGTTATAATATATCTTGTTTTTTATTTGTTTTCATTCACTAAAATGAATAGTGTCAAAATTGTGAATAATGTAATATGAAAATTAATTATACATTATTAAATGATTTAAAAGTTGTAAAATAAAAAAATTGGTTAAAATGATATATAAAAGGTTTAAAATTTTATTTTAGATTAATATATATATATTTCTCAATTTTTTTGTTACAATATTGACGCTTATTGGTTAAAATATATGTTTCGATGGTAAGTGTTAATGAGATTAAAAAGGGTTAATAAAAAATGATAAGGGTAATAATTTTACCTATAATTTTAAAATATTTATTTTATAATAATATGTAGAGTAGTCCTCTTCATATATTTTAAGAACTCACTATTTATCCATTTTTAATTGACAATTAATTAATAATAACTTAATATCTAGAGAGTTTAGAGAAGTTCCCCTCACTGTGATTATAAAGAAAACCTCATACCTAACATATTCATAATACATTGAGCATTATATCTCAAAAAATATTTTTCCATTTATCTTCCAAACATTCATATCCATGTTATGGATATATTTTTCTTGAAAAAAGTGCAACACTAGTTCCCTAAATAATATATCTAAAATAATTCCTCATCTAAAGAGGTAATTGTTATTACCAACACATTCATGTTAATTTCTTCTTCTAATTCCTCATGATGTGTTCTTTCCATTCGAAATTAATAACTCATGTGTCATATATATGCTGATATATTATTGTTATTATTGATAAAACAATATTATAACTTTTAACCATCCAATGAAATAGATAATTACAATCTCTTTGTACATAAAACAAACAATATCCACACCATAATGTAATTTCTTTTCCATTAATAATTTACTATGATTAAATAGTTATAGAGATAATGGATATATATATATATATATATTAAATTATTTTCACATTATATTTATTAAGTAATATTAATATACCATATACATCATTTCCCATTAAAACATGTAGAAATGATATCATCTCTCATCGTGTGTGTATGGATTACCTTCCTTACAAAGTGATGTGATTAATTATCTATTATCAAAATTAAAGAGTGGTTAAGAAAATATATTTAATGAATATATATGACAATAATATTATTCTTTAAATGTTATATCTATATCCTATAAAATATAACCATGACTTTTAAAACAAATCATGCATGAGAAAACAAGGATGTTAACACCCGAAACAGTGAAAGAATTAAATAGTGTTCATAAAAAGTGATAAAATGTTTTAATGGGATATTATTTGATATAATAAATACTACAATGATTTACATATAAGTTAATAAGAATTTAAAAACAACTATACAGTAGTTTCTGACATGTATGTTGGAAATAATACCTATGGTATGTGTTTAATTCACAAAAACATTATTTATAGAGATTGTGTCTGTTTAAGTTTCCACTGGGGAATATTTTCTGTCATTATTAGTGTTCTATAAAATAATAATAATAAATTATTTACTAATTTACTAGGAATTTTTTATGTATTTTATTTACCTGGATTTTACATTTTATAATAATGTTTCAATTGAGTATTTTTATCATTTTCCAAACTAGGGGTTTTATGAATTTTTATCAAATTAAAGAAGGAATGTTATTTTTAACCTGTACAGAATGAGTGGATTTTCCACCCTCTGTGACGCGTCAATTCAGATTGATATATAATAATACCATATATCAATTTCCGATGAATGTTTTATGATCATTCTTAATGTCAATGTTCTATTTTGATACCATTCATGGTTTATGGTTGAAGAATTCACATTTCATATTCTAGTTTTTCAACCAGAATGTTTATGTTTAATATGTTTCACAACATTCATATATGTAATTAATTTGAATTATTAAGAGATGGGAAAAATTTTATGTATCGCCTTGATGCATTTGTAGGTCTCGTGATACTATCTATTTATGGTATTGGTTGAGGCATTTTCCATTTATGTGTGAAGTCTTAGTTGAAGCCCTGATGATATGATTACAATGCCTATTATTATGCATCACCTCATTATGAGACTAGTTATTGGTATTCCATGTGATTATTCGATTAGTAAAATATCCATTTGATTATATAAATTTCATTATTTCATTATCATTTCTTCTTTTTATATTATGCTCAAGATTATGTTTGAATGGTGCAAGTTTTAGTTATTCAACATTCCTTAATGTTTATTATTATTCATTCATGGTAGATTCTTTTTTATTCTTACCCTTATTGAGCATCTGATGTCACAGATTTCTTTTGAATTATTTTTACCAGGATACTAAGATGTATACTATGATTGATAAAGATGGATAATGAATTATAATAATGGTGTTTTAAAAATAATAATTATGTTATATTTAAATGTTTCAATTGCAATATATGATTCAATTATACATCTAGTTTCTAAAAGTACTAAAATATTTTGAACATTATTTTTTGATTGCTTAAATAATATGAAGATTTAATAAAGTAACAACCAACTCTAGGCTCTTGGGGTTTGATACATTACAATTGGTATTAGAGGATGTTTTATAGACACATTGGAAACTAGATATTGAAAAATGTTGATTAGGAATACATCACCCAAAATGGACTTTAAAAATATTCCTAAAGTATCCAGTCTTTTATTTTGATATTATCTATATAGAAATTATTAATTTATGTTAATTGGTACACTAGTTTTAAATTATGTATTACTATTTATATCCAAATCATTGTAATTCCATTATTTAGAAATGGGTCTTAATGGATGGAATTAAACCCATATCAACCCCCGTAATACATGTTGGGATTTTCATCAATTGTAAGATAATGATGTTGGAGGAGGAGAAAAAAATAGTCATGAACAACATATAACTATATAGGGATAGATTACTCTGGTTATGAACAAAAACCATACCCGTATATAAAATCATGATCCACAAATTAGAGTAACAATTTCAGACTACTTTATATGATAACAAACCCTATAATTCTGGGGTTTTATAAATCCTTTTTTGTAGAAAAGTAATAGAAAATTTCCTAAGATAACATATTTATTTATTTTGGATGTATTAAAAGGGGATTTGGTAATCATGAGAGATTATTATCTCTCAAGAGATTCATATTAATGGTTTCTATTTATTCAAAAAAAAGGTATGAGGAAGAAATAGAAAAAATATAATGGAAGTATTTTATAGAAATTTGTATTGAAAATATTTTGCATGTGAATAGAGAGTGGATATGGAGGGATCATTCTTGAATTTCATGATTTATGAGGATAAAAAAGTTTCTAAAAATAATTCTATTTTCATAAATTTGAAATTCCTGCTACAAATTACATACGTAATCAGAAGAGAAAGATTGAAAAATTATTTAATGGACTTGTTCCAGTTATTCAAAGGGAACTAGTATCCCAAAAAATTTCATAATATAAAGAGATAATATCTTATGATATCATGATATAAAAACAATTCATCAATTACAATAGTTTTTAAGATGAATTATGGAAGGTATGATCCTGAGTTAAATAAATGGAAAGTAGGAATAAATGAAATAAGGAATTTTCAAAATGTGAAAACTATGTACAGAAACACATCAATACTTTCTTGAAGGGAATTGGGGTTGATATAAATTTGGATTAGAAGACCACTAGGACAATTTTCACATGGAAATAAGAGAATATATTGATGTACAATGCTTCAATAGTAAGGAAATATGGAACAATGCAACCAAATATCCCACTAGTCAGAGAAATATTGACCAGATAAAGTAAAAGAATGTCCCTATTAGAATGAATAATTTGATTTGTTTGGATTCAGTAATTTTTTTGTAAAATTAATTTATCAATAATATTATTGTTATAAAAATCATAATATATATATGGATTTTACTACAGTTATTCTTCTTATGTGTTATACAACATACGTTGAATGGTACAGATGACAAGGAAAATTGATTTAGTGGCATGTTGATCAATTGGAAAAAACATGATTGAGGGAAGATAACCATAAATATATGATTGATGTTGATATAATAAGGAAAACCATATGTTTATAGATTAATATTGGATACTATGAAAGAGGTTAGTGATTTGATGGCCTATATTAGGTATGCTGAGTTTACTACATGTTTGGAATTAAGGTATATACATAGATTTTTAATATTATAATAATGGATGGTTTCATTAGTGTTTAAAAGTGTTAAAGGTATTCATATAGTTAGTATATGACAAAAAAAATTCATTTTGGTTTTTGGGGATAATATGATGTTATGTTGATTTTTAAAATTTAGTGATGTTATAAATTTTTAGACAATTGAATTTTGGATAAGTCATAAGGTTGGACTGCATTAAGATGAACATTTGATATTATTGATTGAGGTTAAATTATTATTATTTATATTGGATAACATACAGTATCCATTGTTTGTTTCATTAATAATTTAATGGTCTATTTAATGACTTGTGAAAATTATGATTCATTAAAGTGATTTGTGCATAATAATTTATCTGGAACATTTCTTTCCTAGTTTAAGGGATGAATTTTAAATAGATTGATGCCCAACCAAAGGATGATATTAAGTATAAGAAATGGAATGTAATCAAATAATTTTTTTATTGATTTATTATTTGATTACTAATATAGTCCCTCAACATTAGGGGGGATAATTTTTTAATAAAAACATTATTTATTTACTTTTCTTTCTATGAAATCCATGGTATTTTTATCCAATAAAAAATTTACTGTTTTGTGATGGAAAACATTCTATTGACCATATTATCTATCACTACCCATCAACAAATGATCATTATATTTCACTTCCATGTCAAGGGTTTCACTTAATCCTTATTTTATCCTCTTAAAAAAGCCTAATTTTTGGTTGACCATTTCACTTCCACTAACCTCTTATTTAGAGTATGTTTTTTTAACCCCATTTTCCGATGTGATTTTCAGATTAAATAATTTTAAAGTATTAAAATTTGATTTTTGAAGTGTAAAATAAAATTTCTAGGTGTAAATTTACTGAAGTAGAGGATAATGTAACAGCTCAATATTTTACGATATGAATCTTTTAAATTCAATTTAATTTATTGATAGATTATTTTATGCATAACAATAAGCTTAAATGAAAACTGATACACAACTAAATTTAATTATTTTTACATGGTTGTTACAACCATGCCCTTAAATTAGTGTTAAATAATAATATTAATCACATTATGAAATTTTTATATTATATATTTAATAAAATTTTTCGATATTCATCCAAATATATTCTGTAAGAATAAGATAAGAATAAATCCAATTTTAAATATAAATGGACAAATGTTTCTAAATTTTTCTTACACTTTTCTTACAATTTTTAATAGTTCATGTGTATTAAAAAAATATTAACTTCTATAAATGATATTTGAAAAGATAATACTAATTTTGGAAAAAATATTTTTACAATTTTCTAATGATGAATTTTTCTTGTTTTTTTTAAGATTCATTATTTTATGAATTGTAAAAAATACTATATTTTAATTAGAAACTGAATTTTCGTATAATTAATTTATAATTTCAATTTAAAATTTAAATTGGTTATAAATTAAAATTACACTTATAAAAAATCTATTTATTTAATTAAGTAAATTATAATAATTTTAATATTTAATGTGGATAAAATACATTTCAAATTTTATATGGTTTAACATTAAAAACAAGTTTTATCACCATGTCTATAGGATTAATTTTCAATTAATTTTTATTTTGAATTTTTAAAAATGAATTAAATAATTTTATTAATAAATTATATATTTATTAAATAGTTCACTTTTAGTTTTTTATAATATGAGAAATAAAAATAGTAATTTTAATTACCACAGTTAAGGCTAAATTGGGTAATTTAGAGTAAAAATAATGTCATAAATATTTTAACATTATCCAAAAACTTTTAATAATTTTATTTTCTATGTGGGTGTCAACCAATATCTTTTTCCATAAAATTTTATGGAATCTTCATGCCAGTTTTTTAAATTTAAACCTTATAATATTTTATTTTATGAAAAGTGAAATATTTTATACTCGTGTTTTTAATATGTGATAAATTTTTATATTTGTTTATTAAGAATATTTCATAGAATATAAATATTCATCTAAAATATAATATTTTTATCTTCATCATGGAGTTTTATTTTAATTTTGTAGGAATATATAAAAAACTTAAATGATTTTAAAAAGATGATCATATAATTGTTTAATTTATAGAAATATTAAAAAATTGATTATAAAAATATTAAAATGAATATAATTTGAGATAATTAATGTCATAAAAAATAATAGATAACTTCTAATTGTTATGGATATGTCTATATATTGAATAGTGTCAAAATTGTAATTAATGTAATATTAAATTAAATGATATTTTATTAAATGATATAAAATCTATGAATATATAAAATTATGGGAAATTATATCAATATGTTTGAAAATTTTATCCACGATTTATTTATGGTTATTTTTATCATTTATAGTAACAATATTGGCCCTTTATATTCCCACCTGGAAATATTTCCCGTGCCTGATAGTGTCTTATATAAAAATCAGAAGAGTTTTTTGTATAATACCATTAATTATTAAATTATTTTCTTTAACCATGTTTTAATTTTAAAAAAATTGTTAGAAATGAATTTTTTTCTCACTTTACAAATGATGTTCTTCCTAAATTTTCCATCAAAACCCAAATGGAATTTGTTTTAACTTATACAGCATGAGTGTATATTCCCACCATCATGATTCCATAATTCTGTTTAATATATTATGATACCATCTACCATATTTGGTTGAATGGATTGTGATCATTTTGACTATGGATGTGCTATTTTGATTCTATTCATGTTTTATGAATAATTTATTCACATTTCATATACTAGATTTTCAATGTGAAATTTTACATTGTTTATCTTTCACCCCTTTCATATTATTAATGCATTGGACATAGTATGTGACATGCGGGGACCACTATATCCCCACAATTAATTTTCTTGTGTCATGAGACAAGCTTGCCTTTCTATTTGTTAAGGCCTCACCTTTTTATGTATGATATCATGGACAATGGATTTATAGTAAATTTATGATGTCCAGTATTATGCATTTCCTCATTATGAGAATAGTTTTTGATATTACATACGATTCTTTTATTTTCATAATATCCATGAGATTATTTATATGGAATTATTTGATTATCATTTATTTATTCTATAGTTTTCTCATGATTATGTATAAATGACTTTTGTTTTAGTTATTTACTTTTCCTTAATGTACATGCTTATTTATTCATGATGGATTCAATTATAAATTAACCCTTACTTATCATTTGAGCTCACCACATTATTTTGAATTATTTTCCCCAATATTCTTATATGTGTATTATGATAAACATGTTCCGATAATCTTGGAGAATAATGGTGTTTTTAAATTGAAGCATTATGTTTTGTTTTATAATTTCAATTGTGATGTATGTTCCACATATGAATCTAGTTATATACTATTTTTAAACTATTTGTTCTTTCAAGATGAAATTCCTTGTATAATATGACAATGTAGAAAACTAACAACAAAATATGGTATACTAGGTCAAGTTAGATTCAATATTTATGAAATTATGTAGTTTATTGTTACCCAAAGTATTGTTATGTGACATTAAAATAAAAAACAAAAAAATTTAACTAGATAAAACATAATATAATTTAAAATACAAATAATTGTTTTTGATAGAAAAATTTTGATGAGTTTTAAAATTTTAAAACATGGGTTTTACAAATCCAACATTGTAATTTTTTAATTAATAATTTTACTACTTAAATTATTATTTATAAAATATGTTTTATTAGATATTGTAGTAATAATTATATTATGATAATTTAATAAAAATATACTATTGGTATATATATTATTTATCAACATTCATTTAAAAATCAACTATTTTAGAAAAATCCCAACAACTAATCATATTCTCATTTTAACAAGATATGTCAAAAAATGAAGTTCCATTTATGAAATTTAATTTATAAAAGTTATTTAAAATAATTATAATCTTAAATTTCATAATTAAAAATGCATTTTTATGCTTAATATAAATCACATTTTTTATCATTCTACAAATATTTGAAAATTTGGTTACATATAGTTATATATTGAAAAATAAAATAAATTATAATGTTACAACATTATACATTTAATATTACTTAATCTTACACCATATTATTTTAGTTATCTTCTTTTTGTATGAACAAATTTCTTCAATATTGTATTTATTTGAATAAGTATTACATATTAAAATCTTGTGGAGTTACATAAAATCTTTTATGATGAAAAACATCACAATGTTGATGATTTAATCATAGATTTGTAATCATCCATTAAATCATTACATAATACAACCATCCACTCATACTAACTTTCATTGTTATTATGACTTGACTTGACTTGTGAGGATGAAGAGAGTTATGAAAAATATTCATAAGAAGAGGTAAAAAAATGTGTACACTAGAATTATCATTTTTTATCACTAATAGTTTTGTTATATAAAATGTTTTTTCAAACATTATTGGATTCATAAGGGGAACAATATTTTATTTCATCTCTAACATATATTGATTTAGGTACAATGAATCCATTATGAGTATCAAATGTTATAGTTGATGTGGATGATTTCTCTTTGTGTTTGAAATATAACATCAATGTACTGTTCTATAACCCCTAAAGAAGCATTACCAATTCCTCTAATGTCATTCCAATAATGGAATTGAATTTTTTTATCTAAATTTATGTGTGGGATAGATCATTAAAAAAGTCATATTCTCAAAGATAATGGATAAATAGTACATTTACCATTTCAAATTTAGTTTTAAATAAATTTCGTTATTGAAATATTTTTTTTATAAACATTGTCCTTATAAATATGAATCGATGTCCCTAATAAATCATGGTAATGAGTTTATTTTACCACTCAAATGAGTATATATGTAAATTGTGATGGGAAAAACTCAAGATGGGCTTAAATCAAGCCTCAATTTTAACATCTCATCTGCTTCCCCTACTAATGGTGGTGGATTTCGTTCTAGTATGATGTATAAAAAATATATGGTGTTATGAAATGTATGTTGGAATCCCACATGTAATATGTCTCGTTACACTCTTTGATCCTATGCTGAAAATGAAATTTTTATTTTCAAACATAGATGTATATACCTCATTGGATGAGCTTTGAGACATCAACAAGGAACATTATTGGAATAAAAATTATATATATATGATTGATCTAAATACATAGATATATTTATATATTTCATGACCTACACACTCACATAGACATATCCTCAATGAAAATAGTTTTATTGCTCCGCTAATAGGCCAGTAGTACCATCCATATCATCTAGGTAGAGGTGTCAACTATTTGGGAGTAAAAAATGGTAAACCCCCTTAGAAAACTGGGATAAACCCCAAAATATCTTCAAAATCATTCTTCCATTAAGATACAAAATCCTCAAAAGATATTAAGTATTTTTCTATAGGGGATTTCAATATCCTCCAAAAAAAATCATGGAAGGAGAAGGTGGAACTATTATGATTCTCTAAGCTGAATTAGAACTCACGATCCGGACACCTTCATCTATAAATTGTGGGGATCCCTCATGTGAAGGAATTCATTGTTTACATTTATTTGAGATAAAACAAATGAAGATGTTTGAGTTCCAGGTGTGGGGAGTTCTTATAGAATAATTGCTTCATCCTTTAGTACTTTATTATTGATGTATGTATGTGAATTTTTTATTCAAAGTAAGACTATACTAAGAGGAGGATATCAATAAAGAAGTTTTTATCCCAATAAAACAACTATTTTAGAATATATTTAACAAGTTCATATAAAAACCATATTCCTAAAAGGGTTCCACACTAGTGACCCCTTTAAGTGAACTGGTTTCTAAGGACAATTCATCTTTTAAGAGAGACCCTACATCTAAACTAGAGTATCTCAATTCTTAGCAAAGTACTCCGTGATATATATGAAGATATATATATGGATATTTACATATTTAAATCTGTTTTGGGATATTATAATGAAACTATATGAGATTCATCTTTTGTTTATGGTTTTTTGATATAGTAGTTTTGATTACTGTAAGGAAAATTATGTCATAAAGGATATCCTTCATATAAGTGAATTGGAGATGGTATCATATAAAATACTCCTCAAGGAGAATCCAGAAACACTAACTACCAATCACTGAAATGCATTATTGTTGGAATAATCCATTTATATGGGAGATGTGGTGGAATATTAGAATCTACCAGATGAAGAATCCATTATGAAAAAATTTCTCTAGTGTGAGAAAGATACCTCAAATGGGAATATGGGAGAGAACTAAATGTTATTTCATGAAGATAATACCATAGATAATATTGATGATGTTGAGGTATATAATTTCCTTCATTATGAGGAATTTAATATTGTGGATTTATGAAAGAAATTTTCAGATATTTATGGATTTTTTAAACCAATATAAAAAAAATACACAATAACGGAAATTTTGTAGTGACAACAATTTAGAAATATTTTATGATTTGGTTATTCATCCCACTCTTTTAGAATAAATGAGTTAAAAGTTATTTATCAACCATTATTAATTTTATAATTCTTGTTCCACCCAGATTTTCATTCAATGAAAGCTTGTGAAAATATTGGAAGGGTTAAACTATGATAATTAAAACCCATATTAATATCGAATGGAAATTGATTGATTTGATCATGGTCTCTAATTACTTGTGTGGAGAGTATTTCTTCTTATATGTGTGATCATGGATTGTAATTAGTATTCTTAACATCACATTTTCATACAATTTGATATAATTTAATATGAAATATGGTTTCCTTGTAGATGTTTACTCATGGATGTGTATAGGAATGTATACCATCACAATAAAACATGAGTCACAATATTTAGATACTGAACTAATGGACCCAATATAAATAGGATTAAGATGGGGAAATTGGAATAGTGACTCCAACTTTCAAAGGGGGTCAAGAAGGTTGAGATGAAATCATTGTGTATTTGAACTCATTCAGGAGATTAAGTAAAGGATGATTTATCTTTTTAGGTCAAAGAACATTTCAATCATGGAATAAATGATATTGGGTTATTATCAGGTACCCTATAGACCTTTAATATCTTATTTTTTATCCCTAAATTCAACCAATATCTCATATTTGTGAGACTTAAAGTCCATAATCTCAGACTTATATTTGGCCACATTTTATGGGTTTTGAACTGAATAAGATTTATACATTATCATTTTTCAATTGATCAAAAATTTATAATTCGATATCTATCCAGTATTATATTTTTTTGTTTTCATACATGTGATTATTGTGTCACATCCCTTTATATAATTTATGTTTCTGTAATATATACCCATTTATATTGTATTTTTGGTTAAATAACATTGACCAAAAGGGGAGGCAGTCTGCATATGAATTTGTGGAATGAAAACCCATAGTGAATGATAGTTCAATGTCATGAATAGAGATATATAGGGGGAATAGTTCACATATATTATATTTGTATTGCTTAAATTATTATGTCATGTGGTATAGGTTCACATTATGGAGACTATTTAATGTTCAAGAAAGGGATACCAATGTATTTCATTACGAATGTGTATGATACATGAGTTTCTAATATCGATGATATCCAAATCGATATTAATATTTATATTGTGAAATTTTTCACAAAAAATTAAAAATATCTATATCCTAAATTAATTGTATAGAATAGGTACGCAAAGAATTACCATAGAACGTATCCAAATTATGGGTTCCTCTATAATGTTATCAGGATGTATAGATATTAGAGGTATTTTTTACAGGAAAAAAATGGATCTTTTTTGTAGTGTAAACTATGAATGCATTGACATTACCAATGCTAGGTGTACTTCAGAGTATAATAAATTTGTTACAAATATCCATGGAAGATCTTTGACGAATAACACAATAATTAAATATATCCTAATAATGGAGAAAAGGGTATTCAATAAGGTTATGTTCACCGTAATAGTATAATTATTGTTTTTTGAACAGAGATTATGGATGGATATTCATTAAATGAGACCACTCTTACCATTTCTAGAACTATATTGTCTAGTGAAAATGTCCCAATATTTTTTAGGTTCATTGTTTGAACCTATATGCTTTATGTATTCTTTGGTTTACACTCTAACCTTTACCTTTGTCATGAAGGGAATGACCTCATGATTGGATACCTGAATTACACATAAGTCACCCATTATGGCTTTTCATCCTAAAAAATTAAATAAATTCATCATATATAGTTTAATGGTCATGAGATTTGAAACAATAAGGAATTTAGTTTATTTTTTATGGATTTGACCAAATATTGCTGGGTTTTCTTTTCATATTGATGTTTCCAAGAGGATAGATAGTGTAATTAATAAGGGAAAGGAGAAAAATGATGTGAAACAGGGGTCGAATGATAGTGAAGATTATCGCAAAGGGGAACCCCCCTAGTGTATTGTTATTGTGACCAGAAAAAATTAGGGTTGAAATGTGGTAAAAAAACATGGTAATAAAGAGCTAAGATCCACCCAATACCACTGAATGGTGAATGTAGTAGACATATATAGAAATATGAAGTATCTGAATCAAAATAATGATATGGTAATTGTATACCATGTATAACTGTTGAATAAAATTCAAATAATGGGTTACAAGGATATGTTGTGAGTGGAATATGAGTGATATAAGTCCTTCTCCACGAGATACCGAAAACTCAAGTAGGAAGGGTTGAATATAGAGGCATTGAGAATCATTTCCAAGTATAAGCGTCTTTTATATTTTAATAGAAACGTTAATGATATCTAAAAATGACTTGGAATTATTGAAATACTTATGTAATAACGTGTGATATATGGAAGGTAACATCCAAGAGGTGGTTGAAAAGTCCTAGTCCCAAACTACACAGGATTATGATTTTTGATAACATTTGTATGGGTCTAAAATAAATTGTTCAGTCAATGCGCCATATCTTAAAAAACAAAAAAAAATCTGTAACAATTTTTTTATAAGGTCCAATTATAATAGGCAATTGAAGAACCCCAATTTCATTTATGTAGACCCTAAAACATAGATGAGAGAAGGGTTCGTGATATGTGGAGACTTCTGGCTAGGATTATGATGAGAGATATATGTGTCTCTATTTATCCAAAAAATAAAAGGAATTGAGACACGCATTTTTTTATGATATGGGGTATTTTTGTAATAGTTTAAGGGATTATTGACTCTATATGGAATGATCCAATGTATATCTATATCTTCAGTATAATAGGGTGAATTTGGGGTTGACTATGAAACCATTTATAGGGATTCATGTAATGATGTAGATATTACATGGATTTGAATCCCTTGATAAGACATTAGGTTTTATAGGGTAGGACAACAAGATTAGTTTAATGTTATGAAAGGTAGAAAAGAAAAAACATATATTAATATAATGATACAAGTACAATGTGAAATGAATTTTATATTCATCGACCTGTGACATTGATGTCATGTAGTTTATGTTTGTATAACTAGGATCTAAAAATTTGTGGAAATTTTGATTCAAAAATAAATGTTATAGGTGTTACACTGATCTAGATCATGTGTTGAATGATATGGATTTGTCTTATTGATTGGATTGTTTAGGACAAACCCAATGTCCACATAGAGGCACTAAGAGTCAATATGATGAAGGTAAATAATTTAGATTCACGACTAGGCCTTAGATAAATGATTTGAGAATCTTGAAATATCTCTTTGTAATAAGAATAAAACCATATATTTATTTATATATATAATAGAATATTTTATATTTTCCCGTCTATTAATAGGGAAACATGAAATGAACCAAGAACTCTTACATTTATTAGACTCTCATGTATAAAGGTGGGGACTATAAGTGAAGGGATTGTGTACATGGGACCAAAAAAAGATGTTAATACATCATAAAAAAGACTAATTTAATGGGAATAAACTCACATTATTCTTATTATAATACATGTTACCCCAATATAGATTCTAGTATATAAAGATCTAAAATGAATTAATATACCATATACTAGGAGGGGAACGATGTTGACATATAATTGTAGCTCGGTCAAGGATAGGAGATGTAATCGCGACTGTATATCACAGGGCATGGGAAACAATCCACATGTTTTTCTGAAGAAACAATAGTTTAATCATAGTACTGACCACTATATTTTGCAATGAATCATGCTCTATGAACTTTTATGTAGATCCATCTCCCATATAAGATGTATTTTTCTCTTGTAACCGTCCATACACTCTGAAAAGATATGTATACCGCACCTTTTGTTGTTTAGTATTATGTCATCTGACTTGGATTCATCTTTTTCCTTTTAATCATGATACATCTCAATCATAATAATTATTGAAATAAATCATAACCTTAAATATCAAGGGTGTATTGTCTGGTGTGATATATAAGAGTAAATATGAAGATTAATCTCATCACATAGGAGAGCTAGTCAGGGGAGATGTCATCCGGAATTATGAATCTTTGTGTCAATCAATAAGGGTGTTTTCATTATGTTCAACATAATGATAATAGTAATTTGGTGCTATGTAGTTTAAATTCATACAATATGGACTCAGTCCATTCAGTTTAACTTCTTGTAATGAGGATATAATGTCATACATTTTAATCACATGTTCCTAAGAGGTAATGGATCATCAAGAAATTTATGAATATTATTTATTGAGTATCCTAGAATTAATATATGGAATAACACGCTATCACTAAATTGTGATTAGGGAGTAGGATCCTTTGATGTAGGTCATATATATATATATATTACAAGTTCCATCACATTTTTTCATTATCATTGAAGGATTATTCCCATTTAATATGAAGGTTTTGTGAACGAGTATCAACACATCATTACAGAATGAGTATTGGTAATCATTCTTATTTAATGATCATGTGCGCTAGTTCTGATAGATTTCTATGTTTTTAGTGTACACAAAAATTCCTCATAAATCAATTATAAATCATTCAGACAGTTATTGGATTGTTCAAATTTAAATACCTGACTATAGATAGTGTCACACTGTGGGGGTAGATAAAACTATTGGGTTGTACATCCTCTATCCAATATACATGGGAATATGGGGTCACATTTATAGTACTTTGTGTTTGGGTGTTAAAATCCCAAAATGGATATGAGAGTTTTTCTATCCAATACATCTTCCCTCTGACATCTATTTTTGGAGGAATATTATATAGGGACTTATTAAATTCCCATGTCTATACATTTTTCATTTCATAATAGTATTATAAGTGGATAGACTTAATGTTACATTACATATACAGAATTTTAAACTTAATCGATTAAATATTTGTTATATCATTTTTCAATATTGTTTGAGTGACGAAAATCTATTAATGATATTATTTTTCATGAAATTGATGGTTCATTTTATCCTAACTTTCTTGCGGAAAATAACGTCAAGAAAATTGGAAAATATTGAAGTGGAATAAAGGATATATATTAAAATCCAATATGTGACTGATGAACATGGACTGAAAACATATATTAATCAGATAGAAAATAACCAAGATTGTTTTTTAATATGTAAAAGCTCTGGGGGATTATAGATAAAATCAACATGAATCTGGAAAGAATGAATATTCATAGTGAAATCTAGACAGTCTGATATTATTTTCAACCAAAATTATATATTAATTTTTATCATGTGAGAGTGTTTGACACCTAACTAATGATCATTGAAGGTGATATCAAGGAAATACTATATAGACGAATGGTTTTCTCCTCCTTCATTACATCCATATAATATACTATAAAATCTTCATTTTAGAATATTTTTAATCATTTTTACCATAATATAGGGTGATATTCACCACATTACACCATATTTATTCCAACTTGTTATAGTCTGGTGGAAAAATTTCACCGTAGAGGTGGTCCATTATAGTGTATATATGTTTGAGTGTGGAATCAATTAGTGATGACATTAGATCCACAATCTATGACATCTGATGGATTTCATTAATTTACATTATAACATTTCCAATGAATTGAGATACTACTTTATAGTGTGATGTTGATGAATTTTTTATTCTGATCATTGTAATATATGGTTGTGGTTTTATTAGCTAAATAATTGGAATAATAATTATGTGAATGTGGGATGTGAGACAATGTTATCTCAGAGGTGAAATATTTTATCAACCCCCATACATAATATTGTAAATGTTTCAGTTACTCCTTCAAAAAGAAATATTCAACATTAATATTATTGATAACTATCTATGTCCCCATTGATATTCGAGAGATCAATAGGAATCTATTGATCTTTCTCGAAGAATGAAAAGATATATTTTTATTCTTCATCATTATTTGTTCAACCATCTTATAGAAGAATCGTGTAGGAAAAACATCTTATTCTAGGGGGATCAATACAATCCTCATATGGACACTATTTTTCTTTACCATATAAATATTTGTTCCTATTAGTAGTTAAGAATAACCATATAAATGTTTTCACTTGATAGGAGAGCGTCATCGATTGATAAATCCCCTTTGTTTAGGATCTCTATATTTACCAGTGTCTTCTCTAGATATTGTTGTTTTATGAGGAAATCTGATGAAACCTACAATTTGGTTGCCTTATGATATATGAAATGATTTTAAAACTCTTAAAATATGATTGGACATGGTAACATACATCTAGTCAGATCATTATGATATAGGATATAATTTATCATATCAATACATATATCATCCCACCTTTTTATTACATAACTTTCCATTACATTTCACAGAAAGACGACCTTTAAAGTCTAGTGTCTTTGAAATTAGGATAATAGTAAATGAAAACAATATAAAACATTCTTATAAACCACTTGTAATCGTTCATAATAGGATCATTCTATGTACAATTACTTCTTCTCATATCCTGAAGGCGTACAACAACAGAAATAGTGAGCTGAAGGCCCAGTAAGGGGTAAACAAGGGATTCAATTTACTTTTGATATCAACAAGAACATGATGAAAAATATGAATACATGAGAAATTGAAAAATAGGAGTATCATTATAACAAGATCATGAATCATAACATGACTATGTGGATTAAACATTTCAATTAGAGACTCATGAACATATCACAATGTTTTATTTCTGAGGTTTCATAAAAATTACTAAGGTTATTCACCATGGTATCGTGAAACTTGTCATCTCTAGAGATTAAATCTTTACCCAATGCATTGGATCACTATTAGGTTGCACCCATAATATGACATTACTTTCATGTGATCCACTTATATCATAATCAAACATTTCATAAATAATATATGGAGAATAAAAAAAATTGGGTTTCATTTCAAGATCGTGACATTTTAAATGTTCTTAAAAATAATATCATAATGTTATTTATAACCCATGGAAAGGGAGTGATGGTTATATGTATGAAAATTCAGGAATCATATATATCATATTTATTTATTTATGAAAAACCATAGACATTAAATTTTTCTGGGTATTCACATATATAAAACTAGAGAATTTCTGGAGAGAAAGAGGTAGAAATTTTGAGGTGAAATTTCTGCTGCAGAACAGCTATAAAACATGGTTTTGAAAACATTTAAAAGAGAGTGTACAGGTTTCACACACTCATAAATAATTTATAATGTTGTATTGGTACAAAATTAGATCATGTTATGGATATTTAAATGATATACCACATGAAAAGGAAACATGGATGAAAAGAAAAGATGTTGTTTCCTTTATGAAAAATTCGGCAGCCTAATGACGTCACATAAAAATTCAGAAATCAAATTTACGAGAGTAGAAAGGGTCTCTCAACAGTTATACATGATATTGACAGTAATGAGAACATATAAGAACATGCCCTCCACATAATGATATTGAAACTAGAAGACACAACATAAAGGAGGTCATGTCTTAAAAAAGGAGGGTGAAAGATTCCATTACCTTGAAGAGTAACTTCGAAATCATGAAGGTTGAAAAATTGGGAGGCTTTATGGAACCATTATAAGACTAATTGGGTGGTGAAGAGACCTGATATTCATTGTGGAGGATTTGGAAATGAAATTAATGAGTGAATGGTGTGGTATTTGTTGGAGAAGTGAGGGAACAAGTCTTTAATTTCTAAGGGACACTACATCGGTGGTATTGGAAATATCCTAGGCTTTCCCTTGGTATTTTCCAATGGTATTGGACACTTGGGACACCTCATGGCATATCTTACTATTCATCAGTTGACCAGTATAATTACATAACTATTACATCCTTAATGATGAAATTAAACACCTGAAATTCAAAACTATATTTTCACTATTCACCGAAAAATTAACCGTTTCAAAAAATATCCAAATAGTACCTTTAACCAAATATCTATAATCTGATTTCTAAAATGAACTTCATTTTATAAAAAAAAATTCTAAATATTTTTAATTTAATTTTTAAATAAAAACACTATTCAACCAAAAGAAAACTATTACATAACTAATAATTTATGATACAGTTATATACTTATTTTATTGAATCACATTACCTAATCATAGTGATTAAATTATATGAATATTTTACTATGTGAGGTTACTAATCCATTTGGTCATATTACTATTCATAAGCATAAAATTACTATTCATAATTTACTATTCATCAAAATCTAAGTTGATCTTAATAGACTCTAAATTTCTTACTGAACATTACTGTAGAAGGACATTTTTTGAAAATCATTACACATTATTAAATATTTATGGTTTACATAAATATTTTAAAATATCATTTTTTTCAAAAATTCATCAATAATATACAACCTATTTTTATCTAGATATCTGAATGTCACAAACTTTACCATAATAAGAAATAACAATTTTATTTATATCAAAGGATTACATAAAACAAATAATGTCTCATTACATATCCCTTTATAAAACTAGCATATGAACTATGTGTAATGTGTGTTATGGTAATAGAATATTAGTGCGTCTCGTCCAACATTTCCCGAGTGGTAATTTCAATCATCTTGAACATCTCCAGAAAGAGATTCTTTTCTAGCTCACACGATGATGTTTGGCTTGGATTTTGTTTAGAGCAAACCCAATGGTGAAACCTCCTTCCCATGTTCCATCAGATGGGCTTCGATCAGCCCGAGACTACTAGATGACGCCTTCAAATCTTCATTCAATATTAATTAGATTAGGTCAATTGTATTTATAAAGAAAAATTGTAACGTTAAGAGTTTAACTTCCAAGGGTCATATTGACCAACAGTCATAAAACAATAAAAACCCAATGGTCTCATTTAATTATACTCACTTAATTAATTAATAAATATAGATTTTTTGAGTATAAAATAAAACACCACACAAAATTTGGAAAGACAAATTATTCAAAATTTCGTGTCGTTACATTCTTCCCCCCTTAAAAAATTTCATCCCTGAAATTTGAACTCATACTATCAGAAAGGAAAAGGTGTGGCTACTTCTTCCTCATAGAATCCTCTGGTTCCCATGTGGCTTATTCACAATTTTAGTTCCTCTAAAACACCTTAACAAGGTGGGTAATCTTGTTGCGAAGAAATTTGTCACTATGATCCAAGATCTCCACCGAATGCTCCTCATAAGAGAGGTCATGTTCCAATTGTACCTCCTATAGGTTTATTACATGTGAAGGGTTAGGTATTTACTTCCTCAAGAGTGATCCATGGAAGACATCATGAACTTGTGCTAGGATTGGAGGGAGTGCAAGTCGATAGGCCACTACTCTTATGCGATCAAAGATTTCATAGGGGACAATGTAGCTGGGGATAAGCATCCATTTCTTCCCAAAAATCATGACTCTATTTCAATGTGAAATTCAATGAAATACCTTATCACTAACTTCAAACTCCATGTCCCTTCGACAGTTGTCTACATAGCTATTTTTTAGACTCTAAGCTGTCTTAATGTGTTGCTGGATGGAATGAACTTTTTCAGTCATCTCTTGGACAAGATCAGGCCCAAGAAGCTTTCTCTCGGGATTTTCATCCCAACTAGTAGAAGTTCTACATCACATTCCATATAGAGCTTCAAAGGGTTCCCTTGACATCTCGAGAGTAAGCTATTTTAGTAAGATAAATAAACTAATTGGAGATGTTGAACCCATCCACATTTAAATTCTGTTTAGCATGTTCTCAGTGTGTCCTCGAGTGTTTGAATAGTCCTTTCATATTGGTCATCAGTTTTGGGGTGATAGGCCATACTAAAATTCAATAAAGTGCTCAGATCATATTGAATAATTCTCCATAATTTTTATGTGCACCTTAGATCACGATCAGATATGATAGATAGTTGAACTCCATGTGTCCTTACCACTTCCTTCACATAAATATTGTCTTGTTGATCATGAGAAAAATCTTCTTGAATAGAGACAACATGGGTAGTCTTGGTGAGACGGTCCATAATATCCCAAATTTAATTATTTCCTTTTGAATTACTTGGGAGACCAATGAAAATTTCTATAGTGATATTTTCCCATATACACGCTGGTATGGGTAGTGGTTTCAATATCCCTTTAGGAATATGTCACTCTTCCTTCACTTGCTGACATACTGGGCACCTTAAATTGTAGTCAGAAATATCCCTTTTCAAATTACCCCACAAAACAATGATCATGAAGGTCCCTATACATTTTTGTGCTGCCAATATGTAAAGAGAATGTAGATATATGAGATTCTTCCATCTGTACCTTTTTTCCGGAATTGATGTAACACATAGTCTTGTACAAAATTTCAATACACCTTCTTGATCAATATTGAACCCATGAAACATCCAATCCTTTATAGCATCTAACTTCTTCTGTAAAAAAGGATCTTTTTTCTGATCATTCTTGATCTTCTCTAGCAATGACAGTTGAAAAATTATTTGGGTTAGGGCTGATGATGTCTCTTCCCTTATAATTATCGTGTCCAGCTTTACTAGGTCATTGATCAACGGATCACTTTAAATCCTCATCATGGGAAGAACTACTGGGACTTTTCTACATAATGCGTCAGCTACTTTTTTTGCTCTTCCGAGATGATAATGAATTGAACATTCACAGTCTTTGAGATGTTCCAACCATATACTTTGTCTCATCTTCAATTCCTTTTGTGTGAAAATATAATTCTAACATTGATGGCCTGTTTATATATAACATTTTTTCACTCAGAGATAGTGTCTCCATATCTTTAGGGCAAAAACGACTATATCCAGCTCTAGATCATGCATGTGATAGTTTTTCTCATTAGTCTTCCACTGTTGAGATGCATAAGAAATGACGTTGTCATTTTTCATGAGGACACACCCATGGCTTTTGAGAGATGCATCATTAAAAATAATGAATCCACTTCAACTTGATAATATAGTTAACATGGGTGCAGTAACCAATCTATTCTTCAGAACTCAGAAACATTCATCACACTCCATTTTCTAGAGTAACCTGACCCCTTTTGAGTTAACTTGGTTAAAAGATTAGAATTTCATGAATGTTTTTTCACAGACCTCCTATAATATCCTCCCAATCCAGGGAAACTTCGAATCTCAGTTATTGTTGTAGGCCGAATCCACTCCTATATAACTTTTCTCTTTGCAGTGTCAATTATGATTCCATCATTATTAATAATGTTCCCCAAGAAAACAACTTATCATAACCAAAATTCACATTTACTGAACATTCCAAAAAGCCTCTCCTTTCATAGATTTTGAAAAATAACCCTTATATAATCTTCATTGTCCTCATGAATTTTGAAATATTTCAGAATACCATCAATAAAAACTACCAAAAAGTTATCAAGGTAGTCCTTATTGACTCTATTCATCAGATCCATAAAAATTGCAGGTTCATTAGTCATTCTGAAGGGCATAACAAAAACCTCATAATTCCTATATCTTGATCTGATGGTAGTTTTTAAAGTATCTGATTTCTTCACCGTCAATTGATGATAACCAGATCAAAGATCAATTTCAGAGATGAATTTATCCCTACTATGTTTGTCAAATAAATAATCAATTCATGGAAGAGGGTATTTTTTTCATTGTGATCCCATTCAGTTCTCTATAATCAATGCATAGCTGCATCGATCCATCCTTCTTCTTCACAATGAGAAATGGTGCTCACCACAAAGACACACTTGGTCGGATAAACCCTTTCCCCAAAATATCTTGGATTTATTTATTTAATTCCTCTATCTCAACATTTTTTATCCTATAGGGGGTCTTTGATAATGAATGTGATCTATGTACAAGTTCAATAGAGAACTCTACCTCTCTTTCTCGAGGAGGTTCAAGCAACTCCAAAGGAAATACAACACCGTATTCATGGATGATGTGGACACTTTCTATCCTTAAACTATCATATCCTTATTCTTCTTCACCAATCCACTCTATAAATAAGGATATACGGGGTTCTTCTAGGAAAAGATCAGGTTGAGAAATCCCTCCATAGAAGATAATTGTTGGTTTTCCATTCATGAGTACAGATATTTACTTCCTCTTTCATTTGATCTTAGAATTATACATTGAGAGTCAGTACATCCCTATTATAATGTCGAATTCCATCTTGAGAATAACTACTAGATTTGAGATAATATTTTTCTCACTAATGTAAATATTAGAGTTTCTAAACACTTACGATGCTTAGATAATCCCACCAGAATTCTTGACTGATAACTATACTTTTAGAAAATCATGGTTTGATTTTAAATTCTTTGAAAACTTGGAAGAAATAATGGAATGCATAGAAAAAGAATCCAACAATGTATTTGCTAGCTTTGAGAGGACAACATGAGTACCTACTACCACATCATTCAGAGCTTCAACTTCTATTATCATGATAGACAAATCACATCCCTACTCCCTTGGCATTTATTGAGGTTGATGGTGGTTCCCCTCCACTACCCTTAGATTTGTACAGTGATTGGCAGAGTGCCATTGTTGACACTTAAAGCACTAGACATCTAGTATGGCCTGTACCATCTTCCCCCTTTCATTAGTTTTTGGAATTTGAGGTTTCACCTCAGTACAACAATTCATCATAATATAGCCATCTCTTCCACACTTTTAATATTTCTCACTCCCAAGCAGGCAGTTCCCCAAATGCTTCTCCCCACATTTATTACATGTGGGAAGATGCACTTGATTTCCACCTCTTTCGCGGTCAACAGTACTCCCTAAGTTGGGCTCCATTGATATATTCTTTTCATTTGATTTATGAGACCACTTCATCTCAACAATCTCTATCTCGACTTTCAACACACTCCACACAATCT
Organism: Viscum album; assembly: GCA_963277665.1. NCBI lineage: Eukaryota > Viridiplantae > Streptophyta > Magnoliopsida > Santalales > Viscaceae > Viscum > Viscum album. The sequence goes on from OY728138.1 coordinate 1,333,333,410, forward strand.
TTTTATAGATTTCATAGTGTCGGTTGGATTGATTCTTCTGCAGATGAGGTCTCAGTCTACCAAAGAATCTATAAACCATACCATTTGATTCCATGACAATGCAAAATGTGTAAAATTAAAGCCTTTTGAAGTTCATCTCACAACTTTCCATAGATTCATTCTCCTTCTGCTTCACCTTGAGAAACTCCTCCTTTTTTGTTCTCATGTAACGTGGGAAATACTTACAGAAGACGATCCCTATGTACTCTTCCCACTACATAATTGTAACCTCAACTCTTTTCCTCGTTTATTTAATAATTTCCCACCACTGATCATATTATCCTTTTAATGATAGATAGCCAGGGTGACCTTCTCTTGCACTGAACAACGGAGCACATAAATGATCATCTTGATGGTGCTGATCCAATGCTCAGAAATTAATGGGTCACTCGATCCACAAAAGGATGGTGGACTTTGATGCATAAAAGACTCAACAAGAATTTTTCAAACTGTGGTGATATTAGTATCTCAGCTTCATTCAAGTTATTTACCATAACATGACTCAGTTGGTACATCATTCTCATGAATGTTTCCATTCTGGCTTCCATTGGAGGGTCGTTAGTGCATGGTCCATTATGGTTACCATTTTCACGATTCCTCCTATTTCCCACCATTTTCTAAATTAGAAAATCCTTTTTGAGAAACTTATTTCATTTAAATTTTTTTTAACAATAAATGATTTTATGTCTTAAAGGTTCATGCTTAAACAATTACATTTCTCTATAATTCCTTCATAGTGATTAATAAAAATCTTGTGATTAACCAAACATATCCCCTAGGACTGTCGTAACCCAGAGTGAAGCAAGGCCCATTGTCATCCACACCTTCCCATTCTAGTCTAGATCAAAGCGGTGTTTTCGGGTTTAACCCTTATGTACATCTATTATAGAGCCGCCTCTACCTGGTCGTGTCCAGACAGGGATGTATTTGTTGGATAAACCAATAACTCTATACTTACCAAAATACCAGGATGTTTCCATATATTTAAATATTTCTAAAGGATTCATCCTTAATATTTCAAAGCCTAATTTCCATAAATAACTAAACTTTCCTTTGACACCAACAATTGAAACCTGCCTGTTTATTACATAACATTTCATTAATTTTATCAAACAGAGGATCATTAAAGTCTAGTGTCATTGAAATTAGACACAAAATACATGAAAACAACATAAAACATTCTTATATACAACTTTTATGGCTTTATCATAGGTTCATACTATGTGAAATTACTACATCTCATATCAGATAGATATACATCAAAGGAAAGGTTGAGCAGAAGGCCCAGTAAGGGGTAAATAAGAGAATCAGTTTACTTGTGATATCAAGAAGAACATGATGAAAAATATGAAGACATGAGAAATGGAAAAAGATTCATATCATAATAATAAGAACATGAATCATAACTTGAATATGTGGCTACAACATTTAATTTATATATTCATGAACATATAACCAAGGTTTATCCTCGAGGTGGCATAACAAGTACCAAGGTTATTTACCAACGTATCGTGAAACATGTCATGCCTATAGATTAAATTATTACCCAATGCATTAGAGAGCTATCAGGGGGAACCCTTAATATTTCTTTACATTCATGTGATCCACATATATCATAATCAAACATTTCAAAAATAAACATTGGAGAATAAAAGAAATGATTTTCATTTCAAGATCGTGACGTTTTGAAAGTTATTAAAAATAAGATCATAATGTCATTTATAAACCATTGAAAAATAGTGAGGGTTATATGTATGTCAATTCTATAATCAAATATATCATATTTATATATTTATGGACACTCATAGAAACGAAATAGGACTGGGTACTCACATAAATAAAACAAGAGAATTTATGGAGAGAAAGAGGTAGAAATATTGAGGTGAAATTTTTGCAGCATAACAGCTATACAACATGGTTTTAGAAAAAATTGAAAAGAGAGGGGAAAAGGGTCACACACTTATAAATAGTTCATAATATAGTTTGAGTACATAATAATATCATGGTATTGAATTTTTAATGACATACCACATGAAAAAAACATAAAGAAAAAGAGAAGATGTTATTTCTTTTATGAGAAATTCGGAAGCCTGACGGCATGACTTAAAAATTAAGAACACAAATTTATGTGAGAATAAAGGGTCTATAAATAATTATAAATGGAATATATAGTAATGATGACATACAAGAACATACCCTCTATATAATGAGATAGAAACTAGAAGACACAACATAAAATATGTCATGTCTTAAAAGAGGATGGTGAATGATTCCCTTACCTTGAAGAGTAACATCGAAATATTGATGGTCGGGACCTTGGGAGGCTTGAGTCCACCTTTGGAGGACTCAAAATGTAGTTTGGAAGGATTTGGAAATGAAATTAATGAGGTAATGTCTTGTCATTTATAAGAGAAGTGAGGGAACAAGTCATTAATTTCCAAGGGACACCTCATTGGTGGTATCAGAAAAACCATGAAAATGCCCATTGTATTTTCCAATGTTATTGGCCACTTAAGACACATCATAGAATATCTTACTATTCATAAGTCTACCAGAATGATTACATAATTATTAAATCCTTAATGGTGTCATTAAACACCCAAAACTCAAAAATGTTTTTTCATTATTCAACGAAAATTCAATTGTTTCAGAAAAATCCAAAATATGCAACATAACAAAATATTGATGCTATTATTTCAAAAAAGAACTCCATTTTATGAAAATAATTTTATAAATATTTTTAATTTAATTTGAAAATAAAAACACTATTCACCAGAATGAAAACTAATACTTAACTAACAATTTCTGAAATAGTTATTTAATTATTTTATTAAATCACATTACCTAATAAAGGTGCCTAAATTATATTAATACTTTCTTAAGGGAGGTTGATAATCCATTTAGTCATATTACTATTCATAAGAATAATACTTTTTGCATAATTTACTATTCGTAAAAAATTATGTTGATGTTATTTGACTCTAAATTTCATACTCAACATAAATGTAGATGAAAATCTCTAAAAACCATTACACATTATTAAATATTCAAGGTTTACATAAATATTTTAAATATCCTTTTTTTCAAAACTTAATGAATAATATACATCCTATATTTATCTGGATATTTGAAATTCATAAACATTACCATAAGAAGAAATCATAATTTTTTATTTATATGAAAGGATTACACAATGTAGCTAAGGTATCATTACATAGCCCGTTATAACACCAGTATAGGACCTAAGTGTAATGTGTGCTAATGTGAGAGAATGATGGGGTGGCTCGAACAACATTTCTCAAGTGCTAATTTCGATCAGCTTGAACTTCTACCAAAGGGGATTCTGTTTCAGCTTCACAAAATGATTTGAGGATTGGGTTTGGTCTAGAGCAATGCCCAGTGGGGCTAACGCCTTCCCAAGTTCCGTCAAATGGGATTTGATCGGCCCAAGACTACAGGATGAGGCCATCAAATCCTCATTTTTTATTAATTAACCATGATCACTTGTATTTATAAAAAAAATTGTAAGGTTAAGAGTTTAGCATCCAATGGTCATATTGACCAATGGCCATATAATAGTCAAAACTCAACGGCCTAATTTAATTATACCCACTTAATTAATTAAATAATATAGTTTCTTTGAGTATAAAATAAAATAACACAAAAAATTAGGATACAAAAATTATTCAAAATTTCAGGTCGTTACAATATATGTAACCAGGTCATCCACATAGTGATAAAAATAGAGCCTCAACTTTTTTATTATGATTATTAATGAATGGAAATTCTTCTTGATATAAGAATACTATTTTTTGACATCTAAAATTTTCCTGCTAATATAAAAGAGACTATTCTCCTTGTTTTCAATATTTTATGGAGTACGATTTTTTTCGAGTGATCACCATAGGGATAATACATAAAGGACGAGTAACATTACTTTTATGTGTGGAATCAATAATAGCTGTCTCAAAATATTTTTTTTGAGATCATAATAGATCTTTGACAATATGTATCCCCACAATAGGTGAAAATATTCATCATCATCATTGTAAAGGGAACAAATTTTACTTTATAGTATTTTATTAATCATAAAATGTATAAAAGGTGTCCCAAAATTACACTTAACTATTTTTGATTTAAAGGAGGTGGAACCTCCAGGACTGCATTAATATTATCATTGTAGACATTGATGCTAAAAGTTTTCTCCATGATGATAATGAATTTATCAAATGTTACCCTAAAAATTATTTTAGGGGATTCTTCTTCCTATTATATTATTTATATTTGTTGAAAACTATCTCAGGGTATGTAAGGTAATTAAAATGAAATTTAAATTTGAACACTAATTCATCAACAAACCATTACATTGGTTTCCACAGATTGGAAATAATAATTTGTTTCATGGGGAATTAACTTTTAATAATATAATTCAATTTTCCAAATGGCATTTTTGTTATAGTAATTTACCCCTTGTAGTTATTGGATATTTTCATCTTATTCATCATCAAGGGACATACGGATTTGGTTGTATCTTGGTTCCCCATCTATGATGGAGAGGGGATACTGACCAGATATTGCACTGAACAACAACTTTGTGATTGGGACTAGGAATTCAACCCTTGAAAAATTTCGATTAGAATTTCATGATGATGATGTAGAGAAAACATTAATTATTATTATTTTTGAAATAGATTATACCAGCCATACACATTGTGTATGGAGCTTCTCAAATGAACATTGATAAGAAAATCAGGTCAAATAATACTTTATCTAATGGGTTTTAGTTGTTTTAACCATTTAATATTGGTAATTATTTCCCTATTAACCCGTAGTGGATTATTTAAAAACAATAAAGATGAAATTTTAAGGAATTATCACAACTTTCTAGATACTAGAATGACTATTAAAATCCATGGTGGTTATCTAGTATACAAAAATGATGGATATCAACATCAATATTTAAAATTGTAATATCTAAATAGTTCAACTAAAATACATTTTATTTTTTTTATAGTAAGACATTATATATTTCATTCTATTCATGGTATATCGTATTGTTGATTCATATAAGTTATAGATCCACATATGTAACAGTTTTTACGTGTCTGACCTCATCAATATTTATTGATACACCCTCCTAAAATGATAGAGGGGATATATGAGATCTCTTTATCTTCTTATTCAATCTCAATATCATTAATGGTGGGAGATTAATGGGAATATTTGGATATGGAATACATCTTGGGTAAATAATCATTTGAGAAGATGTATATGGATCCTAAGGTTTCTAATCATTATTATTCATTATCGGGATCATCATGGATATTTTCTCCAACCTCCCCAATATCATTAGGCGTTGAAAACGAAATGATGTCCTAGAATCTAAGGATGGTATGTGGACATTATCTACTATATTATATGGTAAGGTAGCATCTATGGACCCATAAAATGAAAATATATGGTAATAATAGGTTCTTGAATATAGTAATGGAGCAGTCTCATAAATGGGATCATTATATTTTCTATGATCACTTTCTTCAATTTCAATGATGGTTTTATTTAATTCAAATTATATCAAGAGAATGGGGAACAAGTTCCCATGCCTTGTGCTCATATTCTTCTATACGGTTTGATGTCAATTTGATTGATAAAATAAACCATTTTATGGTCTAAAAATCGGTCATACCATCCCTCACATATAGGTTCCAAGAAATTATTTTAATTTACAAGGAAGGATTGGTATCCATTTTTATATCAATGTTGGATACTTCATGGGAACATTTTCCTGACCATTATATAATAAGAAATTGATGAAAATCATTGACCTCTCAAAATATATTCAAATGGTTTGATGACATTCTAAATCTAATGGGATTTAATTTATCTAACTAAATGGAAACACATAGTCTTCACCAATGTCATTTGTGGGATTAATAAGTTAAATTTCTATACTTTTATTCTCTATTGTCCTAATGGTATTATTTTCACAAGTATCTTTCCATCTATTTAGTAAAATATTATGTCTATGTATTGGGAATCTCAAGAAATGAAATTTGAATTGTCACCATCATGCTCCCTGGTTGTCCATTAATAGTGTACCTAAGGAATTTATGATATTATAAAAACACATATACCAAAAAATGGATTCATGGAATTCCAAATAAATAATGAATGTTTTATCTTAAAAAATTACAATGAATTGAAAAATAGATATGAGGTCCGCAAAAAATGCTCTATGCATGATCCTTCTTAGTGGTTTTTATTCACTTTTTTCATTCCCTTGTATTGTTATGTTGGATAAAGACATGTTAAAATATCCATGCCCTAAGAACTAGACAGTTCCTTCCATTATGATAATGATACAATAACTATTATAAATAAGTATCTGATGAATAATGATTCCACCAATTTATCCATATATATACAGAGTCTTGATATGTCTTTGTATATCATTCAATTAATCTAGATTCATAAATGAAATGATCTTATTGTAATCATTCTTTTTAATCTTTTCATGGAAAATAACATGGGTAGTATAATCATCATTCATTTATTTTTGGAATAAATGGACCACAATGATTGCATATCAGATAAATTTTCAATGATGAAGTGAATCTAGAATTATGTGCATAGTGGGGGAAATTGACATCCATTTTAAGGAATAATATATTTTGACTAGGGGAATATAATTCTTATCAAGTAGTTTATAACTATTTATATTTTTATGGGTCATGGATATCTGTTCTTATGGTTCATTTTCTTGATAAACATCAAGGGAAAATATTGTGGTATATACGATAGGATGATATAGTCATCCCATGTTCTAATATTGACCTGATAGTTTAACAATATCAAATCTATACAATTATATAATTATATTTGATCAATCTCAAGATGATTTATGACAATAGAATTTTCCTCTATTGAAGTCAATGATGTGCATATCTTTGGGTCTTTACTGTATATATGGATTCATTAGAGATGTTTTTTTGAATTTAGAGGACTATGTTAACCACTTCTTCCTCAAACTCCTCAACCTCCTAAACCTTTATGACCTCTTCCTAGTCCACCTCAATTATGGTTGATATAATAATGTTTATATGTATCAAAATAATTAGTTAATGTGTAAATTATCTGTATCATATTGATAGAATGATATTATGGTTCTTTATATCAATAGGATTGTATTTGGTTGGACAATGACCATAGTTTCATTTGATGGGATGTTCCCTATCCTCTTGGTGATTGAGGAAAGATGACTTGAGGAATCTAAGTTTTCTTGGATTGAAATAGATTCCACCCCATTCAACTTTTCCTCAAATCATCTATTATTAAACTCTTATAAGACCACATATTATTAGATTTTTACGTTAAAAAATCTAGTTTATCTATGTCAGTGGGAATTAGGGTCATAATTAGATGATTTAGTTCTGATTTGAAGGTATCATGCACCAAGTTGTCCAATTTATAGTCGTCGAGTAATAAAATAAATTTCCTTTCTAAAGATATCAATCCATTCTCCCTCTTCTTCCAGAGGGATTGTAGAGGCACAATTAATCTAATCTACTAGTTCCCAAATTTTTTATTATCCATAGTGGACCATTTTCTAGATTATATCCTCGAAGAGAAATCACTCATTAATATTGATCCTATACATAAGATTAAAATTTTGATAGTTAGGGTTTTTATTGAAAGTGGTTTTAATTGATTTTCATAGTGTTTGGAAACATCACCTAGTTTTTTCCCATGAAATCGACGAGGTTCCCTTAGACATGCTCTTTATAGAAAGAATAGAAATTATTTTTTTTCTGATAATTAAATGGTGGAACCGTCTTCTCCTTTATTCCCTCCTGTTGAATATGTTATCATTTTTGTTGTATTCATTCAGAAGGTCATAAATCATGGTTCTACAAAATATTATATTTTTAATATGGAGTTAGAGTAGGATTAAGTGTAAAAATTGTTATTTCTTCTTTTATAACCATTATCACATGATATACCTTTATTGGTTTAAAAATTCTCGTCATGGATTATATAGAATATTATAACCTCTATAAAAATTATATGAACCCTCAAAACACAATAAGGAATTTATATGTTATTTATGGTGTTTATAATTCATTCCATTGATTTTTTATGGAAATCTAAAGTAGCTTAACGTATGGGTATTTCATCTTCAAGGAATAAGTTACACAATTTAATATGTCTATGAAATATGAGTCTTTCTAATTCTGTGAGTACTTAAAATATGGTAGATAAAGGATATTTTTCTTTCATAGAATGGGTATGAATTGATAAATGAATTTTCAAAGATGGTATTCCCAACCATTGATTGAACCAGCAGGTGGGTAATTATAACAGAAAAATGTTGGTGCTTCTAGAGTATGAATGAAGCACCTAATCATAGTTACTTTTTCTTTTTAGAGTGTTCTAATCACCAATCCACATCAAGGTAAACAATGTGTGGGGTGATGCACTTGGTCCCCTATTCTATTTAAGATAACCATGGTTGGGTTCACAATGTTGGAGGAGTTCTATCCATCCACTCATGATATATTTTTTTATCTCCATTAGTTTTTATCACCATTCAATGGATTCCATTCACGATGAATTGGGCTTAATGGGTTTGAGTATATTTAGAAGTAAAATCATATACACAGAAACATGGGGGGAGAATATTAGTAAATCTTGATATATTCATCATTCCCATATTATTTTTTTCATACCCCTTACAATCTATTCTTGTGATGATTTATCAACATGGCTATAGTTTCTACCATAGTGGAAAAAATACTAGTAGTATTTAGCCACCAGTTTTATATACACCAATTTCATGGTTGAAGATCCCATTTAGTGGTTGGATTTTTCATATATTGATTAAGTAGTGTTTTTCTACTTGATATGCACTAGAGGTATATTTTTTTATTCTTGATATACACATCAATGGGATGATGATCAAATGCAATCACATATGAAAATGGATTATAGGAATTATCTTCCAGTTGGGATGAGATTTCAAAATTTGGGGATGAGGCACTTAGTATAGATGATCTCAATACTTCATCTACCTCTCAATATGATCGCACTCTCAGAGTGGATTTTTTAAGGGGAGGATTGTCAAAATGGGATGTCACAACATGGATGATCATCAATGTGACTTACATGGGGAGTTTCTCTATAGTAATCCTTATACTCTCTATCACACGGACTATTTCCATTCTTCATCAGTTTCTATCTAGAGGGTGGATCTCTATATTATAGTCCCATGGGAGGTCCCCCATGTTGGATGGTTTCATTCTATGGAGAGGATCTTCATTTTCACAAATTATTTATGAATTGAAAATGATGATACATTAATTTATGACCATGAATATAATATTAATACCTCACATAATTTGAAAAGTTATTAGGATTAATATTCATGTTTCACATAGAGGGCCTCAACAGAAAATAATTTGGGGTGTACCTCTATAGAAACTGAACATAGTATTCAGGGTAGAAACACTACCTTTAAAATTGAAATATTTTTTCATGATAAGTGGAAAAATTATTTGTCCACTATTAAGATATTTTAAAGGGCCTCAAAAACTACAGTATTGATAATGGTATGTATATGAATCTTCCCATCAGACATAAATTTCACTCAATTATATTTCTTCTTAGATGTTTCATGTCTTTTAGTTGGGGTCAATAATTGTTCATAATGATCTTCATAGTTGGGATAAATTATAAAAAACTATATTTTTCTGTAGAAATATGATAGAATATTTCTTGAAACTGTGCATGGATATAAGCCTACTCATTTCACTCCATCAAAATATAGTAGAGTGTTTCTTAAAATGAGTTGGAGTATAGTCATGTCTCTTGGTTTTTGTTGGGATATACTATCAATATTCATTACACTAAATAGAATCAAGAATATATGACTTCTTCTAAGTGGGTTTGCAATATAATGGTAAAATACTATGTTGTTGGTAGGGATATGAGTCTACCATAATGTGGATATAGGGATATTATATTAAACTTCAGTCAGAATGGGGATATAATCCATATAATGTTCTTCATTCTTCATCTGGATACATATATGATCTTCTTAAATGGGAGTAGGGATAAGGTATCTATTTTTTTATCTATTGGGATCTAATGATGAGTTTTTCTAACATTGAGGGGATAAAGAATATGGGCCTTCCCCATAAGACGATAGTAAGATGATGAAGTGAATCATCCATTATATCTAGGTTATGATAAATGATTCAAATGTTATGGGAATGGATATAATCTCACCCTTCTATTTATTCTGGGATTTTTTGATGAAATTCAATAGTATGAATAGGGATATAATCACACTCTTCATTAAAAATTTCATCATGGGACCATTTTTGACTTTTATATTCTATAAATATATGTCATTGTTCATAAAATATAGGGGATTTAATATAGCCTTTACCTAGATGGATGATGAAATATCATAAAAGCATACTCATAAAAGGTCAAAAAAAGCCAGTAAAAGTGTTCAACTCATGTTGATATGTGATTCTACTCATTAGTCTCTATTAGTATATATTGAATAATGTCATCACATGGAACTGGATTATGGCCCTATTCTCAGCACTTTAAATCCCTTTTACCCAATTGATATATCCTCTTAAGAACCCTAAACAATGTATATTGGAATGGGTTCAACATAAGGGCCTCTAAAATATAATCATAAGGAAAAGGGGATTCATAACATAGACCTTGATGATCGTTGATGATTTGATTCCTCATAAATAAATTTTGGTTAATATTGTGGTTTTCATTGACCTATTGATCTTATATAGTAATATAATGGATTTATTCATTGTCACACTATTGGGAGAGGCGCATAAAGTTGGTATAAGTGGTGATAGGTGCCACATATATATCTATAAACTGATGATGAGTCGATTATATGTGGGACTTTTTTTAAAATAGGCTCTCATGTGCAACCTCCAAAGTAAGTATGGGGTAATTCAAAAGATATTATTGGATTACATCATTTAACACCAGGTGATGAAGAAAATTAGTAGGTGATATCCTCCTCTAAGGTTGTCATTTCATGGCCTTCATTACGGCAATGGAATATGTTTTTCTAGGGACCTGAAAATAATTTATATTAAGAACTAATGATTTGATTTATTTAGATAATATAGACTTATATGAATTGATTAGAAGTCCTCTTTAATGATTAAAAACTACAAGAAAGAATACTTTTAGTGAAATTTCTCAATTAAGGTCGTTTTCAATCGATTAGAGTCATAGTTAAAGGAATCACTTCAGGTTGAACATTCTATTTACAATAGAATCTATAATGTTATTCCATAACCATGATGCTTTATGTCAGTGTGGAGTTACTCCACCAAGATAAGTGGTCGCTAGAATATTACCAAAATCACCATGGAATGAACATTGATCATAGGGACAAAATTTTGGGCTCACCATAACATTTAGGGGGAATTATTTAATACTCCAAGACACCCATTTATATTTACGATATGTTTCTAGAATCATTCCCATGTCCTAGTGTGGGATTGGTTACCCCAATTCTAGTGATCATTCATTAACATGAATAGATTTGAACATCTATATGAATCAAAGTTTCTCCCTCAATATAATGATATGTATATATCATATGTTTTTCCATGATGGTTCAGTATGTATATATCAATGGAATCTTATATTTTTCTTATTAATTAGTAATTTTTTGGTTTGAATCCACATAGTTGGGTAGTCTAGAGTTTAGGGTGATGTAGTTTGGTTGTGGGTGTTTTTGTTGTTGGTATGAGGCTCATGAATGGTTATTCTTACATAACCCTAGGATTTGTCACAATTAAGGTCATTTTTAATATATTTTGTTAATATTTAAAGGATTCACATTTGGTTGTTCATTTAGTTTTCAATTGATTCTCCAATGGTATTCCACAACCATGATGCTTTTTGTTACTGTGGACATAACCCCCCAAGGCACGTCGTCACTATGACATTAACAAAATCGCACCAGAATGTATTTTGTTCAAAGGGATCTATGTTTTGGATCATCATACCTTTTAGGGGGAATTATTTCATAATCCAAGACACCCATAGAGATTTAATATGCGATTTTGAATTCTTCCCATGTCCCAATGTGGGATTGGTTAACCCAATGCTAGTTATAAGTCAATGAAATGAATCAATGTGAACATATATATGAATCAATGTTTCTATATCAATATTACCTTAGGTATAAATCATATGATCTTAATTGATGGTAAAATATATATATATCAAATACTTATTATATTTTTCTTATTAATTATTAATACATCAGTTTTAAGCAACATAATTTGGTGCTCTAGATATTAGTGTGATCCAGTGAGGTGGTAGGTGTTTATGGTGTTGGGTTCAGGCTCATAAATGGTTCTCCCTACATATCCATAAAAATTTAATATGAAACAACATAGTTTAGTTCCACATAATGGTTCGAAATATATATTTTATTGGGATGTGACAAGGACCATTTATTTCTTGTATATCAATAAAATCATGACTATATCCATGATGTTTATGGTTATTTAATGTAGACTACTAGGATAGAAATTCCTATAAATATAGTCGGTGTGTGACATACATGTGAGATTATATTTCTAGTGGGATCATAGGGAATGTGGCCCATTGTAGAAGGTCGGATCACATGAAATATACCCCTTTAAATATAAAAACATTATAATAATATGACCTAAGGAAAATTAAATTGGGTATTCATGAGGTATACGGCCATATAGGAACCAGATTAGAGATTTTTCTGAATATGAAACTCATTTATGAATCCTTCATATGTTATTATACATTAATAAAAGAACAAATAGTTAGAGGTGAATAATTTGAGGTTGTGTGACATGACAAATCTATGATGTTTTACATCATGTTGAAAAAATGTAATTGTTGTAAATGGGTAAAAACATTAGAATGAATAGGTCCAACAAATGAATAGTTCATTAAGACTCATTGAATAGGTATTATAACCCTTTGATGATGGATTCATGAGGTATATAGCCTTATGATAATGGTATACGGATTACTAATGGGTTCCCATGTACGTTTCTCTCATTCCATATTTTTTTTATTATTTTGTGTGGGTGAAATCAAAAATGGAACACTTTTGTTGAATACAACTAACGAGGAGTCCTATTTTTCATTTTTCATTAAGTGGACCCGTTATTCTGACTCATCATTTATGCATCCACGATGAGAATTATGGAAATATGGCATCCTTTTCATTATTTTTATGGTAATGAAACATGATATAAAGCGTATAAATGAATGTTAATCCTTTTAGGACCACAACAATTAGGGTGGAAAGGTGTGTGGTTACTTTTATCAAGGAAATACATGATCAAAGGGAAGAAATTTTGTGTTCTTGGAAACTAGATCATGCATTCCATGTGGTTTTTGAGAAGGCCTTGATCGTGTATTTTTTTGGGTTATGATCATTTTGGAAAGAGTCCATAATGGACCATTTGATTATATCGACCAGGTAAGATTTGATATGGTTATTATGTGACACTACTATGTGTACATTAGATAAATCGTACTCATCTACTAATAGGATGAGAAAAAAATGCATTTATGGAGACTAAAATTATTATTAGGGGAATATTCTATGTGAAAAAGAACAGATAATCTCATAGGGGAATCTATGTATGGGAATCATTAACACAGTACACACATAAGGGGATTGCATACATGCCTCATGAATAATGGTCACATGTAGGGGGTCCGCATAAGGGCCATGTTTAGGGGGTAATCATATACAATGTGTATATACAAACCCCATGAATCAAGTTCATCGATAAGAATCTCATGTGTTGGCCTCACATAGGGGGTTTGTGTGTGGGACTCATGCATAATATCCTTTCAAAAAAATTTCCTCGACCATGGTTATCCATTAGAAAAAAATTTGATTGTATAGTTCAATGTAATTTCATTTATCTATAAACTTATAAGAATATGATTCATATTCAACCCAAAATATAACACCATTTTTAAATACTATGCTATGTATTTAAATTCCATTTCTTTAACTTCCCTCTAAATTAGTTGGTTACATGATAAGAGTTGTCAGTGACTATGTGCCCATGCTCTCATGGGGAATCTGCTAACAATCGTGGACTCTTATGTGAATCCACTATGTGCTCACATAAAACCTATATTATGTAACCATAAATAAAAATAACCTATCTATTTTTCTCACATTGTATATAAGATAGTCATCCATTTATAAAAATGACTTTCAACAATATAATTTCATCTATTTCTTATTAAATGCCTATATTCTACCAATATTATCTTTTCAAAATTTCTCTCATTTCCATAAATTTATATGATTTAAATTGATGAATAGAATTTTTTGGTTATAAATAATGGATATCAGAAATTCACAATAAACCACAATATTCATTCAATGTACATTTCATATAAAAGGCTAATGCATTGGTTTGAAAAAGTTATGATCATAGAATATTAGTTCGTGTTTTTTATATTCATAAGAAAAGAAATGACTTAAATCTCAAAAGATATTTTAGAATAAAGAAATTTCAATGAAAAAATATAATCAGATCAATTTCCATGAATATTTTTTGAAATATTATTTTCTCATCACTATTTATATGGGAAGGGGTTTTCATTAAATGCCTTAGTTAAACTTTATTAAGAATATTTGTCCAATTAAACCCTCATCTACCCTCCGTTAGAAGTAATTTTTTGTGGGGGGATTCATTTATGCTAAAAACATATATAATATGAATAATGGAAGAATAATGTCCAAAAATGTGATTTTAGATCAATTTGTAAATGTATCACACAATCTTGGACTTGTGAGGTATTATTTTTGAAGTAACCTAGTAGAGACATGTTAAATAATCATGAAACTCTAAACATATAATTAACTCCAAAATTTTTGAGACAACACTTATAAGAGATTTTATGCCTATAAATACCCCTCATCATTCCACTGTGGGGTTATTTTTCAATAAGGATAAGAATCTCACCTCACACTATCTAAAATTTTATGCCACTATCATGTTTAATTGTAGGAAAATATACATGGATTCATGAAGGTGAAAAATGTTATGAAGATTACCTCATATATGAACATTAATGTTTTAAAAACATTTTGAGCCTATTTTATAAAACATAATTCATTGAATAAACCCATTCACATAATGAATTAATCCCCTATAAATGAATATGCATCACAAAAAACATATCATACATGAGACATCTACCATGAACACCCATTTGATTCCCTCTTTATATAGAGACATCTATGAGAGCAATGGAACATGGAAAATTTGATCTTTCCATCTAGGTTCGCCACTGAAAACTCCATGTGGATGAATTGAATTATATCCATTAACCTCAATTCCATCTCTATCCAATATAGACTCAAAATATTATTTTTAAAAACCGTACAAATTATTTATTATCATGAAGAATATATGAGCTTATTAATGCATTACCTCCATTCCATTTCCTATTTTTACCATTTCTAAAAATAATAATCATTATTTTATGATTTTAGATTTGATAGATTGGTTCCATCACATGAAAATAAACTATTTTTCAATAAATTCATTGGTTTTGACTCTTGTCCCACATATATATAGGATTCCTTATTGGGGTAAAATCCCAACATCACTACCATCCCATATATCCCATTGTGAGGCAGTATCACCTCACACAAAACTACCCTTATTAAGAGCAACAAACCTTACAATATTCTAACCTATGGGGTCTTATTCTATAATTTTCCCCATTTGAATCTAAACTATTAGTTTCCCCATTGGAAATTAAACAAAGAGTGTCAACACTAGACTCTAAACTATGAGATACCACACATGGATCTGAACTGTTAGCCTCCCCGATGATCTTTAAACCCTGAGAATACCCACTAAACTCTATTACATGATCATTCCCATTATATTTTTTTTGATGAATTCAATCCTAAAGGGCTTTATAACAAAATTTTCCTTCACCTACCAGGATTTATAAATTTAAAAGCATATTTATATGTTTAAGAAGTATAAGATATCTTCTATATAGTTTTAAATATGAAAACATATCCCCTATTGTAGAAAGAACAATATGACATCTAGTCCAAGTACCAAGAAAATATAATTATAATACATAACACCAAACACATTCATCACTATAAGAATTATGTCTTTTAGCTCTAAAAGAAGAAAGTGATATAATTAATCTATATACATAAGGATGTTGTCGTGAAGGGGCTCATGAGCATCTCTTATATCATTAAAGGACTCCACTAGTAGGGAAAAATCATTTTTTGGAATAAACTGATGTCTAATACATTCTTTTTTATCAAAGGATCTTTCATTATTACCCTTATTGTGAAAGGTTACTCATAATTAGAAGTCCAGAATAATGGACCTGTATCATAAAAAAAAAGCAGATCTAGTTACATCCCAAAATATATTCTTTAGAAAGAGTTTCTCTTAATTTTTTTAGTGCACCTACAAACATTGGATTTCTTCTTCAGATAAATTTGAAATATGTTTTAATAAAAATTCATTTTTTCTTAAAGTGATGTGTATTCTAATGTAAATAATGATATATGTTTTAATTCAATAATCAGTTTAACAATATTTAGTTTTGGTTTTCACTTATATTTCTGTATGTTTTTTGGTGTGTAAAAACATATATATGAATATTTCTAGTATTATATATATATTTTTTAATATATATTCTAATATATAAGTGTGTTATTGGTATTTATTATGTTTTTTTTGTTTTATATTTGTGTATAAATTTTTATTTGTATGTGTGTGTGAAAAATATTACAAATATATAAACATAAATAGAAAACGTTCTTTAATTGATCATATGAAAAAATATTATATAGATAATAAATATAATCATACATATATATGTGTTTCTGTGTGTCTGTGTTTTATTTTATGTTTGTGTATGGTTTTAGTTATTTTGCATATATATTTTCTATATAATGTTTTTTTCATATATTATATATATAAATAGAATATTTTTATTTTTTTGAATAAAATAGGATGAATATGAATTAAAATTTTATCTATAAAAATCATCTATCTAGAGAGTATCAGTATTATAGAGATCATAAAATTGACAAAAGACCATGATAATTACCCTTTTGTAATTATGTTTCCTCGTATTAATTTTTTGTTATTCAAATAATATTGATTGGATTGGATTTGATGAAAAATTAGTTGTTCTTGTAATTTAACAGAGTTCTCAATTGTTTTTAAAACATTGAGGATGGGTAAATGTATCTTGGTAGGGGAATCATAATAAGCTTAATAGATTAGAAAATATTTATATAATTGTATTTTATTATGTATTTTGTATTGATTATAAGAAAAATATTTTAAATATTATCTTCATGGTTTAGAAAAAATGTATTATAGATGTAATAATATGTGTAAATTTGTCATTGTATGGTGGTTGTACAAAATATACATCATGGATGTTCTCTTAATACTTGATGGTGAGGTTGGTTCATCATAGAATTTCTATTGATATTTTTGAAATGTAAATGAGTTAATATTTGTCTTTTATGTGATCCATTTAAATAGGGATCCTTGGATCATGGAATATTCTGATTTATTTTAATAATGAGGATGATTTCGTTCTAATATGGTTATGGTTTTCTAGATCTGTTTATGGATTAAATTTTACCTTTTTGAGATAACATTTTCCCTTCATATAAACCAAAACCCATCAAATATGGAAATTAGTGCTCAGATTATTATAATTCCATATCAATTAAATAATTTTACTCTCTATAGTTACATATATCATTAAATTTTTTATTTTTTATGAGCTGATCAGATAACATCCACCATGAAACACCATATCGTCACATGAATTTTCATAGAAATAATATTATTATTCCCCCATCCAGATTACGTGTGTATTGTGGAATTGGGAAAAATATGTATTTAAAATATATTTTGTTTGAGTCATTTAGTAATATACATTCCTAATCCTAATGAAAATTTCATCCTCTCTATCACTGTTGTCAGAATTTGATGAGTGATTAATTAATGTACACAATTTTGTCACATGATAGAAGCATGTATTTTTCATCTATAATTAGTAAATAAATCCCTCTCACTAAAAAATCTCATTTTCTAGCATCCCTCCCATGGGATTAGTAGTCACTAGGTGGAAAATAAATGTGATCATTCTTTCTAGCCTAGCCTGATTAGAAAAACATGTGGATCTGTAGGACTAAAACATAAATAAGATTGTCACTAAATAGAATGCTTGTTGGTTTCTCCCTATAACTATGGAAGCCATCATTATCATAATCGTAAAAGGGTTATCATGGCCCTCATTGAAAATTTTAACATCAATCTTGGTATATAATTTTGATATAGTTGTTTATAATTATAAAAATCTATTTTTTATACACTATTTTCTCAATTATTTCATTAATACATGACTATAAAAATGACCTTTAATCTCCTAATCACATTAAAAATGTGTATCCTACTATTAATGAGACTAAGAATCATACTCCCACAATTTATGTGCATTGATTTTTTAGTGTTTCGAAATTTTGGTACAAAACACCAGTGTATGAAAAGACGAAAAAAATTCATGAGTTGTGGGTGTGATTACACAGGATTCTCAATGTATCTTTTCATTGTATTATTTTTTTATACCACATGTATGAACTTTAGAAAAAATTCCAATAAATGGTAACATATATTCCAATAAAAATTCCTCAAACAGTGAGTTTTTCTTTTAATACCCCACTAAATATGATTATGAGTTTGAATTGATTGATTTTTTTATATATGATGGGAAATGGTAAAATATACATTAATAAATGATGGGTTTTTCTCTATCACTGAGGAAAATGACTAGAAATATTAAAGGTTACTCAAACATTCAAAATCCCATAGAAAAAATGATAATCTAGTAACCCCAATATTTTAGAATACATTGATAAAGAGGCCAACCAACATCTCCCATTCATAAAGAGGTTTCCTTATAACAATAAAATCTAGATTATTGGATAATTTCATACCCCTATAATTTCTTTAAAAACATTGAATATGGAAATGATAAATTTTCTGTGTCTTTTTAGGAGGAGTTACTTGAAATATTAAACATTAATTTAATAATATTTTCTTACAAAAAAATAGAAAATTTGAAGGTTTTTATTGATCTTCATAGCCTCAAATAAAAACCTCACATATGGTTTAATAGATAACTCTATGTGATTTTAATGGAATTTTCGCTACAAGTTCATCAATTAATGACCATGATATGGTTTGAAAATCATTAATGGATATTTTAGATGAAAACATAGAGACAGATAAAAATTTGGAATCAATAAACTAGCTTGGAAATACTAGAAATTATTTATGAATTGGTTCCATTTAATGTTTCAAAAAATTTATCTCCTTATTTTTAAGGTTTCTAATAAGTTATGCCACAAGATAAGTCTATATTAATTACTATTAATTTTTTTCAACAAGAGTTTTGAGATGATTTTTTCATTATTGATACTCCATATAAATTTATTTTTTAATAGAGGTCATAACTTTAAATTTTCTTCTATGCCTAATTGTTTTGGTTTTTCTTTCACAGTATATATAATTTAATCATATTTTCTGAATATTGTTTTTTGTTTTTTTATTTTTATCTATAAACTAGAGATTCTATAGTGATATTTTTTCTATTATAGTTTCAGGACAACCAGTTATGATGTTCTTACTATGTTATGATTAATTATTGTCTCATGGGATTATTTGAAGAACCTGATTAAATTTAGCCCTAATTATGAATCATCTTGTTTTTTATGAGAGCCATGGTGGATATTTTTTGAGTTTTTATTTATCAATGGTTTAGGTGAGTGTTTTCTTTAGTGTGTTTGGCAATGTTAGTTCAAGATATGGTATATGTATTTTTATGTCTAGTTCCCATTAAACCTCTAAGTGGATGTTTTAAAAATCAAATGTATATCTATGTGTGAGTGAAGAATCGTAATAAAAGATAAATAAAAAAGTATATTGAAAGTGAAATTCGCAAAAAAATTCATCAATTTCTATTTTATTCTTATAATTTTGTCATATATTATAAACCACATAAAATAACTTTGAGAATATAATACCCACTTTTTAAATGAATAATGTATTAAATAGAAGGTATTTCTAGTGATGAAATGATATATCCCAATAGAAATATAACTGGTCCCTTTGGATAGTAACCTAAAAATTAGGAATAGTAATTTGGCCAATAGAATAGTAACCAAATCTATGGAACTATTAATAAAATATAATTATATTATCAATGAAAATGTGATGTAATTATATATAGTATAAGTAAATAACTATTTTAAATATTATTAATTAAGTATTTTTATTTTTATAAATCATAAATGTTTGTTTATAATTTTACAAGTAATATATTATTTTAAATAATTTTTTTTTAAAAAAAATTGATTCATAAATTAATATTTTATTGTCCTGGGATTATTTGAAAATTATATAAGAAATTAATTAATTTTTCAATTTATTATAAAATCATTATTAATTTTAAAATCGGTATTTACCATGTAAATTATGGTTTAAAATTAATATTAATTTTATCATATTTAGATAATATTTTTCATAAAATGGAGTTCATTTTTTTATTCTATACTTTCAGAAATTATAGGGTGAATTTTTTGTATTTTTCAAGAATACATAGTCTTATTTATTAATAGTAACATATGATAATTTATGATAAAAGATAAATATGATAAATTTTTAGTCATTTTTATGTAAGGATAATGTAAGATCCAAATATATACATATTATTCATTATTTTAATATGTTTATAAATAAGGATCAAAATATTAACAGTCATGAGCCAAAATAATTAACTAATGAATAAAATAATCAAAAAACATCAATCTCCTCCCCTATAAATACAACCCCTCACAGCATATTCTCCACAAACCTTAAAACGGTTAAACATTGTCCTTGTTATACACAACACTCCTCATAAAACCCTCCACCACTTCATGATCTATTTTTATCATAAAAAGAACAAACACTTTTCCCTATAGAGGTTCTCTATGAAGATAAATTTGAAGAGTAAAATACTATTTTTTCCTTTTAATTTCCTTTCATGTTAAATTCTTCACTTATTATATACCTACCTATATTCATCCAAGAGGCATTATAAATCCTTTATCTTATATATACTGAAATTTAATTATGATAATTAAATAACTCATCATCAACCTCTTCTCCTCTCCCTCTAATTATAAAATTTAAAACTTCATCGATGAGTTATTAACTTATAACCATCAATGATTTCATGTTTTTATTTTCCTTTTCCCCCTTCAAGGATGGTCATAAAAAAATTTAATGGTAAAAATATACTATAATTTTTTTTATAAAATTTCCATGGTATAAAACTAACATATATAAATCATATTAAAAATTTAAACAAATCGAGTTCATTTTTTTCAAAAACCACAAAAAATAATTAAAACAATTATCATTATCATTTTTTCTAATGATTCATCCTCATAAAATATAACCAAAAGATATATAACATATATTAATATTATAAATTATCATTAATAAGATAATATTTTAATTGTGGATTATCATTCTCATTGTACATATACTTCTCTACTTATAAATAAGAAATCTAATCATGAAAACTATGAAAATGAACACTCCCATAATGATTGAATTAAACTCTTTAACTATTCATAATGACCATAAATGAACATAATGAAATTATAAAGAACCAAAAAATATATATGAAAGTCTCCTTATTTATTAATAAATGAATTTAACTTTATTATACATGATATTAATGTGAATAAAGCACTAGGAACATATGGTAAGGGGAATTATTGAACCCGACTCTACATCCTTGGGTTATCCCTTCCACACTATTTTTAGTATGGATTTTACATTATTATAATTTATTTTCTACATCTATTTTTATTTCAATAATATTCATTATATAAATATGGATTTATTAAAAATGGAAATATTTTTCGAAAATAAATCTGCTTTTTAAAGCACATCATTTACTTCTCTTGAGATTTATTCTTCTTCACACTACATTCATACCATGCATTTTATTCCGTATTTTTTTGGGAACAAAAATTTTTAATCATGAATATTTGATTTATAAAATTAAACTTATTCCTTTAAATTGGTTATTATATGTTCAATATTGATATATGTTCTATGTGGAATGCGTGGTTATACAAATATAGTGATGTGACAGGTGCACCCTAAATTATATAACACACTAATGAATTGAGTAATGTGAAGTATATATTGAGATCACATGAAATATTCATGAATATGGTTCTAGATGTGTTCCCAATGAAGATTTTATGATGATAAACATATTTTATCTATTATAATGATGCTAGATTTATTCCCAAAAATTTGTGGTATTGGACCACTAAAACATGATGTTTTATTTTTATGCCTTCCCACTTTCAATGGATTAATCTTACACATCCTCTCACGAATATGATTATTATTGCTTCATTGTGTTATGATGATGATTATTATGTTCACCCTCGTCTCATTCCCTGTATTCATTATCTAAAAAGGATTATAGCTCACCACTTATTTTGATGTACATCCTTATGTGAATACTTGTACTATGGAGAAAATAATATAGAATAAGAATCTATAGAAGAAGTAATTAAATAAAATTTTATGTTTTATTATTAAAAAATTATGTATGGCCCTTATTTTCCCATAACACCAAGCCTTTTGATCCAGGTTTTTAGTTGTATTATGTTATTTATCTTTAAAATAATATAATAATCATGTAAAAAAATATAGGGTCACTGTAGTTTGTATTAGAGAACTGTTTTTTTAATTTTGGAATTAAGATTATATAACCATAGTTAAAACCCATAGAATGAGAAAATATATATGTAACCAATAAAGAATCATTGATTTATAAATTGATAAACAAAGGGATACCACAAGATATTCCTTTCAGTGATAATTACACAAATTAATAAATTATTTATTCATGAAATGTTAAAATATGTTTTTTTATATCCTTTTATATTTCATAAAATGGTTGGAACTAGGGGAAACAATCACAATAACCCATGTGAGGGTAAATATAGTGATTTCATAAATAACATCCCCAATTCCTTGGAAGGTGGATTTTGAAATTTCATGGTGATGATTACATATATTTCTCTAGCCATGAACAATAACCGAAATAATTTTTAACGTCCACCTTCACCTAAAAGGGAGAAACTAGATATCAATTTTTTTATGGCCATGTCCATCGACATTTATTGGATCATCATATACACTAATCATGAAATAGTTGGTTAATTCAAGGGATATGTTCTTTTATTTTATTTATTTTTCTAAGGTTGATATGATAACTATGGATAGTTATCATTTATTTAGAGAGGATAATAAATGGATGGTGTAGATTAAAAATAAAAATTCACAGTATGAAATTTATGAAATGTAGTGGGAAGACATTAAGAATATATTTCATGATATGTATTTCTCTAAAACTTTTCAATCAAATATGAATATAGAATTTATAGATCTAATGTAAAAGTATGGTTAATCTATCACAACTTAATAAGTAAATTAACTAAGGAATTCATGTGATGACTCATGTTTTTTTATCAATAATGATTAGAAAATAGATATATTCACTGATGGTTTAAAACCACACCATTTAAAGGATCTAGAAATTTGTGACATTAGATATTTTGAAGAAGTTATTTTATGATCTCTAAATGTTGATATAGAATATAGATAATGGTCCTGTGACTATTGACATATGAAATTAAATACGATGTTTGAAGAAGGAGGATATAGTGATAATGGTGGAAAGAAAACTCAACCACTCACATGTAAAAAATTTGGGAAGATGCATAATGAAAATTTCCAAAAAGAGGTTGAGAACTGCTTCATGATTGGGTGATAAGGCCACCAAGCTCGTGAATGTAGAAGAGATATTAGTAAGCAGGAAAAAAAGGTCAAGGAAAAGAGATAACCACCCATGGTCCGATGTTTCAACTGTATGGAGAAAATCACTATGCAAGCGCGTGCACTAAACATAAAATCCATGAGGGAAATATGCATATCCCGAATAAAAAACCAAATTAAAAATGAATATATTCTTCCCTTAATACTGCTATGGTAGATCTCAAAAATTATGTGGTGGTAGGCACTCCGGTTAGGTCCTGTGTACATTGGAATCTTTGTGATTCTTGATCATGTTAGAGTTTTGGCCAATAGATTGGCAAATCAACTGACCATGTTTCCGTTATATAATTTATTCTATGTATCCCTCTTGATAGAGAATATACTCGATCCCCCACACATAAAAATCTAGAGGTCTTATAGTTGGAGATTTATCTATCTTATAAGTAGCATCCATAGCTGATCTCGAACCATGGGGTGAATTTTATATGAAACAAGACTAATAAGTAAGTAAAAGTACTATAGAGGAATAATAAATATGAATATGCATCATGGGAATAGGAATAAGTGATGGAGGATGAGTACACACACTTGTTTTCACCAGAGTATGTAAAACAAAATTTGGGTGGAGAAGCATCATATGGTGGAAAGAATGTAATGAAAAAAATTATATAAATAAAAATTTATTTTTTCTAATCATGTCATATAGTATAATCCACATTAAATCACTTTTACAACACAACAAAAACATTATAAATGAATTATAAATTAATTAATAGGTATTTCAAAAAACTAATGATCATAACCAAATGGAAGAGTAAGATGACACTTGTAATAGTATCATGACCATTATGAATAGAAATTCAGACAATAGAATAATACCCTCATCAAGGGAAGAATAAATATAATTTATCAGCCTTATTAATAATATTATGATATAATCATATCATAGTATAAGTAAATTAATTTTTTTGAAATTATTAATTAACTTTTGTAATTTTTATAAAACATAAATGTTTATTAATAATTTTAAAAATGATATAATTAATTAAAATAAAATTTATTTTCATAAAATTTATTTATAAATTAATTTTTTTATGATTGTAAGATTATTTTTTGACACCAATTTTTTTTCAAAGTGTTATAAAATCATTTATAATTTTTGAATTAGTCTTTTCCTGTTAAAAGATTAATTCAATTAAAAATATAAAATTTGTTATTTAAAAAATTATCTTTAAAAAATAAAGCCCATTTTTTAATTTTATATTTTTTTAAATTAGTAGGGAGAATTTTCGTGCGTTTTCTAAAATTCTTGATTTTTTTGGTGATAGTAAAAAATGATAGGTTTTGATAAAAGACAATTATGTGGATTTTTATTTATTGTTTATGAATGGTAGATGTAATCCCAAAATTTCAAATTCTAAATTATTATATTAGTATATTTAATTATAAGTTTCATACTATTCATATTCTTGAGGAAAATATTAAACTAATGTATAAAGTAAGGATAAGCCACACATCTCTTCCCCTATAAATACCACCCATTTCCACCTCTTACCCTCACACCTTACAAGAATTGACGATTTTCCATGTTCAACCCAATAAACTTCCCAAGACCCCCCCTCACACCACCACTTCTATAGGCCCTTGGTATTATCAAAATACAAAACCCTTTTCCATAATATGGTACTTAAGGAGACAAAATTAGAGATGTAAAATCCTATTTGTTTTCCTTTAAATTTCATTTCATGTTATTTTCTGCTCTGATTCAATCCAAACCTCTCCACATCAAATTTTAATGTAAAAAAAATTATATTATATATATTGTAAATTTATTATGCTAATGTAATAATTTAACATCGTCTCTATTTTTCTCTCCCTTTTATTCTAAAAATTAAAACATCATCTGTGTGGAGTAGATTTATCATCTTCATGGATGACATGTTTTAATTTTTCAATTTCCACATTCAAAGATACAAAAAGACCCTTTAAATGTTTGAATAAAATTTTGAAATTTTTTTTATACCATTCTTATCTTCAATAAAAATCATATATAAGTAATATTAAATAATTAAACAATACGAGTTGATTGTAATTAATTAACTACAAAAATTAATCTAAACGATTATCAATAAAATTATATGTAATGATACTTAATCATAACACATAAGAAATTAATATATAAGATCATTTAATATTTTTTATGTCCATTCATAACATATAATTTCAATTTAGGATAACCATTCCCATTTTATATGAACAATCATATTTATAAACAAGCGAACTGGTCACAAAAACCGAGTAAATGAAGTCTCATAAAATGATGGAATTGAACACAATAACTCATCATCATTACCATAAAATAACATATTAACATTATAATGAATATATATATATATTATTTTATATATTAATTAATTAATGATAATAATTTAATTATATAGAATAGTAATGTTATTAAGGTACTCAAAACATATGGTATGTGGAAATCTTGAACTTGGCTCTATTTCCATGGATTATCTATCATTAAATCCATTTTTAGTATGGATGTAACATTAATATAATTTATTTTTCATTCCCTTTTTCTTTTCAAGTATATACATCATTCTAATATGGTTTTCGGATAAATGTAAATATTTTTTAAAAAATAACTCGTGTTTCTTAAAACATATCATTTCCATCTCTTTTCATTTCTTCTTTTTTACTCAAGATTGATGTTATGCATTAAATTCCATAATTAATATTGGAACACTAGATTTTATTCATGACATTATTATATAGGAAAAAACCCCATTCCTTTCCAAGGTTAATTTTATATTAAATATTGATATATGTTCTATGGGTCATGCATGATTATGTTATTGTTAAGATGCGATAAGTTCATTGGGAACTATATAACTCTCTAATTCCTTGGTTAAAATGATTTGCATCATGAGATAATTTAAAAAATGATTAAACCTGATTATATAATTTTTTAAATTATTATATTATGATTATTTACACATATTAGGTGTGAACACGATGTTATAGTATTTCATAAATATGTGTGGTATTTGACCACTATGACATGGACTTTCAATATAATGCATTACCACATTGCATGTCTTAATTTAATTCCACTAATCATGATTATGATAATGAACTTTTAATAATGTTGTGATGATGTTTATTATTCTCACCAATGTTCCATGAATCTTATTCATCATCTTACTAGACTTTTAACTCACCCACTCTTTTAATATATATCCTCTAGTGAATACCTATACTATGGAGAACCATAGGGGAAATAAAAATCTTGGGAAGAAGAAATTAAAGAAATTTTTATGTTTTTTATGTAAAATTTATGTATGAAACAAATTTTCCTTACAGAGTGAACATTTGTATCCTGGTTTTTCAATACTATTATGTGTTTTATCTTTTAAATGACGAAATATTCTTGTTAAAAAACCTATGGTCACTGTAGAAAGTAATACAATAACTTCTAATAATTATAATATTTAGATGAATATAAGGAATTTTTGAAAGTACAAGTCTATTTATGTGGTTCATATAAATAATAATACATGATGGTTAATTTCACCACCCTTTATATTCTACATGGTGAATGTCAAAATCAGAAAAAAAATCTGGTATTTGGTTGTAAGTCACAATAGTTTTTCCTTGTGTGATCTTTGGATGATATTAATCCTCATGTTTAACAAATCAGCACTCAAAAGTTTTGGCTAATTGTGTAGTAAATTTATTATTTACCACCATGATTATTAATGATGTGAAATTATATTATCTAGTAAATAATTTATTTAGAATTCAAGAAATCTAGAAAATATATTGATATTTATTTGGATACACTTGTTGAATATTTGTAACTATTATGGGATATATTTTTTATAGTGTATCTTTCTCAATATAAAAAATAGTTTTCATTAAGTGATTTATTTTTTAGTATGATACATGAATTTATTGATTATGGTTTGTTTTTAGGTTATAACAATAAAATAATGTCTATCTTCTCAATATGTAAATAAGGTTTCTACCTAGTTATGATAAATATCATAACAAACTATGATTCATAATCATGAATTTTTATTAAATTTATTTTTATGAAACTAGTAATAGATGAATGAATTAATTGGGGAATATAATAGTGTTATCACCTTCTCCATTAACAGGGGAAGAATTACCAAATAAGTTTAATAGCATTGTCAATGTGTTTAGAAAAAAATTATTTAACTATTTGGAGAAATAGATAATTTTTTAACTACATTATTAGAAGAGTCTATAAATAAAATGTTTTATATATATCATTTGTATTTAGAATGATATATGTGAAATTTTAATATATATATTACTAGATAAAAAATGTGTGAATAAAAATGGAATTTGGGAAATGTTAGAATGAATAGACATGGCCATCAAAGAAGATATTGTTCCAAGGAATTAAGTGAGGAAAAATATTCTTCTTCTAGTGTCTCAAACACTTTCTAGGAAAGAGTGATATCATTTTTGAAAATTTTTAATTGTTTTCATAGTCCCAAAAGTAAATTAATCAAATAATAAAAATTATATAAAAATAAATAACCAGTTATTAAAACGATTATAATAAGAACTCTACGGTGTTAAAATTCTAGATTTTTTCTCGTGGAAATATAATTAATATTTCTAAAAAATTATTATCAAAAATTTAAAATGATATATTTATCTTCCAAATTAATATATTGAAACATTAAATAACAATAAAATTTACTAGTAATGAAAAATGAAAAAATTTATTTATATAAATGTGAGATATTCATTCCACTATAATTCATTAATATTTTTTTTCTGACTTGATGGTCAACATGGTCAGAAAGAGCTGAAATTATAGCCTCACAAAATTATAAAAGATGTAAAATATTTATTTATATACAATAATATTGAAAGGGCATATCAAAAATCAAAGATATATATAATGTAATATTATAGAGAAGTAAAATTTGGAATAAACCATGATATTCTATTATTAATACCTTACTATTTTTGATAACATTGGTCTTTAAAAAAATTCTATGATAGACCAATTGAAGGTGAATGAAAATTTTGAAGTGAGGTTATTATAATAATCATAATAGATTAGTGACATGACCACATGTGTGTTTTATATAATATTTTAGAGGTTTTTCTATACATTATAACCCATAAATACTTGTATAATTTAAATAATATAATGGTTGAAGGTTAAATATAAAATATAAATGTCCAAATGTATGATTATGATTATTATTTTTTTATTTTTTATCATTAGATGGAAAATCCAATGGACTATTAAAATTTTTATATTGTTGGGTAAATTCAATTAGTTGGTAATGGTAAATATGAATATTGATTTTGGACATAAATTATAAAATGAGATGTTTTGGAAGTTAATACTATGGAAAACTAATATAGTCTATATCTACTACGTGAAGTCAACAATGAATAATATTGGTTGTGTGGGTGATTTATATTGATGATCTAAGATGAATTTATTTTTAAGTGTAATTATATAGATGAGTAAAGATGGACATTTTTAGCAATTAATGTGATAATTCCATATGATATTTATAGAATAAATGAAGAGGATGATCTGAGAATTTTAGGGAACATTTATAAATTCAAATTTATTTATATTCTTATGTATTATAGAAGTTTGAGAGAAATTTAATAGACGTGGAAGATACCAAAATCAAGAACCATGTTTATCAGAGTAAGGAATTCTATATAGTTGGTGTGTTCTTTGAAATAATTGTGTTGATAATGTATTTATAATTATACTAGATAAGAAAAAACTAAATAACATGTTCTGAAGAACAATTAGTTCAAATATTTTAAGGAACCAAAACTATATGATCTAATATATAAATTAATGTTTTCTTAATGTTAGTAATCATGAAGTTATTCAAAAATACTATTGTTCAGTGTAAATCAACATATGTTCCTATAATTTAATTACTTGAAAATTTTGTAGTTTTAGAAATATTTTGTTAGATGCTATAGTACACATACAACATGTATATAGCTGGATAATATTATTCACTGGAACTCTAAAACCAATTTTGAGGAAGAAGATGTCATAGTTAAATCAATGGAGTCCTAAAGAAAAAAAAATATCTTGTTCATATGTTTATGGAGGGTAATAACTAAATACTAGAGGCTTTGATTGTGATCAATCCCCAAAAATTATGGAGGATAAGACTAGTGTATGTTGTTATAATGAACCTATCAGAAGATAGTGTTATGAGAAGGGTAATTCTTTGATATGGATTTAGGATAATAATTGTCCAATGGAAATTTCTTAAGACATTGTTGATAAAATCAATTTATTTTTGGAATTTGAACACAAAAAAGAATTTATACCTACATTGGTGTTGAACCATGTAAAAATCATATGTTTTTTTTCTCTTTTCCATATAAGGTTTTCTATAAGGTGATGTGTATTGAGAGTGAACAAATTGGTAAATTTATCAAAATAAATATTTACTTCAAAACACTAAAAATGGGGTAATGGATTAATATTGAATAATTAAATAAAATTATATTACATTGACTTCCCCCACTTCCTTAGTATCAATGTATTATCTTCAGATAACATCAAGTGGAATAAACGAAAATATATGTTTCTTTTGATCAATTATATTTTTTCAACATGTACTTCTAACTATTTTATATGAAGTTATGATTTCTAGAGTTTAATGATCTTCTTATAGAAAAATTAATTTAAAAACATTAATTCGAAAATGGAGGTTTTGGCTAGAACATTTAAAATTTAGAAGAATGAAGAGTCTATTATGGTATTGAATTTTACTTCTTAGAAGCTGTTGAAATTAGATTCATCAAAATTTTATGGTAATCAAAGTAATGGTTTCTCTAATAATCCTGTTGAAAAATATCATATAGAAGAATATAATTGAATTTTTAAATACTATGAGTGTATTGAATCAATTGAATAAATCTTATACATAGTAAAATATTATTTACATAATGATACTACCAAATATTTCAGTTATATTTATTTGTTTATCATTTAATTACATGATGTGAAAACACATCTAGAATAAGATGCTGACGAGATGAATACTGCATTATCTAAAATGTCTCATAAATTTAAAACTCTTACAATATTTTAAAATCCATTGAATACTATTATTAAAATAAAATTATATATTTTTCCATCATAAAGTGGATAAGTATTGGAATATTTGTTTAATTTTTTTTATAATGTTTATTATGAGAAGATCCATATTCATGAATAAACTCACAAAGTTATCATTGATTTCAGGCATACTCAATTTCAGGTCAATGAAATAATAATTAAATTGATTATTTTTTCCTTTTACAAAATGATTATTATCCATTAAAATAATTTTTCTATGATAAATAATTAACATAATTAAAGGATAAGTACCATTGATCTTGAGAACAATACACTCTACCTAAAATGTTCAAAACATGGGGTCAAACAAATAAAGTTTAAGTTCCCCAAAAGACCTCCAAATATTTATAAAGAACAATTAATTATCTTAATGATTCAAAAAATAGTATTACATCAAAAAAATAATTATTTTGTTGTAAATAATAGCTTTAAATTTTTTAAATATTAATTCAATGCAATCTCACAGAAGAATGAATCAATTAGTTATAAGTATTTTTTGTTAGCTAATCCAATTTCTATGACCATTATAGGTTACACATAAAATTTTAAACTAATATGGGATGATTTAAATATTTATAAACCTACCACATCTTTAAAATTGAATGAATTGATTGATAAAGTGGTTCACCACATATTTTCCAAATGAAAATTTTTTTATATTAAAAAATATAAAGGTACATTTAATATCCATATTTGCAATCAATGTTAAAAAATATTTATCAACTATTGTTGGTGGTTTAAAAAATTCAGAGTCATGGTCATGGATTTTTATCAGAAATATTCAATTAATATGAGAAAAATAAGTAATATATTAAGTGAGAGTGAGACTAAAGTATGTAAAAATATATATTAGACGAACAAAAAATTAAATGTATTTATATCGAATAGATTTTAATATATTGATAAACATCATTGATGTTTTAATAAATGTGGTTATTGTGATGATGTGTGTTAGTATACATGAAACAAATTATTATTTTACTACTAAAGAAAAAAATTACATGAAATATGAATAAAATTAAATGGATGATTGATGGTGAGTCAACCATTTTGTGTAATCCAAAAGTAGTTACTAAACAAAACAATCCCAATAAGAATGTAATGATTGATAGTATACCGAATATGATATTATTCCATATCAATAAAATCCCACATCCGGATCAATTCATGAAATCCATAAATATTAAAGTAAAATTATGAAATACATAATAATAAACAAAATCAATTCCTTAAATAAAAAAAATTGTTGGTTATGGAGAATACATCTTCTATTAGTAAAATAAATTTTGTTTTATTATTCCAAATAAATGTAACATAGAGGAAATCAATAAATTAAGTGTAATATTTAAACATATTAGTCACAATATTGATCATTTATGGACATTTAGACTAGGATTGGAGAATATTTTGAATAAGTGGGAGAAAGCATCAATAATTTTTTTTTCTAAAAAAGTTATTATAAAGATTAAAAATTTTAAAAATGAGAATAATGGTCATATTCTTAATGTACGAAAGAATGTATGCCCAAGGCATTATGAATTATCAATGGTGATGATGTAAAAATAATAATTCATGTTTCATTCTAGTGTTTTAATAAAATGATTCAAAAAAGGTAATAGGTTATGTTAAAACTAATAAAATGTATCCTATAGACTTTCATGTATGGAAAATAAAAAATTATGCATGCATAACAAGTTATCATAATACTAGATAATAAATGATATTTTTTTTTGGTTGAGTAATATCTATTAACATTATTTAACAAACTAAAAGGAAAAATAAATTCTAAAATGTTCTAAATATGTCGTGTTTATTTTAATTAAGTAAGAAATTAAAGATGGTATAATTTAGTGGGAGAATATTACTAGAATTAGAAAGTAATGTATGTTTTATAGCTAATATATCCATCACGCGGTATATTTCATCAATTGGTATCAATGAAAATATTTTAGTTGGTATTTACCAAGACAAAGAAGATGGATGGTTTTTACCCATTGAGGCGGGTTTAGATTGAAAATATACTATATTTAAATACCCCAAGAAAATCATAAATTCTAGTGAGTGTTTAAACTGGGGAATCTATGAATATAATAAGTTTAATTAAATTATCATAAATTTTGGACAACTATGAAGGTCAATTTCTAGGCACTATAGTTCTAGTTGTAGAAATTTTAAGATAGAGGTTCTTAATAATGATTTATGTGTAGATGATTAAATTAAAAAATAATATTTTATCATTTATGTGGAGATAAGTTTAATTAGAATATTTATAACTAAATAAGAAAAAATATTTCTATATAAATATGAAATGATGAATTATATATATTCATCATTTATTTATAAGTTATTCAATATGGTTTCATACTCTAATGATTACTCTAGTTAAATTAGTATTGAATAACATATAAATCATTGATTTAGGAAAAGTGGTACCACACAACCCTCAAATAAGTAATGTTTTAGTTTCAATATCATGGATGTTAATAGGAAAAGATTATATTTTATGGAGCATGCAATGAGTTTAATCAATTCATGAAACTAAATCCTTTTAATTTCTATCTATAATGGGAAGATAGAAACATTAAAAAATATATAAACATGAGAAAATTGTGTTAGAACATTGATTCTAGAATTCATTGGTTATTAATAGAAAATCCAATGAGGGATTTAAGAACCTTAAAAATATTTTTTTATTCAATAGTTGAACAACCCAATAAATAATGATAATTTTTAAGTGGGTGAGAAAATAAAATGAGGGAGGAAGGGTAAATATGAATAATGATGTTTGAATAAAAGTGTATTAGGAGTTTTTTTTATAAATTTCACACTACATATAAAAATGAGTGTGTATATCTTATTAATAAAGAAAACATTAAAGGAGATTGTGAGATTCAATGATTAATATTGATGATGGAAGATGAATTTGTTTCCAGAACTATTGTTATTTCTAATTAAATAATAACAATTCCTAAATTAATTATAATTGAAGATTGTTTATCTTAACTTAATATGAATCAGTGAAAGAAATTTAAGGTCAACGAAGGGACTAACGAATAAATGATCTTGTTTTAGGATGTTGGAAATATACTTTTGTTTATAAATAATTGAAAAATGATTATGAGTGTTGAATAATAACTACATATTGTTTGAGCATAAAAATTGAAATAAGTTACATTAAGAAGATACACTATCAAAAATTTATACTTACATAATATACACATATTTATAAAAGGATACATTCTTATATAGGAATAATTATTGGAAGTGTAATATTTAGAAGAGGCACACATTAAATATTACCTTGAAGTAACATTCAATGAAACGATATTGATGTTAAAAGATGATTTATGGATGTAAATATAAATTAATTCTAAAAAATAACCTATAGTGGTATATGAACCAATAAATGCCAGAATATTTGATTTTGAAATGTGAAGTTACCCATGTTCTATTTCATTCATAAAACCGAAATATTTGAAGAAGTTGTAAGTTCTGTACTGAACTTTACAAGGGAAGGATTCAAATGTTGGAGTGTAAGATATTTGAATGTATATGAATGATAGTTTGAAAATAAATATAGGATATTGGAAATAAAATTATTATATAATATTTATTAGAAAAAAATGAGAAAAACGTTGGGATCATTATTGTAATATTTAAGAGTAAAAATATATTATGAAAATATTGACACATTATATGTAAGGGTCGACTAGTTAACCGAATTTAAGAAAATGAATATATTTTAAGATATCATTTTAGAAGATAATTTCAATATTATTATGATAAAATTTCAATGTAAAAAATTCATGTTGATTTTTTAGCAAACATTAACACAAGCTCAATTTAACTTATGATTTTTAAAGAATTGGAAGGCTAATATTATGGTTGTCCTAAATGTCAATCCCAAATATGAAGCAATAGAATTTAAGGATTGTTTGAAAGTATCATAAACTGGAAAGAAAACATGAGGGTAAAAAAATCATAAAAAGGATGATTTTGAGAACCATAAGTTTAAATAGTTAGTGATTATGAAAACATTTATATACACTGATATAGAGTGTCAGATTATTATATGTTTGATTTATTCATTTTTACGAAGATGGAATTTTTGAATATAAGTAAAGTGTAGATAATTTTATAATTATGAATAGTAACACGGATAATTCTAAGTTATTAAATAGAGTTATTGATATTAACCTGGAAGGTTTTACAATATGAGAATTTTAAGAAGTCTAGAAGTCCATAAGATAAGATGTTTTAATATGATAAATATGAGTTCATTTTTGGTGGAGATTATTTGATGTTTTGAAGTTGATATGTGTTATATATAGTTTTAATAAGTGTAATAGTGATGGAATAATAATCATTAATTCTTGGGAGAGTTATTAGGATTAATATTTGGTTCCAAAGGATGAATATTATTAAGTTATGCAATGTAAAATGTAGTTGGAAGAATGATATAAGTGAAGATCATAAGTTAAATACCCAAAATATCATTGAAGTATTGCATATAACATTTAAATGGGGTCAATGTATATGTGATGATGTTGACATGGAAGAAAAATATATGAAATATATGACTTTAATTCCTAATTCTATTTGCGATTTTAAGTATTATTTTAATATGTTTTATGTCTTGATCTTTGGAATATTTTATAAAGTAAAATTTGAATATATTTGAATCCATATAAGTAGGTTGATTGAGATTTAAGGAAGGTGGAATATATGGAGCTCCAAGACTTGAGTTACCAGATAATGGTTTACAATATAAATGGTCAGTCCATTTTGAAATTGGGGTATATAATACTTTTATAAATATATAATAATGGGATATGATGACCTAAAAATTCCAACTATAATCTGGTTCAATAAATTTTGAGGATCTAGACCATAAATACCAAATCAATTAGTTATGGGTTTTTTATAATATATAAAATTTCATGTTATTTTAAAAGTAGAAAATCCAGTGCAATCCCACCAGAGTTCATTAGATTCTTATTGTTTTAAATATGATATTCTAGAAAATGTGTTTTTCATAAGTTAGAGTACATGATCAATGTAGATATTATTTGATTATATTATTCAGTAGATTCAAATTTCATTTTCATGGGAGTGAGAACATATTGTTTATGGATAGATATCCAATAGTAGATGTAATATATTTGTTAGGAATTTTTATGGGGAAACCATAATACTAGGGCTACCTATATAATAAAAGACTAACTATTCTTGAGGTAGAATACTGAAGGGAATCATTATAAATAACATATAAAAGATAGTATTTTCTAAATGTCTATTCCTATATAAGGGTTTCAAATAATAACTTCCCCATTGTGATCACTGAAAATATTTGTAATAAAAGATATTGGACAGCTCCAAACAAAACTAGGTGTAGATTCTGTCATTAGGGTTAACCCCTATAAAACTATTTCATTTTTTTCCACTTTTTTATTTACTAACATTCATGTGCCGATATCTATTGGGAATGAATAAATAGATCAAAAAATTTTAACTAAGATAGAGGTTTGAACCCTAAAAAGAAGGGAAATTTTTATATTGAAAGATCAAAATAATATTAGTTCACAGTAATCCACTAGCCTTTATTGTGGCTTCAATATCCACTTGTCACTTAAAAATAAACATAAACATAAGTTTGTTAGATGGTTTCAATAATATTTTTATAAATATTTATCTGAAAATCCTAAATTTATCTATATATTAGAAAAATACCACGTTCACATGTATTGTCTTTCTATTTATACATAACTAATGGTTATAAATTCTATATAAAGGAACATGACATACATAGTATGATGTATAATAATAGATTCACTCTTGTGGTTGAACTGATTAATCTATATGGTGATAGACATTTAACTCTAATTCACATGAATATATCCTTCTTTGATATCATTGAAAAAATATTGGAGTTAGACAATGTGAACTTTTATATTTTAATTTTCTGATGTTGATGGGTTGATAATAGGATTTAAGTAAAAATTGGTGAATTTAGATTGATAGAACTAAATTTTATTAATTAATGATATAAATATAATCTGTTCATAATTGAATCAAAGGAAATATAAATGTTTTTTAAAAATTATTCTATAAACAAAAAATTTGTTCATTTTTTAGTTTTCAACAAAAACAAATGTGGTATCCCATATAAAATAATTAGTGAATTATGTGTTCCTCGGGATTTCATCAAAATATTCATTTTAAAATAAATAAAGTTGATGTGTGATATGTTAACGGGGGAAAATAATGTTTAGAGGGGTAAAAAACATCAACCGTTAATCCAAAAAATAATATTGTAAAATGTATAATTTTTTTCACTAAGAGTTTTTATAAATAATATGAATTTTATCTATATTATTTCTATTTAATATAAATCTTATGCGTTTTAACTATTTTTCTATATTTTTTAATATATATTTACTTCTCTAACACATTATGTTACTCACCACAATGATAATCCTTTTAATGATCTCGAAGGTGAAGAATACATTGTAAAGACCAGTTAGGAAATATGTTACCACTGATTATAGTGTGAGTCATTGGAAATACCTTATTGGGTTTTATTATTTTAAAATAATATTTTCATACTATTATTTCATAACTAATCCTCTAAACATGGCATACAATCAAACCCATATGAACACATTAAATTACGTGGTTTTATTGTCCTTAAATATATTTAGTCCTTTTCAGGATCAGGAATCAATCAAAAAACACATTATCCACTAGAAAATAATCAAAATAATTATAGAAAGAATTTTATATCAATACATTTTATTTCACTGTATTTTTTTGAAGTTTCATGTGAAACTCTCTTGTTAGATATAATAATACAAGGAATAGATTTTAACCAACAATCTTCAACACGTCAAGGCTATACGACTTGGATTATTCTCACATTCACTTCTATATGTCAGTTCTTCCTCTTATTCGATTTCTTTCATAGTAGAATATAAGAACCTATTATATTCATCACTCCCTCACTTCTTATATATTCTTGTGTTAAATATATCATTCTAACATACATCACAAAAAACATGATATGAAACAAATTTGATTATATTTCATGCAATGACTGTTACATTCCTCTACTTATATATCATTGATATTTTTAAATATTGTGTGAATTTATAATTTTAAATTAACATTATTTTAGGTGACCCAAATATCCTAAAAACATTTTTTGTTGAATCACAATTTAAATATGTAGACACAAATTTCTTGAAAACAAACATGAACATCAATTTATAGTGATTATTATTTTAAAACACCCCTGATTACTCAATCACCATACATTCTTTTATTTAATTATATATATATAAATCATGCACCCTTCCATTTATTAAATTAAAAAAACCATCACAAGCATATCAAGAAATTTAACATCATAAAACTATCCATGGATGTACATCATTATGTTTAATATGA
This sequence comes from Viscum album, assembly GCA_963277665.1. NCBI lineage: Eukaryota > Viridiplantae > Streptophyta > Magnoliopsida > Santalales > Viscaceae > Viscum > Viscum album. The sequence goes on from OY728138.1 coordinate 1,333,372,065, forward strand.
AAATGATACAATCAGAACTCCATTACATCATGGTGAACAACATAAAATTCCAATGCATACACCATGATCCGGTTACTTACATTTATCATTTCACTCTACCATAGAAAAATTACATCAATGAATCATTTGAAAATTTGATGAGATTATCAAACAAGGAAATTTATCATCCATATAAATATCGATATATGTAAACCAATATAAAATATGTTCATTTAATGTATGAAACCATTTATTCTATGTGATAAGTTTTCATAAAATATAGAACATTCTAGAATGGTGATTCAGCTATATGACCCATCATATATTCAAATTGTCATATGTGAGAAATTTCTCTTATGTAATGTCATTTTTCCAAGTTCACCAATGTCAGCATTTTACTAAGTCACTAATTATCTTTTGTTACCAATCATGTATCATAATTCTTTATATAAGAAGATATGATTGCATAAGTATTCATATATGCATCAGTACATTCGGCTTTGAATATTATCAAATGTCATAAAACCAATATTAGGGTATTCCATAATGTTTAGTGTGTATGAAAATTTGATTAAGTTGTTCTAAAATTCTTCAATGGGTTTCTAAACTTCACCTTACCCATTACACAACATTCTTTAGTCAATAAAACATCATTAAAATATGATTAAAGGAATCAATACAGTCAGCATCCTGATATTTTATCATGTTGATAACACATAAATTTGTATAATAAAATACTGATACATTTCATGTAAGATAATATTATATATTTGTTCAAAACAAAATATAAAACCATTTGCATTCCCACTTATTTTTCATTATCTTCTTAAACATTCCAACAAATAAAAACTTATTACCCCCACCAATATTCATAGTCTTTTCAACTAAGGAATATAAATCTCTAATGTTCGAAACCTCTACTTATGTAACTCTAATCAATAATTCTAAGCATGCATGAGATAACATAGTTTTGGAAACAAGAATAATAAAATAATAATTCCATGTTTTCTATAAAAAATGATCAGATCAAAACATACATTATTTTATTCTTTCATTAAAACATCAAAATCTCATATTCACAACTAAAATAAAATAAAACTTTTAAGAAATATTTGTATCTCACACATCAACAATATATTATAATAGCCTATTGAAATCAAACATATAAAAATCATGTATTACACATTTAAAAACTACCCCTAAATATATAAATCACATACCAAAGGATATATTTTTATTCATATATTTCTCTGTGATTGAAAATAATATATGAAGGAAATTTGATATTGGGGATGAGTAAACACAAACCTTAGCCATAATGTGGGTGTAGTTCAACAAACTTTATCATCATAGGCATCTCAAAAGTGTATATTGAAAGTTCTTTAGTGGAATAATATTTCATGTCTTTGTTTATTAGAATAATATCCACCTTTAGTTCATTTCTTACAACAAGATCAATGATGATGTGACATTTAGTATCACTTTTATTTGATATTGAATATTGATCAGATTATTTATAAGATTACAAACACTTTGATTATCACATCCCATGATAAGTGGGAACTTAATGTTAAAAAAACATGTCTTCCAGGTATGTCTCCATCCAAAATGACTGTGTTATAGCTTAAGTGGATGTATGTATTCAAATTTTTCCTTCCAAAAAGTCACTAGAAATTACATCTTTGTATTCCAACTAAAACATATTTTTCCCAGAGTAAAGACTCCACTATATATGGATATTATATCATTGGAATAGACTTTACAGTCTATACCTACAAAGAATAATAAATATGAAATTCCATTAGTTACATAAATTTCCACATAATTTGTAGTTCTCAGAATATAATTGATATTAATATTTCAATAAAAAATATTTGACATTTTTTGGGGGCCATTCAAATCACGAAGAAAGCTTAACAAAAAAAGTTTTGGTATATAGGTTGTTAAAAATGAAAGGCTTCCAATCAATTTTACAGATTCTTTTGAGTCAATTTCATATTCGATGTTATCCATGAATAGATTATTTCCCACTAAGAGAGCTGTCAAAATAGGTTCTAAATCATCCTTTGAAAATATTTCACATAGTTCCTTGGAATGTTTTCATGTGACTAACAATTTGATCATTTTGTGATCGATTTTATTGCTAAAAAAGTACCTAATTTCTTAAAATATAATTATTTCAAACAATATCATCATCTCATCCTTAAATCATTTATACTATTCTTAATTATTTTCAAAAAATATGATATCATCAACATAAGAAATCCCAATGAGAGAAACCCCCTTGATTTTCATTAATGTAAATATTATTGTCCACAATTACATTATTGATGTTATGATTCATAAAATTGAAATTCGTCTTGTAATACCAAGATATTTGGAATCAATTTAACCGAAATAAATTTTTCATAAACTTAAATAAATTGTTCTATTTTTTCCTCAAAATATATACGTGGATTCTAAATATAGAATTAATCTTGTCAATATAAAATGATTAAGGAATAATTGATATCCATTTGTATTTTTATAATTTACTTTATATAGAAATAGAAAATAATATTTTGAAGGTTTCAATTAATGAGAATGGTGTAAAGGTCTTATCAATGTAAATGTATTCTACTTATAAATAACATATAAATACCAGTTGTTCCTTGTTTTATATCACTTCACCATTTTAATTCAACATATTTTGGAAAACCCATATTATCCAAAAAAACATTATCTTTCAGTTGGGGTTCTAGATCCCATATCTCATTTATTTTAATTTGATCTAATTCCACATTCATGTCCTCAATCCTCTATTTATTCTCTAAATATTCATTAATATCTCTTAGAAAAACATATGAAAACAAAGAGGTATATGAAACAGTCCTTTTTGTACTTATATTATAATCTAAATATCATTAATCCTTCATTATATTCTAAACATTAACTTACTTATTTTTCTATTAATAGATTATAACTGATTCTACCTCATCACATGGTATGGATGAATCTACATCTTCATCCTATATGACTTCTACATCATCAATTTTTTAAACACTATTTGTTTTTAATAGAAATAGAATCATGTTCGCTTCCTCTTATATCTATAACTAACTAATTCAATTTTATTTCTGATTTTTTAGTACTTTCAAAAAAACATAATCAAAAAATTCTTTTTGTTTCCTTACTATAGTATATGTACCCTCTAACATTTGGAGTTTAACTGGGAAAGAGTTTATTTTAACCTCTTTGATAAAACAACCCATTATTGTCACCTTTAACATTGAGAATAATGTTTTGGAAACACAAAAATAAAGAATTCAAACAAGTTTTCTTCTTATAATACATCTTATATAGTTATATGTATGAATTAAGTTTGTAAAATATTCAATTTTGGATATGTAATGATTCATTGATATCTTGTATCCTAAAAACCATGATGTTTCATGTTCAATCAATATGGTTCCACCTATCATAAAAGTTAATATTAATTCCATGCTTCCTAAGAAATCCATTAAACATACAACTTCTGTAATGAACACCATTATCAATTTGGGTCTTTTTTATAGAGTAGCCACATTACCTTTCATCACTTATAAATCATTTATATGACATGACATCCTCTGTTTTATGTATTAAAAATATTATACATGTAATAATATAAAAATAATAAAAAAGAATTAAAATATGCATCTCTATTTTTTATTTCATTCACATATGTCCAAATATGTCAGGATGAATATGTTCTAATGTATGAAATGTATGCATCTAAACCTTCTTGTGTGAAGAGTTTGTAATTTTATCTTTATGGTATATGGAAAAACACCATTAGTTTTATATTATGATATCATGGATATCAAAAAAAATATTTTATATATGAAAATATTAATGTTTCTATAGAATATATTCCTAATAATTTTATTAAATAAGTAATTTTCTTCCTTAATAATCAGATAGATAGAATTATATGCATCACCAGAATGGAATAAGATTCCCATGGTTTGTTTTCATCATATTGCAACGTCAATATCTTCAATAATTTTAATAATAAACCCATAATTTTTTTTATCATTTCATTTTATTTTTAAAAAATTTGTCAAATAGTTAAAATATAGAGTCCTAGTCCATAAAAAGGTTAGGCTCTTAAATATTCCAATTTTTCTTTTATAATAAAAGAATGTGAAATGATCAATACTCTATGAGACTCATCACTTACAAAAGTCACTATTAATTCTTTTTAGCCTTCCATATTCTTCAAGAGATTCAAATATATGATAATGTGTGGAGAATAATTACAATCCAATATCAAGGGATGTTCCCGTTTTTAGACGTGAGTATAGTTTCAACCACATGTTCATCCACTCTGACCTTCTATTTCCTTCACATGATTCTTAATATTTTTTTCATCAAAACATTATTGGGATGAATACATCACAAGAAAACTTTTTTCTTGGTGCCCAATCTGATCACACATCTGACATAGAGTTTCAAGAAGTTTGAATTTTTTCTTAATCATCAAATTATATTTTTTAAACTTATTTAGAGTTTTTATTATTTGAATGGTCTAATTACCCCTAAATATAGGCCTCCAATACCTCCATGATCCATTTTATTCTTGAATATTTCACTAACACAGCTTTTTTTATTACCAAATGATTTACAACAACATCTATATCCATAAAAATCATATTTTTCTTTCGAATATTCATATTTTAAAAAACTATTTCCCTTTATTGTGACATCTTTTTTTTCTATCAGTAATGGATCAATTATATATCCCAAAATTTTGGTGATATCCCAAAATCTTATTCTTAATATATTTAATTTTCTTAGATTTATTTTCTCTATATTTTCATTTATTGAGTCAAAATGTCTCTTCAACTTGTCCATTCCATTTTAACTTCTATTTTAAAAATCACAAAATCATTCAAAGATATATAAAATCCAACATTTTTATGAACAAACTATTAAAATATTTTTTTCATAATAAATTAAGATTGTTATAAAGTATTCACAAATTCATAATACAGTAATTATAGTAAGAATAAATCTGATCATGTTTGGAATCACCCTTTCAAATCTCTTTAAAGAAATTATTTTTTTATTTATAATGATGAGAGACTGAATCATATTTTAAATTATAACTCATACTATCAAATCCAAACACCTTGAGAGAATCATAATGTAACTCTATAAGTAAATTTATCAGAGGGAGTTCTGATTAACCTCTAAATATAGATAAATATTTCATCATATTGAACATGTTAACTCTTAAAATATGTAATAAAATATAACCAAAATGATATTGTTTTTCAATTTCTATAACTATAACAAAACAATGACTTAATTTCAATTAAAATATGACTGTTTAAGCGCTAGGTGTCTAGTTCCATCTGTGATATTTTTAAAAAAGAAGAACATTGGAGATCAATATTACCATTTAGACAAATTCCTATAAATGAAAAGTTATTTGAATGAGTGTAATGAGATATGATTTTTTAACATCATATGAGAGCCCTTATAAAATTTATATGGTTGGAAACTCTGATGTTTACAAGTTGTGAGTAGCTTGTTCTATATACTTGAAAATCACAAGTGTTTTTTTTCATTTTGTAACACTGATTGTTGTCATTATGATTGAGGTCTTCCGTCAGTATAAAGATAGTGGTTCCAATAATTGTCTAAATTAAGGTATTATGAGGCATATATGATAGTGGTATTGATTCTCTTCTTGATTAATGGATGTTGGGTATAGGCAGATTTACCCTATCCGATAATTGTATCGGGGGCTTACCCTTATTTGGGTAAGACAGAATTTATTGAAAGCATGAATCATGCGAACTCTATCCAATGATATTCGATTCAATAGTCTTTGGGATACAATAATTCTAATCATTTACATGTATTTCATTTCCACATCAATTATAGTAGAATTTATATTATTTTATATACCCATATTTTTATTTTTTGTTTCTTTTATCGCAATTACTCAGATTATGATAATTATATAATAAATTTTGATTATAATTTTTTTATTAATATTAAATAAATTATACTGACTATGATTTTATATGTTTTAGGTTAAAATTATATACTTGGGGGGCCTTTTTCTTATAATAATATCGACATCATACTGATTATGATATATTTAATACCGGACCGAAGGGCTAGTCTGATTAATATTCATAAGAGGTTTTTAAAATGAATTAGTTTAAATCCTTTTAAAATAAATATTTTTAGGGACTATTTTTTTAAAACCATCAATTAAACACCCCCATTGTAGGTAGTAATCTACAAATACATTTCCACCGACCAAATTTTCTCATAAACAAGTCTCAATGATAATGATACGTACATTTGGAATGATAAGATGATTTCACTCCTTTTGCGTTCGGGTACTTTTATTCTCATTTTTAATTTAGTTTAAATTCCTTTATAAACTATTTTATTATAAATAATTTTATTATAAATATTTTTTATCGTAATTTTTATTTTGGAAAATAAATTTTACAATATTTTATAGATAGCATGACTCAATTTCATTTCAATAAGAAATCTAAATTAAACTAGATCACCAGCTTTTATCTTTAATGATTATGAATACTAGTGATACAGAATGAATACTTTATTTATAAATGGATGATTTGGTAAATATGTTATGAAAACCAGTGACTATAAAATTCATGTTAGTGAAATCATAACATTTACAAATCATTAAAAGTTATAATGTGAGCTAAATTCCATGTTATGGAATAATTTATTATGTTATATGAAAATAATAATATATAGCCATATTTTATCTTGTCAAGAAACCTAAAATATTTGGAAGAAGCTATATATTACTCATTTTGGTATATCTAATGTTATTGAAACAGGAAGATCCATGTTAAGAGCAGATTATCATGCTTTTGAATTCTCTTATGGAGAATATGTTGTCAATGCTCAACAAAGAATCATGAAAATTTTCAAAAGTTTTCAATCGTTGGGAGATAAATAAATAAATGATAATATCATTATTGAAAATAAAATTCATATCATGAATTAGGAATTATAATAATAAATTAACGTTGTTGATGAATCACTGAAAGTCCGAAATTTTACTCTTAATGAGTTGTTTGGAGATCTTCTATATTATAAAAATAGATTAAAAAGAGATTCTGAGAATGAAAAAAAAATTATGGGGGAGTTTATTTTAAATCAACATAAAAAAATATGGAAGTTAGGACTTATGAGATGATTGTTAAATCTACAAAGAAAATGTTTACTACTCAATCATACTCAATTAATAAGAATATTCAAGGAATGAGTTGTCCAATCATTCTCAAAGGATGAATATGATTATTAGGGAATAGGATATTAAATGCTGATATAAGAAATGTAAAAATGAAATTAAGGATATGAAATATTATTAAGTAACTTTATATGAATATATGAAAAAAAAGACACATTATATTATATGATACAAAGCTATAAAGGATTGACCGAAAAGATAAAAATTCCGAGAAAAATATAAAAATATATTTTAAGTACAAAAGAAATAATTTCTTGAATATAAATGATTCATGGAGTAATAGTGTTGTAAATCATTCTAATTAATCATCAAGAAATGAATATTTTTGATATAAAAATATTGGTATCTATACAAAAATAACTTATGAAGTTAAAAGTATTATGTCCAAGGTACATACTTTTGACACTCAAACTAATATATATTTAAATAAAAATTTCCATGAAAAAATAATTAGGAATATTCATATTAAGAATTTCTACATTAGTGGATAATACATCACATTCTTATAAATAAGATTATAGGTGTGATAAATTATAAGAGAATGGGAAATATAATGTAAATAATGAACATGAAATGGAAAATTCTAGAATAAATGTTTCAAAACGAGATAAATCGGATCATTCAAATGATAATGATATGAAAACTTATGATTTTGATATTATTTCTACAAACATTGAGGAATCTAATTTTGATTTTGATAATCTTTCAACCGAATTTAAAAGAAGTCATTTTTGGGAGAAGAGATTTTGATAAAAAATGCATTTCTTAAACTAATGATAAATAGAATAAGGATTTAGTTGTAAAAATATTTTTTGAATATATTTTTCAATTATGAATTTATCAAACTTTTCTTCTAGTAAATAAGGTTTTGATTCAATTCTGAAACAATTCATTCCTTGTGGAAATAGTTCTGGATTTGATTATTCTCATAAAAACCCTATTTTGGTAAAAATTATTGTGTTCTTAAAAGTGATCTTTTTATACTAAATGTAAAATTGGGGGAATTAGAAAACAAATTCCATTAATAAACGTCAAATACTGGGGTTCCACATATACCATTTTTTGAAAACAATTTTGGACTATCTAGTTATTTTTTTCTAACATTTCCTAAGATATGAAAGTTGGGGTTCCGAAAATATAATTATTTTTTTCAAATAAAATTAAAGTGATAAGAAAAATAATATATGGTACATGGATAGTGTTTGTCCTCAAAACATGTCAAAAAATAATGTCTTTTCTAGAAAGATTATCATAATTAAAGGTGGAAGTGTTACCTATGGAGATAATTCTCAACGAAAGTTTGTTGGTATTGGTAATGTTGTTCTTATTGGAAATGTTTTAATATCAAATGTTTTATTTGTTAAATGTCATAATCAAATCCATATAATAATAATTCAATTATTTTATGAAGGATACCGTATGAATTTTTTGAATGAGAAATGTTTTGTATAAAATAAATGGATAAATTCATAATTTTTTTCCTATTCACGTTAAAATTTGTACACACATAACATAGAAGAAATTTGGATCCAAAACATACCATTCCTTAGTGTAATTGAAGATCAATCATGGTTTTTTAATAGATGGATTAAAGATGTAACATTAGAAACAAATGTAAATTTACAAAGAATATAATTTTTAATGATATAATGGAAGATAGACTTGATTCTTCAAAATTATGTAACCCCTGTCAATAAATAGAGAAATGTAATCAAGATTTATATCTATTCATGAAGTCTCAAAAACTAATTCTTTACATTTAGTGCACATGGACTTTTTTTATCATAAACCAACTGAAAATATGCGACAAATGAATTATGTATTTCTATTTTTTGATTATTACACAAGATACATGTGGGTCCATTCTCTTTCAATAAAATATTATTTTTATTGTTATTTTCATGTTTTTTATCCAATATTAAAAATTAGAAAAACCTAACATTGATTACTATATGTAGTGATCATGGTGAATACTTTATATATTTTGACATTGAAACTTTTTTAGTGAGAAAGAAATTACTTTTAACTTCATATCTCCTATAACTTATCCAAAAAATAGATTTTCTGAAAGAATGAATTTTTTTCTTCAAAAGATAACAAGAACCCTGTTAAGTGAATACTCTATTGATAAAAATTTTTGTGCCAATGCTTTGAGTACATATTTTTATACTATAAATTTTGTACTAAATAGACCATTTTTTTATAAAACACCTTCTGAATTATAGACAACCAAAAAATAATATGTTTCATACGTTAAATAATTTGGATGAAAATAATTCATCATGAATGAAATAGATAATTTAAATATATTTTTATAAAAAACTGATTAAGGTATTTTCTTAGGTTATTCCACTAATTCTATGTAATATAGAGTTTTCAATAAAAATTTGTGTACTATTGTGGAAATAATAAATATCAGATTTGACGAAATCATATCATTTTGTTTTTATAAAATATCAACCTACATTATTTTTTTTTTCAAAACTGATTATCAATCTATGATAGATGATTCCTATAATATAGAAAATAAATATAATAATTATTAGTCACTCTGGAATTTATTCTACACTATTTCTATTAATTGGTATTACCAAACCCATGTCAATCGTTTCTTAAGAATCATCCCAATGATATTATCATCGGTGATGTAAATTAACCTATAAGTACTTGAAGATATTTGATAAAATAAGTATACAATAATACATTACATTCCCTATTTAATCCTTAATGTCCTAATGAGGATTTAGGTGATAAAGATTGGATTTAGGAATTTCAAGATGCACTAGATGAATTCATAAGGATTAATGCCTTAAGCTTGGTTGAGATTCATAAAGAAACATCAGTCACTGGAGTAAAATTGATTTTCATAAACAAATATGCTGAAAATGGAATCATTTTTATAAATAAATAAATACTAGTTTATAAAGGAAATAATCAATAAGAGGGAATTGATTATGAAGAATCCTCTTCTAAAGCAATTTATATTCTTTTATCCTTTGTAGCAATATTTAATTTCAACCCTGTTCAAATGAATGTCAAGTGTGCATTCCATAACTAATATGTTCAAGAGGAACTTTTTTTGAATAAACTCATTATTATGATGATAAAAAACATACTGAATATGCTTTTAAACATTCCAAATCATTATATGGACGTAAACATGCCTTTAGAGCCTAATATGATAGTTTAACATGATTTTGATTACAAATCAATTTTGTTAAGGGGAATATTAATACAAATATTTTTATAAATAAATAACACCAAAATGTTTTCATTGTTCACATTTTTATTGATTATATTATAATCATATCAAATGAGATATCTTTAACTGATTCCTTTAATAATATTATGAACACTAAGTTTGAAATGAGTTATATGGTTGAGTTAAAATTTTTTGGATTAAAATTTTATTATAAATCATATGTAACTTACATATCATAAAAAATTATATCATATATCATCTTGAAATGTATATATATGAAAATACTGAAAGTATTAGTACTTCAAATTGTACCTCCAATACACATGATAATGATGATTATTGAAAACTAGTTGATCAAATAAAGTTTATAGGTTTGATATAAATATTACTATACGTAAACACTACTCATCCAGACATAATGTTTTCTATTTTCTAATATGAAAGATATCAAAAATATAAAAAATAATCCCATTAAAAATATTTTAAAAGAAAATTTTAATTATCTAATAGAAACCATTGATGTATGACTTTCTTATTCATCTAAAAATGCATTTCAAATAAATTTTCTTTTGGATTATAACATTGGTGGCTATAGGGAAGATCAAGAAAAGTAATTTTTGATCTTTACATTTCCTAGTAGATTCATTAGTTTCATGGTATTCTCAAAAAAACACTCCACAAAACATTCCACTATTGAAGCTGAATATGTTCCCCCTAGAAATTATTATGCTCATGTGTTGTGGATAAAACAAACACTCACATAATATGGAATGGGTTTCACTAAAATTGAAATACTATGTGATAACACTAGTTCCATTACCTTAAGTAAAAACCCTACAGACCATTCTCATTCAAAACACACAAATAGTAGGCATCACATTCTTAGAGATCACACCCGTATGGGTGATATTATTTTGCAATTCATTGGAATGATAGATGGACTTACTAACATATTTAAAAAACTATTACATTCTGATAAATTTGAATATAATAAATTGAATATATGAATGATAACTAAAAAGTCGTTAACCATACATATTTTTTAAATTATCTCTGTATATTATGTTACTACTATCCATAGGGAGAGTAATTTGTGATTTATTTTTTTTAAAAAAAATTCCTTTGTAAATTTTTTATTTTTAATTTTATGGAAAAAGGATTTTTCATAATTGAAACTTCAGTTTGATTAAAAAAATATTCACATTCCAAATTATCATTGGATTTATAATAATAACTAAATTTTATTTCTAAATTGGATTTAGAAATTATTAAAATTATAATCATTTCTTTCAATTAGTTTTCATATTATTCTAGTAAAATCTATTTTTATTTAATGCAATTATATTCATATGATTTTCAATTTATCAGTTTTATTTTTAAATGAATACTTTATGTTTTCAAAATCTTTACTATGAAATGTATTCTTATTTCATTCATTTATTAACAATATTTCAATATTTTTATTCTTGTTTTTTTTATTCTTAATGTTTATTTTTTAATACAATTTTATATTTGTAATCATATTCACTGAATCAAATAAAAAATTTTGCATGTTAAATCGTATTAACTGAATATGATAGAAACCATTTTATAATACCTCAAGAGATTACACACATAAGATCTTACTTCAGATACAATATCAACTATCTGATCAAAAACATTAAATCCCAACTCCCAGATCATCTTGGAATACGAATCACCACATGGATTTTTCTATAAATAGGTGAGCATCCCCTATATCACATTTCGTATCCACATGAATTTCCCCACAATGAAAATCCAAATTTAAGCCTCAGAATCCAATTATACATGTCCTCTTCCTCTGTTTGAAGACATAATATGACGACTGTAATGCAAACCCAAGATTACATAAAGTTGTTTAAACATCATGAAAGGTTAATACCTATATATTTTTGTGAAATTTTTTATTCATTGTTAAAAAGAAAAATTCATTTCTAAGGATGGGAATCACATTGTGTAGAATAGAAAATCTAAATTATGATTTTTTTGCTCTAGATATAGTATAAAATTTTTATCACACTATTATTACCTATAAGAAAAATGGAAAGGAAATGATTTCAATTAAAATTTCTGAAAATACATACGAGATGACAATGAAAGGTGAAACTAGATTTCTTGATGTTTATAATATGGGAGATACTTTTTTCCCTTCGTATTAATTATAAGATTCTAATGAAATGATTGAAAAAAGAATGAGATAAAAAGTAATTCATAAAAACATATGAGGATATGGTAAAAATAGATCATTTGATTCCTTATCATAGTGTTTTGGAAACATGGATTCAATGGTTATTTATTACAAGAATATGATATTGAGATACCATTATTGTATTAGATTTTTTTATTCTAGATTATCTTGTTAATATTAGAAATAAAAACATTATTGGATTCTTTTTACTGATTATAATGAATGTTAAGTAAAAATCTGTTAATTTACAGATAATAATGATTATTGGATTGATCAAAATATGGTTGAAAAAACTTTAGGAGTTTTAGTATCCCAATTATATCAGATCCTATTAGACAAATTATTTCTCTTGCTTTTAATGATATTATTTGGGGGATGAATTTTTTAATCTTAAGAAAAAATTGTTTGTGAATAATTCAAAGGGATCTAAATCAGAGGCAAAACCATCCTCCTCCAAGAAATATAAGAATGATCAAAAGAAAATAATAGACGTCTCCTGTCCCATTATGAAATAAAAAATAAAATATGTTTCCAAAAGAATTCAAGTATTAGTGGAGAAAATGAAAGGAAGAAATGAAAGAGGGAGATTATCAAGTCAGTCTCGACCATGAAAATGTCATTTTTGTAATGATTAATGGTGAATAGTTATTGAAACAACATGTAAAATAGAGTAATTATATTAATAAAAATATTTAATAATCCTAATTATTTAGAAAATTAATGAATGGTGTTGAATCATCTTCAGCAAAATTATTTTACCTGCTACCGATATTGTCATTGTATTGAAATAAATGATCTTTTTTTGATGAATGTGTTTCAATGATAAAGTTAAAGGAAAAGAAATTGTTTTACATATGAATATATTCTAGTGGGAATGCCTTACATGAGGTAAGAACACCAAATATATAAAAAAGTCATGAAAGCTATTGAGGAACAGAAAAAGAAGACACAGACTCCAAACAAATTAATAAATATGAAGGTAATAGAGAAGGATTATGATGATGATAACAACAAAAAAAACAATAATAATAATAATAATTAAACAAGGATGGATAAAAAGGGGATGAGTGATGATATATATAAAAATATGAAGAGAAAGAAGAAAAGAATTCTTTAGAAAACTATTCTCTAAATACTTCTGAGGATTCATCAAGAATGTTATCTCCATCCAAAAATAGGATTGACAAGAAAATCAATCAAGAAATAAACAAGGGTTCATCAAATCATGATTTTGTATCCCCATCAAAAAATAAAGATAAAAACTAAAAAATAAAAAGGTAAAGTAAAGAAGATATTTGAACCAATTCAAATTTCGAATCAAAATTCTACTAATCAAATAATTATAAAACCTTATTTTAAGAAAAAGGAAGACAGTGTAAAAAGATTCCAGTGTAATAAAAATAATTAAATCAGAGTCAGAATACCAAAATACAATCTCAAATCAAGGAACTGATTATATTTATCATTCAATAATAATTTTTCTGAAGACAATTATATTTTTTCTAAGGAAAAGAACCAAAGTCGATATGATGACAGAAAACCAATAAATTGATCTTAATTCAGTAAAATCATTAATAGACATGTCAATTATTTTGGAATCAAATTTAGAATTTTATAAATTTATGTCAAAACTCATTGAAAATGTTGATTTATATTTTAGAAATTTTCACTAGAATTTAATGAAGATTTTATGATCCATGATGAGAAAATTGTACAACTAATGAAATAAATGGAAGACAATAAAAATTTATTAAATAGTCCCACAAGGTATATATACAAAAAATTAATGATTCTTGAAAACTGTAATTTTAAATCCCAGATGTTGTTCAAAGACATATCAAACTTGTAAAAAAACATCATCTTCTTGATAAAATAAATTTCTTGACTAAATTTCTACATAGATCGTGTTACTACCTTGATGAGTAATCACAAAACTGTACCAGAAGGAGTCAAATCACTTGAAGAAAAGATTTGTACACTTGAATGAAAGTTTTCATCCCATTATCGTCTGTTTTCATACCAATAAAAATAAATCTATAACTAAATGAATATAATTCAAGAGGTAATCAAGATAAAAATTTCGATTATGAGTTTTTTAAAAAGTAGAAGTGCAGAAAAAAGAGATCAAAAATATTAGTGTTATTGTCGAATCAATGATTCCCAAGATGGGGAACAAATATCCATTGGAAGATCAAACTTACTAAAAACTATTGTTATAATAGTTTCATATCTACACAATTATTGAAACACATTTTGATACATTATATTATTTGATTTAATGTCTACTATTCACTTTTGGTTAAATTTTCATTCATTCTTTTGGATGATCATTTACCTTGAATTATTTCATATTGTTTATTTCCTCCAACACTTTTCAAGAACATAAAATATTATTCCCATTAATTTTTGAAAATCAAAAAATGGGATATGATATAAAAATGGGTAGAATAATATAATGGCATAATGAAATGGAAATGGAAAAATTCTAAATTATGTTGTAGAATATGATTCTTAGGGAATTTATTATCTATATGAGAGTTAGTTGTATTAAATATAATATTGAAAATAATTTTAAAAAACTATGTGGGAGTTCATTATAAATCATTTTTTCAAAATATGATAATATTGAAAAATAATTTTGGACTTATGTTTTACAAAATCAAATATTATTTTACCTTTGTAGTTTGTTCTTTCCATAAAGGTTGGGATTGTTGAGTCCATTTTTTGAATTTTCTATTTCATTTTACATATTTATTGAAATGAAAAACTCATTATTAAATATATCATATTTAATAATTTAATGAACAAATTAGTCTTAAATTTTTTTCATAATACATTAAAATAGTATTCATGTATTCTCAAATTTACAGTACAATTATCATAATGAGAAAAATTCTGATCATGATTAGATTATCCATTTAAAATATCATTTAAGACATTATTATTTTTATTATCCCTAAAAAATTATTAACCCGATTTATCATTGGAACTGATACAAGTGGATCAATAATCATTGAGATAATTGAAATGAAACTCTCCATGTAAATACATTAGTGTGACTTCTGATTCAATTATGAATACAAAAAACTATTTCATTATATTCGACCCTTAACTCATAACAAATAAATCAAATACAAACAAAATGATATCATGTAATCTATTCCAATAAGTATAACCACAGAATTTCTTGATTTCAGTTAAAATATGGTTGTTGAAGTGTCAATGATTCAAGTCCCTCTGAGATTCCATAAAAAACTGACAGTTTGAGATCAAGATGAATGTTGGGATTAATTCCTATAAATAAGAGGTCATTTTAATGTTCTCAAGGAGATATTATTTTGATACACCATGTTATATCTCTACTAAATATTATACATGTGAAAAATCTGAAGTTTATATGTTATGAAAAGCATGTTCTATATACTTGTAACTCTCAAGAGTTTGTTTTACATTGTGTGACAATATTTTTTGTGATTAAAATTAATCAATTCTTTCAATAGGAAGATAGAGGTGGAAGTTAATATTTGTATAGAGGTATTCAGACTCTAGGAAGCCATGGTGATGATCACCTTCTTGATCAAGGGATACTAGGGACAATAATACAGACCGAAGCTGATAATTGTATCATGTGATTACCCTAATGTGGAAAGACAACCATTTTTTAAATTATAAATTAAGGTAAATGTATAATAGTATATTGGATACACTTTTATTAGGGTGAAAATAATTTTATTCATTTACCTGTGTTTTATTTATACTACTATTATAATAGAATGTGAATTGTTTTATATATTCATTTTTTCGTATTTCATTTATTGTAATTACTCTCATTATTATTATTATTTATTAAAATTTGATTATGATATTTATTACTCTAATTATATCTATTACTCTGATTATGCATATATAAGATGTTAAGTAGAATCATATATTTTTTTGACCTATGATTTATAATAAAATTATAATCATATAGATTACAATCTCATTATTACTGGACCCATGGTCCAGTCCAATTATTGTTCCTTAGTGGCTTTGTGAATTGAATTAGTTTAAATAAATTTAGAAAAATTATTTAAATGGTTAATAAATGTATTTAAACCTAAGATTCACAAAACTTTTTTTTCATATGCATATACATTTCGATATAATAGTATTTGATTATTCATTAATGTTTTATTTATAAAAAATTATAGAATTATATAATTTTCTTATTTATCATATATAAATGATTATTTTTTCTTTACACATATCCTTACACAATTTCCCACAACATTATAAATGTCACAAATCTTTGAGGATTATATTTTCTAATAATTATATGATTCACACTCCTTTGAGAATTCACTAAATATATAAATTGAATTTTTGAAGTTATATCTTCAATATTTATCTTCAAACAATTTTTATCATGAAAATACAAATTATTTCTACATCTCAATAATTATGTCATCATGTAAGATGTTTATAATGTTATAATATTCTAATAAAATTATTAGGATTCCAATAACTTATAAAAATTTGGATATTTCTACTTTCTTTCACTATTTCATGAATGTTAAAAGGTTTTTTATCTTTCTTTAATGTAATTTTATCAATCTCTGGATTTTAAAATTTCAAGATAAAATCATTAAATTATATTTTTTCCATGAAATCCATATAATTTTTTCTTATTCGTATTCAGAGTTACTACTTTTGTTACTGTAAGAAAACCCAACATTTTTCCTTTCAATATGTAACTTCAAAACACATTCATAAATAGAATTTCCTCCATACAATTTATCTTCCTTATTATTGTCTTCCTCAAATTTTAAAAAAAATTACATTTTTATATTTATAGTAATTCTTATTAATTCATTATGAATGTGAATTTAATTTTTATACCATATTTTTTAGTGTTCTTCTAGGCCTCATATACTCTTCATCACTATGTTAATCATCATTTATTCTTCAAATATTTTTGAAAATGTCAAATGGGTCCATAGTTAAATCACTACAATGGTTGATTTCTTTTATACTTTAAAATACTTCTTTTGTATTTAAAAAATTAAATACATGAATTCATCATACATATTAGTCACTTAAACTTTTTAATTAGAATCACTAAACACATTCTCAATAACTACATTCTTTGACTTCTATGTCATGGTGTGTTAATGGATATTCCATGATCATCCATTCCACTATTTGTTTTATATAATTTTGTTTTCTCATATTATATGTCATGATAATATTCTCCAATCTCCCAATATTCTAATGATAAAATTTTGACATAAAATATTACATTAATAATTACCAAGATCCTTTCAACAACTCCTGAGTCAACTAGTTTCTCAAAATACCTTTTAATGGTGATTACATTAACTTTAATACTTATTAATAACTCACCCACAGATTAATCATCTTCCATTTTTAAATAATTTTATTTCAACAGCCAAATATTTGACTTATCATTCTTTAATTTTTTTTATTCCATTCATAAATATTATTTACATTATCTCAAATTCCATTAGTCATTCTAATTCATTTAACACTCAAAAATTTAATTTATAAGAGAGAGGATAAAATTACAATTCGGGATCATCCGTCATTATCAATATTTTCCATATATATATTTTTTAATGAAACAACCTTAAAGTGTAGAGTTAATAAATATAGAACATCATATCAAATAGATTAAATATAGGGTAGAATTATATTGTCGTATATATTATAAATCACCCCAACGAGGTTATAAATTCCATTAATATTGGTAACTCACTTATTAACATTTATAGAGGTCAAATTATTCATTAAAATTCAAGTATCCTAGATTAGATGGAGGAACCATCCCTTTAATAACATATGTAAATAAAATTCATGATATATGTTACCAATTAGAGTATGGTGAATTATTAATCCACAATTATTATGTTTTCATCATTTATATAACCATTTCATCTTGTTCGAGTGAATAAAATCTGATGAAAATTAAATATAAGTACATCCATATAAACTCGTGAATTTACAATGTAAACTTCTCATTAATTGTAGAAAGTCATTGGACAAATTTGGAAAAATAATATATCACATAATCAACTAGAAAAAAATACTTATTATCATAGTAAGTTAAATATAATGATCAATTGTGTTTCACAATATTACATTTACAATTCATGTTCTCTACACATAGTTGATATTATAATAAAAATTTCACAAAAATAAAATAGTTCTTTACAAATAATATTTAAAAAATTATCATAGTGTTATTTGGATTCTTCAAAAATTATATTTGGAAATTCATATCATTTATTCAGATTTCTTGCATATTAGTGAATAATAACCACTTATTTTATTCACCCTGAATCACTTTCTCTTCTTCTTTAATCCTATGTTATCTCTCTGTTTATCACACACACCACATTACCCACAATATTTAATATCTAATAATATATATCATGTAGTATTGGTTTACATCATCTAAAATAAATATTTTATATTCAAAATATCATTTGAATTAATCATTTTGATTTTCCGTGATATTTAGTAATTCAAAGAACCTAAAAATTCCCTTGTTGACTCAGTATTTAAAACTGAACACTTTTTTGTCATCACCACATACATGCTCTTCATTTTCTAGTTTTTTATATTATTAAACACCTCCTAAATACATGAAAACATTACTTTATTTTCATTCATGATATTTATTGATATTTTATACCCTTCCATCATTCCACAAAATACGCATCACAAACAGGTCCACAAATCATGCATCTTAAAACTATATTTTTTCCATCGTATAACAACCACAACCCCAGTAGCACAGAGTTAGTGGTAATTTTATTACAATGGAATAGATACAATAGGTCACATCACTAAGGATCAATCAGCATGGTAGTCTAGAAGAAACAAGATACATACATAGTTCTCTTATTACATCGGTAATAAGACATAATACATAAAAAAAGAATATAAACCGCTTCTTATATCCAATTCAGATATATCATATTAAAAACATAGAGAGTGAAAAAAATATATGGGTAATATCAAATTCTCATTAATGGTTATATAAATAAATATTGAATAAAAATTATATAAAGGTAAAAAATCTGGAAAACAAATGCCCTCAATACACTGAGAATGATAGCACATCCATACGTTTTTTCAAACTGAAAACATCATGGTGTGTAATAGATGAATAATTAATAAATAAAATAATTATTATATGGAAGTCATTTATCTAGAACATGAACCATCATCCAGTCAAGATAGTTTAAATATGAGGGTAGATACCTATCTGATTCTATTTGGAAACAAACAGGAATGGTGTGCCAAACACTATTTTATCCCATTAAACATGTTAATGCATTGATCAGATATAATGATCATTGAATATCATTTAAAGTCCAAATAATTAATCATTCATAAACATTACTCAAGAAAAATATTTCTTTTTCAATATCTGTATTTCGTAGAGGATACAGATTCATCTATATTTCCCTTCATAAAACAACAGTCATAATAAACACCACTTGTAAAATAGTATAAGGTTAAGGTAATAATAATATTCATGATTAAATAATATAGTTATTGAATAGAAATATAATTTAAATTGAAAAATGATCTCATAGTGGAAGTAGGTACACCACATAAGAATGGTTATTTTCACAACAAAAAGTAACTCTCAATGAGATGGAAATTTAGATAATGTCTCTTACCATATACATGAATGTGGTCTGTACTTGATCTTAATGGCATGGTTAATCCGATTAAATTATTTAATTTATTAATTTAGTAACATTAATACATGAATTTTATTTTTTATAATGTTATTAAGTTATTATATGTCCTTTTTATGTTTTAAATGTCACAATTCCATCATTCAAGAGTGTTTATTTTCTAGGTTTTCAGGATCATTTCACTTGAATATGATTATGATAGATCACGTATAATGGGTATAACTATCCAAAATTGAAATTTTTTTATTAATGAACATAAAAAAGATTAAATGGTTCTGAAATTAATTTTTATATTCTATTTGAGGATGAACCGTTATATAAGATGTTATTGATAATCGTTTAGATTATTTTGGTGGGTTTTTATAATTTAAAACTAGTTTTGTTCTGATATTTAATATCTGGTATATATAAATATTATAGAACATTAAATAGGATTTAATAAATATATAATAATTTTTGATAAGAATAAAAATGGTTTCATGACCATCCTTGAATATGGGAATGGTAATAAAAAAATCCTCGTCCATTACGTTGGTGAATTGATACATCATGGGTGATGTTTTCATTTATATAATTAAAGAGATAAAGAAATGAGTTTACGATGGATATTCATTTAAAATTATATATTTAAATTATATAAATTATACATTATATATCATTCCCCTAGGATATAGGGTAATGAGGGGAGAATAAGAAAATAAAATAAATTGAATGAAAAATAAAAGAAAATGAAATATGTTTTTACCTTTGGAATTCTTATACTCATAAACCTTCTTGTAGGGCTTGTGTTTGGTATTTTATTAAGACCAAAGAATCTAGTAAATTGGGGAGAGTAATGGGAATATTATTGTATAGAATTTGAACAACTCTTAATGATTTTATGGTTTGAGGATAAGAGTGGGTGATAGGGCACATTTATAGTGTAGGAGAGGGGTGTTTTTTGAATATTTCATCATTTGTTTATTATTTTTGCTCATAAATATGAATAGATTGTTAATTAGTACCACATATATTAAAATAATGAAGTAAAATTCTATAATAAGGGATTATATCATCCATACATCACCTTGGACTCAATTATCAATGTATTTAAGAATTATCATAAATTATTATATTTTAATATTCAGAAAAAATCTTGTATATTAAAAAACTATAGAAAATAAACCCTAATTTGTTTTTACATGCATAATTTAGAAATGAACTCCATTTTATGAAAACAATTTTTTAAACTAGATATTTTTAATTTTTAATTGAAATCAATATTTACAAAAAAATACCAATTTTAAATTTTTAACAAGTATTATTACATAGGGAAAAATTTACTATGGTCTCATAAAATTATTTTACTATATTAAGAAATAATAGTTATAATTTATGAATATATTTTATTAAAATAAATTTTCTTTTAAATCCTTATATTAATTACATGAATTAAAATAGACATTTATGTTTTTAAAAATATCAATACTTAATTAATAATTTATAAAACATTTATTTAATTATATAGTGATATAATTATATCGTATTACCATTTATAAGATGAATAAATTTCAATTATAATTCTATAGATGAGGTCACTATTATGTTGTGTGGATTACTATTCTTAAGGGTCACATTACTATACTAAATGTCAATTTACAATTTCATTGGTTTGTATAACTTAATTTTTATAAAAACACTCTAATTTCATTCACTCTTCATTTATAAACATTGTTATTCTTTCTCTATGTAATTTTATATGATTTATACTATATGAAATAATTTTGTTTGAAGTTTATCTTATCAAATGAATTATAATTATTTAACATGATACATACCATAAAATCATGGGGTGATATATTCTTCTTCCATTGGGAATTTAATCCTCATAATTTTCTAGAATAATACATTCTAAAAAGATGAGGGTGGTTCTTTATCATAACATCCCTAGGTTCCATTCTTTCATCTTAAATTTTATGGGTTTCTCAAACAACCTTTACCAGTCATGTCATCTGATTTCACAATATGTTCTCTCTTTTGTTAAGAATCCCGATAGGGGCTTCATAGTTAGAAAAATCAGGTTCTAGTTATATTTCATCATTGTTGAGTAAATGTGTTAGTTATACCATGTATTTATTTAACTAAAAAATATGGAACACATTTTGAGGTTTGGAGAGACTTGGAGGCATTGCTAAATGGTAATCTACAACTCAATTCTTTCCAATATGTCAAATTTTCTGATTTACCTAATGCTCATTTCCCCTTTCATACTAAACCCTATGACTCCCTTCCATGGAGATAATTTCAAAAATACTTGATATCCCACCTGAAATTTCAAATCCTTTATTCGGCTATCCATATGAATATTTTTTTATAAATTTAGCTACTCTAGTATGAGCTAAAATAGTCATTATCATTGTCATTTTTACTACAATTATTTATTTTCTTATAGGGTTACCCTCCCCTAATTCATCCCCACATGTTGGATTATGAAATATATTTCTCGATAATTCTTCATATGGTTTCATTTTAATACTATAATGGAATCTATTATAATATGAGAATTACACCAAAGGTATTTACTGATCCCACATAGCTTGAAGGTCATGTGAGAATGATCTCACCATGTATTAAAGTGTTTTAATAGTCCATTTAGACTAGTCATTAATTTGTGTGTGATAAGTATTACCCATATAAAGTTGAGTATCCAAAGCCTACTAAATAATCTTCCTTAATTTTGATGAAAATAGAGGATCATGATCAGACACTATCAATAGATATGCACCATGTTGTCTTATAACAACATTAATATAGAGTCCAATGAGGTGCTCATGTGGTAAATAGTCTCTTATATCAAGTAAATGTCTCAATTTTGTTTGAAAGTTAATAAATACCCATATTGCATCAATCTTTCTTGGTGTCCTTGGTAGTCATGGGACAATGTCCATCATAATGTCAATCAAAATCTATATAGTAATTGGTAGAGGTTTCATGACTCCACTAGAATGTTTTCCCTCAGAAATTAATTATTGATTATCTAGACACCTTGATACATAGTCATCAATTTCTTTATTCATGTTATCCCACCAAAAATGTTCCTTCATATCCCTATACATCATGGTGATAACATTGTGTATAAGAAAATTTAATCTATAAACATCATATAGTAGTTCCCATTTTATGAATGGTATTTGTGGAACACATAACCTTTTTCCAAATTTCATAACACCATCCTCATACGTGATGTATTTAAAACCTCAATCCTTAACTTCAATTTTTTTAATTTTCCCATCATTAGTTTGAGAAATTTTTATGTTCTCCACTAGAGATGGTTTTGAAATAACTTGAAACAAAATCATGTTTCCCAATCCATAACAATTATTATATCCATTATTACTATATCCATGAACATCAGATCTTTTTGAATATTCAATTAGGTTTCATGTAGATGTTATTTCCTATATAATGAATCTACTACATTAGTTTCCTTTCTTAGGTGGTATTGTCTTAAGAAATAATAATCTTTTTGTAAAAAGAGCACTCTCTTTTTCTTTATGATGATTTCTTTCTATGTACAAATGTTTCTCAAAATGTTTCGATCCATATTTGTCTCACATATTTCACCTTAGAGATAATTTTTACATATTTTCAATGAAAATATTATGGATACTACCTCAATATAATGATTTTGATAATTTTGATCACATAACTTGAAATATCATGTTTCATAAGAAATAAATTTATCATTTTTCAAAAGGACACAACTTATTCAATTATTTGAAGAATCACTATATATCACAAAACCATAATTTCTAATTGCATGAGTAAAAATTTTAGGATTGAACAATTTTCACTCCAATTGATCAAAACATTCTTTATATTTTATTTTCTACAAAAAATAGCCATTTTTTGTGCTATCCTACATAGTGTGATTTCAAATAGGATAGAATATTGTCTAAAATGGAAACAATAAGATACAATTTAAATAAAAATATACACCTCGGTTATATTCATTCATGTAGGACATTATTGGAATGCCTTTGTCTTTATAGTATGAACTAAGAGCACTCTTACGAATAATATGGCCAATAAAATAAAAGTTTGGAAGAAATATTTCACATATAATAAACATCCCATATAACTCTTTGTTTCTAAGAATATCAAGAACAACACACAAATGGTTCTCATAATCCTCATAACTTTTGTAATATAACAAGATACCATAAATAAGTACCACAAAAAAATTAGCCATGATATTCCATGAAAAAAATGTTCATTATATACATTAAAATAGAAGGTGTATTAGTCACTCCAGATGGAATTACTATGACCATGTAATGTCTAGACATATTTTGAAATTTTTTCTTTTAAATATCATCCTTCTTCACACACCATTGATGATATCCAAATCAATGTTCGATCTTGGAAACATATTGAGCTACATGAAGCAAATCAAATAAATAGTCAATGCGACTTAGATGATACTTGTTAGTTATTTTAATATCATTTATTTCATTATAACCAATGTGTAGCCTCATAAATCCATTTTTAATCTTAATAAAGAGAAAATGATCACCCCATAGATCAACACTAGCGTGAAGTAATTCTTTATCACTCAATTCCCCTGGTTTTTTCTTCAACTCATCTAATTCTATGTTGGATATTCTATATAGAGTCATTGATATAGGTCTTTCACCAAAAATTAAACCAATAAAGAATTCAAATTCTCACTTTGGATGATTTCAATGTAAAACCTTTAGAAATACATCAATATATTCTTGAAAAATTCGTACATCCTTTCTTGTACGATTGTCTTCCACATCCCTATATGTTGTCTTCTCTTCCACCAAAATGATTTCATTTAGTAGAACTATTAGAGGTAGATCTAGATAATAACTATATTTTGATGTTTCTTCTCTAAAGATAATGGCTTCTACATATTCCCCACAAATTTTAATGTTCTTCTTGAAATAAATTTTCACATCATATTTTGAAATCATGTCCCTACCAAGTATTATATCAAAGTCAACTATAGGTATGTTGTTATGTTTTGAAACTGAAGAAAGTTTATGTGTCATAAAGGGGACTGACTGACACAAATTTTTTGCAATGATTCTTCCCCAATGATTTATGACTAAATTTTTTTTATTTAATCAAAAGGGATTTGTATAATTCTCATGGAAAACTGGTAATATATATAAGAATTTGGTGATCCATAATCAAATAAATCATTTTCTAGGATTTAGGAAATGATTAGATTACCTTCCACTATATCATTTGGAATTTCGGGCTCTGTAATTATGATAACATAAGCTTTTAGATCTACCATTGACCCCTTTTGAGGTTAATTACCTTGTTGAATGGGGCATTGATTTGTTAAATTTCGAATTTAATTATATTTCAATCATTTACCACCATTGATTTATTTATTCCCCTTATATTCATTATCTCGATAAACATTTCTCTAAACCTATAGAAAATTCACATTCCTTTTAGGCATTTAACATGATGATTCATTCCATAATTTTCACATAATGTAAATTTATTCATTACCATATTCTTTTTTTATGCTTCACCCTTTCCAGGGTTATCATAATACATCTTCTTAACATGAATTCCCTTGAAGATTTTCAATCTAGAAAATTACATCTCTCTATTGATGGAACATAATATTATTTCATAATATGATGATAATTTTTTCAAAGCATGTTGTATTTTGGGACGTGGATTAAGACCTTAAAATAATTGACCTATCTTGTCTTCTAAATCAATTATGTAATTTTTAGTAGACTTGGATATTTTTGTGAAGGAAACCTCATTCTTCGCAACAAACTCTTCTTCTCTTTTCTTTTAGCTAAGGTATTTTCTCTTCTTTTCAGTACCTTACTTATGATAGCTATATATTTTGAAGAATTATTCCTTAAAATTTAACCATTCTAGGTTTTATATTTCATCTTACTCCTTTTTATACAAGAACAAATACTGCCATGTATTATAATCACCCATGGAAACATATACTACTAATAATACCTTTTCATTTTTAGTGCACCTCAATGTCATAAATTTATTTTCAATGGACTTGATCCATAATTAAATTAACACTAGATTATTATTCCAATTAAAATATTTATGCTTCTACCATATTAAACTATATGACATAGGTCTAGTATGGTTATTCATCCTAACCTAAGTAAGTTTCCCTAATATTCCCATTATCTTCTCAACTTCAACACAAACTATGTTTACTTGTTTTGTGTAGAAATCCTTGCATTATCTGAAGGTATTGATTAGTTTCATTCTATTGGGGTCATTTCTAGAAAATAGAATACACTAAATTAATTTAAGAATCATAATGTTAAATTTTGAGCTATAAAAAATCATAAAATAAATTTAAAATTATGCATAGATAATATCACAATTATAAAATGTTTTCATTAGGGACATATTTAGATTCAAATATTCCATAATGGTCTGTTATGAAAATATTAATTGTCCTAAGCATATCCCCATTGGATTATAAAACCATGTGTGTAGTAAGGTTCAATTTCATGTACTTGTTTTCCCAGATTCAGGTTCCAGACACCTTTATAGGGTTGTTACCCCTAGGTTCATTTGTTTTAAAACAACATCCACTTTTAGTATATGTTCAGTGACATATTTATAAAGAGACCCACATAATAAATACGTTTCAAAAATTATAAAATTTTATTCTGTGTTTATCTTAAAATTCAATTGCAGGGTTATGTTCCCTAAACTATGTCTTCTATATCTTGTTCCCAATGTTTCTACTAAACTTAATCGAATACAATTTGTAAAAACCTTGACCCCAATATCCCAAACTTTGAAATCATTTTATTAAAATGGCATAGATAAAAGAGATCACATCAACATGGATCGATTAATTTAGTAGTTTTGAAGAAACTAAATACATGGATGGTTCACTTATTATATTGGTAATTACACAAAGTACATAATAAAAAGAAATAAACTACATATTATTACATATTCAATGATCTCATTTTCAAAAAATGGTGATGTAAATAAAAGAAAATGGTGTTCTCAAATGCTCATTAAGGGATATATAAAAAATAATAGGGAATATACACTATGGAAAGGTAAGTAATATAGAATATAGATGCCATCAATACACTAAAAATGATAATTTATCCATATATTTTTCAATGTGAAAACATCATGGAATGTAAATGTTGAATAATAAATAATGGAAATGATTATTATTTGGATTAAATGTATCTATCACATGAACCATCATATGATCAATATGTTTTATGTATATGGTAGATGCTGGTCTATTTTTTTTAAACAACATGAAGGGGTTTTCGCCTACTCTGTTGTCTCAAAAGACATGTCGATGCATCGATGAGCTATAACGGGCACTGCCAATCAATAAAAATATAAATAATTTTTCAGTCATATATTTAATCAAGGAAAAATATTCTTGTTCAATAATCTTATTGAGTATGGGATATATATTCATCAATATTTCCTCAATTAAAAGAATATTCGAAATAAACACCTTACGAAAAATGGAACACGGCTAAGACAATCATCATATCCATGATATGAGAATATGAATTATTTATAGAAATATATTTTAAATTTAAAAATTATATAATGGAGGAATTAGATACACAACATAATCATGAATATATGCAAAATATTGTGCATGTCTCAATAAAATAAAAATTGAGACAAAGTCCCTTCACTTATGTTCAAATGTCTTCTACACATGATCTTAATTTCCAAGATAATTTGATTAAATACATTAATTAGTTAATTAATATCCTTTCAAACATGTATGTTATTAAATATAATTTTATTATGTTCATTTTTCACCTTTTTTATTTAAAAGATACAATTCCATCACATGGGTGTGTTCTCTTTCGTGATTTTCTTGATCATTTCACTTCAATTTGAGTATGGATGTTTACATTGAATGCGTAGAACCCTCCCGAATTAAAATAATACGTTATTAATGAACATATAGTATATTAAATGTTTATATAAGTCATTTTGATATTTTTAGTGAGGATGAATCATTAAATAAGACATTAGTAACAATCTTTTAGATTATTTTGGTGGTATTTTATCATCTCAAACAAGTTTTTTTCTACTACTTTTGATCCTGTATATATAAAAGTTCCAAAAACAAACATAATATTTATTACATATATTAATTTTTTTATCCTCAAATTTTTTTCATAAGCATCCATGAAGATGTTAAAAGAAAATTGAGCATCCATTATCCATGATATCTGAAAATTAACTCCTCTCTTGTGATACTTTCATTTATAGAATAAGAGAGAGAGAGAGAGATAAAGAATAGAGTTTGATGATGGATATTCCATTAACATGCTATATTTATAGTATATAAATTATAATAGATTTATCATGCCAATTGGATATAGGTAGTTCAGGATATAAAAAGAAAAAAAATTGGAAAAAGAAAAAGAAAAAGAAATAGGTTTTCACCTCTTCAATTCATTTCATTGAGAACCTCCTTTAGGGACTTCAGTTTGGTATTTAATTGAGACAAAAGGATATTTGACATGGGGTAGAGTGTTGGGATGATTATTGGGAAGAATTTTTACATGGATCAAATCTTTGAATATGTGACGATAAGAGGAGGTGAAGGTTGGTATTTATAGTGGAGGAGAGTGGTGTTTTTGAATATTTTAATTTTTTATTTTTTATTTTTGCAACGTCCTAGATCTGATTGCCACTCAACGGGTTTCCCAAACCCGGTTGGTCACATGACCTCAAGCGCATTTCCGCAAACACCAGATGCTACCGACTAGCAGTGAGGGCCAAGTTCTGATAGTGTGGAATCATTCCCCCCATTTTTCAAAGTGTAGAGCAGCAGAAATAGATATAAACATACAAAAATGGAACCAGTAAACAATAAAAGCTAAAAAGGAAAACAGTACTAAAGTAATGAAATAACCAACAGTAATATATAATGATGAAATATATAACTAAGTCTATGAATGAAAAAAACAGTATACACTGCAGTCTAAAACAATTCAATAAAATGGAAAAATATAGCAAATTAATGTAAAATGGCACATCCAGAACTCAACATCATCAGAAGCCTAAGCTCGGTCCCATCCTCTTCTACTCCTCTACAACAATCAAATAAAAGTATATGGACTCTTTCCCTTATCTACACCTACAATAATATAATTTATATGGGCCAAAGACATGACCCAAACAAGGTGTGAGAAATAAATCCCAGTAGGCAACCACCAAAGGCCCATGCCCAACTGTCAGTGAAAATCTGAAATAACAGTGTGAAGTAATGGAAATGAAGTAAACTAAAAAGTACTCATAAGTAGATACTGCTAACAATTCAATTTACATTTAATTATTATTTAACAATTCAATATAATAGAATTATATGTTCTTGGGACATAGCCTCAGCTGAAAATCTCCTACATAGTGCCACAGAAAAACTACAACAAACTATCTAACAAGTACATGGAAAAAAAATACCAAGCAGGTACTTTATCTTGGCAGGTATAATATGTTAAATCACCATAGTGAATGTACAAAATAAACATTGTCCCCATACATGCAATACCTTACCCTCAGGTAAATTGAATCGAAACCCTCAAGTGATTTCCCTCAAGCATAACGAATATTTCCCTCATGCATACGAGATAATACCCCCAGGCATGAAAGAAACTGCCCACGAGAAAACGAAATGTTTCCATCAGGCTAAACATAACACTTTCCCTCTGGCATAAAAACACTACCCTTAGGATAAACAAGGAATTGGGCTGATCCCAACACATAAGCAATAAATTACATACAGTTTATCCCAAGAAAACTCAAAGCATGCTAAAACACGGCATACCCTCGAGTGTCCTGGCCAAACGGAAAAACAAGGGAAACGCACCCATGAGATGGAACTGGATCCAAGAAATGATCCCAAAAATTAGTTTATAATCATCATCAAATTATATATATATATATATATATATATATATGAAATTATAGATATCATAATTAATCAAGGTCATAGCCACATAACACCCCAAACATGGGCGCGTAGCACAACGGTACACAAAAACACTCAATTGTTGGAATTAAACATCATACCACCTACCTTGATCTCCACTGATCGATATATGTGAATGATGCCTCTTGAAATGACCATGAATGACATATATTTGAGATAAATATCTATAGATTCAACCTCAAATAACATCCCCTCGAGAAATAATTGTTATGAACTACTCAAGGAGAAGGGAGGACATACCTGCACGGTTCAAACGAGATCAATTGTAGATGAAATAGATTTTCTGTGTGCAATTGGGATCACCTCTAAGCTCTGGCCTCACCATTTGAGCTCTGAATGCGACAACTACCTGCTCTTTCAAATGAGGAGGCTACTTACGATTTTAAGAGAAAAAAACATACTACACTATGTGTACACTCAAGTATACGGGATGTACTTTTCATCATTTAACTCTTCTTCCAGTGGCTACTTTTCACCGCCACATTGTTCATCTATTGACATGTGTACACGATGTGTATTTCTAAATACATAACGTGAATTGGGGCTCTTCTGGTAGGTACTCCCACTACCTTTCTATTCACCTACTGACTTATTACACGACATGTAGTCAGTTTTTGCACCCTTCATCACCGACACACCTACACCCCCTGTGTACTCATCCCACACAGCCAAAGTACATGGTGTTTGTAAAATTACATGGTGTGTACAAACAAAGTTTGGTATTTTTCTACATTTTCCTTATTTTCTCAAAAAACCTTAAGGGAAAAAGGACAATAATAACTCATATCTCAAGAATAAGAACCAGGTTCTTAAAAACTTCACCCCTTAAAGCAATTCATCCATGAATTTCCCTTCCAAGGGTGGTGAAGATAAAGCTCAGAACAACTTTGTCCACTAAGCATGTACATAGGTCTCCCAATCCCAGGTTTCGTCCTATACTCAGCCATGGTGCCACAACACCCGTACAAGAGGAACTGACCAGCCTCAGAGAACCTTCATGCTCATATCGACAATACAAATCAGATACTCCTAAAAGGACAAATCATCCCAAAGCTCAACCTCATCGGGATGAAATATGTGAGATGATTTGGAGTGATAATGGTGCAGCTGAGATATGTGGAAGACGTCATGCATGGCCCAATACATTTGTGGTAACTGTAATTGTTATGTAACTAGCCCGACTCTCTTTAGAATCTCAAATGTCCCCACATACCTCGGTGAAAGTTTACCCTGTATTTTGATCCATATATGTCCCAACCTTGGTGAAACACTTAAGAACACATGATCCCTGACCACTAACTCCAAGGGTCATCTGCGTCGATCAACATAAGATTTTAGATGCGACTATGAAGCATCCTTTTGATTTTCTATCAACTAGACCTCCTCTAAAGTATCCTGCATGAGACGTGGTCCAAGTAATGCTGCCTCACCTGCCTCCAACCAGCACAAAGGTGATCACCATGGACTACCATATAAAGCTTTGTAAGTTTCTATCTCATTAGTTTCATGAAATATATTATTATTAGAAAGCTCGACCAGGGGTATGTGATTCTCCCAAGAGACCCCAAAGTTCAGGATGCATGCACATAACATGTCCTCTAGACCATGTATCATACGCTCTAACTGGCCATCGGTCTGAGGGTGGTAACTTGTGCTCAAAAGAAATCATGTACCCAATGCCCCCTAAAAAAGTCTGCCAGAAATGAGACGAAAAATGGGTATACTTATCTAAAAAATAGAAAGAGGGACCCCATGAAGGCCTACTACCTCTTGGATATACAACTTTCCGAGCTCGTCCACACCGTAGGTCTCCTTGATCGGAAAAAAGTGAGATACCATCGTATGTATGTCCACAAAAACCCACACAAAATCACTGCCTCAAGGTGACCTCGGAATCCCGGCCACAAAATCTATCGCGACATCATCCAATTTCCACTTTGGAATGGGTAACTTTTGTAATAGTTCAGTTGGCCTCCGATGCTCCACCTTCACCTGCTGACAGGTGGAATATCTCACAACAAAACCATCTACATCCCATTTCATACTCATCCACCAATAATGACGTCTCATGTCACTATACATTTTGGCCAATCTGGAATTCACTGCCCAAGCTCAAGCATGAAACTCTTGAATCATCTCTTCACATATATCCCTGGGAACCCACACTCGTCTATGGATAGGTAGTACCTCATCATTGCCAATCGTCGAACCAAGAAGAGGGATCTCAATTTCCACCGACTCTCATAGAACTAAGCCAGTTGAATCTGATAGTTGTCAAATCCTCACTCTATCTAAGAGGGTAGAAGTCACAGCTAAGGAAGAAAGATAGGATTGACCTTATCTATCATGCACCTCTAAATGCATCTCCGAAAACAACGCCATAATCTTCCACTCACCACTGGGCTCCTGCACTGCCTGTATCTGACTACTCCTACTCAGTGCATCAGCAACAGTGCTACCCATAATATGTGTATAGGCCAGGTCAAATTTGAAGGACTGAAGGTATTCAACCCACCTTTGCTGTCTCATGTTCAAGTCACACTGGGTAATGTTATGTTTTATACTTTTTTGTTCTGTGAACACAAAAAAATATTCTCCCAAGAGATAATGTTTAAAAAAGAGTAATGCATGAACAACTATAGCCACCTCGAGATCATGCGTCGGGTAATTCCTCTTATGTGGTCGCAACTTCCAAGACCTGTACACAATAACTCTATCGCCCTGCATCAACACTGCTCCCAACCCAATACATGATGAATCACAATAAATTGTATAGCTCTTCCCTTTCTCTGGAAGAATCAAGACCGGTGCTGATGTAAACCTTCCCTTCAGCTCCAAAAAGGCAGTCTCGCTTTTTGCTGACCAAACAAACTTCACACCCATCTTAGTGAAACCTATCAACAGCACTGCTATTCAAGGAAAGTCCAATATAAGGTGCTTTTAGTAACCATACAGCTCAAAGATACTCCATATCTCAAACATGTTCTTAGGATGCTCCCAAGAAAATACTACTCTCACCTTCTCTAGGTCAACTGAAACTCCTGCTACATATATAATATGACCCAGGAATTTTATCTTATCCATCCAAAAGTGGCACTTTGAGAGAATAGCATATAGCTGATGCTCACTCAGTGTACTCAAAATGATCTCAATATGGGTAGCATGGTCATGTTGAGTGTGAAACTACACCAAGATATTGTCCACAATGTCTGCCACAAATGAATATAGATAAGGGTGGAACACACGATTCCTCAGATCCATGAAAACTGCTGGCGCGTTTGTGAGTCCGAACGGCACAACCTAGTACTCTTATAGACCATATTTACTCCGAAAAGTTTTAAGAGGTATGGATGATGGCCTAACGTGTAACTGATGATATACAGATCTCAATTCAATCTTTGAGAACACTTATGACCCTCAAAGCTGATCAAAATGATCATCAATCCTCGGCAATGGATATCAGTTCTTGACCGTCAACTGGTTCAGCTTCCGATAATCCACACCAACTCTGAGGGTACCGTCGGCCTTCTTAGCATACAAGACAGGAGAACCCAAGAAGAATTACTAGTTCAGATGAAAAACATTGCCTGCAACTCCTCCAACTGCCTCTAGGGCTCCTGCAACACTGGTGTAGCCATCCTATAAGGAGGAATAGACACCGATGGTTCTCCTGGAATAAGATCAATAGAGAAATCCACCTATCCATCAAGATTAATACCTAAAAAGGTGTCTGGGAATACATCTCTGAAATGATCAACCACTGGAGGGAAATTCTTCTGACAATTTCCCTGGTCATATAGATACAAACTCGCAATCTGGTATGTCACTCCACCTCACCCATGATGCTCGGGTCCAGCTCAGCTTTCTTGGACATCCCATTCTCCCTTTTATAGAAACTCTATGCCCCCTGGTGATGTGAAACCCACCCTACGACGATAGAAATATACAAAGGCTCAAAAGGGTTCCAACCAGTCCATCATTTATATGAAATCATAGCTCTTCATCTCTAATACATAGAGGTCCCACAGAAAGTGAAAGCCCCCAACCTCTAGGGGGAACTCCCTGCACTGATGTACACCAATCATTCTAGTCCCCAACAGATTATCTAGAGCCATAATATCAGAAGAAGAAGAAACAAAGAGCCCATGTATCTCCACAACAGTTGTAGATATAATGCTATGTGTAGCACCTGTATCAAAAAGTACTAAAGACAAAAAAACTACTAGAATAGTGCCTCTAACAGTAGAAGGTCTGGGATCCTACTCATATTGTGTCTGTTGCACTGCATATTCCGTCCCAGTGCCACGGCCCTACGACACAACCCAACTACCCTTAGCTGACCTGCCCTACTGTCTCTGAGATCCTGGTGTCTTGCTACAATGGCCACAACCACCACCTCAGCCTAAGCACCTTTCCGTAATCCAATTCCCTGACTGGTAATACGCTACTTGCCCTAATTATGTATGTGGAGTCTGCACAGAACCCCTCTCACAAGCCACTAGTGGAAACTCCCTGCAAAATCACTGCAGATGAACCATCTTGCTGTAGCTCAGCACACAACTGTGTAACCTGGACACTGAGGTCTCTTCTTCCCCTCTCTATCACACTGGTAGCACATGACCTGCCCACCTGAAGAAATATTCTACCTAGTACTACCACCATGAGAGAAATAGCTCCACCTCTTCCCCTTACTAGTAGAAATAGAACCAGAAACTGGTGTCAAACCACCCTGGCCTGCACCACTAGCTTTCCGAAGGTTCCGCTCAGTAATCGGTGCGTGGTTCACAATAGCATGCACTGTAGGCAACCGAAAAACATTCACTAGCATTCAGTTGTCATATAGAAGACCATACGTAAAACATAGAGCCCTCACCGTCTCATCTCCCACCAAAATAGGTGCAAAAAACTATAGCTCGGTGAAGCGGGAAAAATAATCAATCACTGACATAGCGCCCTGCTGTAGATTCATGATATCTCGTGCTCGATCATCCCCCAGTGTCTCCGGGAAGAACAATTAATAGAAAACTGCCTGAAAATTGTCCCATTCCATGTCTATATGATGCTCAGTCTAGGTGGTAACATCCCACCACCTCTTGGAGAAATAATGCAGCATGTATGTAGAAAGTTTGACCCTTCGCCCTAGAGGCATTTCCTGATTCACGGAAATAGTCTTCATAGAACCTAAACAGGACTCCACAACCTAGGGTCTTCCACCCCCTAAAGACGCAGGCAGGTGCTGCTGCTGGAATATGTGCGCTTGCCCTGAAATAGATGTGGCTTTCAGCGGTGCTCCCTAGAAGGTCTGCATAAACCACATTGAGCCTTCATAGAACTACACCTCTACACATATGTCCAATATAATGGCTGGCGCCACATCTGGCTCTGCTGGAGGATCCATCGGTACCCCGTGGCCTACCATCATTATAGTATACTTGTTGCAGCTCTCCAGGAGATCAACGTGAGGTCGTCTCGGCGGCATGAATCTACAAGGTCAAACACAAGCCATAGATCAAGATCCTCAAGGACTGAAAACAAGGTGTGTATGAAGGGAACAGAAGAATGAAAACATTCAATTTTCAAAAAACAAGACTACACGGTGTGTATAATAACTACACGGTGTTTTCCTTCAAGTCTTTCACATGGGCTTATACTCTTGCCAACACTGGTCGTGTAACACCCCAAACACACGGTCTGTTGTCCACACACATGGAATGTACATGAATTTTCTCCACTGTCCCGAGTCATTCTACAAGGCATAGCCACACGGTTCTCCTTTAAACAAGACTACATGGCATGTATAAGGTCTACATGACGTGTATAAGGTCTACACAGAATGTACTAGACGAGCTTCATCGACCAGTGTTGTCTGTTACACGACTATGTACACTGCTCTTACTACCCAACATGTTCCAGTTAGACACGATGTGTATGACTTAATTTCCAAATGCCCCTATTATTAGTGAAACGACCAGCTACTTGGATGAAACTACATGGTGTGTTACACCAGCACAGGGTGTGTACACCACCCCATTTCCCCAGCCACATGGCTTAGTCCACACGGCCTGTCACCAGTCAATACTATACGGCGTGTCCCTCAGGTATATGTAACACTGAACCATGTTTTTTTGTTACATGGATGGATCCCCAGGTCAAACTACACGACATGTGCGTTATTGACACAACGTGAATAAGCTCGGATTTTTCTCCGCCCTTGTTTTTTAGTTACATGGAGGACACATGGTCACACAACACATCGTGTGCAATCAGTACAAGGTGTGTGCTTTTAATGGTTCATTACCCTCTGTTTCTGCCCACACGACCTATGACATGGTTAAAAACTACACGACGTGTACATACGATACATGGGGCGTACTAATATTTTTTTTTCTTTTGTTCCTAAACTGAAGATTAATCGACATGTAATCAAATATACAAGGTGTGTATTCTGGGTTTTTCCTAACAGTAAGCCTCAGAAACTACTCCAGAGCCCAGAAAAAACTAAAACTAACACCAAAGTGAGATATTCCGATCTGTGAGGTCCCATACTTCCTGCGAATCAAAGCTTGGAATCTTATACATGTTATAACAAAGTAAACAGGTCAATGATCCACCAACTTCCGGTAAATTTGGTCCCATACACCTCAATAAAAAAAAATTGGAATTCATTCTACAGTACCTCACATAACAATACCCTATAAAATAGCATAAAGTTTATCCAAGAATCCACCACAATTTCATTCCTTTACTAGAACAATATCTATCAAAACAACATGC
Organism: Viscum album; assembly: GCA_963277665.1. Lineage (NCBI taxonomy): Eukaryota > Viridiplantae > Streptophyta > Magnoliopsida > Santalales > Viscaceae > Viscum > Viscum album. The sequence goes on from OY728138.1 coordinate 1,333,409,241, forward strand.
AATTTATAATTCCCCTATATGGCATGAAAACTATGCATGGAATGTGATTATAACACGTTCCTAAATGATGCATGTGATGGAATACCCTTATCTCAATGATTTGCAACAAAATAGAACCCTGGTGAAAAAAGATAAATAGCACACAACAAGTGCATAACCCAACGATGAAAATCAAATCAACTGTAAATTGTAAAACAGAAAAACTGAATCATGATGTAAATTGGATTTTCCCTATACACGGGTTAGCTACTCCCAGGCACAGCTTAGTACAAAATACCAATTCTATCATATCCTTGAAAAATAAGTCAATAGAAATGAAACCTTTGATACCACAATGTAATGTCCCGGATATGGGTGCCACTCAATGGGTGCCCCAAACCCAGTTGGTCACATGACCTCAAGCACATTTCTCCAAATGCCTAAGGCTACCGACTAGCAGCAAAGGCCTAGGTCTGATAGTGGGGAAACTATGCCCACAGTTGTCAAAGTGTAGTGCAGAATATATAGATATAAAAATAAATAAATGGAAATAGTAAACAATAACAGCTGAAAAAGAAAACAATACTAAGGTAAAGAAATGACCAATAGTCATATATAATGATATAATATGTCCCTAAATCTAAGACAACATCCAAAATAGGGTACACTGCAGTTTGAAACAATTAAATACAAGTGAAAAATACAGAAAATCAATGTAAAATAGCATAGTAAGAACTTACCAGCATCACAATCCTATTCTCGGTCTCATGCTCTCATACTACTCTGCAATAATCAAATAACTTTATAGGGAATCTTTGTCTTATCTACACATACAACAATATAATCTATTTAGGAAGAAGACATGACCCAAACAGGGTGTGAGAAATAAATCCCAGTAGGCATCCACCAAATGTCCATGCCCAACTGATAGTGAAAATGTGCAATAGTAGTGTGCAGTAATGGAAAAGTAGTAATCTATGAAGTACTCATAAGAAGCTACTCGTACCAATTCCATTTCTATTTAATTATTATTTAAAAATCAAGATAATTGAATAATAAGTTCCCAAGACTTAGACTCAGTTGACAATCTCCTAAACAATGCTACAGCAATACTACAATAAGCTATCTAACATGTACAAGGAAAAACAATACCAACATGTGCTTTAGCATGGCAGGTATAACATGTAAAATCACTATAGCAAATTTACAAAATAAACAGTGTCCTCAGACATGAAAAACTGTACCCTCAGGTAAATTGAATTGAAACCCTCAGGTGATTTCCCTCATGCATAATGAATATTGCCCTCAGGAGTATGAGATAATGCCCTGAGGCATGGAAGCAACTGCCCACAGTCTAAAGAAAAGATTCCCTCAGGCTAAACAAAACACATTTTCTTATGCCTATGAAACACTTCCCTCAGGATAAACAACCAATTGAACTTATCCAAACACATAAACAGGAAATTACATACTTTTTCCCTCCAGAAAACTAAAAAAATTCTAAAACATGGCATACCCGCGGGTATCCTGGACTAATGGCTGAACGAGGGAAATGCACACATGGGGTGGCCCTGGATCGAAGAAATGATCCCAAAAATAGTTTATAATTATCATCAGATTATCTATGCTATTATAGATCTCATGATTAATAAATTCCTCATCCATACGACACCCCAAACATGGGCGCGCAACACAATGGTACAAAAAAACACTCAGCAATTGGAATTAAACATCAGACAACCTACCTTGATCTCAAATGATCAATATACGTGAATGACGCCTCTCAAAATGATCAAGAATAGCGTAGATATGGGATAAACACCTATAAATTCAACCTAATATAACTTAAACTCGATAAAGAATTATTAAGAATGACTCAAGGAAAAGGTATTTCGTACCAGCATGGTCCAAACAAGATCAATGACGGAAGAAATGAATTCCTAGCATGCGATCAGTAGTTACTCTAAGCTTCAGCCTCACCATCCGAGCTTTAAACATGACCACTACCTCCTCTACCAAATGAGGAGGATACATCCCATTTTAAGAGAAAAAAACTACACAACATGTACTCTCATGTATACAACTTGTACTTGTCATTATTTAATTGTTCCTTTGGTGGCTACTTTTCACCAACACACTGTTCATCTGTCGACATGAGTACACTACATGTATTTCTGAATACAAGGCGTATTTTTTTGCTTCGTTGTCCACTAATCCCACTGCCTTAATATTTCACCTTCCTGTTGAGAAAATTATTATTTTCAAAAATACATAAAAATGTTATTTAAAGGGGGAGATTATTGAATATAATAATCTTTCTTTTTTATGATAATTTTGATGCTCAAAAATACACTTAGTTATTTTATAATGTTTTTATTTAGTATTTTTTTTAGGAATTTAAGGATTTATTTTACTCTTGAAATAACGAGAATTTATTACATATTTGGAATCTACTTTAAGCGCGTTTTGGAATCACTATTTATACCTTATGTGGATAAATGTAGCACGGAATCTACTTTATGCGCGTTCTGGAATCACTGATCATACCTTATGTGGATAAATGTACCGCGGAATGTATTTTAATGCGTTCTGGAATCACTGTTCATACCCTACATGGATAAACATAACATAAGGATGAAAAGCGTGTATACTTTTTGATATATGATAAAATTATGGTTAAACAACCATACGTTTCCAGCAATGTATGGAAGAAGAACCTTACGTTAGGAAGGAACCTTAAGTTTTGGTTATCAGCAATGTATGGAAGGATACCCGTATGTAAATACTAATTGTTACGTTTGTTTCTCAAAAGTATAGTTCATCAACATTAACTTTGAAAAAACCATACATTCTTGAAAAAGTGTGGATGATCAACCCTACGTTTACGTTGTCAACCTTACATTGTTAACATTATGTTTGATGACTATGTCATCAACCCTACATTTGAAGGCCACGTCAACAACCTTACGTTTGGCGTCAGAAAGTTTGAAAGACGTTATTTTTTATGCAGCGTTCAGCAAGAAGATTATTGGACGGATTTCAAGCAGGATTTAAAGTCGTTTTTAAAATAAGACTTCGACGGATTCAAAGCCATTTTATCAATGGATTTATGATCGAATTAAAAGGAGATTCTTATGCCGAGTCTTAAGATAATTTACGACTTCTCTGTAAATTCATATTTTTAATATCGTGAATCAGAAGGAAACTTTTATGGATCTAAATGTGCAGGAGATATGCTCAGCTTTATTATATATGTTCTCTCTGAAACACCAGGAACATGTGTGTATGGTGATCGATCTATTATTAAAAAGGTGGAAAATAGAGACTACAGAAATTCACGATTGATCTTCTAATTCAAAAAGGAGTGTTAAAGATTTGTTTGTTTAAGAAGAAGGAACTCGATAGAAGATTCACTTGTTCTGCATCGAATATCTACTGTGGATTTACTACTACTAAAGTTGTGAACTATATCTCTATATATGCTGCAACCAGATCGACTCAGAATTGCTTTGTTTTGAAAAATCTATATTTCTAGAGACTACGATCTATCTGCTATCAATTGAATTCTGTTGCAATTGTGAAGATCAACTGGAAAACTTCTTTCTGAAATTATTTTTATTTTTGAGTAACCATCTTCACATTCTAAGCTGTGTTGGTTCGTGTTTGAACCGGAAAGCTTTATTAGCCTGAAGATTGTAAAGGTGTCAACTACCTGTACTCAGTTGTGAACCAGTCTATGGAAAAGAGGACCAGATAGATAAAATAACCAAGATTGTAGAGTTTAGCATTGGTGGAGTGGATTAGGGCCCATCTGTTCCCTAAACCACTATACATATTTGTGTTCTTGTTTTTAATTATTCCACTGCTCGATAAAATCTGATAAAGTATAGAGGATAAAACTCCTTCAATCAAAGAGTTACCAAAAAATTGTAAAAGACACAATTCACCCCCCTCTTGTGTATAATCTGTAGATTCATATCAAACAATTGGTATCAGAGGTGGAGCTTCTGATAGAGCCTTAGCAAGAAAGAAGCATTTACATATTATACAACAGAGCATCATGACTGATACACGAGAAGGGATGTCAATGATCAGAGCACCATATTTTAATGGAGACAACTATTATTTCTGGAAATCACGCATGATAATATATCTGAAAAACCTTGGATATAGAGTCTACTCATAGATTCTGACTCCTTATGAAATTAATGAAAATCATGAGACATGGAGTGATGCTATAGAGGCAGATTACGATATGAACTCGATGGCTATGAATGAAATTTGTTGCGGTCTAGGACAAGATGAATTTAACAGAGTATCTCAGTGCCTGAAATTATATAAGATGTGGAAAACAATATTCGTGGTATATTAAGGAACAAAAAATGTGAGATAAATTGATATGCAACTGCCAAATTGAAATTTGATACTTTCAGAATGGTTGAAGGTGAATGAATTACCCAAATGAATGGGAGACTAACAGAAATTGTCAATAATATAACAAATCTAGGAGAACCTATCAAGCAGGATGATCTAGCATTAAAAGTATTGAGGGTACTTCCTGTACAATGGAATGGTATCTCTAATGCAATCAGACAATCAACACCTATCAACGATCTAACCATGAGATAGATGATTGGTACACTAATGATGTATGAAGCTGAAATGAAATATGAGGCTAATGAACATAATGTAATTATCAAAAGAGAAGACACTTCCTGGAAAGTAAGTTGAAAACAAAATAATAGAATGCTGAAAAATAGAGAATTCCAAGCTAAATCAGAGAGCTCTGACTCACCAAACTCAGATGAAGAGCTAGCTCAACAAGCCAAGAGATTTAGAAAGTTCTACAGCAAGAAAAGAGGCTTCAAAAAAACCTTTAAGAGAGATGATAAAGAATTAAGATGATATGAATGAAGGAAGATGGGGCCTATCATACCAGATTTCCCACAATTGAAAGATGCAAAGAAGAAGAAATTCTTTAAATGAAATGACTTTTAGTAGAAAGACAAGAAAGCTATGAAAGCCAGTTAGAGTGTATCTGAAGACTCCAGTAGCTCTCCTGAATTAAGCTTAGAAAAATAAGGTGTCAATCTAAAGTCAAACATGTGTTTCATGGTAGAAACTGATGAGGTAAACTCATATTACTCCTCTAACTCAAACAATGAATCAAATTCTGAATCAAGCTATACAAATGAAAAACTTGAAGCTTACTGCAATATGCTTAATGAAATATATGACTCACTATTTAAGAAACATAAGTCACTAAAAAATAAACATAAATTCGTTTCAGATGAAAGAGATACAATGCTAAAACAACAAAAGGAACTAACTGATAAATAGAGTTCGATTAACACTAACTATATAAATTTTTAATCAAGAAAAAAAAACTACAGGATGAAGTAGAATCTTACAAAAAGGCAGCATTGGTTTTTACAAAACGAGTGAATTCATTAAATGAATTTATTGGAAAATCTATCATTAAAAAGGAGTGATTTGGAATTGCTAGAAAAGGATAAAAACCTAAGCTATAAAAATATTATTTTGTTCCTAACTCTAAAATGGTTAATTGTAACTTTTGTGGGACAAAGGGACATATAGATAAAAACCATTTCTTAAGACAACCTCAAATGTTTGGTATTAAGAAAGCCTATGTTTCAAAGGATTTATATGATTAAGCTGATTTTAAAAGAACAAAGAAAATATGGATACCCAGATCATTTGTAGCTAACATCCTTGGACCCAACAAAATATGGGTACCAAAGCAATTTGTTTGAATGTCTTCGTAGGTAACAGGCCACTAGAGAAGAAATGATATATGGTACATGGACAGTGGATGCTCAAGACATATGAGTGGAAACTCAATGAATGTGTCTTCCCTCACTCAAAATGATGGAGGACTTGTCACATTTGGTGACAATGCCAAAGGTAATATTATTGGCATTGGAACTATTGGAGATCCAAAAATAGCCTCAATCAATAATGTACTTTAGGTATAAGGATTAAAACACAATATGATAATTATCTCTCAACTCTGTGATGATGGATATACTATTGATTTTACTGACAATTGATGTACTATTTTTCAATATAAACTGTTTAAATTTAAAGCACCAGGAACTGAAAATGTCTATACTTTGGATTTAAATTCCTTTTGTAAACAATAAGTATACTGATTGACTGCTAAAGTAAGTGAATCCTGGATCTGGCATAGGAGACTTGGACATTGCAATGTATATGTTTTATATAAGTTATCTAAGAAAAATTTATTTTCTGATTTACCTAGTCTCAAATTTGAAAGTGACAGATTTTGTGATGCATGTCAACTTGGAAAGAAACACAAATTATCCTTCAAATGTGTTAATAATGTTACTACATCAAAACCTCTAGAACATATTCATATGGATTTTTTGGACCCTCAAGAGTAGCAAAATTAGCTGGTAAATTATATGTATATGTTTTATTTGATGACTATTCAAGATTTACATGGATTTTCTTTTGAAAATTTAAAAATTAAGCTTTCACTTTATTTGAAAGATTGTGAAAATTTGTTCAAAATGAAAAAGGATTCAATATAATCTCATTGAGAAGTGATCATGGTAGAGAATTTGAGAATATGGAATTTAATTCCTTTTGCTCAAACATGGGTATTAAATATACCTTTTCTACACCAAGAACACCTCAACAGAATGTGATTGTATAAAGGAGAAATAGAACGATTCAAGAAATGGCTAGAACTATGTTCAATGAATATAGCCTACCTATATATTTCTGGGCAGAAGCTATGAATACAGCCTGCTATATAATTTATAGAGTTTTAATTAGACCTATTTTGAAAAAGACACCCTATGAGCTATGGAATAACAGAAAACCTAAAGTTAACTACTTTAAAGTTTAGGGATGAAAGGTCTACATCTTAAACACCAAGGATAATCATGGTAAGTTCGATAAAAAAATCTAATGAAGGTATTTTCATAGGATATTCTTCTACATCCAAAGCCTATAGAGTTTATAATAAGAAGTCAAGGATTGTTGAAGAATCAGTTCATGTGAAATTTGATGAATCTGATCCCTTTGAGAAAAGGACAGATCAAATGGATGAACTTGACTCTAATGATAACATGAGACTTTAGAACTTATAGAATGATTTTAAAAATGATATAAAATAAATTCAGTCCATTTCAGAGGAACATGATACTGAAGAACCATTAAATATATTACCCAGACAGTCTATAACTCTAAAGAATCACCCTATAGAAACTGTAATTGGTGACCTAGAAACAGGTGTTCAAACTAGAAGAAACTTAGGAAACCTAGTGGAATTCTCTACCTTCCTATCTCAACAAGAACCCATGACTATAAAAAAAGCTTTAGATGGTGAAATCTGGGTAATAGCAAAGCAAGATGAATTAAACCAATTTAAAATAAATAAAGTTTGGGAATTAGTGGAAAGACCTAAGAATTATCCTGTAATAGGAACGAAATGGGTCTTTAGAAATAAACAAGATGATCAAGGCACAATAACTAGAAATAAAGCATGAATAGTAGCTAAAGGGTATAATCAAGAAGAGGGAATAGATTATGATGAGACTTTTTCACCTATAGCTAGGTTAGAATCCATTAGAATCCTTTTAGCCTATGCATATTATATGAATTTTAAATTACATCAGATGGATGTTAAATCTGCCTTTTTAAATGGTTATTTAATGGAGGATGTTTATGCTGAGAAACCTCCTGGTTTTGAAAACTCTCAAACACCAGATTCTGTTTTTAAGCTTACTAAAGTTCTTTATGGCCTTAAACAAGCACCTAGAGCATGGTATGAAATATTAATTTCTTTTCTTTTGAAAAATTATTTTACTGTTGGAATGGCAGAACCAACACTCTTAAAGAAAACTGTAAAAAATAATGTTTTATTTGTTCAAGTTTATGTTGATGATGTAATCATTGGATCAACTAATAAAACTCTTTATCATGAATTTTCAAAATTAATGCAAGAGGAATTTGAAATGAGTATGATGGGAGAATTAAATTTCTTTTTGGGTCTTCAAATATTTCAAAATGATTTTGGAAATGTTTTAAATCAAAGTAGATACATTACTGATTTACTTAAAAAATTTCGACTTGAAAACAGCAAGCCATTTACAACTCCTATGGGTACTAATATGAAAGTTGATTTGGATGAAACTAGGAAATCAGTTGACAACAAGTTATATAGAGGTATGATTGGTAGTTTGTTATATCTTACTTCCAGTAGGCCAGATATAATGTATTTAGTATGTCTTTCTGCTAGATTTCAATCAAATCCTAAAGAATCTCATCTAACTGCTGTTAAAAGAATTCTTAGATATTTAAAAGGAACTGTTTTTCAATCTCTTATTTATCCTAAAACTTCTGATTTCAATTTGATTACATATTCAAATGCTGACTTTGGAAGTTTTAGATTAGATAGAAAAAGTACATCAAGAACATGTCACTTTTTAGGAAAGTCTATAGTATCATGGTCTAGTAAGAAACAAAATTTAGTTTCCCTATCAATAGCTGAGGCATAATATGTTCCTACTCGCAATTGTTGTGCACAAGTGTTGTGGATGAAAAATACTCTTATGGAATTTGGATTGAATTTTAATAATACACATATTCTATGTGATAATAAAAGTGCAAGTAATATTCCAAAAAATCCTATTATTCATTCTAGAACTAAGAACATTGATATTAGGAATCACTTTTTAAGAGATCATGTTATTAAAAAAGATATATTTTTAGAATTTATATATACTAAAATTTAATTAGCAGATATTTTAACTCAACCACTTCCCACTGCAAGGTTTGATTTTATTAAGGGGGAGATCGGTTTATTTAATTTTAAATAATTTTTTATTTTTTATTTACTTTTTTTTACTTTTTTTTAATAATGATGATGATTTTTTTCCTGTCATATGAAAATTTTATTTGTTTTAAATATATGTAATGATTAGTTATTACACAGGAATCAAAGCTGTCAGAGCCTTTTCGACTTCTAAACTGTTTCACCTCTATCGAAACCCTTTCAAAATCCGAGAATCAAACTTCTACTCCTATACCCTAATCTTCGAACCTCTGAAACTGTAACCTTCAAAACTTTAGAGATTCTCACAGAGATGGTAATAACTAAAAGAGCCAGTGAAGCCGAGCCAAGAAATTCCAAGAGACAACGCTCTGAGGGAAGAAAAATCTTACAGGGCAAGGTAATCGATATCGACTAATTCTTTCAGTCAAATATTCTATTGAATTCAGCACTATCATTTCAGAATCTTGAACATATGTTCAAGAGTGAAAATACGTAATTTTATTATGAAGTAGAACTTAGATACTTCTTCAAATTTTTACGGTTTAGTCTGGGAGATACTGAGGATAGTATGATGGCTAAGATAGAGGATATGGATTTCAAAATCTCATCAGTAGAGATTGGTCATATTCTCAACTGCCCTCATGAAGAATTTTTTCAATTCAATTTCAAGAATATTGGAGATTATGTGCATAAATCCGATGACATTATTTCTTTCCTTTTTGGTACTAAAACTATAACGAAAATGTTTATCAAGGATTTAGAGCCTGATAAGAAAATTTTTGTCAAATTTATTCAAACTAGAATAGCTCCATGAATGGCAGAGATGGAAAATATTTTTTACCCTGATATGTATATAATGTTTCTTCTGTTAAGCGATATTCTGTTAAAATTCCCAAGGTACATGATAAGGTATCTAAATTATTGCTGTCAAAGTGATGCCCGGATGAATTTCTACCCTTCCGGTCGATTTATTTCTTAACGGTTTCTTAATAAAGACATGTTGAGACTAGTGGATGCCTGAGTTAATTGTCATCATAGTAATACGTTTAATGCTGGAACTTTAAGGTAGGATGGATATTTCTAGAGCATAATTAAAGTAAAACATTTTCTAGTAGGTGCTGATGAAGACTCAGAGAGTGCTCAGGCTCAACCTGCTAAGTCCAAGGAGGGACAAGCTGAATCGAGAGTCAGCAATGTAGCAAGAAGAATCCAATTTGAAGTGGAAGATGTTGAGGAAGAAAGAAGTCACGAGGGACTTCAATAAAAAAGAAAGAGACTTGTTAATGAGGAAGTTACTTCCCATGCTTTGAAAATAACAAGAGAAGCTTTATTTTCATATTCTCTTGTAAGAGAGGTTGTTGTTGATGTGATCATGGAATATGTTAGTGAAAGGATATAACTAGTAGAGGGATCAAGAGCTCAAGAAGATACCCAAAGGTAAAATTAGGAATAGATTGTAGCTGATTTTGATGTTTCACTTCAGCAGGAACAAGAGCCAGAGGCAGTGCCTGGTGAAGAAGTGGCCAGACCTCAGAACACTACTGCAGATATTGTTCTTGAAAACCAAGTGGAAGGCCAAGATACTGATGTTTTTAGTATCATGCTTCTGAATCTCACATAGAGTTACTTTAAGATGATATCTCTATGGAGGAGTTTGAAAACACTAAAGAAATATCTGTGGACCAACCTACTCTGGACAAGGAAATCGAGAAATATGATGCTAAATCGTTACCTTTGGTACTGCTTCATAAACCAGAGCCTGATAATACGAATCAAGCATAGGGTACCTCTGATTCAATGAAGAAAGAAGTTGAAGAACTATACAGAAAAGTATCACAGTTGGAATCTAAGAATGTCACTCTAAGAAATGCTTTAAAATTAGAACATTTGAAATTTCAAAATATGAAGGAGTGTACAATCTCGAGGCAAGAAGTTGAAATGCTTATAGAGGATATGCTGACTGCAGTTGCGCAATTGAAATCTGAAATGCTTATGAATTCAGATTTATCAGATCTGAAGTCGTTTATGGAGAACAAAAATGCATCAGTTGCAAATAATGTTATTAGTAGATCGGGTACTTCACCTGATTTAATCAGAAGGTTTCAATCTGTCACAGCAGCGATGAGCAACATGAATGACATGATACAAGATATTCAATATAACAGTGCTCCTTTATTATTGTTGCTGGAAAATCATATGTTTTTTGTGGATGAACTGACATCTAGTGAGAAATCGATCAGAATCATGTTAAGTCAGTTATCAGAGAAGTTGTCAGTGTTTGTCAAAAAAGAGGAAAGGATGCATGAGTTTTTCAGAGTCAATTTAATTGAGGATATTCATATGACTCAAGAGAACAGAGTTCTCATTATCAAACATAGAGATGAGATGATGAAGAGACTTCGGGAGCAGTTTACAGAAATCATGTCTACAATCCAGAGGAGATAGAACCTGTTTCATATCTTACCCAAACCTTGATTCATGTGTCTATCATTGTCATGTATATACTGTTGTTTTTGAATGAAAGTTTTCTTCTTTCTTTATTTATTTCTCTCTGTATTTGTTTTACTGACTTTATTTTTGATATGCCAGTACTCAAGATTAAATTATTGATAAAAAATTAATAATAAGGATTTACCTACAATTCAGTGCAACATTAAATGTGTTAAAATCCATGATTTTTCATTCTTTTTTATGTCACAAAAATGGGAGAATATGTATAAACATCAAATTTTATTTAGGTGGAGATTTAAAGAAGAAAGTATCCTCTCAAAATTCTAAAACATTATGTAACTATTTTTTAAAGGTAATTTCATTTAAATAATCTTATTATATTACGGGTTTTGAAATCATCAAAAAGTGGGAGATTGTTGAGAAATGTATTGTTTTCAACAATACATAAAAATGTTATTTAAAGGGGGATATTATTGAATATAATACTCTGTATTTTTATGATAATTTTGATGCTCACAAATACCCTTAGTTATTTTCTAATGTTTTTTTAGTATTTTGCAGGAATTTATTGATTTATTTTACACTTTAGATAACGAGAATTTATTACTTATTCGGAATGTGCTTTAAAAGCGTTCTGGAATCACTATTCATACCTTATGAAGATAAATATAGCGCAGAATCGGCTTTAAGCACTTTCTAGAATCATTTTTCATACCTTATGTGGATAAATATAGCACGGAATCTGTTTTAACATGTTCTGGAATTACTGTTCATATCCTACGTGTATAAATGTAGTGTAAGGATGAAAATCGTGAATACTTTTTTTATATAAGAGAATGGTATGGTTAAAACCCATATGTTTCTAGCAATGTATGGAATAAGAACCTTATGTTAGGAAGGAACCTTACAATTTGGTTATCAGTAATGTATGGAAGGAGAATCGTAAGTAAATAATAAACATTACGTTTGTTTTTTAAAAGTATGGTTCATCAACCTTCCTTTTGTAAACGACAATACGTTCTTGAAAAAGTATGGATGATCAACCCTACGTTTATGTTGTCAACCTTACGTTTTCAACCTCACGTTGTCAACCTTACGTTGTTAACCTTATGTTTGAATACTATGTCATCAACCCTACATTTTAAGGCCACGTCCTCAACCTTATGTTTTGTGTTGGAAAGTTTGAAAGGTGATATGTTTTTATGCAGTGATCAACAAGCTGATTATTGGGCGGATTTCAAGCCAGATTTAAAGTCATTTTTAAAATACTACTTTGATAGATTCAAAGACATTTTATTAATGGATTTATGATTGAATTAAAAGGATCTTTTTATGCCAAATATTAAGGGAAGTTACGACTTCATTGTAAATTCAAATTTTTTAATATCATTAATTAGAAGGCGGCTTTTATGGATCTAAATGTGCAGGAGATATGCTCAGCTTTATTATATATATTCTCTCTGAAAAACCAGGAACATGTGTGTATGGTGATCGATCTATTATTAAAATGGTGGAAAAATAGAGCCTGTAGAAATTCACAATTAATCTGCTAATTCAAAAAGGAATGTCAAAGCTCTGTTTTTTTAAGACGAAGGAACTCGATAGAATATTCACTTGTTCTGCATCGAATATCTACTGTGGATCTGTTACTATAGAAGTTGTGAACAATATCTCTATATCTAATGCAACCAGATCAACTCAAAATTGCTTTCTTTTGAATAATAAATATTTTTATAGACTACGATCAATCTGCTATCAATTGAATTTGGTTTCAATTATGAAGATCAACTGGAAAACTACTTTCTGAAATTATTTTTATTTTTGAGTAACCAGCTTCTCGTTATAAGATGTGTTGGTTCGTGTTTGAACCAGAAGGCTTTGTTAGCATGAAGGTTTTAAAGGTGACAACATCCAGTACTCAGTTGTGAACGGGTCTATGGAAAAGTGGACCAGATAGTGAAAATCACCAAGCTTGTGGAGTTGAGCATTGGTGGAGTGGACTAGGGGTCTTCTGTTCCCTGAAACACTATACATCTTTGTGTTTTTGTTTTTACGTATTCCACTTCTTGATCAAATCTGATAATGTATAGAGGACAGAACTTGTTCAATCAAAGAGGTACCAAAACATTGTAAAAGACACAATTCACCCCCCCCCCCTCTTGTGTATAATCTGTAGATTTAGATCCAACACTGCCGAATGAGTACACGGCGTGTAAATACCAAATACACGATGTGTAGTAAGGTTTTTCACCCTTCATCACTGACAAGCCTACACCCCCAATGTACTCGTCCCACACGGCATGTGGAAAAGTATACAGCATGTACCCACAAAGTTTGGGATTTTTCCCAATTTTCCTCATTTTCTCCAAAAACACTTATGGAAAATGGACAAGATAAACACGTACCTCAAGAATAAGAATCGGGTTCTTACAATTTTGGCTTAAAAATATGAATAGTTTGGGATTTACAACAAAATATATTATAATAAGTAAGGATAGTAAGATATTAGGTGCTTATATCATCCATACATCACTTGTGACTCAATAACATGTGCATATAATATTTATCATAAATATTCATATTATACTATTCACCTAAAATTGAATAATTTTAGTAAAATACCAACATTTAACCATAAAAATTTGTAGATGTGTAAAATTCCATAATGAACTCCATTTATATAAACAATTTCTATAAATATTATGAAGTTTATTTTTTATTAAAATCATTATTAACTCAAAAATAACCAATTTCAAAATTTTAAATGATTTAATAACACCTTTGAAAATTAACTAAGGTATTATAAAATTATCATACCACCATAAGACGCCGAATTATTAATGTATGATTATAGTTTATGAAGAAAATTTAAATTTCAAATCATTATATTAATTAAACAATTGAATATAAACATATATATTTTGTGAAAATATCAATACTCTATTAATAATTTCAAAAACATTTATTTACAAATACAATGATAAAATTATTTCATATTACCGTTTATTAGAAGCCATGATTTTATTTATACTTCCATAGAAACTTTTATTATTCTATTGGCTAAATTACTATTCATAAAGGTTACATTACTATTCCAAATTTCATGTTACTATTTCTCTTGTATATATTTCTTAATTTCTAGAAAAGCCACTTATTTCACTCACTATTAATTTATAAAAAAATGTTGTTCTCTATTTAATTTTATGTGATTTAAAATATATGATATAATTTTTTGTGTAATATATAAAATAGAATAATTGAAATTAATTATGATGATGCATACCATAAAATGCTGGGGTGTTATATTGACAATATTTTTAATATGATGTGAAAAAATCATAGTTCCCTTACTTCACAGTGTATAGTCTATATTTTAATAATATATAATAAACTCCAATGTCAAAAATCAAGATTTGGTATCCTATGTATGAAAATATAATATATAAAACATTAACGTTTGTAATTTAATTAACAAATATGGTTAATTATAATCCATAGAAAAAAATCATATACATGAACCATTTGACTGTATTTTACATTTACGTACAAAACAAATTAAAATATGTGATCAGTTTATATTCACATGAAAACAATAATATGTTAATATTATTCTTTTTAACACATCACATATTCAAATTCTGATATGTGAACCATTTCACATACTTGAAGTCTTGTATCCATATACATTTAAGAGAACATTCACCTATGTGGCTCATTTACTTACATGACCAGTCACAAAACCATATTAACCATAGTTGGAGGAATAGTTTTGGGAGCATTAGAATAAAAAATAGTAAATATGGATATGCAGATTTACTAAAATAAGAGAATCTATATAAATATATTACCTTTTTCGATCACATTTTTAAATTCACATATAGATTTCTTCACTTTTATAATTGGTTTCAAAACATTTTTTTCTCAACTATGAAACCTTAAACATTATTTAAAACAACATCCCAAAAACTATAGTATAAATCATGACATCCATTATCATGATATTTTAACTATATAAGAATAGTTTATTTTTTCATATCAAATTTAAATCTCATTTCTTAAAA
Source organism: Viscum album (assembly GCA_963277665.1). Taxonomy (NCBI): domain Eukaryota; kingdom Viridiplantae; phylum Streptophyta; class Magnoliopsida; order Santalales; family Viscaceae; genus Viscum; species Viscum album. The sequence goes on from OY728138.1 coordinate 1,333,424,559, forward strand.
CAAATTGATTTGTTTATTTATGACAAAATACACCACCATGGACATTCCTAATTCTTATTCATTTACATATTTATTAAAAAAATTATAACATGAAACTAATTGGTATCAAAAAAGGATATAAATAGTTAGAAAAAAAAGAAAACAATATCATCATTAGATAATGGTTTTAACAAAATTAAATAAAGTAATTATTTGATGTCATAATTTACAAGTTGTATTTAATGACGTTGGTCATGAAATTAATTCTATAAAATCAATATTCAATTGTTATATTAGGTCTCATTGAGATATATATATTATAGTCGACCTGTATAGTTAAAATATTTTTTTCAATAATGAATTTATTTTTTTAGGAAGACATTATGGAAACCTTTTGTTACACTTTCTATTCTTTTCACTTGAGATAATGTCGTAACATTTTGATTTTTTTCAATCGGGGTATTTATTAGTGATTTTTTTTTATAATAACAATGTGTTATATTTGTTAGAATGATGTTACATGGTTATTTGGTGACCAATTAAAATTGGAAGTTGATGATAGTCACTCATAAGTTGAGAATATACATTGTGTAGTGGCTATATCGTATATTGAAATATGCAGTTTGAAGATAGTCAATCATGGAAAGGATATGGAATATTTACATGATGATTTATGGGTTGATATAAATTTTCTATAACCATTGGTGGGAAAACATTTTATATTACGTCGTATTATAGTAATAGAAGAAGTATAAACATGTATGTATTCATTTGGAATTGGATATTGGAATTTGGGTGAAGGATCATATCAGCACACAATGGTAATGAGTTGTGCACACCATGGAGAGTTCAAAATAAGAGAAATTACTTGTATAAATTCATTTTCAACATTTTGGTGTGATTGTGGAATTCAAGAATTAAATGACATGGTATAACATGAATTTTGAAGATTATGTGCGGACATAGTGTATTTGAGTAACAAAATAATTAGAAATGACATTCAAGCCTTAAATCCTAGTGGTATGGTTTTATTTAGTGCATATAAGTTTCAAAATATGATAACATAATTATACATAGAGGATTTAATTGAGTGTTAAAACCCTTGTATGAATTTGGATTCATGGAAGATGCATTTTGGATGTAATTATAGATTTCAAAACTCGAAGGTGGAACTAGGATCTAAAGTCAGCCACAACGAAACATAAGGTAATTTGGTCATTAAAATTTATTAGGAAAAATTAAATTAAAAATTATGATATTTTTGATATTATTATGCATTCTATATTATTTATTTATTTTCTCTAGAATAGTTTATAATGGGAAACCGTTTCGTATTGGATATCATTTAGCTTAAAAATTTTAAAATATATAGATTATGTTGTGGTCAGAAGTGCCTAATTCATCATCCAACTATATAAGAATAATTTAATGAAAGTATAAGACTCTCTTTTTAGTAAACTAATGATTTAAAAATCTATTTTTTCAAACTCAAATTATATGGTAGACACTAAAAAACTGAGTAGAGGCCCTAAAAGTTATTGTGAGAAAATATGTGGAAATATATAATATTTTATTATAATTTAAAATCATTGAAAATGTGGATCGATTTTAGGAATTTTGAATTTATTTTTTTGATAATATTTAATCATGTTCAATAATATAGCTGAGATGGAATGATCTTGTATAATTATTTTTAGTTTCTTTTAATTATCTTTAATGAGTGACTCATTATTTTTTTACATTGAGTCAATCATGAAATGTTTTATAGAAAATCATAGATAACATTTGAAGAATGTCAAAGGTGATAATATGGATTTATTTTTCATTAATAATATGTTATATTTTATGGAATATGATTATCACGATCATTGATATTTGATTATTATGGAATTAATTATGATTTGAATTTGTGGAAGAGGAATAAAAATATATAGATTCATATTTTATATATCTATGTTTGAAAAATATTTATTTGATAAATTATGGAATGTAGTGTAATATAAATAATTTTTGACTATGTAAAGATAACTTATTCATATTTCAGTTTAACATGGAATAATTATCATCTAGTTAGATGAAAACATTAAACTAGATATTTTTTAGGATATTAATTGAATACCCATAGATGGAAGGTGGAAGATTTTTATGAGATATTGTTGACAATAAAAGGATGATATATTTCTATAATATAAATATATTAATAGTTATGACACAAGGAATAATTAATTGGAACAAACCTAGCCCTTGTGGATTGGAATTTATAATAAAAAATGTTATATTTATTTGATTGATATGGAAAGTAAAAATGTTATCATGAGTTTGAGTTATCCAGTTCTAGAGTGATTATATATATATAGTTATAATAACATATAGATTTATTTATAGAGGAGAAGAAGGATATAATTAATTGATATATCTTTTTTCTTGTGATGAAGGAGAGAAGAGGTCCACAACAGAGTTATGATTATCACATTTGGTCCATTGAAGGAAGAAGTCTTGAAGCAGGTAGTTTCATTACTACACTTATCTGTTTAAATGATTCTATAAAATGAATTCAAGTGATAATTATAACATTTAATTATCTTTATTTAATTGAACTTGTCACTACTATGAATATTTTATTTAATGAAAATATTCAACTCACCTGATGAGAATTTCATCTACTCTTATACTAAAGATAAGGAAGTGGAAAAAACATATATCTTATTATAGTATCTATATAGTGACCCTCTGTTTTCATATAGTAATATTACATAACATTATTGTAACATTTAAAACAATATAAAAAAGGAATCCAAAATACCAAATTAGTTTACTACCATTTGTAACATGGATTCATTTATACTAATAAAAAAGTGACCTAAATTATCTCCCACCATTTTATTCATGAAAAGAAACCATCTTAGATACATCATAAAAAATAAATATCTTCAAAACCGTGGAAATGAAACAAAAAAGCGGCGATCATAGATGGTCAATAAGGGGAAAAAGATACACATAAGCATAAAAATGAGAATTAGGGTATGAGGACGTCATCATAACATTCTAAGAAAATACCTTTCATATAATAAGATTATAAATGCAACTTCCTGGTTCCGGAAGCCACCCAGAGGCGCCCCGTACCCGGTTAGTCACATGGCCTCAAGCACATTTCCTCAAATTCCAGAGGTTGCCGACTAGCAGCGAGGTCCTTGGGTGTGATTGTGGGGAAACTATGCCCTCATTGGCAGAGTACAGAGCGGAAGAAAAATAAACATGAAATAACGGAAGCAGTAATAACAGAAAATATAACAGCAAAAGACCAAATCAACAACTGGAGCACATATGTATGTATTAAATGATGCATGATACATAACTAGGAAAGCATCCAAAACAATTCACGAAGCTGGAAAACACTATACTACCAAAACAAGTACAAAAGAAAAGTAAACAGCTCCTCAGCATCCCAAGACAAAGCATGGTCTCATGCTCTCGTGCTCCAAGAAATCATGTTCAAGAAGTTTTAGGGCGCTTGCCCTTGTCTATACCTGCAACAACATAATCTTCTTGGGCCCAAATGCATAGCCCAAACAGGGTGTGAGATAAAATACCAGTAGGATTTCACCTGAAGATCTGTGCCTAACAGTCAGTGAGTACATGGTAGGTAAATGTACAATAAGCAGTAAACATCAACAGAAAGAAGTGGGTAGTAAATAGTTAGCAGAAAAACAGGATGATACATAGTAGCAATCAATGCACACAAATCAACAGCAGTGAAACAAACAAATAATAATACAAAAACCTTCTTGGAAGTACTTGCAGCCATCCCCTCTGGTCTTATCGAAGAATTACCACAACCCTCTGGGCAGTGAACTCATCCTAACCCCTCTGGCTTGGTCATAAGAATTTATGATACTTTCTATGGATGTTCACTCGGTAAATTTCCCATATAGTCTAGGATATTCAGGGACTCTTTTGAGGAAGATCACGCAGTCTAGCCCTGTTAGCCCCAAGGTCTAGAGACTCTCTATGGAAGCTATCTCGGTCAATTCCTCCTATAGCCTCAGGTATACCACAGACTCTCTGAGGAAGCTCACTCAGTAAATTACTCCTCTAGACTAGAAAGGTTCTTAAATATATTCCAACAAGGTAAGACTCTATGAGGAAGCTCACTCGGTCTACCCTCTTGTAGTCTATAAAATCCACAACTCTCTGGGAGCTCACATGATATATCCCTTCTGTAGTCTATAAAATCTAAGACTCTCTAGGACGCTCGCTCGGTCTATCCCTTATATTCTATAGCACCAGGTTCTCTCTGACTCATGCCAGTCAGTTCATAATAATGCAATAAGGACAATGTAAACCTATAGAGCTACATAGATAACTAAAGTACACCTATAGAGCTACTTAGGAAAATAGTCTACAAGGCAACAAGTATGTCATGAGTTTCACTTCAACCTATAACCTCGAGGCATGAAAACAAGTGTAGCAGCCAAAGGAAATGAGACCCAAAGGTAGTAACAGAACAAATAAAGGGAAAAACATCAAATCACAACAAATTATCCACTATCATGGCCAAATTACCTCTACCCAAGCATACAATCAAGGAAGGAAGACAACGAAGGAAAAACGGGGTAGCACGGAATACCCTGTTCACGGGTATCAATGGAAATTCGCACATAAACACAAATACATTGAACGGTAAGGCACAAACCACCTACCTCGGTCCTTGGAGATCGATATACTTGAACCACGATGGCTGATTATCCATAGAATGTCGTAGATCTGAGAAGACGCACAAAACGTTCAACCTTAGATAACTTGATATGGAAGAAGAAATGAATAAAATGGATCAATAAGAAAGAAGAACTCGCTATTGTGCTTCCAATGCAATCGACAGATCTCGAATCAGAACATATAGTGGATTGGGAATCTGGAGAAGTTTCGGGGACGTACGACGTCTCTCGGTTGAACCAGACCTAGAAGAAGACGAATATGATGATTAAGCGCGACTGCGGTCCGTTTAGTTAAAAAACTAAAAGTACACGGCGTGTATTTTTAAAGTACACGGTGTGTAGTGGGTTTTTTCACACTCCACCAAAACTGGCCTCTACGTTACCCCAACACACAGAGTGTGTGGTCCGGACACGGCCATCACACGGTTTCGAGCGGGAAAAGAGTACATGGCGTGTACTCATAAAGTACACGGCGTGTACTTCAAAAATTTCCAGAAACATCAAAAATTCTCATAAACTCTAGAAAAGAAAATACATACCTGAGACAAAGATATGGGTTCTTAAAAACATCCCCCATTAATGAAATTAATCCTCGAATTTCCCTGGATGGGCGTAGAAGAATAAACCTTTACTAGCTCTGGCCACTGTGATCGAATCTCGGCCTCCCTCTCCCAAGTCTCATCTTGTACTCGCCTGTGCCGCCATAGCACTCGTACCAGTGGAACATACATGCCTTAGGGAACCTTTGTACTATGATCGAAAATCTGGATAGGATTCTCTTCAAACGACGCATGCACTTCATGCTCAACCTCCTCTTGCTGAAAGACATGAGATGGGTCTGAAAAGTAATATCAGAGCTGAGAGACGTGGAAGACGTCGTGCATAGATCGGTACCTCTGAGGTAGTTTCAACTAATAGGAAACCAGCCCAACTCTCTCCAATACCTAAAACGGCCCGACATACCATGGTGAAATCATACCCTGTCTCTGAATCCACTTGTGTCCCAAACTCGGTGCGACACGTAGGAAAACCAGATCTCTGACCTCAAACTCCAGAGGTCGTCTCCACTGATCAGCATAAGACTTAGGTCGAGACTGTGTTGTAGCCATCCTCTTCCAAATCAACACTATCTTCTCTATGGTCTCTTGAAAAATACTTGGTCCTAGCATAGATGCCTCTCTTGCCTCCAGCCAGCATAAGGGTGATTGGAAAGGCTTACCGTACAGAGCCTCATATGGTGCCATCTGAAGGGTCACCTGAAAAGTATTGTTGTAGGAAAAATCCATAAGAGTTATATGCTTCTCCCATGAACTGCCGAAGTCTAGAATACATGCTTGGAGCATATCCTCAAGCACCTGGATCGTGCACTCGGACTGGCCATCAGTCTGGGGATTCTATGTTGTACTCGAAAGTACCTGTGTACCCAAGGACTTTGGATGTCCCTTCCAGAACCGAGAGGTAAAGCACACATCCCTGTATGAAAAAATGGTGTGGAACTCCATGCAGACCTACAATCTCTCGGATGTATGGTCATCCCAGATCATCAACACTGAATGTTTTCTTTGATTGGAAAGAAGTGTGCTACCTTCGTAAGCATGTCAATGATGAACCAAACATCATCACTTCCCAAGGTGACCTCGGTAACCAGGTCACGAATTCCATCGCGACATCGTTCCACTTCCACTCCAGAATGGGTAGCTACTGTAAAAGCCCTGCTGGTCATTGATGCTCTGAATTCACCTTCTGACAAGTAGAACATTTCATGAAGAACCCAGAAACATCTCTCTTCATACCTAGCCACCAGTACTGATGATGAAGATCCTGATACATCTTGGTCGTGCCAGGATGAACTGCAGAAACTGAGGAATGAAAATCTCGCATCAGCTCCTCTCATATGTCTGCTAAAACCCATATGTGTCCCTGGAAAACCAAGATCTCATCCTCACCCATTGTCCATCCAGGAAGAGGGTTCCCTCCTGACACACTCTCTTGCAGGACTAAGGCCTCCTAATCTGATAGTAGCCTCAATCGTACCTGATCAAAAAGTGTAGAGGTAACAGCCACAGATGAAAGAATGGTCTGTCCCTGCCTGTCGTACACCTCTAGATGCATCTGAGAGAACAGATCCATAATATTCCACTCACTGATGGCCTCCTAAACTGCCTGAATCTGAGTTCTCATGCTCAAATCATCATCCACTACATTTCCCTTTCCCTGTGTATAGGCGAGCTCCAAGTCAACGGACTGAAGATACTCGACCCACCTGCATCGTCTTAGATTTAGATCGCGCTGAGTGAAGATATATTTGAGACTCTTGTGGTTGGTAAAAACCACAAAGTTCTCTCCCAGAAGATAGTGTATACAACATCATAAGGCATGAACAACTACTACCAACTCCAGATCGTGCATCGGGTAGTTTCTCTCGTGTGGCCTCAACTGCATTGACCCATAAGCAACGACCCCATCTCCATGCATAAGAACAGCTCCTATCCCGATACCCCAAGCATCACAGTAAACAGTATGGCCCTTTCCCGGCTCCGAAAAGACTAGTATCAGTGCTGAAGTTAACCTCTATTTCATCTCCTGAAAGGATTACTCACAAGAATTTTACCATAAAATCGTCACTCCCTTCTTGTTTTGACATGTCAACGGTGCTTCTTGGCGAGAGAAGTCCTGAATGAAGCATCTGGAGTACCTAGTCAGCTCTAGAAAACTCTGCACTTCAAAAACATTCTTCGGCTGCTCCCAGGAAACTATAGCTCTCACTTTCTCTGGATCCACAGATACTCCATCCTCTGAGATTATGTGACCTAAGAATTGAATCTAATCCATCCAAAAGTGGAACTTTGAGAGTTTATCATACAACCAATGCTCTCTCAGTGTACTCAGAACGATCTCAAGATGTGTGGTATGGTCATGTCGAGTGTGATAGCATACCAAGATATCGTCCATGAAGACCACGATAAAAGGGTCCAAGTATGGATGGAACACCTGGTTCATCAGTTCCATAATGACTGCAGGCACGTTTGTGAGACTGAACAACATTAATTTATACTCAAAGAGACCATACCTTTTCCTGAAAGTTTTGCTAGGTATATCTGATGGTCTAATGTGCAACTGATGATAACTGGACCTCAATTCGATCATTGAGAACACCTGGGCTCCTCGAAGATGATCAAAGAGGTCATCGATCCTCGGCAAGGGATATCAGTTTTTGACCGTCAACTGGTTAAGCTTTCGATAATCCACACAACGCCAAAGGGTACCGTCTTCCTTTTTCACGAATAGGATAGGTGAACCCCAAGGAGAGGTATTGTTTTGGATGAAACCCTTTACCTAAAACTCCTCAAACTACTTCCTGAGCTCCTACAACTCAGGTGTAGCCATCCTATAAGGAGTAATGGACACCGGTTCTGCTCCTGGAAAGAGCTCATTTGAGAAGTCTACCTCATGCTCTGGAGGTAAACCTGAAAATCTTCTGTAAAGACATCCCAGAAATAATACACTACTAGAGGAATGTCTAATTGTGAAGTCCCCTGGTCATCCAGATAATGAATAGCTATCTGGGATATAACATTCTCTATCCCATGATTCTCTTGTCCAGCTCTACTCGCCGGCACATCCCACTCGTCTCTATGAAAGAATGATCCGCCCTCTAGTGATATGAAACTCACCCTGCGGCGATAGAAATCGATGATTTCCTGGAAGGAAACTATCTAGTCCATCCCGAGAATGACATCATAGCCCATAATCTATGGAACATAGAGGTCCCATAAGAAATGACATCCCATAACCTCAAGAGGGCACTCTCTGCCCTGACGTGCACTATATGTCCTCATTCCCAAAGGTTTTTAAATAGTCGACAAGTTGGCAGAAGAAAAGATACAGAGCCCAAGGCTCTCCATGACAGCAACAGAGATAAAGCTATAGGAAGCACCAATATCAAAAAGGGATGATGATAAAACTGAGGCTACTAAGATCGTACCTCGAACTATAGAAGGGATAGGATCCTGCACTTGATAGGTCTGATCCACAACGAAAGACCGGCCTGCACCATGGCCCTATGCCCCTGGCTGACCGCTCTGAGATAATCCACTCTGCTATCGCTGATGACCTGGTGACTGACCTCCACGGCCACGACCTCCACCTCAGCCTGAACGACCGGAAGAACTCCAGTTACCTGACTGGTGGAAAACTTTTGAAGCATCTCCAGAATGCGAGATCATAGAGGAACCCCTACCACCAGCTGAAGGTGATAAGATGTGACAGAAACGTTGTAGATGGACCATCTTGCTGCAATATTGTCACTCCATCGGATCTCTCTGGAACTGAGGCCTAGTATTCCCACTCCTACCGCAGTGGTATCACACAACCTGTCCGCCAGAAGATACATCCCGTGAACCTCGGTCTCCTTGAGAAGACTCTCTGCGATGCTTCCTCTTATCCGTAGGAGGAACACCAGCTCTTGATGAAAAACTGCCAGGGTTCAATACTCTAGAATTCCTCAGGTTGTGCTCAGTGATCAGTGCCCGGTTGACGATGGAGGATATAGAAGTCAACTGGATGATATTCACTAGGGAACGGAGCTCCTGCCTAAGACCGTCCTCAAACTTCCTAGAAAGAAAAAACATATCATCTGCTTGGATCGCTGTGAAACGCTGCAGCTCAGTAAAAAGAGATGAGTACTCTAAAACAGAAAGAGTACCCTACTGTAGACTCATAAATTACCAGGCTCGATCGGCCATTAGGGTCTCCGGATAGATGTAGTCATAGATGGTGCATCGAAAATCATTCCAAGACATATCCTGCTGATGCCCTGACCGAGAGATCACCTCCTACCACCTCTTGGCGATGTCTTGGAGCATATATGTATCCAGATTTACCCTTTTCTCCAGAGGTATCTCTAGAAGCTCAATGATGGTAAGTGTGGCCTCTATCAATGACTCTACAGCCTGGGGTCCTCCATCCCCTGATAAAGTAGGAGGATGATGCTGCTGGAAAACCCGTGTCAACTCAGCCATCGACGGGGTAGGAGGTGGCGCTCCTTGGAAGGTCTGCATCATCCTTAGGAATTCCTCCATGAACTACGCATCATCGCCTTCAATGGGTATAACTGCTAGTTCTAAGTCTAGCATAGCAAGAGGATCAGCAGGAGGTCCCTGGTCGGCTATATCTGGTGTCTGGTCACCGTCTGGAAACTAACGCACGATCAGAGGACATCTCGTAGAAATAGTTCTCAATGATCAAAAGCACACAATAGATTAGGATTAACAAATATTGAAAACATAGGAGTACAAAATGGGAAAAAGGGGAGGAAACTATCAAGTTTTACAAAACACGACTACACAGTGTGTATAAAACAACATGACGTGTTTACATAAGCCATTGACATGGGCGTGTACAACTTCCCATCAGGTCATGTAACACCCCAAACTACACGACGTGTTGTTCCCACCCATGACGAGTACTTGAACTCTAAACCCCTACCCGAGTCTCCTTACACGGCTAACCCACATGGCTCAAACTAACCCCAGACTACACGTCATGTTCCCTAGGGACACGACATGTACTAGACACTGCCTCGACATCCCGTGTAGTTAGTTACATCATCATCTACATGGATGGACCATACACGGCGTGTTTCGAACAAAAATGGCATGTATAAGAGAAGGTGACACGATTCCATGTTATTTTTAACACGGTCGGGTACTTGGGAAAGACTACACGGTGTGTTCTGAATGCAACATGGCATGTCTTAGAGAAGGTCACGCTGACCAGTGTTGCTTGTGACATGGCCAGATACCTGGAAAGAACTACACGGTGTGTTCCTTTACAACACGGCGTGTTCTACTGGAGCTTCCCCGACCCGTGTTTTTAGTGACACGGCCAGGTATAAGGCTCTCCACTACATGGAATGTACATACCGTACATGACATGTTCCTAAAGTTTTTTTCACAACACTGTATTCGTGAAAACACAGTCAGTAACACGGCCTAGAAACTACACGGCGTGTAACCGGAAAGTACATGTCGTGTATTCTAGGTTTTTCTGGGCAGTATCTCAGAAACTACACAGAAGCCCAGAAACACGAAAAAAAAAGCAAAGAGGTGCCAAATTCAGATCCATGAGGGCCTATAATCCCTGCGAATCAAAGTTTGGCATACCCTACAGTCATGCACAAGTGAAAACAGGATCATGATCCACCAATTTCTGATTCAGGAGGGACCATAACACCTCCATAATCAAAATATTGCATTCATTTAAACAAATTACAATACAAAAATCCTCTAACAAGGTAGAAGAGATTCTATAAAGCATCTATCACAACAACATGCATAATCTACACAAAGTCTATCACAACAGCATGAAATCACTAATTCACCCTAAATGGCATGGAAAGAATTCATGGAATTTGGTTTCTACAAGTGCCTATATGATGCATGAGATGGAATACTCTCATCTCATCAGGTTGCGACAGAAATAGAACCATAATATCAAAACAATAATAGTATAAAGAATTTGAATCACTCTAGGTGATATCGTTTCAACCATAACATCTCAATACTAAAAAACTACAATAAACGAGGTAGTATGGATTTTCTTTGTACATAGGTTAGCTACTCTCGGGAACAACTTATTACCAAGTACCGAATCCGTCCTATCACTAGCTACGTCTCCAAACAGTAATGCAAGAGAAAAGAAATTCCTCTGATACCACTTTGTAACGTCCAAGTTTCAGAAGCCACCTAGAGGCGCCCCATACCCAGTTGGTCACATGGCCTCAAGAACATTTCCCCAAATGCCATAGCCTGCTGACTAGCAGCGATGCCCTTGGGTGTGATACTGGGGAAACTATGCCTTCATTGGTAGAGTACACAGTGGAAGGAAAATAAACATGCATTAGTGGAAGAAATAATAACCAACAATATAACAGCAGAAGACTAAATCAACAACTAGAGAACATATGTATGTATGAAATGATGCATGATACATAACTAGGAAAGCATTCAAACCAAGTCACAATGATGGAAAACACTATAGTACCGAAATAAGTACAAAAGAAAAGTAAATAGCTCCTCAGCATTGCAAGCCAAAGCTTGGTCCCCTCCTCTCCTGCTCCAAGCAATCAAGTTCCAGAAGTTGAAGGGCACTTGCCCTTGTCTATACCTGCAACAACATAGTTTGCATGGTCCCAAGAGCATGGCCCAAATAGGGTGTGAGATAAAATCCCAATATGCATTGACCCGATGATCTGTGCCTAACAGTCGGTGAGTACATGGCAGGTAAAAGTAAAATAAGCAGTAAACAACAATAACATGTAGTAGGAAGTAAATAGTTAGCAGTAAAACAGGATGATACATAGCAGAAATAAATCCAAACCAATCAACAGCAGTGAAACAAACAGCTAATAAGAGAGAAACCCTTTGGGAAGTACCCGCAGCCATCCCCTCTGGTCCTATCCAAGAATTACCACAACCCTCTGGGCAGTGCACTCATCCTAACCCCTCTGGCTTGCTCATACGAATTTATGAGACTCTCTTGGGAAGCTCACTCGGTCAATTCCCCTTATAGTCTATGGTAGTCAAGGACTCTCTTGAGGAAGATCACACAGTCTAACCCTCTTATCCCAAAGGTCCAGAGACTCTCTGAGGAAGCTCACTCAGTCAATTCCTCCTATAGCCTTAGGTATACCAAAAACTCTCTGGGGAAGCTCACTCGGTCAATTCCTCCACAAGCCCGGAAAGGATCTTAAAAAGATTCAAACAAGGTAAGACTCTCTAAGGAAGCTCACTCGGTCTACCCTCCTATAGTCTATAAAATCCACCACTCTCTAGGAGCTCACTCAGTACATCCCCTCTATAGACTGTAATATCTAAGACTCTATAGGAAGCTCACTCAGTCTATCCCTTATAGTCTATATCACCACGTTCTCTCAGTCTCGTGCTAGTCAGTGCATAATAATTCTATAAGTCCAAAGTAAACCTATAGAGATACTTGGATAACCAATGTACACCTATAGAGCTACATAGCTAAATAGTCTAAAAGCCAACAAGTATGTCATGAGTTTCACTTCAACCTATAACCGCGAGGCCTGAAAATAAGTATAGCAGCCAAAGGAAACGAGACCCAAAGGTCATAACAGAACAAAGCAAGGGAAAAAACATCCAAGCATGACAAATTATCCTCTAACATGGCCAAATTACCTCTACACAAGCATACAATCCATACATGAAAACATCGAAGGAAAAAAGGGGTAACATGCAATACCCCGTTCATAGGTATCAGTTGAAATTCGTACATAAACTCAGAGATATTGAACAGTAAGGCACAAACAACCTACCTCGGTCCTATTTGACTAATATACTTGAACCACGATGGCTGATTCTCCCTAGAACGTCATAGATCTAATAAAACCCACAAAATGTTCAACCATAGATAACTTGAGGAGGAAGAAATGAAAAACAAGGCTCAAGAAGAACGAAAAACTCACTGTTGCACTTCCAACGCAATTGAGAGAGCTCGAATCAGAGAAAGGATGGAGGCTTGGGAATCCGGAGAAGTTTCATGGCCGTACGACATCTCTCGGTCGAACCAGACCTAGAAGAAGACGATTATGATGATGAGGCGCGACCCCTATCCGTTTAGTGAAACAAAATTACACGGTGTGTATTTTTAAAGTACACGGCATGTTGTGGGTTTTTACTTACTCCACCAAAATCGTCCTCGACGTCACCCCTATAAACAGTGTGTGTGGTCCAGACATCTCCAGCATACGGTTTCAAGTGGGAAAAAGTACACGACGAGTACTCATAATGTTCACGGTGTGTACTTAAAAAGCTTACAGAAACTCCAAAAAGTTTCAAAAACTCTATAAAATGAAAGACATACCTAAGACAAACATATGTGTTCTTACAATAAACCAGAATCATGGATTTTATAACAAAAGTTTAAAGACATGAATCATAATAAAATAATAAACATAATACATGAATGAATAAAATAGGTGCAAGACACGTAATTTTTGAAGAAAGATAGTAATATAAAAATTATTTCCCTAGTAGTCAATGGATTACTACCAAAGTCGTCTTTGTACGATTTCTTTACTCCCCATACCATCTTGGTAGTCATGGTTCACCATCATGGTCATCTTAGTATATTGAGTTCACTCACCATAATATCATGGTAGTCATGTTTCACTCCCAAGTTTGACTTAGTAGTCAAGGATCCCTCCCAATAGCATCTTAGGCTATCTCATTAGATATAAATCATCACCCAATGCATTAGAGGGAGATATAGGTCCCACAAATCTCATAATAAAATCATACAAACATGTGCAAAAAAATCATAAATAATCATATAATAACCCATGAAATTAAATGGTTATCATAAACATTTAATCATATCCTAACCTATGAAATAATATATATGTTTTATAATCTTTTCAAAATCATAACCTGTGAAAATAAGTGTATTTAAAAAGCATATAACACGTGAATGTGAAACATGTTTCATAAAAACCGTTCAATCAAAACATAATCTATTTAGATAAAGAACATGAATTGTAACATTGAATAATTTCCCTAAAATGGAATTAGTAACAACAGAGGATGTCATATTATATTGGAAAATTTTTTAAAATATATTTTGAAATCATCTTTTGAGGAAACTAACCTTTCTTCTATTGAAAAATAATTTTTAAAATAGAATTCATTTTAAGTATTTTTTCTAAATAGGGCATTGAAAAATAATAAAGTAAGCTTTTAAAACCACAAGAAAATTAAGGTCATTTTCCGTGAAAATAATTTTTGAAAACATGGTTATTTAAATAAAACATATTTCTGACTGAAGACAGAAATACGGTCATATTTTTCTGAAAAACATTTATTAATTATGTTATGTACTAATGAGTTAGAAAATGGTAATAATAAATGGATATATCCTAAATAAACATTTCATAATACAGATCATGTGAATTTTTTGAGTTAGGGATCATAATATTTCATTAATATGATAATAATCATAAACAATCCTTTTAAATGATGTGATTGTTTCAAGTATCTCTTACCTCATGGTTTCTTGCAATCATAAACTCCATGTAAGAAAATGAAATTACATTAATCATAAAAAATCATTATAATAATTTGTTTAGTAATATAACATTTAAAATTTATTTCTAAAAACCTCAAAAAATAATGTAGGTTCATAACAAAACATATGACTCAATGAAGACAAATTGAGACAAAATTGTATTACCAATTTGGTAACTATTGAAACATAAATCCCATGAAAGAAATATCATATAATGGATATATAAATACCCATAAATTTAAAAAATGGTCATAAAAATCATTACTTGGAATTACATACGCCAAACAAATAGTTGTGAACATGACATGTATCTCACATATATAAAAAGTGACATGATATTTCATCACCTTGTATATTGAATATCTTAATACTCATTTAAACATCCTATATAATAAATATAATTTAATTATAAACCTATCACATAAACATGTTATTATATCTAATATCATATATGGATTAATTATGACTTTATATTTCTCACTTCTTAACAATTCTATGTTAAAGATTCACTTTAGGTAATGTCCACTTCGTTCAACACATGCATATTAATTTGGTATATCTTTGATCCTTATACATATATCATGATTCAGATATTATAAATAATGATATAAATATCAATTTTATTCGGTTTATGATTATACTAATAATGTATAAATTTTTTAATTATGAAGTGTAATACACCATTCATGGAAATGGTAGGTCGTACCTACGTGTGAACATCGTTTCTGTTTTATTATCATATTGAATGAAAGAAAGAAAGTAAGTAAAAAATAGGTATATATATATATAATATAATTAAAGTGACATTATTATTTCTTATATATTATATTATTTCACTAAATATATCCTTTATTCATTCTGTGTAGTTTTTCTGATGAATCAAAATGCTTTGAAAGGGTATTGGTCCACATTCCTCAAAAGAAATTATCATATTTATTCAAAAATAAAAATTTAATGTTATATGCTACAAAATTAATTGTATAAGGAAAAAAAATTAAATATAATATATATCACATATAATTAGTGCATCCATAATAATTCCTATCCATGAAAGCTGTAAAGAAAAAATAAACAATAATTATTTGTAGAGGTGGAAGTTCAATATACACATAAATAGTATATTTGTTACCCCTTTGATAGTTTTGTGTGTAAGTGTATGTTGAAAACTTAATATAATAATATCTCATTAAATTGAGTATAATTTTCTTATATAATACTTTAATAATTATAGTTTTAGTGGTGGGGAAAAAATAATGGAGATGTAGGAAGAATGTTACCTCTTCATTGGGTAACTCTTTTTGGTTTGCACTAGAGTGATTCCTTGGATTGATATCAACGAAAAAATATGACTATAGTTTTAGGCGATGGATTTTGAAGATACATTTTGGTACATATTGTTCAAGAAAATGTGTCTTGAATGGTGTGAGGAAGTGGGAGGCCGGGAGGCATTTTTATTGTGGGGGAGGTGTGGCACTCTTATAAATATCTGGAAATGGATTTCCACCCACATTTTTCTCATGTCAGGTGTAACCAGTATTTAAAATAATTATATATAATGGAAGATATTATAGAATTATTTCAATAAAATTTCTTTTTTACAATTTTATAGGATATTTTGGGTCTTAAATTTATGTTTTAGTATTTTTTTTATACTAATTTTTTTTCATAATCAACATAATTAATATTAATAAATTTCACAAATATTTTTTGTCATAATTTTTTTTGAATATAATATAAAATATATACTTTTATAAATCTAAATGGTTAATCCTTTTTTTTAAATCCAATCATAGAATATATTGAAAGTAATCTAAATTTAATCCTGTATGTGGGATTAAAATGTGGGTATTTAAAGTAAAAGCATCCAAAAGGTTGCAATGTTTGTATACCAAATTTAAAAGTAAAATTGATTTAAATGAACTAAATTATATTAATTGATAAAAATAAGATATTATAAAACATTTATACCAATAAAATATATAATTTATCCTTATAAATAAATTATATGAGAAAATAAGACTTGAATTATAATTTCTTATTTTTCACAATTCATCCAAAATTGACGTTTCTCATAAAAATAACAAAAATTACAAACTGTTAATTTAAAAGTTTTAAATAAAAAAATTAATATTATTTCTTAAAATTAAATTTCTAAATTAATCTCTAACTAATTATTTATTTTCCAAAAAGTAAATGAATATCAGTCATTCGTAAATAAAATATTTTGAAAAATACTATGTCTTTACCAAAAAATATATATTTCCTTATCAATATATTTTATTTATGTAATAACATTATAAAAAATAGTTGAAAATTATTTATTCATGTTCATATTACTATTTTTAATGGATATTTCATTATTATCTCATTTAAATAATTATATTAAAAAAAGATGTTTTGTAGAAACACTGTGTTTTGTATCAGGTGTGCCAAGTCAGTGTTCTGTGCAACGTACTCCAACTCAGTGTTTGTGTGCAATGGATGCCAATTAATTTCCATTTTGAAGATATTATTGAATATGTTAAATGTGATATATTAAGGAAAATTTAATTTATTTAAGAAAAAAAGGTCCATAAAAACTCATGGGGTTACATTCTGTCCCCCTTAAATTGAATTTCACACTCGAAATTCATCATTTGGAAAAAAGGATGATACTTTATCTTCATAATATCCTAAAGTTACCTTGTATTTTATTATAACTATTTATTTCTATATAAAACATTTACTTGGTGAGTAGCCTTTTTTCCATTAACTTTCTCTTTATGATACAGATTTTCAACTAGTTGTTGCTCAAAAGAAGTATCATGGTCCAACAGTCTGACATATGAGTTTAGTCATTATGAAGGGTCGGGTATTTACATCATTATGAGAGACACATGGAACAAGTTATTTACTAGAGTGATAATTCTAGGAACTTACAACTGATATGATACCTTCCCACTACGATCTATAATCACAAAGTGGTGGATATACCTAGGGAATAGTTTCCCTTTCTTTTTTGATCCTCATAACCTTATTATAAAGAGAGATTCATGTATAATAATTTTAACCCAATTTAATTTCTAGATCACAGTTATGGTTATCATCATATATTTTTTACCAACATTAAGCTACCTTGATATGATACTAAATGGTTTTATCCTTATCTTAAATTTCATTAGAGATCTCAGGTCACAATAGCTCTATTTCTCCAACTAAATTCATGCAAAATAGATCTCTAAACTTCTTCCCATGGAGTACTACATAAGATATAATCCAAATTCATTAGTTAAATATATTAGTGTATGAATACTCAATTAGAGTATGGTTTTCATCCCAACAACATTTGAAATATAGATAAAAAGACCTGGATAAATCTTCTAGGGTTTGAATTGTTCTCTCATAATAACAATTTGTATGCTGATAATAAGAGGTGATAAATCTCAATTATATATCATGTGCTTGTTTAATAAATTGATTTAACATTGAGGTGAACCTTATATCTCAATCTAAAACAATAAATATTGGTACTCAATGAATCAATAAAACATCGTTAAAATGTATTCTGGAAAGTTAATAAAGAAAGAAGTATTTTCCAATAGCAATGAAGTGTGATGACATTGTAAGGAGATCAACTAACACCCATATAACATTAAACCATTTAGTCATTTTGGGTAGTCTAATAAAAAAATCTATTTTTATGTTCTCCTATTTACATTCTATTATGAGTAATGGATGAAACATCCCCTGTGGATTTTTTCTTATAGACATACCTTGTAGGGATACTAATCACTACGAGACTAAATTTGTGATATCTCCCCTCAATACATCCCATAAAAAGTATTATTTCAATTTTATATACATCTTCATACATCCAGGATGAATAAATAAAAAACAAATATAGGCTACCTCTGATAGCTCCTTATTTAAATATGGTATGGAAGGAACACATACACTATTCATAATCCTTGACATTCCCTCCAGATCAAGTTTTAACTCAAAAAAAATTTCTAACATCCTTTTGAATCTCTACACCATTATAATATGCCTCCAAAATATTCACTTGGATAGAGGGTTGAACATTTAATTGAAAAAGATGATATTTTCCCCTTCCATTAGGAATTCTATCTTCATCCTCTTCTAATCATAAAATCATGAATCTTTCGTATCAACATCATGGATAATGTAGCAATATCCATTTAACTCAAAGAATCATACACCTTGTTCTCTTTCCCATGATGGTAATTTATTGAGCATTGATAATCATTTATCAACTCAGAATACATTCTATGGTTCATGTTCGTCATGTTCTATGTGAATATATATTATAGAAATTTATCATTGTCATATATATCTCATATTTATCTAAAAATTTAGTTCACGGTTATATTTAATTCAAAAATAACCCCTCCAAACTCGAAATCATAGGATTAGTTATTTTTCTCATTAATCGTCAATGGTCTTGAGGCATAAAATATAACCATGTCATTATACATAAGAACACTTCCCAGACCGTTCATGGATGTATCACTATAGATTATAAACCCCTCTTTATTTCGGGATGATTTAAGAAGAGGTGAATGGACTGATTATTTTTTATTTCCTTGAAATTTTCCTCACATTCATTTATCCAAAGAAACACAGAACCATTTCGAGTAACTCGGTTAGAGAATTTTATAGTCATGAGAAATCATCCACAAACCATTGATAATATATAGATAAATTATGATATCTATAGATTTCATTCACCATGGTTTGTCTAGGATAACATTAAATAGCCTCTATCATTGATAAAACAATTTTCATACCATATACTGAGATTATGTGACCAAAAAATGAAAAACATTTAATCAAAAATTGACACTATAAATTTTTCGGATAGATTCTTTTTCGATAGGGCCTTTAGTATAATTCGTAAGGTATTTTCATTTTCATCCGTGTTCTTTAAATAAATAGGAATATCAACTATGAATACTACCACGATCTGGTCATGGTGTTCTCCTATGACTATATTCATCAAATACATGGTGATAGCTGGGGAATTAGTAAGACATTAAGGCATCACTATTTTTTCATATTGTCCATAACGTTTACTAAATAACATCTTGAGTATACCCTCCTTCTAAAACTCAATTTATGATATCTAGATGTTGCTTAATCCAGGAAATGTTTGGATCTCTATATATTTAATCAAACGAGTCTCCAATTGAGGGGAAGGAATACATTTTTTATCATCATCATTTTCAACTCCAAATAATCCATGAATAGTTATATTGATCCATCATTATTTTTCAGAAAAATAATATGTCCACCCAAAGGTAACTCACTTGGTCAATTGAATAACTTATAAAGGGTTTCATAGAGTTGCTTATTCAATTCATGCAACTCAATGTGGGTCATTATATATGGAGTATTTTCAATTGGTTTGAAACCAGGTATGAGTTGTATTGAGAAACTAACTTTTCGTTTTTCTGGAAGCCTAGTCAGCTCTTCTAGAAAGACATACAAAAATTCGTAAACAATATTCATATCAAGTGTGTTGATTTCTTCTACAAATGTTGGAGATAAAAAACAATTTTAAATTGAAATTATTTCCCATACACTGGATTTAATATCCATAGGAAGTTTATTCTTATCAACACATTGATGGATGATCATAAGAGGGCTTTAAATATCAAATCTAACTTCCCTTACTTGAATTTTGATATGGTATTTAAGTAGAAAAACTAATACAATACTATGATGACATAAAATTCAATAAAAGGATGAATGAAAATATTTTCATGAAGAAAATTCCCAAAAATATCAACTATAGTTGAATTATTTACATGGGATGTAACTATTTTACCATTAGGTTTCTTCACTAAAAATTGCACATACAATCATTTTGGTGGAATATTAAAACTCTTATAAAAATTGTTAGATTTTAAAGAGTGGGTGAATCCATAATCAAATAATGCATTAGTCGTTCTATATTTGATGTTATCTGTACCTTTAACCATGAATTTATCACACCCCTCATCATAAATAGAGATTGTGTGATATTTCCCCTTCTACCTTGATATAAGAGTTTAATGATGTCATTCATCAACACCAAACCCTATGTTTTGGAATTGGCTAGAAAATTTCCCATTATCCTTACACTTATATCATTAAATAATGGGAGGCTAATTATGTGTCGCTTTTGCTCCATTTTAACCATTAGATAGGCTGTTATGATAACTTCCGAAATGAATGTTCTTGTGGACATCCCTTCAATAATACAACAATTTATTAGACCCCTTAAATTTCCCCCATGTTTATTTCCACAAACAAAGCATAGGGGAAATCTCATATTCATATATTCTTTTTTTTAGAATTTCATTTAAAATGAATCTTCCTATTCTTGTCAAACCCATGTTATTGATACCTGAATCCATCCTCAATTTCAACCATTATTATAGAATGCTCAATATCATCATATCTACTAAATTATATAATGGAAAATTACCTTCTCAAACATGGATTAATCGAATAAATGATAAATTAAATTCACATTTAGTTTGGATTATAATTCCTAAGTAATACCTTTTCTGTCGTGTGAAATTATCCTTATTTATACCAACAGATTCATCATTCATTTTATTCATCTCAATGAACTGTTTCTCAATCTTATTATGAAGAATCTGATAATTTCAATTCTTAAAAAATAAGTACTTGAATATGTCCCAATACATGGATTCAAACTCATCTTGTTTCCTCACAATCTTGATTAGCATCCAACATAGGTCTTATTTTCCTTCTAACTGATAATTAGCTAGAATGAATATATCATGATCAGAACATTGGAGGATAAATAATATCTCATTAGTATTACTAATTAATTATTCATCAACAAGGGTATTAGAAGAACCTTGAAAAGTAGGTAGATGTTACCTCATCATGGAATCAATAGAATGTAGTTCCTTCTTTATCTCATTTGGAATACCACCATGATTCATATATTTATATAATTGGGTGAGTATAGAAATAAGTGTTTTCATTCCTACTCCCACATTATAAGGTTTATCATGAGAACAATAATTACCTCATCTATTGCAATAAAAATTAACATAGTTCTTTTGGGTTCCCTCCATTAACTAAAACCAAAATAATTGCTAAGGATATAGTTATCATAAGGAGGAGCCACATAATCATAAAAATTCACATATAGAATGTCTAAATTATCCCACCTCCTATAATCTAGGACACATTAGGTTTATCCTAGGTTATTTGAAGTTATCTTCTCTTTAAATCCATCATGATGGTTCATGATGATTTTGTGAATTCATGAGGAATATCCCATAAGAGGGTCAAGATTGGTGTGCATCAAGGATCGTTGTCATGTACTAGGTTACATTAAGTCAGGCACGAACAACCTTGTCATAGTTGTTACTTCTTTGTATATTTATACCAAATCCACATCCACATTAATTATCAGACATGGATGTATTACTTTTAAACTACATACTCTATTCTTTACCAAAATTAGCGTACATTTTCTTATACATTTCTTTATCCATATACATATTCATGGACATTTCTTTAGGGTTCTCACTATGGTTTTATCATCCAACCATTAAAAGGTTAACTAAAACTTTTCTCTAATACAACCTATAGTTACACAATATTTTCAGACATTAACAATGCATATCCTTTTTTTAATACTAAAACATTATAAAAATGGAAGTCCAAATTCAATATTAGTGTATTATCTTTGGAAACATCAAGACGTAAACTCAGGGACATAAGTGAACTAGATACTCCCAGACTAGGTTTTTTGTGACAACCATCCTTCTTAGAAAAATCAATCTTAATACATATCATCATAACATGAGAAAGGAAATATAAAAAAATTTAGGTAATATTCTCAATAATGGTAAACTAGTGATAAAAGTAATAATTAACTTGATCATAGGGGGTTGAGCATGTGATCATAATATTAGAAGATCATACCCTAAATATAATAATAATATAAAAATGAATCATAGAATAAAGAATGTAAGTTATTAAAACATGAATACAAAGGGAATAAATAATATAATCCATGAAATAATAATATAGTAATAAGAAAATTAATTGTGTAGGACACATAACACTGTAATAATTGTTTCTATAGTAGTCATGGAATCACTTATAATGCGCTCTTAGTATTATTTTTTCACTCACTATACCATCTTGGTAGTCCTGGTTCACTCCCATGGTCATATTAGTTATAAACTTTTACTCACCATACCATCTTGGTAGTCATGGTGCACTCCGATTTCCATATTACTAGTCATGGTTAACTCCAATGTCCATCTAAATCTATCTCATGATATATAAATCTTTAAACAATGCATTAGAGGGCGATATTGGTTCCTCCCTTCTCATAGTGATATCATACATACATGTTTCAAAAAATCATAAATAATCAAATCATGACCCATGAAATTAAATGGCTATCATAAACTTGTAATCTTATCAAAATACTTTGATAAAGATATGGGTTTCATAATCATTTCAAAATCATAAGTTGTGGAAAGAACCATGTTTCAAAAGCATATAAACCATGACTTGTAAATGGGTTTCATAAACACAATTCAAAAAAAACACAATCATTTCAAAGAAACAATATAAATGGTAACATTTAATCATTTCACCAAAAATTCAAGAATAACATATTTGGATTTTAAATTATAATTGAAATAATTTTAAAATAACTTTTGAAAACATTTCTTGAGAAAAATATCCATTATTCATTAAACAAATAATTTTAAAACAAATGTAATTTTTTAATATATTTCTATTATATGAATGATTTGAAAACATTTAAATGAAACATAGAAAACTATAAAACTTTTTTAAAATCAATTTCCCCTGAAAAAACTTGTTTAATTTTTGTAAACAGATTTTTTAAATACAACTAATTTCTGATAGAATAAAGAAATATGTAATGATTTTTATTAAAAAAATTTCTTAATCATATTTAGTTCCAAATATTAAAAAAATATTAATAATTTTAAATATCATGAATAAATATATGTGGAAAAATCTCATTACTATTTTTTAGAGCTAGATCACTATATTTAATCAATATGAGAAAAATCACAAACAATCCTAATAAATGAAGAGATTATTTTAATAACATAATGCTACATAGTAACATGGAATCATATACTCCACATAAGAAAATTAAATTACATAAAGCATAAAAAAATATTTATAAAAATTATATTCCTTATATAAAATTTCAAATGGATGTTTATAGATGACAAAAAATAATATAAGTTCATAACCAAACATTTGTTTCAAATAAATAAAATAGAGGAAAGACTGTATTACCAAGTTTCTAACAACTAAAACACAAAACCCATGAAGAAAATATTATTGAATGGATATGTAAATACATATAATTTTATTAATAATAATAATATAATAATTTCAAGGGAATTATATACACTACACCAAATAAATGTGTGGGGAAACATGGTATGTATCTCATAGATATAAAAAGAGATATGAAATTATCGTACCATTTGTCTTGACTCTCATCGTACTCAAACAAAATTCCTATATAATAAATATTAATTTATTTTAAATATATAAAAACTCATATTATTATATCTAATACCATATATTGTTTTATTTTCACATAATAATAACTACTTGTTAACAATTTAATATTAATAATTCACTTCCTGCAATATCTGCTTTGTTATTCGCATGTGTCTTAATATGTTATATATTTGGTCACTATACTTATATTATGATTTATAGAGTTTATGTAATGATATGAAAATATTTTATATAAACTAAATTTATATTCTAATAATACATATAATATAGAAGTATAAAATGTTATATACTATTCACAGGGATAGTTGGTCATAATTACGCCAGAAAGTCGTTTCTATTTTAGTATGGTATTGAAAAATGAACGAAAATGAAATATATGTACAAATTTATATAATATAATTAAAGTATAATTATTAATTCATATATATCATATACAGTCACTAAAAACATCCCTAATACATTCCATATAGTGTGTGAATTAATAACATCACTTTGCTGGGGCGGTAGTCCAGACTTACTAAATAAAATTATTGTATTTACACAAGAAAAGAAATTTTAAAGGAATGAGTTATAAAATAACTACAGATGTATAAACACATAATATATATAATATTTATCTTATATAAACAGAGTTTACATCACTATTCCATGCCATGAAATGGGGTAATGGAAAAATTGAACATAATAATTTCGTGCAGCGGTCGTTCGTTGTGTGTGTAAATAGTATGTTCGTTTCCCATTTAATAAATATTTATTTAATATTTGGCCTAAAAATATTATAATGAAATAATAATATATTTATGGGAGTTTTTTATTATATAATAATTTAATAAGTATATTTTAGGGGGTGAATAAAGAAAATAAAAGATAAGAGCTTAAGAAAAGATGTTACCTCTTCATTGTGTAACTCATTTTGGTTTGCACCAACGGGATTTTGTGGATTAATTTCAACCCAATGTGAGGATTATAGGATTATAGGATTGATTTTTATGAGCTATTTTGTATGAAATTTATTTATCCAAAGAGTATTTAGATATGTGAGTAAGTAGAAGGAGAGGATGCCTTTTACAGTGGGGGAGGAGTGGCACTATTTTAAATCTATTGAAAATGAATTCACCCATGTCATTACCATTTAAAGTGGATACAATAACAGACCAAATTATATAAAAGTGATGATATGGTATTAATAATTTCATAATATGTCTCTTTAATATTTTTATAGGTCTTTTTGGGTATTAAATTTAATGTTTAGTACTTTGATAACCAAATTTTTCTCTGAATATTTATAATTGATTTCAATCACCTTCACTACTATTGTTAGTAAAACACTAAATTTACCTCAATAGAAAATATAAATTAGGATGATTAATAATATGGAATCAATATTATTAAATACCAATAACATAATTTTTATAAATTAATTTACATTTAATCTCAAAGACGTAAAGACAATGCTGGGTTTTAAAATAAAAAACATCAACAACATTAGTATTTTTTTATAAAAATAACAATTTAAAATTGATTAAAATGAAATAATTTGGAGTAATTGATAAAAAGATGGAATAATTGAACATTTAATGAAATTTAAAATTTAATTAACCATATAAATTAATTAGATAAAAAGTTGTTTTGAATTAAAAGTAGGTATTTTTAACTATTCATCCAAAAATGATCTTTCTTATAATAATCCCAAAAATTCACCCAATGATAATATAGAATTTAAAATTTCAAAAAATAATTTCTTTTTATCAAATAAAATTTTTATGTTTGTCTAAATTCATTTTTATTTTTCCTTCACAGAAGGACATGAAAAGGAGTTCATTTGAGAAAATAATTTTTTAAGACATATAAAGACATTTCAAAAAATTATATATTTCATTATAAATATGGATTATTTATTTAAAAACATTACATAAAATATTTTAAATGTTTTTGTTAATATTTATATTTCTATTGTTAATGGGTATGTAATTATTGAATCATTTATTTAATTATATCAAAAAAACCAGTTTAGAGAAACTCAATGTTGTACGTAACCTACATGAAGTTACTGTTTCATATAATGGAAGCCAATTTGGTGTTACATATAATTTATACATGGTTTTGTCTTATTTAAGTAATTTTTTAATTTTTTCAATTTAATATATTAATGAAATTTAAATTTATTCGAGTTAAACAATTTCCATAAAACTTTGGGTGTGAAAATATACCTAGGCCTTAGAGGCATAGATATCACACTTAATATACTAATCGAAGAGAGATATATGTGCACATAATCTAATAATACAACCTCATGTCTATACAATATTTAAGACCCTACCTGAATATGTTCATAAATGCGAACAATATGGAGTGAACCTTGGGGGTTAATGCATTATCCCTAATATGTTGTAAAGTAAGTAATCTGTTGCATGAAGTGAAACTGATAGATTCTTGTGTCCAAAAAATAATTGAATCTTTTTTGGTGTTATTTCATTATCAAAATATAATTTTATACTCCTTCTATTTTCATTACCATGGGACAACAATGTAAAAATATTGATCCCATTTTTATATTCCATTGGGTAATCATGTTTACAATTGGAGAGATCAACGATGATAGAGTGTGACATTGAAAGGGTTACATAATGTAATTGAACAAGATAAAGAAATGGTTTGAATATCTAATAAGTAAAAATATAATTGGGGTGTCACCGTAATTCACCCCTATATTAATGTGAATACATATATTATTGTCCAAAAAAGTGGTGGAAAATCATAAAGGTCATAATTTTATATTCCATCCTTAAATATTTTTTAAATTTTTAATATATATATTCTCACATCCATCCAACAGCCCTAAGGCCTTCACTTTTTTTTATTTATTATAATAAAATCCCATTTTATGTGATGAAGGGGGAACCCAAACAAACTTCATGAACATTATACAAATCACAACCCAAATGTCAATATGAGTAAAACTAGTCTGAAAACATGAAGCTTCCCCTCCCCAACATTTTATCGTGATAATGCTCTCCACCAATACAAAGCTGATCATAAAGAAAGTGTCTGGTGTCAATGAATAAGCTTAATCTAATTGGTGACTCCTTACATTCTAAAATATCCAAATCCAAAAATCCTAGCAATGATGAACGACCATCTCATGAACCACATCTGGGGCCTATTCCATGCGGTTGTGTCCGGTTGTATCACCATTCCCATAGACCACACTATTTTCCACATAGTGAAAATGAATTATATATCAAATTACACAAACCAAGCACAATATCAAGGATGAAAGCTGTCGCCACTAGCATAGATTTACATTAGGGGAAGTTCCATAGAACCAACACTGTAAATGAAACTACCCAAAAGTTCCCACGAAAATCCATACAATACTGTAGATATAAGAAATCCAAATGTGTAGGTGATCTAAGATGTAAGGTACTAAATCATCACCACCTAGGGCTGGGAGAACTAGAAAGGACACCACAGAAGCACCACCATGGAGGGGATCTGAGTAGATCTATACCAAAAAATGCAAATATCGACTAAAAGTATAATGATCTTGATAGAGGAAGAACCCTCACAAGCTACCGAGTCAGTAGAAACCACCAAACCAGTGATAGGAAATTATCAAATTGTGACTAGGGTCGTGTTGGTGGCTTTAAAACCATAGAATGAGCATAGCCTACCAAAAACCAATCCACACATCACCAAACCACTGGCTTTTTCATAATGAAATTGGTTTTGTGAAGAAACTGCTAGAAGAAAAAACTAGAAATCCTCTCCCCCCTCCGAGCCGCTGTGGAGAAAATTTCAAGCCTCGTTAGAATGTAGGAACCATCGCCCTGCAATGCCAACTCTGAGATGAGATGAGCCGCAGATCAGATCCACACTAGAAGTTGATGAGGACAAGTAGAATTGGAGAAGGAAATCCTAAACACGGATGAGCCAACATTGGAACTCACCAACCCCAAGCCAAGGAAGATGATTCCGAGACTACTGAGCACATCAGAAGACGGAAGGAGAAATCAGTGAAAGGGGAACCTAAGATGTTGTGAGAGAAAAGTAGAAGCTTCTATGTGGCTAAAAATATTAGCATATATATTCACACATATATCCTATTATCATTACTATAACTATCATTGGTTATTTTAAAAAAAATATGTATTAGTTATTTTGGGTTCATGTAGAGGATATATTTAAATATTTACTTTATAATGATGTCTTAATAAATAATGATAACGAAATATGTGATGTAGTGACACAGAACTGATCAAACAAAGGTGACTCTTGAGTGTTATTCATGGGAATCATTCATTCTATGATTGGTTTTAATTTGTAGAGGTTCTTGGAAAATTTATATGTAAAATTATGGGATGAAAAAATAGATTTGGATTATGCTTCATGAGAATATTTCAAATCGAGTGGTAATGAGATATCAGTGATAAAATTAAAATTACAATATAATTCTAAAAATGAGAAAAACAAGAGGATAAGAAATAATGAGAGAAAACTTGAAAAAAATGATACATACATCAAGGTATGTGTGAATATTTATTTAATATTGTTCTAACATTATTTAGTAATAATGTTACATATTTTGAAATTCAAATTCCTCTATGAAGATTGCAGCAGATGGTGATTTCATGGAACAAGTGGACATGATGTTAAGTCACTAATTTGAACATTTATTATGTTGTGACGATGATGATATATAATATATTCATTAAAAGTTGAATCAATTAGAAATTATACTTGTAGTGGAAAACGTTTTCCTAAAATATTTGTTTTTTTTTGGAACATAAAATAATCTATGAGAAGTCTTTTACTTAAAATAATATACTCAATGAGTTGGTGAAAATATGAAGGAACCAAGTGACTTGATTGGAGAGTATTGAGATGAATAAGAATACAAAATGGACACAAAAATGATATAAAATAAAGTATTGTTGATTTAAAAACAGATTTTGAATAGTGGGAAAAACATTTAATGTAAGCTGGATCAATTATTGAGTACGTGGTAGATCAAATAATGGTTATCTAAGTGATTATTAATGAAAATAAAATGGAGTAAAATACCTTAAATGAAATGAGTGATGTCCCTCCCATGATAACCTCAATAATTCAATTACACAAATGTGTACATATAAAATTAGTGAGTATGACGAGGGATCTTGTAAAATATAGAAGTGAAATGTTCAAACGAAAGGTAGTTTTGGGTTCTTATTATTATATAATCATGGAAAAATAAATGAATTTTTGTATAAAAGAAAAGGGTATCAAAAGTAAAATAATGTATTTTAAATCTTCTTAACCTATGAATGACAACATGAGGTATAATTTTATCAAGAAATGTTTTATTTGTGTCATCCACATACATATGTCATGGTAATATATTAATAATGGTTAAGGTAATTCCAAGAGAAGAATCCATGTTCTCATGTTTTGGGGTAAGAAAGTTATTAATAAAGAATAATATGTCCTGCTGAAAAAAAATCATCAACTGAAAGAAATGAATGGATATAATAAAATATATGGTTCATTACAAACAAATGATGTCTGATTCATAATAATTTTTATTGAGAGACTGAAATATAATATATATTGGAATAATGAAGTAATTTATGTTGAATATTATAAGTATTGATATTTAAATAGAGACACCATAAGGATAATAAAGTCTTGAGTGATTTTAATTTCTATCAAGGAGGATAAACATGAAGCATACATAAGTTGTTTCACAAATTATACCACAATGAAGGAGGTCAAGATCAGTAATAGAGATGCACTGTGGTAGATAAATCCAATATATTGATGTAGTGATAAATAATAGATTTAATAATCTTGTATATGTTATATTACTCTCATCATGAATATGAATCAAAATTTAAACGATATGGAGGGTGATAATAAAAATATCCAAAATGGTGTGTGTAAGAGTAGTTTTGAAATAAGTGTCACTAATAATGATTTTAGATGAGTTGATATCCCTATGTTTGATCATATTGAATAACTAAATTCACATACTAAAGGGTGTTTTTATAGTACCCTTATCCACATATATTAAATTTTTATAAATATTTTTGGATTGTTTTATGATAAACGGGGACATATGATAAATAGGGTGAGAATACTTCAAGTCATGATGTATTTGGAATGACTTTGATGTTTTTTGAATATTGATGTTACTGAATCATGAATTTTAAGTCTCATAAGAGCACAATCTTGGATTAAAAGTTGTTATGAAACATAAATATAGATTTTTTATGTGGTAAATTATATAGTTTCGAAACCATCATGTTGATTCAAACCATATAAACTCATATATATGATTGAATATTAAATAATATATCTTTATGGAGAAGTTGAAATATTTATTTTTTTAATGTAACTAGTGGAATCATCTTATTGACTTTTAGGATGCTAAAATATGTGATATGACTCCCTTGATGATACTTAACTCAATAAATGGTGAATGAATTTAGTGGGATATTTTTTGTGATTTTATGGCTAATTACCTCATATAGAAGAGTAAAAATAACTTATGAAGGAAGCAATGTAATAAATTTGGTGGGGTGTTATGATTTTATTACAACAACTGATATGGTTCACCCAAATTGTTAAATATGGTTTATTTATTAATGAACGTGTGAAGATTTTATTTAAATAACATGATGATTCTTCATGAAATTATCTAATCAAGATGCATGAATTTATGGATGCAACTGATTATTATATATATAATTATTTTTATTAACACAAATTCCAGTTTTATGCTCATGGTTTTTACTCAATGGTATAAGGTATTTGCTTATAATAGTTTTCTAAGTGGTATGTTTAGTCTATTTTAATATTCAATAATGTAGCGATAGTTGAAAATAATTTTGATCTTAAAAGATGAATATGTAAGTGGACTATGTCTTTTAAAAAACGTTGATAGTGGGAAATGAGATTATTATTTTTGGCGAATGAAAAAAGTTGATAACTAGTAGTATAGAGGGTGGAATAACTCCATTATGTCAAAATTAAAATTAGTGATAGAAATTTTGAGACATCTATTAAATACCATGTTTTTATTAAATTTCTAAAGGGGGTTGAATTATAATGCATCATAAATATATAAATGTTTCATAAATATGATGGCACTATATTATAATGGATTTATATTTGTATTTATAACAAAATATATAGGGGGAGAATGTGAAAATAGAGGGGTTTCCTATTGTATTATTTTTACTACAACTGAATAATTGATGTGTTGGTATTAAAGGATATGGATAATTTTTATCAATTCATATATGCAGTTTATGGTTTTTATCCAAACAAAGAGAACACACTTGGTATAGAAATAACATGGAGTAATGAGAAATACAGGTGAAGGTATCATATCATGGAAAGGCTAAGAAATATTTTCATAATTATAGATAAATGAATATAAATTCATAGAAATGATTTATGGAAACTTTCATATTCTGATTTATTATACAAATTGAAGGAGTATAATCCTATATATATTAATTTAGAAGTTATCATGAAGAAGTTTAGAGAATGATAATATCACCAATCCATAGTGGTGACTTTTCTATTTGATAATAAGTTTAAAATGGGTAATATAACATGGATAAATTCATTATGTAGATCATGGTGTAATAAGGGATTACATGTAAAAAATTCAAAGTAAAAACATCTATTTTGAATAGGATTTATCAATATAGTATTTTTGAGTGAGTAAGGAAGAAAAAATGGGTTGCAGGTCGTTATTATCAATGGTTTGGATGTCACAGTACTTAGAAAAAGAACTAAAGTCAGAAATTGATCGTGTAAATAGAAATATAAAATCTCCTTATGTGTTAAAAAATCCTATAATAAATGTTCTAAATAGATTAGGTGTCTTATTATGGATTTTTTTGTTTGAATATTTAGGGTGAAACAAGGTGGTTATGTGGTCCATGAAATAACATAATATTACTTGGATATCTGGTTATTTTTTTTAAATATGATTGAAATAAAAATAAATCCTCTATTAAATATTTTGATTAATAAAATTTTGGTATTTGTTTCTATATAATATATAGATAATGGGAATATATACATGAAGGAATCCATTTATTTATGAATTTTAAAAATATAATTAATATGTCGTGGTTTTATGTGCACCACATCATAGTCACATGAGATCATGAAATTCAATTCTTTAAAATAATGATATAATTTCCATTCTAGATATTTCAATTTTGGGTGTTCTAGAGTCTATGGTTTAGGTAGACATCAAAATATTCATGGAATAGGTTATACATTACATAGTTAGTGAAAATGTGGAAATATAAATTCATTTAGTGGAATTTAAAAATATAAATAATATGTCAATCATTGGAATTTTGATTGAAACATTATCTATATAATTGAAAATATTAACTCATTTATTTCACCTAGAACTATCTCAAAGAATTATTAACAGTTTTTTAAGTCTCTTTAATTACAAACTAATGGTTGTTTGAATTTGAGTGAATCGTGGAATATTTTAGAGAAAATCATGTTAAATCTTTGAAGAAAGATATTGGTGATATTTTGGAAGTATTTTTCATTAATAATAAGGGTAATATTATGTGATTTTATAGTGATCATCATAGATATTTCATTATAGTGGAATTAATAATTTTTTAAATTAGTTTAAGAGGAAACGGAAAATATATACTCATATTTTATGGACCTATATTTCACTAATATTTTTTGTGCTTTTTATGTAAATTAATGGAATGGAAATAACGATTGAATAAGAAAGAGAGTGTTTCTATATTTTATCTTGACAAGGAATCCTTTTGATCTATTAATTTTGAAATATTTGACAATATATTTTTAGAGGTATTAATTGAATATACATAGATTAAAAGTGGAATATTATTATCTAGATATTTATTATAATAGAATAATGAGATATTTATACAATATCTAAATAATTTTGGGGGATGACATGTTTAATGGAGACTTGGAACAATATTAAAAATTTATTATAGGTCATGATAGATATCTTATTCTATTTATTTTTATGTTATGTTAAGAAGAAAATATAGAGTTTTATTGACAAATCAAGTTCTGCAGAGAAGACTAAAGGGGGAGAGTTTGATTGACACATCTTGTTTTAGAGAAAAATGTAGGAGAAGAGAATATCATCAACATAACTATTTTCTAAAGAGGTATAGTAGAGGAGACGCATTGTGGGGTCCCATTGATAAAATTTGGTTTATTTAAAGAATAATTCTTAGAGTTTATGAAGTTCCATTATAACACCAATTAAATTTAATGATTTAACAATTATCATAACAAAAATAATTCCATCATAAAATATTATTAATATGGTGGTTTTCAATACTGGTATTAAACATTCCTGGAATATAATGATTGGACTCATATTTGGTGGATTTGATCTAATTTATTAATAATGAATAAGATAATGGTGAAGTGAATCTTGTTAGAGTATCTATCACAACTTGAAGATTACCAATGATCATTATATATATATATTGATCATGGAGAGGCATGTATGTGTAATAATTTGAAGATATCCTAATGTATATAAAATATTGATGTACTTCATCAATGTAGTGGATAAAGGAGAAGAAGATTAATTAAACCATATGATGTAGTGAATCACCCATGAACAATTGCTTATTAAGTGATCCACAATGTAGAGTGAGCATGGATAAATCTTGTATCCACAAATATAATGATTAAAAGTTGATTTTGGTGCATTTTTAAACCATTATTACATTATCCTTAGAAATATACCATTATGGGTGGACTATGTAAAAAACACTATATCTTTTGTGAAATTAATTATACATTCATATTCAACATTTTGGGAGATTAATGGTGTGGTCATGGAAAATTGAATGAAATCCTTTAAATGAGTAAAAAATATTTGAGAAAGAGGTGAACATGATTGAGGGTGAAATATTTTTTTTCAACAGCACACTAATTCACCCACCCACCCTCAAACACACACTCACTCTTTTAATGGTGCATATTTTCAGTTTACTGAAAACATTTTTAAATTATATATCTATAATTGAATAGCTTATAATAGATTTCCAATTAAATGTTTTTGTAAATTAACATATATCTTTTTAAACAACACTACCTAATAAATAAATAATAGATACTGATTATAACATCAATCCTCGCCCTCTAGCATTATATTCCAGTTTTTTCTCTCTAAAAACATATAATTATTTCATTTAAAAAATTTACAATGGTTGAATACTGTAAATTAAAAGTGATTTATTTTTTATGACTTCGACTATTTAATGTTTTAAATTTCATATAAATTACTTTATAAATTTTGTAAAGGATCTAAAAAATAATGTTGATATAATACACAATACACATAATAAAAATCAAGGATGGTGAATGATACACTTGAAAGACAATATTCATGTAATTTTCATGTATAATAAAATTATTTTTACACAAATTTATTGATGTAACTACGGTGAGATATATATTGAAAAATTTTATAATCCCACTACTTCAATCCCACATGAAGTAGTGTATAAGGGGACCCATTTTAACAAGAAGGGTTATCTGGTAGATGAAAACACACAAAGAATTACAGGATAATGTTTAAGCAAAAAAGAATTAAAATTTATAAATATTTTAAATTTTGTTGAATAATAGAATGTAATATGTTTTTTATGCAATTTATATAATATTATATTCAATTGTCATTGGTCAATATTAAATAATTTTGGTGGTATGGAATCAACTAGAATAATATGGATGTGTTAGAGTGGTATGAAGGTTTATGAGTGTGGTGGAAACAGTTGGGACCATGATCGAAAATAATTCTTCATCAGTTCCCACAGATTTATCCATATAAGTTTATTAATAGAAACCCCTTAATCCATAGGAAAATATCTATAACATACAATTTATAATTACTTTATAAATAATAATCACGCATTTTTTATGAATTTATTTTACATATTAAAATTATTTGACCACTCTTATCATGTAATAATTATGAAGAAATAATAAAATACAGAATACTTATAATGGTATCAACATGTGTTACTCAAACCATAAAACAACACAAATATATCATTCTATATTTTCACTAAAGATGGATTGAATTATTCCATTGTCATAGGCCGCTTCTATAATTCATTATAGAGTATAATGAATCTATATAGTTATCTTGGGAATTGAGATGTATAATAATGATTATAGATACCATAGACTTTTACAAATATTATCATATTATTTTCAAATTAAATTTCCCATTATTAAAAAAATGATCTAGAGGCCTAGTGTGATTATAAGCATAGGTTCAAATTATATCAGTAGAAATAGTAGAAAAATATATTTATTTTTTTCTCATTAATGTGCTTATAAATCCATTTGATCTCCTAAAACTGAATAGGATAACATAGCGTGTTCATAAAATAAAGGGGTGAGATAAAAACCCAAAAATGAAAAAAACATGGTAATGAAGAATCAAATTTGTGTCAAAAGGTATAATATGATAACATATAATATTAATATCCCGAATACTCATGTGTATACATAATATAAATAACATGGA
Organism: Viscum album; assembly: GCA_963277665.1. Classification (NCBI taxonomy): domain Eukaryota; kingdom Viridiplantae; phylum Streptophyta; class Magnoliopsida; order Santalales; family Viscaceae; genus Viscum; species Viscum album. Next base: position 1,333,460,463 of record OY728138.1, read on the forward strand.
ATCATAAATATCGTGAAACATAGGAATTTGGAATCAACACAGAACATAACAAAATCATAATTTAACGCTAATCGCTGAAACAACACCACATGGTAGAATAGTTCCATTGTGGATCAGGTCAAGTACCTAACCCCAAACATAACATCTCATGAGAAGAACTAATAACCCAATTATTTGGAACACTATCTAGTTTCAATCATAATATAATTTCATTTCATTTGTTTTCCAAAAAATGAAATAAAATATAACGCATAAACCAAAGGATTTCCCATGGAAAGAAATTGGTTTCATAATCATCATGTATAGAATAACTAGATAGAATATAATAATGGTATCTTTGAAAGAAGTTATTAATGAATTCATAGAAATTAATAATAATTGTACATGAAAAAATTTTCCTAGATTAAACGAATAATCAAAAAATAGTTGAGAAATCCCATTGGAAATGTATATCTTAAGAGTGGATTTGGGGTAAATATTAATGTGTCTTTAATAATTGAAAGGTTACAATAAATGATACAAAAATAGAATATAAATAAGATATTATTCCATATTTAAATAATTTATTTTTAAAATATCATAGGTTTAAAACATTTTATGGATTGACACTTGAAATAGGGAAAGAAAAATATAAATTCCCTTTAATAGGGTTATCTAATCAAGGGAAATTTAGAGGATAACCAATTGTAAAATGTATATAAAAATAAAATAAATATGAATTACAATATGAGTTTTTTGGGAGATATATAATGAATAAATAATAACTAAATAATAATTTGGTTGTGAGAAAGTGGGGTAAGAGATAAAAATAATAACCTTAATGAATATAGGGTGATTCAGATAGTTCCCTTACTTTTTGTTTCATTATCATTTTGCACTTATACATAATGTACTAGATAATCAAATTAGATTAAATAATTTCATAATTAATAACCTATTATATATTTATTTTTTTAATATAATTTTATTATGTTCATCTAAAATCTTTTAAATGAGATATAATTTTCAATTTAATTGTTCTGTGGGTGTCTGTTTAATAGTTTCCCGATCGGATCACATGTGGATAATTATTTATATTATTTTCAAATTTTAATACCATACTATAATTAAAAATAAATAGTTTTAATATCCTTAAATATATTAAAATTATCACAAATCTCATTTTCATCCAAAACAGGGGGACAATAAATTTAATAAAAATGTTAGTGGTATATAGTTAGTTCATTTAGGTGGGTTTATAGACCATCAAGAACTGGTTTCATTTTATATAATATACAATCTATTTATATATATTATATAATGTGATGATATATATAATATATATATTTTTTTCATTATAAACCATTATAACTGAATTTATGCCTGCCCTGAATACATAATAAAAAAACATATCATCCCTCGAGGCAATGAACCAACTTCGTAAGGTCAATGGTTATGGTTTTTTTTTGAACAAGAGGAAAAGAAAACAAGAAGGATTGTATATTTTCAATTCTAACTATAACGTCACTATATATATATATATGATAGTGGAGTTATTAGGACTATTTTTATGATGGAGGTGAGGATAAGGTTGAAGAAGAAAATAATTTAAAAGAGGTTGTTTTAGAATGTTACCTATTAAAATATGCCTCCATGAAAAACTGCCAAAGGAAGTTGAAATTGGTATTATAGTGATTTAAGAAGCAATAGATGTGTGTGAGTGAATATTTAAAATAATTGGATATATTTTTTATTGATCCTATTCTTTGAAGATGTGAAGAGATGGTTTGTAGAGTGTGGTATTTATAAGAGGAGAGGGGTGTTTTTGAATGTCATATCTTTAGTTTATTATTTTAGCTCAAGAACACCTATAATATTGATTTTTATTACTATATATAGTGAATAGTAAATTTTAGTTATAAGTATCAGTTGATTACATAATCAATGACCCAAAAATTCGTGTATTTAGTATATATTGGAAAATTTTTTATTTTACTATATTTTCCTACTAAGAAATATTCATCTATTTTCAAAAAATATCTAAAAAAACATAAATTATTTTTCAATGATTTTATTCCAAAAATTAAATCTAATTTATGAAAATAATCTCTTAAATACAAAATTTTTATATTTTAAAAATTATACTTATTTATTTTCAAACTACAAATTTTCATAATATAATTATTTTTCAGACCCAATGAAAAATTACAAATGGTGTCATAAAATTATATTATTATTATAATAAAAAATTATATTTATTTATAAACACATTTATTGAAAATAGTTTTTCATTGTTATGATTATATATATTATAAATGTATTATTTAAACATTTATATTTTACAAAAATTCAAACACAAAATTTTAAAATTTTAAAATATTTCATAGTATTTACCATGGTATCATATTTTAATTTTATAAGTTTGAAAAATATTATTTTAAACTTTCATAACTAAGGATACTATTATTACAGTCAGGTTACTCTTCGAAATGTTAATATTGCTATACCACAGATGACATTATTATTCTAATGGCCAAATTTGTAACAGTCACATGGGTTCCCAATTTCCAATTAATATATAATGTGTCCTTCATTATTAATTCAATTATATTTTATCTCAAGGGTATATATTTTCATTTTTAAAATTGATATTTTATTACTAATATTCTGCTACATTTCCACAATTTTTTTTATTAGTGTGATTATTCTAAGGAATCAAGCATATCCAAAATTTTCTATTTTTGTTATTTTATATCCTACTTTTTGTTCCATTTTAATATTTTCAATTATTATTTCCATATTTATTCTATATATATTATGTTCAAGTTATTAAAATAAAATATTTTTGTTTTCATAAATTGATGCAATCATTTTATACTATATTAATAAATATGACATAATCATTAGAAGGGAAATTACGTTGGTAAAATTTCTTGTCATTATAGAGATCTATTCAATCTATTATTGAAAGAGTAATAGATAATTTTATCCCCAGTTGTGGGAGAATTATCTAGAGAGAAATGATATACCAATAAATAGATTATATAAGATAAGATATTACATAGCTTATATACTTTGATTAGAGAATTATTTATTTTATAAAATTACATAACCGATCTCATAATTATAAGTAGAACCCCTTGTCAAAAATAAAATATTATAATTATTCCAATTTCATGTGTGAAACTCATCAATATTATAATATAATGTATTTATTTAATTAATATTAAATATATAATTTCTTCTCAAAAATTTAACTAAACCCATAAATACTACCCAGAATTAATCAAACCTAGCATAAAATATATTTATCATTGTATTATTTCTCAATAATTATTTATGATATCATCAAAAACCAAATAAAAATTATTCATAGAAAATAGAGAATAATATTTTCATAAAATTATGATAAACATACTTTAATAAACATTCTTGATACACATAGTGTGAGACCCTTTAGGCCTATTTTGTAGTGTATTTGAGAGAACATGCCTGAATTCCAAGATTAAAATATATAAACATGTCAAGGAAACCATATAAAAATAAAATAATTTCATAACAAAAACAACCTCTTACAAATGATCAAAGTGTAATATATTCCCATTCTCCAAATATCTCATCAAATATGTTACATACTGGTGCCATCAATATATTTGATAGAAGATTTATTTGGAAAATTATAAAATAAAATTATTGAAAAATAACATGGTCCTGGAATTAACAAAACAATTCCATTCCATTCAAAAGGAATAATATACAGACTTCCATTAACTCATATGGGAATTTTATTTTTAGACTTATTCACTAATGTCATATCATTCTTGATACACCCAATGTATCATACAAAATCACAACCACATGTTTTCATGGTTTTAATTTTTTTATCAGAGTACAATACTTATGGTACACTTTAAAAATATTCTCAATTCTAAGGACCAATAAAAACATCAACATATTGGAATATTCAATAAAATATTGAATTCTTATTGGTGGGTTTAATTTTGTATCTTATTATAATGGAGACTAATATTTGATAACCTTATGAGTAGAAGTCACAATGTCTTATGAACCACCAATACATCATGGACTACAAAATCGTTTCCCATCAGATAGATGTCATCCGATCATATAATAGATATTGATGAATATTTTCATAGCACATCAATGTTATCATTATAGAGGGGAACTTCTATGGAATTTTTATTTGATAGATACTTTATTCCCAATATTAAATTTATGTTTCATAATAGAAAACTAATTATGTGATAATATATTTATTAATATTAATTTTATTTAATATATAAGAAATTAAAATTACAAGATGTCAGTTCTAGGGAACCAACTCCACCGAACTCCAACATGGATTAAATCTATCTATGAATGACATTTAGTTTTCCAGATCTCAGATTATATTCATTCTTCTACTAGGATAAATATTATATCAACGGTCCTTAAATGTTCTACTCCATAAAAACTCTATTTACAATAAACTCACCAATTGGATATAAATCCCTCAATAGGTGATACTTTTAAATTATATGCCTATTTGGTTGATGTAGTATTGTGTCCTGGTGAGGGTCATACATTTAGTATTTTCAGAGTAAAATGTTATGAGATTCATAGTTCTAGGAACTATATTATTCTTTTAGTTCCTGTTTTGTATCATAAATTAATATTTAACTATATAAAATTCTAAAATATATTTGTAATATTCAATATATTTAGTGACTGATTTCTTTTGTAAGCCATTCTAGTTCATATATCCACCATTAAGAGTGATTATATATCTAGACTATGAATCCAAATCATTATGATCTATCTATAAAATTGAATCTATATTCTCCATGATGATTATCTCTAATTCCCCTCCAAAACCAAGAACATTCCCTATGTCGACCTTGGATTATTTAAGATCGTATTAACACCCATTCAATAGTGGTTTGTTGGATCTACTTAATATCTTTGGACCATTCTCAATACATAATAAAAATCAATCCAAGTATATATCACGGAATATACAGATGATATTATCACTAACATGTAAAGAGTATTATACATCCTTCATCTCTCCTGTTATGATTAATGATACATTTTCCGGGAGAGATATATTTTAGATGTCACTAGAAATATTCACCCTTCTACCATGCCATTTTGAATCTATTCAATTCATCATCTATGTGTTTACCCTTCCTTGTTCTAAGGAGACACTTAAATCTATAATAGGTGATATTAATCCATAAAATATAGGCTTGTTAACATAATTTCAACTTAGATAAGAATTTGTTCAACCAAATATTACTATATTGTATGATTGGTATCTAAATTTCAATTAATAAAATTTGATCATAATAACCTACAAATAAAATCTCGTCACTCCCTCTAGAAATAGGACATTTATGCATTTTTTGTGAAACTATATTCTTTTATGGATTCATAAAATAAAATATTCCATCAACTTGATATTTGATTCAATTGATAAATAGATTCTTGTAACACTCATACAATATTTTAACCATGATGAATCACAAACCATTATTATCATGTCGTATTCATATCTTTCATAAGGTTCCAATTATGATACACCATCTCGGCCTCCATTTTACAAATATCATAATATTTTTTTCTTGTAATATAAAAAATAAATATAATGGATTTCAATATAAAACCAAATAAAAATGTTTTATTCTACTCAATTCCTTGACATTTATTTAACAATTAAGAAATAATATATTCTTTATATGCACTAACCCTACCTTACATTTACAATTTTATCATGAATACACATTTTCACCAGATTAGGTTTATATCTAATAGAGGACTGTCCAAAACCCTTAATTGGTTTTGGTACATTAAATCTATCTCCAAATTCATGGATTATATTCATATTGAAACATTTGAGGTTCTAACTACTTAATTATGGGTTAAAGTTTCAGCTGTATCAAGAAGTAGTGAAAGAACATCCTTATTGGCTATAAAATCATATGTGTGTACTTATCTAGCATCTAGAATTATCCTATGATGTTCTTCAATCTCTCAAAAAACCACTACTCTAGGGCCTGGGGGAATATGTTCATGTGCTAACACTTTTGAATAATAACCATCAACATTAATGAAATTAATGATGGTTACAATATCTCATTAATTCATATCCTCACTCTCAAGGAAAAAGGCATGTATTGACACTGTTACATTTCTATATTTGGGTACGTATAGATAATATCACCATATTTCCTTCAAATTTCATAGAAAGATACAAAATGTTCCTTATGGTGTTATTTTATTTCTAGACATAGCTTTAACACATAATTTATATCCTCGTATGTGATTATGTAGAAAAATTAATTTCTATTCATACATAAAATTATATAGTATTTTATTTTCAACCTTACATAGAACTTGTTTTAGTATATATGGTACATCCAAAAATGGATTTCCATTAAAGGATAACCGATGGCATGTGCGACTCATCATCAAAATCACCTTGTACTATAAGATTTTATTCCTCCTTTTACTAGCACCATTATATTATGGTTTGTAAGGTGGAGTTAGTTAATATAATATTTCAAACTTATTTAGGTAGTCAATTAATAGTTTGTTAAGATACTCTTAACCTTGATTGAAATGATATTTATTTATCATATTAGCGATTTGATTCTCTACAAAAATTTTGAACTCCATAAATTTTTCAAAGGATTTGGGTTTATAAATAATTGTGTAGTAATGTACATATCTAATAAACTCATCATTAAAAGTTTGTAATTTCAAGTATCCTAATTTTGATTAAACTTGAAAATGTCCAAATAAATCTATGTGAATTAATTTATGAAACTACATGGTCCCTCATCCTTTTCTCTTAATTTATATTTTTTTAATCGTGCCTTGAAAATAAACATGTCACAATTCATGTGGTTTTTGTTTATAATAATATAAAACCTGATTATGATAATTAGTTTTTAAGGGCTTCTAATTTTCATGAATATGTAAGTGATGGTACAAGTATGTGTGAAATATTTCATGTGTACATTTTGGATTTTCTATTTTCAACACTTGTTTTTAATATTATTTTACATATAGTATAATATTAATATTTTCAATAGCAACACAATATATATCTTTATAAAAGTATCATCTTTTATTCCCAAACATGAATATAAATATATCCATATCTAAAATATATAGGCATATTATTTTCATGTAAACAATTGGATTATAATAATAATTATTCAAAATTATAATCTGTACTATTGTAAAAGTATGATGGTAGTCCCTTATAGCTATGAAATGTATTCTTTTTTCATTCTATACTTGGAGATCCACCTTACCTATTATAACATTCTTTAATCTTATTGGTTCTTGTATTTGGATATAACTGTGATCAACAAATGTTATATCTAATATCCAACTATAATATATCAAGTGTTTTCATTTTATAACAAATGAAACTCAATATTTTATATGCTTCATCCCTAATGTGTATTTTTATTCTATTATCCCTTCTTATTTCACTAAAGAAATTAAAAACCTTATTCGTTATCATGCTTCTAGATCCTCCACCGAACTCCAACATGGATTAAATCTATCTATGAATGACATTTAGTTTTCCAGATCTCAGATTATATTCATTCTTCTACTAGGATAAATATTATATCAACGGTCCTTAAATGTTCTACTCCATAAAAACTCTATTTACAATAAACTCACCAATTGGATATAAATCCCTCAATAGGTGATACTTTTAAATTATATGCCTATTTGGTTGATGTAGTATTGTGTCCTGGTGAGGGTCATACATTTAGTATTTTCAGAGTACAATGTTATGAGATTCATAGTTCTAGGAACTATATTATTCTTTTAGTTCCTGTTTTGTATCATAAATTAATACTTAACTATATAAAATTCTAAAATATATTTGTAATATTCAATATATTTAGTGACTGATTTCTTTTGTAAGCCATTCTAGTTCATAAATCCACCATTAAGAGTGATTATATATCTAGACTATGAATCCAAATCATTATGATCTATCTATAAAATTGAATCTATATTCTCCATGATGATTATCTCTAATTCCCCTCCAAAACCAAGAACATTCCCTATGTCGACCTTGGATTATTTAAGATCGTATTAACACCCATTCAATAGTGGTTTGTTGGATCTACTTAATATCTTTGGACCATTCTCAATACATAATAAAAATCAATCCAAGTATATATCACGGAATATACAGATGATATTATCACTAACATGTAAAGAGTATTATACATCCTTCATCTCTCCTGTTATGATTAATGATACATTTTCCGGGAGAGATATATTTTAGATGTCACTAGAAATATTCACCCTTCTACCATGCCATTTTGAATCTATTCAATTCATCATCTATGTGTTTACCCTTCCTTGTTCTAAGGAGACACTTAAATCTATAATAGGTGATATTAATCCATAAAATATAGGCTTGTTAACATAATTTCAACTTAGATAAGAATTTTTTCAACCAAATATTACTATATTGTATGATTGGTATCTAAATTTCAATTAATAAAATTTGATCATAATAACGTACAAATAAAATCTCGTCACTCCCTCTAGAAATAGGACATTTATGCATTTTTTGTGAAACTATATTCTTTTATGGATTCATAAAATAAAATATTCCATCAACTTGATATTTGATTCAATTGATAAATAGATTCTTGTAACACTCATACAATATTTTAACCATGATGAATCACAAACCATTATTATCATGTCGTATTCATATCTTTCATAAGGTTCCAATTATGATACACCATCTCGGCCTCCATTTTACAAATATCATAATATTTTTTTCTTGTAATATAAAAAATAAATATAATGGATTTCAATATAAAAACAAATAAAAATGTTTTATTCTACTCAATTCCTTGACATTTATTTAACAATTAAGAAATAATATATTCTTTATATGCACTAACCCTACCTTACATTTACAATTTTATCATGAATACACATTTTCACCCGATTAGGTTTATATCTAATAGAGGACTGTCCAAAACCCTTAATTGGTTTTGGTACATTAAATCTATCTCCAAATTCATGGATTATATTCATATTGAAACATTTGAGGTTCTAACTACTTAATTATGGGTTAAAGTTTCAGCTGTATCAAGAAGTAGTGAAAGAACATCCTTATTGGCTATAAAATCATATGTATGTACTTATCTAGCATCTAGAATTATCCTATGATGTTCTTCAATCTCTCAAAAAACCACTACTCTAGGGCCTGGGGGAATATGTTCATGTGCCAACACTTTTGAATAATAACCATCAACATTAATGAAATTAATGATGGTCACAATATCTCATTAATTCATATCCTCACTCTCAAGGAAAAAGGCATGTATTGACACTGTTACATTTCTATATTTGGGTACGTATAGATAATATCACCATATTTCCTTCAAATTTCATAGAAAGATACAAAATGTTCCTTATGGTGTTATTTTATTTCTAGACATAGCTTTAACACATAATTTATATCCTCATATGTGATTATGTAGAAAAATTAATTTCTATTCATACATAAAATTATATAGTGTTTTATTTTCAACCTTACATAGAACTTGTTTTAGTATATATGGTACATCCAAAAATGGATTTCCATTAAAGGATAACCGATGGCATGTGCGACTCATCATCAAAATCACCTTGTACTATAAGATTTTATTCCTCCTTTTACTAGCACCATTATATTATGGTTTGTAAGGTGGAGTTAGTTAATATAATATTTCAAACTTATTTAGGTAGTCAATTAATAGTTTGTTAAGATACTCTTAACCTTTATTGAAATGATATTTATTTATCATATTACCGATTTGATTCTCTACAAAAAATTTGAACTCCATAAATTTTTCAAAGGATTTGGGTTTATAAATAATTGTGTAGTAATGTACATATCTAATAAACTCATCATTAAAAGTTTGTAATTTCAAGTATCCTAATTTTGATTAAACTTGAAAATGTCCAAATAAATCTATGTGAATTAATTTATGAAACTACATGGTCCCTCATCCTTTTCTCTTAATTTATATTTTTTTAATCGTGCCTTGAAAATAAACATGTCACAATTCATGTGGTTTTTGTTTATAATAATATAAAACCTGATTATGATAATTAGTTTTTAAGGGCTTCTAATTTTCATGAATATGTAAGTGATGGTACAAGTATGTGTGAAATATTTCATGTGTACATTTTGGATTTTCTATTTTCGACACTTGTTTTTAATATTATTTTACATATAGTCTAATATTAATATTTTCAATAGCAACACAATATATATCTTTATAAAAGTATCATCTTTTATTCCCAAACAGGAATATAAATATATCCATATCTAAAATATATAGGCATATTATTTTCATGTAAACAATTGGATTATAATAATAATTATTCAAAATTATAATCTGTACTATTGTAAAAGTATGATGGTAGTCCCTTATAGCTATGAAATGTATTCTTTTTTCTTTCTATACTTGGAGATCCACCTTACCTATTATAACATTCTTTAATCTTATTGGTTCTTGTATTTGGATATAACTGTGATCAACAAATGTTATATCTAATATCCAACTATAATATATCAAGTGTTTTCATTTTATAACAAATGAAACTCAATATTTTATATGCTTCATCCCTAATGTGTATTTTTATTCTATTATCCCTTCTTATTTCACTAAAGAAATTAAAAACCTTATTCGTTATCATGCTTCTAGATCCTCCACCTCTTAGTTGGGTGGTTTGAAATGTATTAAACATTAATTAATTCTTATGTAAATTTTCAATTCCCTTCCCCTTGTTCACTATAACAAAATTTATATTTTCAATGACTTATGTCTCTATCCAATTTTAGAATTACTGTAAGGAGTTATAGGAGTGAATTTTAAACGTTATTCGTTTAAAAACTAAAAAAAATATAGAATATATGTTGGTTTGAAGAAATTATAATATCCATTAATAATTCATTAGGTATATTAAACCCTTGAATTTTTAGTCTCTTAATACAACCCGTAAATTTGTCTATATGAGGACTAGTGGGTGAATCATCCACAAGATTATACATTAAGAGTACCATGTAGATCTCATTTTTATCAAACCTTTCCTTATCTTAATAATATCATATAGGTGATACAACATAGTTTATACATCCATGTTTTAATACATCTTGTACATCACACAAATCAAGGATGATAACATCATGAAATAGAATATATCCCATTTTCCTGATGACTTAGTTAGACAATGAGCTCATCATCACTTTTATACAAAAAGGTACACTAAAAATAGGGGAATCCAAGACATAAGAATTTTTCTGTTTGTGCAGTATGATGAAAAGGTTTTTATACCACTACTAGAAGTTATTATTATTGGGAACATTATGTTTCTCTAATATTGATCATAGTGATAATTTCACGGTCATTTCGCATTATAATTTATATAACAATATAAAATTATTTCTTATAATTTAACATTTAATAAAAAAATATGATGTGTTGAATTTTTAGTATAAGTCTCCCACTATTTTCAAGACCTAATATCCCTCTCTCTAGAATTCAAAAAAAAATCATCACATTGATATTCTAGAAGAAAGGATTGATATTTACCTTCTCATAACCCTCATGGTTGGCTTAGAAGTTATTTGATGTTATTTAGGTAGGTGGTCTTTCCAACTATATTTACTCACACTTCCATGATCTATTTATTTCACTCCGTAATCCCAAAATCCTAGACATGGATTTAGAAGACACATTCATCCTAGTTAACCACATCTTATAGAAGAAATTTTCCATTGATGCTACCTAGTTTATGTCGACCCCAGAATTTATTATGAACTCCTTGAAAATTGAAAGCACCTTAATGAATAATGGACAAGTACTTCAAACTATGGTTTCATTCATAACACAAGTAATGGGAGGATTTACTCAATTAATTCTTCTTGATTGAGTTATTTTAGTCTTTATGCATAAATATTTTTTATCTTATCATTTTATATGAATTTTAGCATAATATATACATTAAATAATAAAATAAAAATGACTTTAAAAAATAATTTAGACATAATCAAGTTATTTTATTTCATTTTACATGGTTTCTAATAAATATATTTTAATTCAGAATAGTTAAATATAAAAAAACACAATTAATTAATAACGCACTAGATTGAAATAACATAATGGTGTGTCATGATCATGAAATTTTCTATTAGTTAATTTATCAAGAAGATGATAATCTAACCTGCGATGATATGGGAATATATCCTGGAACTGTTCTTGGTTCCAGTTATAGTATTCCCTCTCGGATCCAATGTATAACCCTAGTTGGTTTCCCCATTTCTTGGGTTCTAAACTGACTCCTCTATTTGGAGTTATATCCTTTACAAATATTCCCTCACAAATAGTTTATGAAAACCATGAATATAGGGTAACAAAAAATAATACATGGACACATAGGTCCTATGTAATAAAATTAAGAGATATGACTCATATATTATCATATTAAATTTAATAAAAATTATACTAACATCGAAATTCATGAAATAAATAGTAAATTAAATGGAATTCCAAAACATTCATTATTAGTTCAATATCATGGTAATCTACACATGAAATTACTTCATATTTAATAAACTGGCTATAATTAATTTATATCCATTAAATTTAGTATAAATCAATTAAATTAATTAATTAATTATAGTTTTAATCAATTCATTAAATCTTATTAATTTATACATATGAACAGTACTATAAATTCCATCTACTCTAATTATAAATTAATTAAATAATTAAAATTAATTTAAAATTAATTCAAATATAATATGTACTGGCTGGTAAAATGGCACATACCCATCAAATCAATATTAAATTTTTTCTCAAACATAATAAAATATATATTAGATGCAATAAAACATATACACTTATGATCTACACATAATGTAATTTCACTCACATTAAATATGAATTTTCTTTATATGGTCCTTATCGTAGTTTTTATGATAACATGTATTCTATTGTGAATGATGTGTCACAATATTACATAGAATATAGTTTTACGAGTCAATCCATGTAGTCTATGAAACATATATGACTACAAAATTTTCCTATAATATACATGTAATGAATCATATTTTCCCAATTTTTTTTTAGAAATTATGTGGGAAAATTATAAGAGCAGGCATTGAGACAGCGTGCGATTATGATGTCGGGTGTTCTTGGAATCACTTTTTTGAAAATTGATATGTTTTTATAGCTTGCGCATGAAAATTATATTATAAATTGTAATAAATTTGAATAGGTTTATCATATCATAAATATACGAGAATTTTTTAAATAAAAAGTGCGGATTTACCGTAGGCATGAAAAAACATTGTTCAGTGCTGGTCATCTGTAGAAATGGCCACCTAGGATGTAACTAGAAATAAAATAATTAATGAAATATATTTTCTTTTAAAATCCAAGTAACTCATAAATGGAAACTCATATTAGTTATCTGGGACTACCATTATGTTCATAAGAGAGTTTTTTCAATTGGTGATTCCAAACATTGGATAGTGTGTTCCAATTGTGAAATATAGTTTTTGAATGTAAACATCATTAAGATAATTTAATAAATTTATTATTGATGCCGCATTGGTTTTATTTTAACATTGCCTATTTTCATGAATCCAGGTTTTTTAAATAACCTTGAATATCTTAAAAGACAATTAGATTGATCTCTCTACAACGAATGTCAATGGATTGGAAAATCAAGAACAATGAACCTCAGAATCGAATGATCTTGACCACGCAATGACTTAGTGACCGTTCATCATCAATGATCGAACCAAGATAAAGTAAGGAATTTGGTTTTGATTATTATTTTTCCTATACTTGTAAGTCAATTATGAATATTGATAATTCATTGAACTGATTAACCCGCAGATCGCTCATTCTTTCCAGATGGGTGTAATTGCGAGGTTTTATTATCAGGTCTGATTAGATTAACGATTTTCCATGCTTTAATGATCATTATTACAGAATAGTTCAAGTAAAAAATTGAAAACAACCGAGGTTCAATCCAAGTGTTGTTCTATGTTTTTTTATTACCTAATGTTCATCTTGTTCTTTAAATTCATTGCGTTCATCATGGTTTATAAACGGATGATCGTTGAACCTCTGTTTCTGGGTGTATTGATATGAAATTAAAGATCCAATGTAGAGTTGACCTATAGGATGTGCAATGAAAATTGAAAAAAATGGATCAATGAGATTCCGGAGATAATTTTTTTTAGATGTTTTTTTGGATGAATCTAGACATTGATTTGAGCCCAAGGCGATGAAGAATGTCACATTGGGATCAAAGATGTACCTCTATTTTGATAAACATAGCACTATAGGAGAACCGGTGGCCTATGAAATGGGACACCATCATGCCAATACCCGTGAAATCCATATGAACCATAGATCAGTTGTAGCTGGAATAGCCCCCAATGACGGGGGTCATTAGGTAGGTGGAGGAGGTGGTCATCCATGTTAAATGTTGTGGCGCCATGTTGACCAGTGGGAACATGTTCCAATGGACCACATGTGATGTAAAGGTCACATCACATGTGAAGTCTACATAAGTGGGTATGACACTCTTTAGTAGCCTAGTGGGCCCGGCATGAAACATGTCAAGTCAGCATGTGGGTTGGATTATACACTTTTTCAGTAAAACAACCATAACATTCAAACAGATCATCCATTTGATGAGAAGATTGTAGCGTCAGGACCCATGTGCTGGTATTGAAATAATTATATGAATTGGATGTAATTTAACTATACAATATGTGGTTGGGGTAATTAAATTTTTTTATTCCTATGAAGTTTTTATGTAAGATCTCTTTCTCGTCATAGAGGTTGACAAGAGCAGTTGAGAGTGCACAGTTGGTCTTTTACTATGAAGACTCGATGTAGGATCCCATTATCATCATAAATAATGACTTTTGTTGTTATGTGACTTGTCACTTCCAATCTTATTTAGTTTATTCAACAGGTTGGATCATGTATCGTATCCCAAGTCCTGATTGGTACCCAAATCTATTCATGTTAACATACATAGGGTTCATGGATTAGGTGTGACGAATATTTATGTGTTCACTACTCCAATATCTATATTGGTGTTTGAATTATTTCTTGGAGACCCCCAAGTAATCCATTGGTATGGTGGACCCCCAATATGTGTATTGTGATAAGAATTTTTCAAAATTATGTTACAAGAAAAAACGAGCATGATTCAGACAGTTTTCTGTGGTTGATGTTTCACTGTGATGTATCGAGACTCTGTGTCTTATCGAGACTGAATGTCTAATCAAAACTCTATGACATATCATTATGCATCTATGTGGTTCTTTTTTGAAGATCTATTCTATGTTATTCTATGAGATAACTCTACTAGTGAGATCTCCCAGGACGATCCTGCTACAAGAGGAACTATATTGGTGTTGGTAGATGATACTTTGAGCTTTGGAATCTTTAATGAGTATACCTAGATGTTCTTATTAATTATTCTGTTAACATATACCTATGTAGAGAAGACAATATCATCATAGTGGTGTTTCCATGATAGTTTTTACTTGGTGTTTTCAAGGTGTCCAACTAAATTTTTTTTCTCACCCCTATATGATATTTTCCCCCACATGTTGAGATCTACACATTAATGGAGCCTAAGCTATTCCTAGACTAAATGGTTTTTGTAGAGACTAGATAGTTAATGATTTATACTATAGATTCAAACATCTGAGAAGTACCTTTTCCATCATGTGGAGGTGTTTGTGGATGAGTTTTTGGAACTCGTTCATTCACTTTTGTAGAATCATTATTTTGTGTGCTTGTATTCTTGTCCAAATGTACATTACTGCACATTACATCCTTACGTACACAATGGTTGTTATCATAGTGATGAATTAATTTTTTATGTACTATTTTTACATTTCATTATTTTGGGCATAGAGATGAGTGTGTGTGTGTGTGTGAGGTACTTAGGCAACTGCCTCTCATTTGTTGGATATTCCTACATGGTGTTAGTTTCCATCCCCAGGACAATTGGAGGCGGGATTGGGTTAGTCATTGCATGTGTCCCTCTAGGATGGGTCCTTTTTAGAGTGGTATCAGAGTGGGATGTTTCAACATTAAGACTGTGATTTAGTGTTATTGGTTTGGGGATATAGTTTTAATTGTTTCAAATTTATCTTTTAGGCTATGTACTCCAGTGTCGGTGCAATAGCCAATGTATCCATACACAAGGACATTGGACACCTACTTTTCAAATAAACACACGAAAACAATGGTTGTAGGAAAAAATAATGGTAGATGCAACATATAGGAATGGGTTTTGTTTTCCACATCCTTGTTGTGTCTTATCACTAGGTATATCCTTTTGACTGTGATACATCTTTTTTTCCTATAGGATGTATCCCAACATTATCCAGCAAGGTTTATGCAGCAAGATGAGGAGTTTAATTTGTTGTTTGATAAGGCCCCCCTTTAGAGAGACAGTCATGGAGTAGTTTTTATTCATGATAGTTAGAATATGGAGCTTTAACCTATTTTTAAGTTGATAGACCCACCTCTAGGGGTTCTCGTGGATGGAACTTTCTAGACAAAGTTGTGCATGTCTCTTTTGGTCCTGGATGATGATACAAATGCTTTGAGCTTGGACCAAAGGTGTATGAGGCAGAAATCACCTCAAATATAGGGAAAATTATAAACCAGTAGTAGTTTCATGATTTAAGCCATGGAACATGTGGTTTAGTTGGGGGGCCCATAGGTACCATAGTTACCTGAATGGAATAATTTTCTATGATTGTCATGGAAAGAGAAAACTCAAATGATAATGTCCAACCATTCATGCAATAATTAGAGAGACAGCTGATAAACATCCAAGGAAGAGTTATTGGAAGGGGAAGACATATCCTTGAAGTGGAAGATGTGGTAATGGAGTTGGGGAAGCAGTAGAAGGTTGCCAACATTTTGGCGCATCACCACCACCAACCCTAGGTGGTTCAAACCAAATATAGGGTGCTGGAGGATAGGGGAGTAAACTGTTATATGCTATTGAGGCTTATTATCCTAGGACACCACGAATGATTCAATGTATGATCAATGTATTTATACATTAGCTGCAGTAGAAGGACACAAGTGCTAGTGCTTTCATTCCATCCACTTTCCTTGTTTGATACATATTGATTTGGTTAAGCCGTTGACATGACCCTGATGCATGGATCCACCAACTATAGTAGACTCGATGATCACACTCTACTACTGACTGTGTGACCTATCTCATAAAATAGAGTGTTTCAGATTGGATATCATAGTAGTAACAATGTGTCCTTATAATGTAATTCTTTGTATGGAGTGGTGTCTATAGATTATTCTCAAATTGATTATTTTTGGTGTAGGGTGTGGTTTTTCAGCGGCAATAGAACCAGATTTTTCTTTTTATCAGAAAAAGGGTAATCCTTTTAGCTCAGGATGGACTCACACATAGGACAGTACAACTGATTACTCATTATCTGGTTATACTGACCCTCAGTGTATTGTATGTTTTAATTCCTTATTTTACAATAATGGTGGTGGAGTATAAGGAAATATTTACTAATTTTTTTACAGAATTATATCCCCACTGAGAGATTGACATCTACGATGATCTACAAACATGGATAATACCGATATCTAAACCAGTATATTGGATGGTTCCATCATAGATTCATTAGTTGAGGGTGCCGTTGGAGGATTTTGAGTGTAATAAATTCTTGAGACCCAGTCTTTTACCTTGGTAATCCATTTGAGTTCTTCGTTAATAACATCCTTGTGTACTCATCATTTGAGAAGGATGTCGTGAGACTTTTGAGGATGTTCTAGGATACACTTTGAGATCCCTGGATACATGGGAAGCTCATGATGTTCCTGTCATGGATTCAATAAGTCCTTTTTCTCATACACGTCATATTAGAGACTATAGTTTCAATGGAACCAGTCAAGGCTGAGGCAGAGTTTGGTGAGTGCAACCCTCTTGAGTTTTCCATATGAGGGTGTCGAGTACATAGTGTTCTGTGATCCATTAGGAATTGGGCATGGTTTTCTCCTAATGAATAGGAATGAAGTGATTTACTATGGTTTATATAAGTTGAAATCACATTATCAGAACTACATGACCCATTATCTTGAGTTATAAGTAGTAGTCTTCACATTGGAGATGTGGTGACATTACCTGACGGGAAAGCAGTTTATCATCTACTTAGAACACAAGTGTCTCAACTAAATATTCTCTTAGAAGTTTTGGAACATGATATAAAGGTGATGGATATAGTTCATTCATGTCTATGACTTGGAGATTGTCTATACACATGCAAAGGTTAACTTGGTAGCAGAAGTTATCATCATAGCATCTAGCTTCTAGTTTCTGAACGAGGCATGATTGCAGTTATCCTCATTATAATTGTCAATTGTGGATGGACATGGAGTTTTTTATCTATATTTAATGGTTGTCACCCCTCCACTCATACATGGTGTATGGGACGAAAACATAGGGATACCGACTATTAGACTCTACGTGCTCAAATGACCACATGGCATGCCCTGATTGATATGTGGAATGTGAGTAGAATGATATTCTTTTAGAGGACACACAATTAAGCCAATGTAGTTATGAGAGTAGGTTTTTATGGTGTTCATGAATCCCCTATAGTAGTGCATCAAGGTGTGGTAATGATGTATCAGGACCTTCAACATCTATTCGGTGTCAAAGGATAAACAATGAAGTTTCAGATTGGGTGTCTCTATGAATTACGTATCAATAAGTGAAGGCTGAAAATTAGGTTCTTGTGGGTTTTACAAAACCCATTGACGTTCCATAATTAAATTGGTATGGGATAATAATGGACTTTGTGAATGGTTTACCACATATATCCAGGGATAACATCATATGCGTGATTATTGAACGACCGATTGAGTTGGACCACTTCCTTTATATCTGGGAGTAGAGTTCAATAGACATTTTGGGACACCACTACATATAGGATATTTTTCGACCCCATGGAGTTATATCAATGATTGTTTCATATCATGTTGGCTTATTCATATCCAGGGTGTGGAAGGGATTACAGGAGGATTTTGGGACTTAGTTGTGCTTGCGAACAACATTTCACTCACAGGAGGATGGCTAAATTAAGCAGTCCATATAGGCTCTCACTAAAAAAATAGTAGATTATCAGTGTCTTTTTAGGGGGAGTTATGAAAAAACACCTCTAAATTCATTTTAGATAGGGTTATGCACAACCCCCTCAAAATATTTTATCATTATTTTTTTAAAATTTGTTTTTATTTTAGAGGTAGTTAGGTCAAAACCACAACTAATTTATCAATTAGTGGTGCTATATATTATTTTGGGTTTTAGAATATCTATATATATAAAACCCCTTCTAATTCATGACATTATATTGAGTTGAAACCCCCTTCTAATTGATGAAACTAGAGGGGGTTTTAAAACCCCTCTAATTCTGGATATTTGAGGCAGTTTGAACCCCCTTTAATTTATGACATTATAGGTGGTTGTCAACCCCATCTAATTCCAGAAATTTGATGGGGGTCGTAAACCACTGCTAATCCTTCTAATTATAGGGGGTTTTAAACCCCCCCTACATTTTAATTTATTTTTAAAAATTATTCAAATAAAAATTTCAATTTTTAATATATATGTATCTACGCATGTGTATATATAAATTATATAAACACAATTTATAAGTGTATTTAAATACACTATAAACACACATATATATACAAAGACATTATATAAATACTTTAAATACATATTTTTACATATACAATAAATGTATACATATATAAAAATTTTATACAAAATATAAATGTAATTATAAATATATTTATTCAAAAATATAAAATTTATATATGGTTTAATAGATATTATACATTTATATTATTATTTATATTGTACATATATTATATTAAATAAATTTTGATTGTATATTTTTTCTATAAATACATTTATTTTATATAGTGTTTACAAATATATATAATATAGAAAAAAATTAATTATAATTATAAATATATGTTTTATATAATTAGATTATATATATGATATTATAAATTCCTGATTATATATAAATTTATATAATTTTCTATAATTTTTTTATTTCATTTTTAGTATACCATATTAATTATAAAATAAGTTAATATATATATATATATATCATTTAGTTATATTATATACTTCCAATTATATGAAAGTATATTGTTTTCTGTGTATATTTATATGATAGGATATAAATGTATATAATCACATACAAAAATATATAATATAAATTTATTTCATATAATATATGTATAATATATATCATAAAATTTATAAATGCATAGTATTTTTAAAACAAGCATATAATTATTAATGATTAAAATATATTTTAATTAATTATAATAAATAATAATATTATTGTTACAGAAACATATTTATATAAAAATATATAAAAAATTATTATAAATATATATTATAATTATATCATATCTATAAATATCTATGAAATACTTAAATACACACAGATAGAGAGATATAAATTTATTTACAAATATAGGTATAAATATAAATTTATATATCTAAATAAAATTATTTTTGCATAAATATTATACAAATATATTTATATTATAGATATATTATATTATACAAAATATATATATATATAATACACAAATATATATATATATATTAAAAAATAAAAAAATATATTATATTATTTATATTTCCAAAACCAAATATGTGTATTATAGTTTTCTATGTAATTAAATATTAAATATTTTATGTAATATTTCAAAAATGTATTAGAATAGTGGGGTACACACTAGAGATTGTTCCAACTAGTTCCATGTTAGAATCTCATGGAAGCCAAATATTTACCACCCTCAAAGATCGAGCGACCTATCGTTTTATGTGTTGGGCTCATAGGTTAGGTGGGTGCATCAATTAGTACTTGGGAGTGTGGGTGTCAGTTTCTGTTGGGGTGTGTCGGGGGTCTGGGGTTTGTCTTGAGGGTATCGGTGGGGTGTGAGGTTTCCTAGGTGTTGTCAAGTTGGGGAGTTAGGGTGTCTCAGTCAAGGGTGCCATGGGCCCTGGGTGTTAGGGATTGTTAGATGTTAGGGGTCACATATTTCAGGCTTGCGTTCAAGGGGTATCAAGGGGTAGGTGGTGTCATGGTCACGGTGGGTAGGGGGTTAGAGGGTTGGGGGTGTCAGGGGTCCTGGGTGTCAAGGTCATGGTCGGGGGTGTCCATGGGGCTCTAGTGTCGGGGGGTGTCTCGATTAGGGGGGAATATATAAAAAAGTGGGTTAGTTTATGGGCGTTTCTAAACCCCTAATAGTGAGGTTTAAATTAGAGGTTGTTAAAACATCCTCTATTCTCAAAATTTACAGGGAATTTAGGTTGTAAATAGAGAGGGTTAAATCCCCCTCTAATCTTACTACCTTTAAACAAAATCATAGTTTACCAAGACTTTCCCATAACCACCTCTAATTAGAGTAGGTAACCACATTAGTGGTGGTTATGGGTAACCACAAATAATGTATTTAGAAAGGGTTTTAAAAACATTCTAAATGAAAAAATAACCCATTCTAGTCACCCTATTTTTTAGGGCCTGTAGAACATTCTAAGAGATTTCATGTTATGTTTTGTCCATAGTTTGGAGGATCACCGACCTGTGGTGGAGTTTGCATGCAACAAAAGATACCCATACATCATTGGTATGGAACTATTTGAGGCTTGGTATAGGAGACCCTACAGTTCACCACTTTGTTGGACTGAGACATGAGAGTCACCTCCCATGGGCTCAGAGTTGCTGTAAGCGACTACAAAGAAGGTCCATGTCATCCAAGAGAGGATGAACACTAAACAAAGACATCTAAATTCATATATTTATATGTAAGAGAGGTATTTAGAGTTCAAGGAGGGAGACCATTTGTTACTTTTGTGTCCCTCCTCGATGCAGGATATGGAATATTTGGCTGGGATGACAAGCTATTGATGAGGTTCATTGGCCTTTTCTTTCTAGATTTTATGTATATTTGGACAGGGTAAAGCCTTCCTCCATGTGTCACAGTTGAGGTGATGCGTTCAAGATCCATCACAAGTTGTTGAAAAAGGATACTTGGACATTGAAAATGGGGAAACTTTTCATGTGTAACCAGTGGAGATCAAGGATAAATATGTATGGATCATTCATGGGAGCTTGATTCCTCTATGCACGTTTGATGGAAGCACTCGAATTTCCAAGAGATAGCATGGGAGAGGGAGGATCAGATTATTTATCAATACCATCGCTTGTTTGAGTAAATCTTTCTTTTGGATTTTGGGGATATAGATCCCTAATGTGTGGAGAATGTAATGACTCTTATTCTCCTTATTTTTATTTTTATAAATTATTTATGGAAAATCCCAAGACCAAGTGGTGAGCCAGTGTGTAATTCTAAGGCCTAGTGTTCCCAGAATCACGCTGTTGAAAAATTGTATGTTTCTAATAGCATGAACACCTGAATTTTCTTAAAAATTGATATAAAATTTAATTGGATTCATAGATAAGAAATCTAAGTGAACCTTTGGGCCCAAAATTGGAGGATTTATGCAAGGCAAGACCTAATTGTGTTTTTCATGAGTCATCAGTAAAAAATCCTCCGTGGACGTAATATTAAATAAAATTATTAACTAAAATTATTTTATTTTACTAACATAATAACTCATAAAAAGTAAAATGGATTTATAATCTGAGACTACTATTGAGTTTTTAGTGGGATATTTTCTTTAGGTGAGTCAAAACATTTGCTGGTGGGGTAGAGGTGTGAAAGATAGTTTTTGGATTAAAATTTCATTAAAATAATTTAATAAAAATCATTTCTAATACATCATTTTTTTCTTTTAATATTAAATATTTTCATGATTATAGGATTTCTACATAACCCTTGAAATAATATACGAATTAAGACATTTATCAGTCTAAGGAACACCACCATATTGAAAAAATCATGAACAAATAACCTCATATTTGAAGTATCATGATAAAAATAATGACACATTGAGCGTTCTTCATTAGTGATCAAACCAAATCAAGGTAGGGTATTTTATTTTTTTATTCATTTCCATGTTCTTGAAAATCAATGATGAATGCAGATCAACCAAAAAAATGATGACTCATGGGTTGTTCTTTCTTGTGTGATGGAATTAATTATGGAGTTTTATTCTTGAGGTTGATTTGATTATGTATATTTTATGATTTCATGATCATTCGTATGGAAGGGATCAAATTCGAAATGAACAATGTATATGGTACGATCCAAAAGTTGTTTTATGTGCCTTTCTTCTCTGTTGTTCTTCGTGTTCTTTACATTATTCATATTATTTATGGTTTATGAATGGATTATCCTTGGCCCACTATTTCTAGTTAAAACAATTTGAAATCAAAGATTTATTGTTGGTACAACCTACTTTATGTGCGACATTGATGGAGACGTAAAAATCAATGAGAGTTTGGAAAAAATTTTGTTTGAGTGGATTTTTCATCGAGATGAATTATGAAATTGATCTATTCATAGGCTGGTGAATAAACATACCCGAGGGCCTCATATGCTCCCATGTTTCAAAAAATAGAGAACCAAAGGAGAACAAGTTTCCCATGGAAGGGGCCATCGTTGCTAATAGAAGAAGTCATGTGGACTGCGGTGGTCACATGAACTATGCCTCTTCTGCCATTGGAGGATCTAGTTGTGGTGTGGGACGTGGGGTAGGTTGAAGTAGTGGTGTCCACAATAAACTTAGTATATCTGCATTGACCAGGGACTATGTGTCCCAGTAGACTGTATGCAATGTGAAGGCCATCCCGTGTACAAAATCCAGATAGTGGGGTGGGCCAATTCAGCAACCCTCTGGGCTAGGTCCAGAAGCCCTATGGGCTAGGTCCAGTGGCCCATTTTCATAGAATAATGATCCCAACATCCCCTTGGCCCGATCCAAAATCGGGTCGGGTCAGCCAGACCGGGTCAAGTCGGGTAGACCAGGACGGGTGAACATGTGGGTCTGGTTAGACCATTTTCCAGAAAAACAGCCACAACATTCAATAGAAGAGAATTTTGGATAAGAAGTCTATGGGTTTGATGCCTTTTCAATGGAAATATCCTTTTAATATTACTAAGAGGGTTTTTAGTTGGACTAAATCAGTTTGGGATAATTCTCTTTTTCTATTCCTATGAGGGTTCGATGTAGATTCTCATCCCATCATAGAGGATGGGAGTAGCAATTAAGAGTGTTCCATTGGTCTTTTACTATGAGGTATTTATGCCTGATATCATTCTCATCATATAGAATGACCCATGTTCTGAAGGGAGTTGTCTCATCCAAGATTTGACTTTTGACTCTGTGGGTTTGAGAAGGTATCGTACCGAGAGGCTTGTTCAACCATCACTTCTCTCCATGTTACAATAGATAGGGTTTTTCGAGATTTTGGGACCAATATTTATGTGGTATCTTCTCCACTATATAGGATTTTATTTTTATTAGGTATAGGAGTCGTCCAAGTGACCTTGGTCATAGTGGACCTTTGTCAATGTATTGGGAAAATGTAATTTATGTTCTACATGGCTAGACCTGACAAGAATTCTTTGATCAAATTTTAGTAGTTGATGATAGATTGTTAGGTATCGAGAATTCATGAATTATCTAAATTTAATGGCTCAAGGAATCTATATAAAATATCAATTCTATGAATATTGTTTTGTCACATTTGGAATATCTACTATATGTGCCTCTATCAGATAGCTCGAAGAGTGAGATCTCCCAAGACATGCATGTTATAAGTTGAATTGTGTATCTTGATGTGGATAAGACTTGATGTATTAAAATACATTATGAGTATTAATGGATGTTCTTATTTTTTTTGACCCATAACTATGTTGATCTGACTATATCTTCTTAATAGTTTTTCTTTTGTAGTATTTACATTGTGTTTTCGGGGTGTCCGACTAATAATTTTTTTACTCACCCCAACATGGTCTTTTCCAACATGTGTCATGTACTTTTGTAGACGATAAATATATTTATAGATTCCTTGGTGGACAAAGACAAGGGTGTTCCTAGAGTGAAAAAATAGTCATGGTGTTCTCATATGGCTTCAGATAATTGAAAAGTAATTTTCCTTTCAATTAGGGTTTTATGTGGATGAGTTTCATGAAATTGTGCATTCACTTTGGAAGACTCATTCAATGGTGGGATTGTATTCTGGCATAGTATTAATTTACTAAACTTCACGTTCCTATCATAATATGTGGTATGTATCATAGTGTATGCATGAATTTTTGACATAGTGTTTTTTCAATTTAGTATTTTGGGTATGGAGATGTGTTTATGTACAGGTACTTATGTAAATGCCTCACATTTGGATGATATGCCTAAATAATGCAAGTCACATTCCACTGGCCTATTAGCGGCGAGATTGGGGTAGTCAAAGTACAATACCCTCTAGTACCATTCATGAAAATACACCATATGTACGATTGGTAATGATCCTGTTTCACACGACATGTAAAAATATCATATACATCATGAGTTTCAAAATAAAAAGAAGATTAATTAATATTGGAATTTAATTATATTGTTAATTTATATTCGATGTAATTAACTCACACTATATAGGTCCTAGCTTAGTGTGTACTCCTTATAAAAGTGTATGATTTACATAGATTGTTCATTAACTTTCACATCATGTACACCGTTATTATGCCACTAGGAAAACATACTTATAGACTTTATGTGTAATAATTATTGGAATTAATGTGCTACTAAATGTTTATTCCTACTACATTCTTTGAAATGAGAAAATAATAATGTTTCTCAATCGTAAGTTAATACTCTTTCGATAATAAATACATACAACATATTTTGACCAAACGGTATCTATGATTTCCACAATCATTAGATTTGTGGAGTTATAGCACTTTTACAGTAATTACACTTTTTTATCCCATCAGGTCAAGTTATTTATGGCTTATAAATACTTTTTTTCTAATTATATAGTGTAATATCACCTCACATATATGGTCATGATTAAAAAATTTCATCTTATTGTAGTTGAATAGATTACACAATTTGTAATTTTCTAGTTATATGTCAGGAATGTGTGTCCTCTTTATAGAATATATGACACCTCCTAGTGGAGAATCTAGCACTTATTCATTTTTTCGTGTCATGTTCTTAGTAATACGATGTGAAACAAAAAATTTATAGATTTTAAAATTTAAAAATGAATAGTATTAGAATGAAAAAATTACATCAAATAATTAAATCATCAAAAAATGATAATTAATTATAAATTTTTTATATTACTCCTCTGATACAACTTAATTGTTTTGGGATGTATTAGAAGTAGTCGTACTAGTTCCCAAAAATAGTTTTTAATATGTTTAATTAGTTTTCTCCTTGGAACATGATGGATAGAAACCCTAGAATCCATGAAGTATGATAATTCACATACAATTTATAATTAATTTATAAATAAGATTTAAAACATGTAGTTGATATGTTTTATTCATTGTCAAATTGGCTAACCTCCCTTTTAATATAGTAATTGTGGTATATGATATAATTATAGAATCCTGCCAGTTTTATCCATACATTTTCTGCCAACCATGAAATGTCAAAGAAGCTTCTTTTTAGTATATTTTTGAACATCACTTTCCCTTCCTCATTCTCATTGATCGCTACTAGAATTCCTTCTAAAATGGAATGAATATATCTATTTAACATAAGTACTAGATATGGGGAGGAGGATCGGTGCTCTAAGATAATAAGAGAGTTATAGAAAAATTTATCTCATGTCTTAATATATTTATTCATTGAGAAATTTTATTCACAACATATAATTTACCTAAGAAATTATATAAAAGGTTTTATATACATTTTTCATAGGATTAGTTGTAGCATAAGATCCCTTAACCAATCTCATAATTCTAAGTAAACCTATTTATAGAATAACAACCAAAACCAAATAATAAAAATAAAAATAATACCTTGACATGTGAAAATCATTGACATAATAATAATTTTTTTATTTAAATGTTATTAAATATATCATTCCTTCTAGAACCTTTAACTCATCTCATAAATCCCTATCTAAATTTATGAATCCTTGAATAATAATAATTTATTCAAATAAATAAATATCACTTTATTATCCATTAAATAATTATTTATTGGATCATCATAACCTAAATAAATATTGTCTGATTATAATAAAGAATATTATTTATTATAATAATTATTTCAAATAATAATTTACCTAAGGTAATGGATGCACTTATTTGGTGACCCTCATGGAAAAATTATTAGTGGCATTAGGATAACTTGCCTAAATAAATGATTAGAACCTAGAAGCACATCAAGTCACCCATATAGAAATATATTAATTCTACAATGACAGAAATGTCATACAAACACTCATAAATTATCAAAATCTTATTTTTTGGATATCACCTCAAGAAATTTTCATAATTTTTGAATCAACATATATAATTTAATATCATTATTTGACATTCATGAAAAAAATTTTTCAAAGAAACTATCTTGTTGATGGACATTATTTTATAGTTAGATTGTAATCAAGGGGGCTAATAAATCTATTTCAAATAACATGGAAAGGAAAAAAATCCTTTCTTGAAATATTCATTAATTTATTATCATTCTTGACACACACAAAATATCCTACCACAACGCGAACATATATAATATTAGTTTAGTATAATAAATCAATGTTTTTATATCATGATATGAATTAGTAATAATCTCAAATATTGTAAAAAATATACACATATGTAAATAAGAAAATTCAATGACAAAAATAATAGGTGGAATACATGTGGGTGTGTTTATTCTTAAAACCTCCATTCTTAGAAGTTACCATGTGTGGATGTTTAGAGAAGAATCATAAATGCTTTTAAATACTCCAACACCTAATAGCATGCAGCATATATTTCTCATCAGTAAGATGAAATTTTTTTATGTAGCATGTATTAACGTATTTCATCAGAGATTTCAAGATTATCATCATAGTGGGTAATTATTATGCTCTTTTGATGTGATATATTATATAGGGGAATTACCACATTAATTTTATATAGACGAATAATAATAAAGTGATATGATATTTAATAGTTTTTAATTACTTGATATAATGTTAATTGAAGGTGAAAAGTATTTAGTTCTAGGTTAACTACTCCAATGAGGTAGGATTTATAGTATCACTAGGTGACTAATTTAAAATGGATGATCATTGATTTTTATTATTATGAAATATTAATGGTTAAAATTTAATAAAATTAACATTGATTAATGTTATAATAAATAAAATGAGCTAAAATTTACAACAAAAACATCTCGTGAAATAAAAAAATATTTTTGTGAAAAAACAATAATTAAAGAACCAACAACCACATCCATGTTAGAAAAAATCAGGTTTCAATGATAGTTCATCCCTATTGATTCCTAATATTCCATGGGTAATCATTTTGAACAAAATATTTTATATATTGTTTTATAAAATATTTATCAATTATTTTGTTACATCAAAATATATTATGGTAAAATTGATTATGTCTTTTATCCTTCAACAATCATACACTAATACATTATATGTGGTATTATATAGAATATTAAAGGATATACCCTTCATAATATAATATTACCCATAGATCATCTGAGATTTTGTATTTGAGTAGCTAATGAATTGAGATTGGAGATAAAAATTTCTATTGGTGATGTTTTGTTTTGAATTTTTGAACAATCTATTGTAACTTTTATATAATGTTCAATAAAACATAAAAAACCACATGATAAAAAGTATTATTTCATTTACACATTATATTATATTCAATATATTTTTATATGAATAATAAATTTATAAAATTCCATAAGTCTTGATAAATGGGGAAAAATTAGGATAAGGAAATCAAAGGGATATATTGATGCATCAAGAAAAGATACTAAGAACCTAAACTTTTCTCCAACAACAACCCTGATACAGTTAATGAATTTAAAGGCTCTTACATGTTTATATTTATGAGAGAATAATACTTCTGAATTTATATTTTTTGAACACATCCATAACATATAATCAGTTTAATTTATTGGATATCCTAGTGTAAAAAAATGTGCATCACATTTGGTTAGGACAAAAAATATGGGATTTTCTGGTATATATAAATTTTTATTCACCTTTTAAATTCCTAATTATTATGTTATCATCTGACAAAATATCTCATATTTTCATGTTGTGTGAGATTTCTTATGAATAAATTTATTTATACATAAAACAATTAATGGTAACTTTTTTTTAAAATTTAATGTATTTTTTGTTTTCTGTTATATTATTATAGAAATTTTAATATTAAAAAAGTAATTTTTAATTAATTTTAAAATGTAAAATTTTGGAAAATGATGAACTTAGTCATCAATTAATTAATTAATTTTTAGGTTTTTTTAAATGAAAAATGGGAAAATAATATTTTTTGCTATTTTACAGGCTTAGAAACTTGTCATCCCACTATATTAGTTCACATTAAAAAGTTTAATTGAAAAATGGGATCATAGCACTCCAAATTAGATTACATCCTTAAAAAGCTGATTCACTAATCCACCAACTCTAAAACAAAAAAACAATGCATACACAACTAATACTATATAAATTTCCATATCATATTCCTCTTGAAACACCCTATATCAGCTACATACAATAAGTTGTTCTATTTTCCTACCATAAAAACCCCCCACAAACATACATCTAATAATTCGTCACCCTTTTAAAAAAACTGAGTCTATCCAATCACTCAATGCTTATCCATATATTCATCACCCTAATCAATCATCAATGGTATTCAACACACGATTAATTTTTTAAGTATATCCTTATTATATCCAACATGTATACATGAATCAAAATTAAACATTATAGATACTATTTTTATGAACTAAAGGAACTAGATATTATTTAAACCACATTATTTCCCGACCATTCCATAAATCACCCATGACCGCAGTAGACCAATCACATCCACTTTCTCTACCAAATCCCACCATCTTGAGCATAACAATCCATAGATCCAACCTTTTCTTCCACTATAAAACACATGATCGATGATAAGATTTCTTTTAAAAATGACATCCCCTACTTGAACATCAAGGGGTGAAATTTTAATATAAGATTGAAAATGAAGTTCTAGTTTAAATAGAAAGTAATTTTCAAGAATAAAATCATGAATATCATTAATTTTATTTATGATATTTTTAGGGTGTGTGTTCTACTATGACCAATTTTCTTTCTATTTTACTAAGAGGGATAGAAAAACCTATTCTCTCAATGCTAATAGCACTAGTTTTTCAGCTTGGTTTCATGATCATTATAGGGATTCTATGGAAAAAATATCATTTTTTGGTCAATCTTGAATTGAAATTAGAGAATACATGGATTAATTCAAAAAAATGAGTTTTAAGAGGTATTTTAGATAGATATTCAAGATAAAATAATTATGGGACATAATTTTAATCTCGATTCATTTTATTTTAATTTGACTAAAAAAATTGAATATCAATCAATATATTTAAAAAACAAAGATATTAATTGTAACACCAACCCATATCTCATTGGATTCTAGAGTCAGTAAGGGCTACTTGGCCTTAAGCGACGTTCCCAAGATGCCAAAGGCTGGAAATAAAAGCCAAGGGCCTCAAGATCAAACTGGGGAATGATTTTCCATTAAGACAAAACAAACCAAACCATCCATTAACCACCACTATATGATGAATTTCAATAAAAAATTCTAACATGAATTCCAAAGAGACAACCAAATGTTCCACAATACAACCCAAAACTAGTACAACCAAAACTGTATCAGAGTACTACGCGTAAGACCAAACAACAAAGCACCACCCACCATGACACCACAGCAGCTCTACACCACGACCCAAGGTCCAAGCTCCATGCTCCACCCAGATTTTACAATGCACCACTAAAGGAGGGTGATTCCTTACCTTTGTGCACATCATGGTACACAACATCCTCAAAGACACCCACATGACAAAATAGGGGGTGAGTACTAGAACTCAGTAGGATTTCCCCAAATGACTTCACTACACACACCACTAGGATAAAACCATTAGCACATCTATATAAAAAAATTTATATAAAATAATCACAAGTGTAACCATTACCATAATCCAAACACATCCTCACCAAGCCATCTCTCCCAAACCAAGAAACCAAGGGAAATCCAACTAAACATGCCACATGCCGTGTCATCATTTACATACTAGCACAGCAATTTTTAACAAGCAAAAAAACCAAACGTTGGAGCTTCCGTCCAACCCGTTCACCCAATCACACCTAGTGGTACTTCCCGACCACAACCAAATGGTGGCGCTTCCATCCAACACGTTCAACAATTCACAACTAGTGGCTCTTCCCGTCCACTTCTCTTTTGATGGTGCACCTTCCATACACTATTCATCACAATTGTAGTGTTACTTCTTGCCCCTTCCAAACAACATTCCCATCAATACATAAACAATAATATGACCCTAGAACGTCACAACATCTTGAAATCAACCAATTCCATTGTATAAAAATCCACTTCAATAAATCATCCTTTTATTCAAAACAAATTTCCATTCCAGTCCACATTTCAATAAAAACAACGTCTTTATTAAAAACCATTCTCTATCAACCATTTTCCAAAATCAATCTCAACAAAACATTTTAAAATATCTATTTTAAAATCCACAACAATAGCATTTCACCTAAAACCCCCTATATACCAACCCCCCCCCCCTCCAAAACATCACCCAAGGGATATCAATCAATTTTGCACATCAAACCAAAATTAATTCAAAGAACAAAAAATTAATTGTACCCAAAACCATTAGATCTAACCATGTGTAGTCAATAGAGAAGACCCCTACCTTTTGGGTTCCCTATAAATCTACCCACAAGCAATCACACCTCAAATCTGGAGAACGCGCTACTGAAATCTCTCTAGATCCCTTCCCCTAACAATCATAAGCCTTAATATAATCATCCAAGGAAACCAAAACCCTAGATATACACAAAAAAAGTGTAGATCTGGAAAACCAAGAAAGAGGGAGATGTGGATCTAGAGGAACCCACAAGAAAAACAAGAGGATAGACTTACCGAGGAGATACCACCTTCAACCACCATGAAACCCATTTGAATCGATTCAAGAATCAGTGGAAGAACACCTTCAACCCATGAGGACCCAAAATACCATGTGATGCTCGAATGGGAGAGGATTTGGAGTGGAATGAGGCAATCTCGAGTGAACTCGGGTTTTAAAACCCTATGTTATGTGGTCGCATGGTTAGCCCGCACGGTTTGGCAAACCATGAGCTAACCGTGTGCACACTACTTTCTTGAGAGGGGGGGGGTCCACATGGTTTCCTTGAACGGTTTGGAAAACCCTGCATTGGTCGTGCAAAGGCTATTATCTCCCCCTACACGGTTTCCAAGAGCATCTGCACGGTTTCATCTAACCATGCTCAAACCGTGCTCCCCATGAAAAGCCTCCCCTATCATTCAAACCCATTTCAAACTATCTCAACCTCTTCGAAACTCATCTCATGCACTTTAAACAATTAATAAGGCATAAAAAAAGGCCACATACCTAAAACCTGGGGTACTACATTCTCCCCACCATTGGACTTTTTGTCCCCATAATGTAATGAACCTGCCCTTTGCAGAAAGAGCTCTAGCCACTGCTCAACTATCTCTTCCTCCCACTCTTAAGTCTCCTCTTGAATCTGACTATGTTTCCACAAAACTCCAACTAAACCGAGGTGTTTACCAGGAAAGACGTTATCATGCCTATCCACAACCAGAACTACCACGTGCACCAATGAAGCATTCAGTTCTAACTCGACATGATCCCATCAAATCACATGGTCACAATCCGGTTGATAGTTTTTCAACTGCGACACATGAAACACATTGTGCACTGCACTGAACCTAGGTGGAAAACCCAAGTTATAAGCCACCTCACCAACCCACTCAAGGATCTAAAATGGTCTAATATACCTCAGAGATAACTTTCCATGCTTCCTAAACCGGCGATGTCCCAACCCAGGAGAGATCCTCAAGAAAACATGATCACTCACCTCGAACGACCAGGACTATCGACGATGATCCGCCTATGATTTCTAATGACTCTGAGACGTATCCATTCTCTTCTTGATAAACTTGATCTTCTCCATAGTCTCCTGGAAAAGGCTCGGTCCAACAATCAAGGACTCTCCTTTTTCAACCCAACATAGTGGAGAACAACACGGCCGCCCATACAACACTTCAAACGGAGCCATATGTATAGATTTATGATAACCTTTATTCTATGAAAACTCAACCAAAAATAAGTGCTCCTCCCATGAGCCACCAAAATCCATAACGCAAGTCTAAATCATATCCTCTAGAGTTTTTATCGTCCTCTAGGATTGACCATACATATGAGGGTGATACATCTTTCTCATAGTGAATTGTGTCCCGATTTCTTACTGCAAGTATTTCTAAAAACGAGATGTAAACCTCAGATCTCTATCAGATTCAATCGAAACTTGAACACCATGCATCTTTAACACCTTCCATATATTTATTTTGGACATATTCTCGCCATATGAGATTCACAAATCGGGATAAAATGGGCTGGCATCATTAGCCGATCCACTATCACACAAATGGCATCATCCTGTATGACTGTTCTTGGGAGACTTGTGAAAAAATCCATCTCTATTTGATCCCACTTCCAAATAGGGATTGGAAAAGACTATATCATTCCAACTGGACTTTGATGCT
Source organism: Viscum album (assembly GCA_963277665.1). NCBI lineage: Eukaryota > Viridiplantae > Streptophyta > Magnoliopsida > Santalales > Viscaceae > Viscum > Viscum album. The sequence goes on from OY728138.1 coordinate 1,333,494,383, forward strand.
CTAATTTGACATGCTGACAATTCAAGCGTCTCTTAACAAATTCAACCACTCCACATTTAATACCATCCCACCAGAAATGCACTTTCAATGATTTATCAATTTTCTGAATTCTCGGATGAATTCCCACCTATAATTATGATACGACCAAAGAAGATCCTCTTGAAAAGAAACTAGTACAACCATCTGATTCCAAACACACGAAACTGAATCTTCATTCAGTTTCCAACCCTCAATGGTCTCCCCACCATTGAGTTTTGACCTCATGGTCACCCACACAGAATCTGATATATGTGCCTCTTTAAATAGAAAAATCAAGTCATGAATCAATAAAACCAGAAAAAAGACCACTATATCTCCATGATCTTCTCATTCCAACTACATGTTAGTTATAACCGACTTCAATTTTCTCTGTTCTGATGCATGTTTCACCACCTGATAATATGATTTTCTGCATGCTTCCTCCACCAACAAATTTCCCTTACCCGATGTGTACATCTAGTCAAAATCAATCATTTGGAGATTTCCATCCATATCCTTTACCTCAAGTTCAAATCCCATTTTGAGAAAATGTGCTTCAAGCTCTTATGATCTATATATACTGTGAATTTCTCACCGAAGAGATAATGATGCCACACTTTCAAAGAATGGACCACTAATTCCAATTTGTAATCATGTGCTGGGTAGTTCTTCTCATGCATCCTCAACATCTGTGAGTCATACGCAACCACATGATTCCCTTGCATGAGAATTCACCCCAACCCTAATCTCGATGCATCGTAATACACCACATACCCTTTTCCTGGTTCTGGAAAGACCAAGATTGGTGTTGATGTAAGGCGAAACATTAGCTCTTTGAAACACTGCTGAAACTGTTCATTCCCATGGAATGGAACATTATTTAATGTCAAAGCTATCATTGGTGAATCAAAACGTGAAAAATCAAGAAAAAAACACCGATAATATCCATCTAGACCAATGAAAGTCTGTATCTCAAACACATTGTTTTGTGGTTACCACGAGATAATAGCCTCTATATTTTATGGATCAACTGATACACCCCTTTTAGAAATCACATGACCAAGAAAATGAACTTCCTATATACAAAAGTTACACTTTAACAATTTGACATACAACTGATGATCCCTCAAGATCCCTAGCACTATCGCAATGTGCTTCTCATGATCCACCCTTGTCTTTGAATTCACCAGAATATCAACTACAAACACTAAAACAAATGAATCCAAATATCTCTAAAATATCTGATTCATCAAAGCCAGGAATACCACTAGTGCATTTGTTACACCAAAGGGAATAACCACATATTCATAAAGACCATATCTACTTCTGAAAGCTGTTTTAGGAATATCACCCTTCCTCACCTGAAATTGATGATATCCTGACCTTAGGTCTATCTTGGAGAACCACTTGGATCCCCTCAACTGGAAGAACAAATCATCAATTTGGGGAAGTGGATATGTGTTCTTTATCGCAACATAGTTAAGTCAGCGATAATGAACATAGAGCCTCAAAGTTTCATCCTCCTTTTTCACAAACAACATTGGCGCTGCCCACAGGGATAGGCTAGGCCGGATAAACCCTTTGTTATCTAACTCTTCCAACTGGACTATAAATTCCTACAATTCAATAGGTTCTATCTGGTAAGACGGAATTGATATAGGATATTTCCATATATGGAGATCAATCGTAAACTCCACTTCTCTTATAGGAGGTATCCTTGATATTTCTTCAAGAAAAACATCGATGAACTGATCCACAACTACCGGAAGAACACTCTGCTCAATACCCATTACTGATTCTAACTTCCACACTGTCAACTGATATGAAAACGTGCCCACTGCTAGTGCCAACAAACATGTTTCACCCTGCCTTTCATGCCTCTATATTCTAAAGAGATGTATAACACCATCGTGTGTCGTAAAATCCGTTGTCCATGCATTACAATTGATGTGGGCCTTACACATCACCAGCCAATCCATTCCCAGGATTACATCATACCCATCCATATCAAGAATTGACAAATTCCAGGTTATCTCAACCTCGCCCAAAATAATAATACATTCTCTACACAAGAAGGATCAACACTCTCTTCGACCCAGAGGAGTTTGATGTTTCAAAAACGAGGGAATCATTTCTACCATTAAACCCAGCAACCCAACCATACGTGCAGAAATGAAAGAGTGTGAATCACTTGTATCAAACAACACCTGCATCAAGGTATAATTTATAAGAATAGTACCTCGCACCGTGGATGGTCCTGACTGATCTTCCACCACATCCTTCTCATCTCTAAACAATTCCTTTGTTTCCACACTCTGATATTTATTGCTTTTCTGAGGCATCGTGGTATTCTAAGAATCACCATGACCCACATTACTCTACTGACGAGGGGTGTGTTGTTTTCCTCATCTCGTCGAAGCATAAGACATATGTGCTCCCTGAAGAGTGTCACACGCACCTTACCTTAGAGAATTTCAATAATAATGCTGTAGATTCCCCACCTGCATACAATTATGACATGCTAGAGGTTGTACTGTACAATCCCGCTTGATGTGGCTTGTATAACAACACTGAAAGCATCCCGGATTGCTCTAGGGCATCGGAGGAAGATTCACTGATCTTATCATCATATTATGTGTCATGCCCCCACCCTAGGAATAATTGTACCTCCTTCACTAGAACACAGTGTTAGATTTACCACTATTCCCCATGGGTACCACCATGCTTTCTCCGGCCGGAGATCCCAACAAATCACGCTCAGCCGAGGAGGCTCTATTCACCATTTCCGTATAATCATCTATACAAAGCACCGCTATCTTTGAATGTATTTCTTACCTTAACACTGCTTCAATGATCCTTTCCTTCAATGATGTGCTACCTTCCACCTTCGGTGCAGACCTTAGTAAGTTCATAAACATAGCTATGTACTCCATCACAGACAGAAGCTCTTGCTTTAAACTGATGAAACCAGTCATACATTGAATTCTGAACATATGTGGGTAGAATGTTTTATTACATAATTCTTCAAAGCCTTCCCAGGTCACACCCTGGTCAGTCCCCACAAGGAATACCAGCTCCCACCACTGAAGGGAAAGATCTTCCAACATATAAATGGACAACTTCATTTTCAACTCTATCGGTGTTCCCAAGAACTTAGTGATCTTGTTCATTATATTCAACCATGATTTTTCCCTCTTTGGCTCTAAATCACCCCTGAAGATGGGTGGATTCTTCTTTTGAAACTGAACCACATGATCCACATTCCTTGGTTCATCCACTTTTTTTCCACTTTCCACAGCTTGGAAAGTTTTCACTATACTCTACATTAACTGCTAGTTCACCTGAGGCTCAGGTGCAACCATGTTCTCATCAGCCACTACCAGTTGGTCTCTATGACGCCTACCTAGTGCCATTTCTATAAACAAAAAACAAACAACCATGAGTCTCACTTCTGTAGACATCACGAAATCCCATTTCAAATCACATTACACAATACTATCATAACAAGGCTTTCCACCTTTCTACATTTTCCATTTTTCACCATTTTGAAAACCAAACCATTTTCAAAAAACCAAATTAATTCACATATAAATTTCACACATTTTCAAAATCATTTATCAATTCAGCCCATAAATCATTATTCCCAATGAAATGTGCATCCTCGTGGGAAGGCATTTCTACCATGCATGCCAAGCTCCTCTCATTGGCTACACCCAAGACAATGAGATATCCAATGCCTATAAGTGTCTACGAAACACTTATGTACCCAACTTCTTGGTAACATGATGTTTAGAATAAGAGGGTTAGCTACAACCTATTGTGCTATGCATTCCATGTTCCGATATTACTAGGCCTTGCTACCATCTCGACTCAAGGAATATACCACAACGAATGTCAACACGAAAACCAATGATCAACACCAGTGATCGAACAACTACTCTAACATGAAAGCTAAGGACCGAAAAAACTGATACCACTTGTAACACCACACCCCTATCTCTCTGGAATGAGGAGTCGGTGAGGGCTACATGGCCTTAAGCGACATTCCCAGGATGCCAAAGGTTGGCAATAAATGTCGATGGATTTAAGATCAAATTGTGGAATGATTTTCCCATAAGAAAAAACCAACCAAACCACCCATTAACCACCACTATATGATGCGTGTCAATAAAACATTACAACATGAATTCCAAAAAAACAACCAAATGTTCCACAATAAAACCCAAAACCAATGCAACCAACACCGTATCAGAGTACTACGCAGAAGACAAAACAACAAAGCACCACATTCCATGACACCACCACAGCTCTACACCAAGCTCCAAGATCCAAGCTCCAAGCTCCACCCAGACATAATGATGCACCACTAAAGTAGGGTGATTCCTTAACTTTTCCCACGTCACGGTACACAACATCTATAAAGACATGATCATGACAAAGTATAGGGTGAGTACTTACACTCATTAGGTTTTCCCCAAATGACTTCCCTAGACACGCCACTAGTATAAAACTGTTAGCACATTTATGTAAAATAATTTATATAAAATAATTACAAGTGAAACCATTAACATAAGCAAAAAACATCCACACCAACCCATATCTCCCAAACCAAGCAACCAAGGGAAATCCAAACAAACAAGCCAAAAGTCATCTCATCATTTACATATTAGCACAACAATTGCCAACTTGAAAAACAACCAAACTGTGATGCTTCCATCTAACCCGTTCACCTAATCACGCCGAGTGGTACTTCCTGACCTAAACCAAATGGTGGAGTTCTTGTCCAACCCATTCACCCATTCACAACTAGTGGCTCTACCAGTCAACTTATCCATTGATGGTGACCCTTCCTTCGACTATCCACGCCCTTTTTAAAGTGGTACTTCTCGCCACTTCCACACAACATTCCCATTAATCCAAAAACAATCATATGACCAACCATGGTCACAAAAACATGAAATCATCCAATTCAATCGCATACCAATCCACTTCAATAAATCATTCATTTATTGAAAACCAATTTCCATGCAAAACCACATTTTAATATAAACAAAATCTTTATTGAAAACCATTTTCCATCAACCATTTTCCCAAATCAATCTCAACACCCCATTTTAAAATCTCTATTTTAAAATCCAAAACAATAGCCTTTCACCATAAAACACCATTTTCCCCGAAACCCCCCCAAAACATCACCCAAGGGATATACAATCAATTTCACACATCAAACCACAATTAATTCAAACCACAAAAAAATATTTGTAACCAAATCCATTAGTTCTAACTAAGTGGAGTTGAGATATAAGCCACCTACCTTTAGGGTTCCTGAGAAATCGACCCACAAGAAACAACACCTCAAATCTGGCGAACGCACCACCGAAATCTCTCTAGATCCCTTCCCCTAAGATTTAGATACCTTAAAATTATCATCCAAGGAAACCAGAACCCTATATCTAAACACAACAAGTGTAGATCTAGAAAACCAAGAAAAAGGGAGATGTGGATCTAGAGGAACCAACACGAAAACCAAGATGAGAGACATACCTTGGAGAAACCACCTTCAAACCACCACGAAACCCCTTTAAATCACATCAAGAATCAGTGTAATATCACCTTCAAACACCGAGGAAACAAAATCCCGAGTGAGGTTCGAGTGGGAGAAGTTTTGGAGAGAAATGAGGCAATATCGAGTGAACTCGGGGTTTAAAACCATATTTTATGTGGTCGCACAGTTAGCCTGCATGGTTTGGAAAACTGTGTGCTAACCGTGCACACTCTACTGTCTCGAGAGGGGGGGGGGTCCATAGAGTTTCCTCGCACAGTCTGGAAAATCATGTGCAGGCAGTGCGAAGGATACTGTCTCCCTCTGCACAGTTTCCTAATGCATCCACACAGTTTTCTCTAACTGTGCTCAAATCGTGCTCCCCATGCAAAGCCTCCGAACACATTCAAAACCATTCCAAACTCTCTAAACACCTTCTCAACTCATCCCATGCACTTTAAACACATAGAAAAGCCTAAAAAGGCCACATACCTCAAACTGGGGGTACTACATTAATGAATATTTCCCCTTAATAACTATTGTGTTTAGTATCTTATTTCAAATTCTATAGTGGAATAAAACAAAAACCATGAAACAATAATAAAGATAAACTATTTAACATTTCTAATACAGTCATTAAATTATGGGAATAGATATTAGTAACTACATTTTGAATTCATATATTTATAAAAAATTTATAATTTGAATCTGACCAAATTAACATTATTTTCAGATTTAGTATATTAATTTTATCTTAAGATGAATTTCTTTTTTGGTTTTTTTTTCTAAAATTATTTTTTACGTAAATAGTAAAATTTAGGAGTTTTCTAAAATATTTATCTTTTAATAAATAGGAATAAATTTTAGATGCAAGAAAACATTTTATATAAAAAAAATAATTAAATATTATTTAAATATATGATGGTGAGATTATAAATCACGTGTTTATTATTTTTGAAACTCAATCAATTTTTTACAATATAACCTTTATTTTATGTACTAATAAAAAAATTATAATTTATTATTTTTATAAAATAAATATAATAAATGAATTTATAATTTCAATTTAAATTTTAAATATTATTTTTTCATTTTCAATTTCATTTTTGAGACCTACAGATAAAAATGGTATGATTAGCTTTAATATTCGTGATAATGGTAAAACATTATTTTTAAAATAATTGTTTTATTATTATTTTGTAGTTTTTTTGAAATAAATCAAATAATTAGAATTTAATTTATTAAAAAAAAAATATTATTTTTTAACTTATAAATTAATATAGTAATAATCATCTAACTGGTAATCAATAATGAACATGATTAGTAAACACATAAAGTAAAAAAGTATTTTTTCTAAAGAAAATACTTTTTATGTTATATATGTTAGCTCTAATGTTATTTTAAAATATATAAATATTAAATTATATAAAATTGATATTATGTTTGGGTTTAAAAAATAAAAAAATTGAATTCACCATATATATTTAAATAAAATATAATTTACTTCATTATAAAACTAGTTACAAAGGTAAAAAATAAAATGTAAAAATATATGAACTTAATGTAAATGATTTGTAACATTTATAAAAATATTTTTTAATGTATTTTTAGAGGAATTTCCTACACAATATCATGAAAAATTACATTATTTTAAAATATTTTTATCATTGTTCATGGAATTGTGTAATGATATCACAGAATCATAGAGATTATTCCCAAAAAGTATCATTTTTGACTTATAAAAGGGTGTAACCTCCACACATACATGGTTACACTTTCAAATCTAATTACCATTGGAACTCTTCCAAAAATATATATCCAATAATTAAATATCTCTTGTTTAATATATTTATCAATTGAATTTATCTTAAGGCCTCCACCTATAAAAAATTCTTTAAGGGAAAATATATTTTATATGTTTGTTTTACCTTCTTTTGTTACTATTTATCCCTTCTGTTTCCATTATAAATATGTTAAATACATAAAACTAACATGAAAGTAGTAAATTTTTTAAAATTATATATTAGCATATTAATTTAATTATTAGTATTTATTCCTCTCCATTTGCTTATAAAAAAGTGCCATTATGGTGTTGTGTGGTCTACTGCCTCAAAAATAGAGGCCTTCCTATTTTTATCACCATCAATGATAGGTAAAAAGTATGTAATGTATGAATTAATATTATATCTGTTAAATAAATTTTATTATGAAATTTTAACTTATCATACACAAAATTCCCCCTCATTTGTTGATAAATGGAAACAAAAATTACCCATATGTTAAAATTATCACCTTCATGAGAAATGGGTTTTATTTTTCATAAACAGCGATAATTTTTTGAATTAAAAATAAATTTGATATAAATAAATTATTTGAATAAAACTATTAATATTATAGATATTATTAAACATTATTACACTTATTTCAACCATGGTAATCATGCATATGGAGTTTGGAAAATTTGATCGAAACCCACTTATAAATGACGTAGGCCATAAAACTATATTGTAAATAAATATCTTATGATAATTAAATTACCATATAATTTGAAATATATATTGATAAGTTTCATAATTAAATTTTCAAAAAAATATAATTTTGTTATTTTGGAACATAATCATATGCGTAGAAAAAATCTATAACTTGTGGTAAGGAATCTTTCGTACCATTTTCATTGATTATCGGTTACAAATAATATTTTTTCTATATATTATGAAATATTATTCTCATGATCATATTATATTTTCATATATATATTTCCCTATATGTCTACATACTTAAATTTTATATTTGGGTTTTACAAAAGTTTTAAATCCCTTCAAATGTCCCACTTTTAAGTAACCTCAGTTTATAATACCTTTCTTATTTCTCGACTCATGATGAGAATCAATCCCATAAATTGATATAAAATAATGAATAACTTATAAAAACCTATTTTTTATGGAGAACCATATTGGTTAATTTTGTATTTTTGGGAAATAAAAAGTGCATTCCATCTTTAAAAATAACCTTTAATAATTCTAAAAATCTTTACCTATGTTCTACATTTTAAGTCTTTCTTTTCAGATATCCTTCCCATAAAATCACAATATTAGAACTAAATTAACAAGAAATATATTTAATTTCAAATTTTGAAATCAAAAATGATATAAATACTTATTTTCACAGAACCCTTATGATTTATCCTTCGATTGTTCCTTGAATCAAAATTATGAAACCCACATCCTTCTCATGAGCTTGGTCATGCTTATGATTTACGTATGGTTTCTTTTACATATATGGTATAAATAATAATGAATTTAATTTACTTCATGTGTGTGTATATAGTTAAATATATAATATCTCATGATTAATGTACATAGACATTACATCATTTTTGCAGAATATTTCATACATTACACAAACAGACTCCCAAAGACAGTGCTAGTTTTGTACCTTTGGAAACATAGAAGAAAAATACTATTATAGTGAAATATATTCAATTTTTTCCATAAATATATTCCCCTTTAGTACCCCAATATAAAATATTTCCTTATAAATTAGGGAAAATCAAAGCATAAAAAATTTGAGATTACATGCTCAGTAAGGGTAGGAAAGGAAGATATGTAAGCATACTAATAAACATAAGGGTATGAAAAAATGATATTATCATTGGAAAAAATACCCAACATATCAAAGATCATATAAATGTGTCATGGAATAAATAACGGTGTTCATAAGATATGAATAATAATGTAATAAAGTATCATAGTCTATTAGATAATAACATTGACATAAGAAAGGAAATTGTGGCATAAAAATAAATTTGTAACTTTGTGAACATTTATAAATAGTAACATGTTCACTAACTAAATTAATGACATGAAATAAAAACCTTAATAAACACATGTTAATCAAAACAAATACCATGCATAACATTATGTAAAATTAAGACTAGGTATGTGCATAGAATGGTGGACATGGAATCAGGTTCAAACATCACATATATACCTCATGAGGTATCCATATTTACCCGATGCAACAGAGTTGTATATAGTTTACACAAATTAACTTAATGAAACCCATATATATATATATATATATATATATTCCAAAAAGACATAAAATCATTCATCATATCGAAATTCTTGGAAGAAAGTGGATTTCATAAAATCAAAATATCACCCCTGAAAACAAATGGGTATCAAAAATATTATTACATTAGAAACAAAAATCATTATTAGAAATAATAAGAATGATTCACTAAATCAAATATATTTTAAAACATATTTAACATCATTTAATTTTTATCTTATATTGAAAATAATTTTAAATTATCACTTGAAAGTAATTATTGAGGAAAATATCCTTTCTTATTTGAAAAAAACATTATTTTCTAAAAATGTTTTAAATTTTCAATGAATTATTTTTCATTTAAACTAACCTTATGAAATTGTGATGGAATATGTAATAAATTAATTAATTATGATATATGAATATTCTATTTATTTCATATATGTTATAAAATGGTATTTTCGAACTTTTTCTAGAAATGTTATGAACCACCTCATTTAGAAAACAAAAAATATTATACTCATATTGTTTTTAAAAGTAAAAAATTGGTAAAATTACATTAAACAAATATAAAAATATTAAAGATATTTTTGAATATTTATATAGAAAACTTGTAAATAGATGACAAATATTCCCCAATGTAGAATAAAAAGAAAAAAAATCCAGACTTGTGATAATATTTTAAAATAAATAGTCATCACATTATAATTTATTGGATCATATAGAACATGAAGGAAATAAAAATACATGAAGATGAAAATACCATAAATGTATGGATGTTATTAATAAAAGACATTCATGGGTAGTATATACACCATGTAGAAAAAACAGGTTGTGTATAAGCAATGTGTGTCATTGAAATAAATATGGGCAAAAATACCTTACTACTTGAGAAAAATTAGAACTGTGAACCCCATAAAATAATAACATCAATTAATTCTTTTAATATCATTAAATAGTAGAAATTAATGGTATAATATGTCATTAGGTAGTACATACACCACACAATAGAAGTGAGCGGTGAATATGATATGTATATCATGGAAATAAGAAGTGAGATTAAATGTAATTACCTTAGGTATGATTTCCTTCATATGTATCAAAACCTCCTGTATAATGGTTCAAATAATATTAATAACTTTATTTATAACCAACTTTATATTTACAATATCACATATGAACATCGTATCTCCCATTTTTTTAATAAAACATCATTACTAATATTCATTTGGGTATGTATTACGTGGGATTAGAAGGGTTTTATACCCCTATCTGTGCTTATGATATATTTATTAAAATAATTTATTTGACGGAATGTTTTTTACATGATGTTTTAGAGGTGTTGTTTTTCTATATACTAGCTACCTGATAACCCAGAAGGGATAGCTTCAACCCTTTATTATGCCTGACTGGTTGATCATAATAATTATGATTTTAATAATGATTTATTTCCCTTTCATGGACATTATTTTACAACAAAAGATTGCAACAGGCACTCTTGATACTATTTCTCTTGGTCATAGCACATGGTAGTGTATTTCCAGTGAATTTGGAATGCCACCCGTGTTCTTATACCGATAGTTCAAGCCTGAAGGCACCAGCAGACTGAGTTGATGTGTGCATTAGTGGTCATTGCATTGGCCAATAATAATTGAGTATTCATATTAATAATTTTATTAAGATAATATATATCACATTTATAAATAATATTCATTTATATTAACATATTTTATTATGATAATAGAGAATGAAAGGCATGGAATCCTAGAAATGATAGGTCCTACGCTTGGTCGAGCGACAATAACATTCCCTTAATGGTGAAATAATATTGAATTTATTTGTGTATATGTTGTTATATAATTAATATAATTTTATAATTATCATTTATAACAATTATTTTCACCATTTGACCCATCCATGTAATATGGTAGTGATAAACAATTACAGCACGGTGTGGAGACGGTAAGACACATGCACACATGTTTGGTGCTCTCATTTTACATACGATGGATAAAAGGTGATTTTTTTCCCATATTCATAATAAAATATAATTATATAGTTTATATGGGTGTTATTTATTTATAATTTTATCAATATGTTATGTTACAGTACAATTGAATCTTTTTTGATAGAGTAGGTAAAGTATATTTCCTCTACATTGATGAGCTCCTACTAGATCACCTATTAAGGACACCAGATTTTATCTTTTGAGAAGACCATAACCTCTAAATGTGTCTAACGAATTTTATTAGTGGAAATTGTAGGGATTGGTTGATCTAGGATGCTCAATGTGTTGTGAAGAAGTGAGTCAAGAGGCGCAATTGTATAATTAATGTGAGGGGAACTTTTATAAACACATAAATTATCAATTTATAATAAATTCAGTATCAATAAAAATAACTTAAATTTTAAATTTATTCAAATATAAGATTATATAAGGTTTTAATCACTTTAAATAATAAATTTCATATAGGTTTTGATCTTATTTTAAACCATATTTTTTTATTAACCCTTTATTAACCAATATTAATTTCAACTATGTTATCAATGTTTTTAATGTAAAGAGTCTGAAACTTTTACATTAAAAGTTTAAATTGGATAATAAATGGTAAATTTAATATATTATATAGAATATATAATCCATTTTTTACTTATTTAACTCATTTATTAATCATAAAATGTTAATAATATATTTACTTCATAAAATATCATTACTGTAATTTTTGAAATTATTCATTATTATTCCGTTTAAAAATATCATAAATAATTGATATCTTGAAACCAACAATATTAAATCTTCCTTAGCATGTCAAATTTGTCCCTAAAATTATTTGATGAAATTTATAATATCATATTGTATATATTTTAATATTGTTAATATGATTTATTTCGTATTTATATTAATTAAACAATTAATAAATAATTATTATATAAGACATTATTTTATTAGTTTTTTATTATAAAATATAAATAAATTATCATGGTAAGGAAAAAAATTATATTTAAAATAAATATTTATAGTCGAATTTATCTTCAGTATAATTCTATATTGAAAATGATATAGTTATTAAAAGAAATAAGTATAACATCATTAATATCCATTTAATTAAAATTTATTAAATCTCTCGCCAAGATTCAATAGATTAAAAGAAATTAATATTTTCATAAGTAATATTTATTTCAAAACCCATTTATCCAATGGAATTAAAGAAATTATTAGTGATATTTTATGATATTTATATTAATATTATTTAACTATAATTACTCAATTAACATTTTACCATGTTAATAAAAAAATTACAAATGTTAATCTTCATAATGACCAAAAATAAAATAAAACTATTTATATAATTCGGACCACCTATTTAAAAATAGGAAATACTTTTTTCAATATTCAAAACATATATGATTTTTAATTAATTTAAAACTAATGTTGTTGACGGGGTCAGAAAACGGGTAATAAAAGTAAAAATAAGCCAAATATTGAAACGTTTTATAAATAAATTCAATGTATAAAAAATTAAATTGAACTATATGTTCTTAAATTATAAAAAGTTTATCTAATTATCCTTTAAAACTAGGAAAAAATATCATTTAACACTATAAATTATTTTCATGAAAAAATTTGTTTTCAATTAAAATTTAGTATTTTTATTATTCATCATAACATTAAATTTTTCAAAAACATACCAAAAACAAACCAATGTAAATTTTTATATTCTCCATTAAAAGAATAATTTTATTTTTCTAGATATAATATATAAAATTTTTAAAATATCTTTCAAATGGGTTCTCCATCAAAAGGATACAAAATTACCCTTTGGAAAAATATAAATTCATATGCATAAGATTGGGTTTGTTCTTATATTGTTCATATAAAACATATTGTATGAATATAAAAAAATATTTTATTGAATTTTTAAAATATATATTTCAATAATATTAATTAATTAAATTATTTAAGACAAAACAACTTTGAGAAAATAAAAATAAAACTATTTCCTTTATAATCAATCTTTAAATATTTTCATTTATAATTATTTGGTAACCAATGATTTCTTTTTATATACTTCATATTTTCTTAATCTGTTTATTAATATGCATAACCTCTAATTTAACAACAATGTTATATCTTATTATAATAAAAGTCATGAACAAAATCTGGTCTCCATCAAAATAGGCACTCGACCCGGCCTGCAACCAGGACTAAATGGGAGTTTCCAATCCGCAAGGGCTGGAACAAGTTCCTGGGTATCATAAAATAATAATTGGGAATGATTTACCTGTTTTTATAAACTTTAAACAACAAAATAATCTAATAAAATGAATCTGGAATTTTCAATCCAAAAAATCTTTTAAAAAATTCATAACTGAATTACATATTTTAAAATAACTGAACATGACTATAATAAAGGTACAAAACCAAAAGGGAATAGCCCAATAATCCTCATGGTAAGGGGAACTACCCTCAAGCCATCTCCACAAGACTTCACCACCAAGGACCTGCTAGAAACCCGAACCACTAGAACTAAAAACTATACCCAATCTGTGACTACAAAAATAACCAACTCTACTTACACCAAATGGTTTAAGTAGTTTGTGAGCCAAATCCCAATAGGATACCACCACTAATAGATCCCATTTGATAAACATTTAATGATGAAAATCATGCAAGTTTTCAAAAACATTAAATGCTAGTTACAATTTCTAAAAGATGCATCATTAAATAAAAATAGTTTTCTGGTAGGCTAATTTGAAGAATAAAAACATTTAAAATAAATACCATATCTACTGAATTTTCTTTACACTCTTACCGTATGCCGATGGTAATCACAAAATATATATTGAGCACAAGCAATAGGGAAATAACCTATAGGCACTAGCTAGTTGTGGGTCCCAGGTACCTCATATCTTGGTGACAGTAACAATCACAAATATATACTCTAGTGCACGAGCCACAAGTAGGAAACATTCCCATAACCTAGTGGTCCCCAATCATCATCATCATAGTTTTGTTAGTGTTGTATGCGTCAATCTTGCTAACTGAAAATGGGGCCAAGCCCCATGGATTCACTGGCATACTAGTACATGTCCTCCCACCTAGACACTCGATTTTTCCCGTTGTGCTCAAAAATGGTAAACAAGACATTGAATATAATATACACATGAAAATGTCGATTCCATATCATAATTTCACCAAATAGCCCACATGTATACAACACAAGTCACAAAATTCATCTTTTCATTCTTATTTATTTTGAAATCTGACTCACATCAGAACAGCCCACATCACTTTTCATATTTATTTAACACTTCCACAAATCCATTATAAAATTTTATAAAACCATTCTAATATATTAAAACTATCATAACAGCCCACTCACTTGTTACATAATACCCTTTTTACCTTCAAAATCTTTTTATCATCAAACTTACACGAAACAAGCCCAAACAAGTTTCTCTCTAACATAAAAAATTTAATAAAACATTTCCGCAATTTACATAACATTCTAAATTTTTTTGACATATTAAAACATAACATAACCTTTCAAAACCCCTTAATAGATGAACAGACATACCAACCAGTACATATGCACCCTTTTCCCACTTTGTTTAACCAATTTAAACATTTACAATTTTCATAAAAAGAACCCTAGTGGTGTAAATATGTCTTGCAGACAAAATCCATTTCAAAACCACCATTTATGACCAAAACCATACCAATTCCTATACAAAATAGAATTGGAATCTGTTGAGAAATTAATAAAACCACATTAAAGTGTTATAAACTCACCTTTAATATTACCACAAAACATACAAATGAAAACACACATTTTCATAAAATGCTCTCAAGATGTATAAAATATTTTAACACATCAAAACAATTAAAAACCTTATTTTAAGGCCAAAAACACACTAATACATTACCAAACTTGAATTGGAAGGCCAAAAAAATTTAGTAAACCAATTCCATAAGTTATGAAATACACCCAAATAATTCCCCATGAGTTACACATGAAAACACCCAATTTCATGTTAAAAAGAAACAATAAAATTAAAAACATAACCAAATAAATAATGAATAGTTTTCAAAACATACCCAACATATGAGGAAAATAAAAAATTATTAAATACCACAAGCTAACTCATCATTAATTGTTTACACATGGAACCACCTACCGAAAGTGTTGAATCCCTCAAAACATGGTGCGAAACATCAACCGTACCACCGCCACATCATAAAGAAGATAAATCCAGAACTAGACCACAATATTTAACCAAAAACACAAAAAATAAAACAATAGGTTCGAAACCTAACTTATGGAAATTTTAGAACATAATGGAAGAGGGTGGAAACCCTAAGGAGAAGGAAGAAATTGAAGAGAGAAACACTTACACGAAACAATCTTGAATAAAACGACCCAAAATCCTCCAGTATCAGAATTTTAAAACATCCAAACATTAAAAAAGGGTTCTAAAATGGAAGAGGTGATCATTTAGTAACTATAATGGGAGAAAAGGAGTAAAAATAGAAGTATTTATGGATGGATCAATTTACCTCTCCAAATATTCTTGATTTCTAAAATCCATAGCAGTTTTGACCAATTTCGAGATTCTATTGAGCTCCAAATTGTGGGAGGAGAAAATGGGGAATGCCCTAGGTAAGTGGTCTTGGGTTAGAGTTGGAATCACCAAAAAAACATAAATATTGTTGGAGATATGAATGAATTAAACATTATTTTTAATGTAGAAAATGGGCTTTCGGGCAGGCCTGATCCCTTAAATAAAAACCCATATCCACCATGATTATGGATTTATAAATGCTCCAAATTAATATGGTGGTGTTAATAGGTATGGGTATAACAATTAGGAATTGTAATGGATGAAAAATGTTGAAAAATTAAGGAGTTATAAAGGTATCAAAATTTATTTTTAAATCTGAAATTGGGATCACGGTTTGGTCCAATTCATGATACCTCACCCATTCCTCCATAAAAGCTTGGAAAACACCCAAAACAAAGAATGAATATAAAATAAATGGAATTTAACTTTAAAATAAGTCATGTATGTGATAATTATCCCCACCATGAAATCCTTCCACCCAGGAATGTCACATCAAGGCCAAAGTAGCAACCAAACCCAACTGAGAAACCAAGAGGTACTCCCTTCCCAGGTTTCACCCACAAAGGCCAAAACACATCTAGTGATCAATTAATAAATTATTACTCTCACAACCAAAAAACAATCCACATTCCTGAAATTAACAATCCCATTCATACATTATCCCAAAATAAAACTCCATAAACACTATCTGATCAAGAATCAATCAATTCTCCGAAACGAACAACAACATCGAACATGGTTACATTTACCATGATATAACTAAACCATTGGGCACTCTCCAATCTCAACGTTTACCAAAGATGATGTATGTAGCTTGATAACTCTGAATGATACTACCTACCACCAAGACAAGACCATGGATAAGTCTGAGTTACTGGTACAAGGAACAAAAATAGGCTCCCCACCATAAGAGACAACCAATATGTTTTTCCGAGATAGAATGAGGACACTAAAAGTGGGAGGACTGAATGGACTCCCCGGTACTAAGGCTATAAATCCAACATAAATTTAATAAAAAGAACTTATATAAGACTCATAGTGGGTCACCCCACTATAATAACCAACCATCATAACCGACCAGCATGGGTTGGTACAGAAAGACCCTAAAATTTGAAGAGTTGTGACGGCCACATGGTTAGTCCGCACAGTTTGGGAAACCTTGCGCTAAAAGTGGGGATCCTTCTATCAACATGGTTTTCTAGGGCATGGTAACTACTAAAAAAGTGAAAGCCATGTGCTCAAAATGTCTAGAAATACATCAAGCCTTTCTAAAAAGACTCAATGGAAACCAAAGGGTGGAGATAACATGTGGTGATGACATGGGTACAAGTCCCTCCTCCTATTTCCACCGAACTGGAACAACAGAAGAGGGATGATGATAACATAGGTTTAAAATCATCCTATCTTTAATATTAAGGATACAACTTTGTAAAAGGGTTTAAACAACCCTCGGATTTACCCTGACTATAAGCCAGCTTACCTCTGAGGCCTACGGCTGGAGCCCAAATGATTGCAGCATCGTCGGCCTCGCAGTTAGTCTTTGGAAACCCCCATAACAAGAATTAATTTTTCAGAGCAACGAACAACAACACCAAAATATCTGATATGTTTTCCAAGAAATAACACATTCCAAACTCACTTTACCCTAAAATGATGTTTCACTGAACCAAGGGATTAAAAGTTTCACACACAACAAACATTATTTGTTCGGGTGATAAACAATATAAGTAAAGAACACCTATACTCACCTTCCTCTAAAATGGAATATTTGATTGTTTTTCCTGGGGAGAAATACACCCAATATAAAATATACTCTTAGATGATTGATCAACTGTCACCTTTAAGGTCAATCAAGCACATGACATCATAAGGAATCACTGAACATGACCATTGCGACTGATGTAAACAATTCATAGAGAGAGACCTTATACAACATCCCCAAACAACACACAATTATAGAAAGTGGAAACAATATCCTATCATGACTATATTTCCTACACTGGTGGTTTAACATGAACTTATGCTTCAATGAAACTGTGAAGAACAAGACGGACCTCTTAGACACCATCGAGACACCCATCCCCACTAACAACCCTAGACCACTTCCAGATTCAAAAAATTATGAATTTTATGAAACTATTGTCTCTTTCGACCTTCCACGAGCACTCTCCCACTACAAGAGGATCCAAAAATAAAATAATGGAATGGGTTTAGACTCAGTCAATAAAGATCAATAAAATATTCCTTATATTGATCATATACAGGATTTTCCAACGACGAAACAATCCGTGTTTCACTTCAGTTATGCATTAATCCTTAATGGGGGCCTACATTATCCAATGAGAGAACCCAATGTTCCAACCAAGATGGTCCATTGCTCAATAAAAGCCATAAAACAGATCCAAACACATGATGGGACCCACCATAACGGTGTCCCAAAACATATCCCAGAGGAGACTACTAACTAGTCATTCAACCTAGCATACCGACCAAACATAAACCCAAAACACAGTTCAAACCGGAGTGGTTCTTGGACTAAAAACATCCCACAACATCAACATTTTCCAAAAACACATAATATACTCCATCCCAAAATATTCATCAAGACATCCTGTTTTTCTTTAAAAAAATTTCTTGAAAACAAATGGTTCAGTGGTTGGCGTATCCACCAATGGTACTTCATGGGCCTTACACATGCATGTTTCTGTGCCACACTGGGCACCCTCCTCATATCCATCCCGACACTCATCAATTCATTCCATAAAACATCCATCATCCCATATAACCCAATTCATGTGGTTTCTTAGATAAATACCAAAGGTTAAAACAAAAAATTCTTTCCACTTTTCAAAACCATAAACAGTCAACCAACACATCATTTTTCTCAAAACTACAAACCACATGATCAATATCCCAATTCACATCTTAAAAATCTTTTCAGAAAGACACAACCATTTATAAAATAAAAATTATTGAAGATATTTATATCAATTTCAAAATATATCATTCCATTAAAACACCATTTTATGGTTTAGAAAACTCTACTGGAAACACTTTTCAAAACCAACTTCAATATAGTTCTTACTTTCAAAAGTGGTGTAAGCACACCATTTTCCATTTCAAAAAAATTCTGAAAATTTAGTTCCACCATCTCATAAATCAAACCATTCCCTATTTATTTGAAAATCATTTCACAAAAACTTAATGTTTCTTAAAACAAAAGTTCCATGTTTTCAAAACTAAACCACAAAACAATGCGAGGGGAAACTAGTTTCAGTGGGTCACATGGAGATATGGTTGGCGGCCATATTCCAATCACTTAACTATCACAGAGAGTGTCCTCGGTAATATCCTTGGCTCCACATGGCCTTCTAGGACCAGCGAGCTCACTAAGACCATTAACACAACTCTCTTTTTCATTTCCCTAATCATCATCGAACCATGAAAACCAAAGGACTTGTATAAATCCCGAGTTCTCCTGAAAACCGGAATCCCTTCCTGAGGTGTGGTGATCATGCACACTGTCGATAACTATAATTCCAAGTCCCAACAATCCTATCTCCAGACAATCCTAACTCTTCCCCAAATAACATGACCCAAATATTTAACTTGAACCTCCACTGATGCCATTTTGTCACGAACAGAATGTGGTCGCCATCAAAACTGGTACTCGACCCGGCCCTCCACAAGGAATGAAGGGAATTCCTGATCCCCATAGGTTGGAACAGGTTTATAGGTATCATAAAATGAAAATTGGGAATGATTTTCCCGAGTTTATAAACATAAAACAACAAAAGAATCCAATAAAACGAATTTATATTTTTCAATCCGAACAATCCTTTTCAAAAAATCAGAACAGAATTACATATTTTAAGACAACTCATCGTGACAATAAAAAAGGTACAAAACCAAAATGGAACATCCCAAGAACCATCAGGGAAAAGGGAACCTCCCTCAAGCCATCTCCACAAGACATCACCATCAAGGACCTGCCTGAAACCCGACCCACTAGAACAAAAAACTTTACCCAACCTGTGAAAACCAAAATAACCAAGTCTACATACACCAAAGGGTGTAAGTATGGTGTGAGACTAATCCCAATAGGATACCACCACTAATATATTTCATTTGATAGACATTTAATGAAGAAAATCATGCAAGTTTTCAAAAACATGAAATGCTATTTACAATTTCTAAAAGATGCATCATTAAATAAAAAAAGTTTTTAGGTAGACTAATTTAATGAATAAAAAATTTTAAAATAAACACCAAAGCTATTGAATTTTCCATCCAATCATACTGTATGCCTAAGGTGAGCACAAAATATATAGTGATCATAAGCAATGGGAAATAACCCCTAGGCACTAGCTAGTTGTGGGTCCAAGGTACCTCGTATCTCGGTGAGAGTAACCATCAAAAATATCGGTTCTGATGCACAAGACACTAGTAGGAAACATTCCAATAACCTAGTGGTCTCCAATCATCATTATCATAGCATAGTTAGAGTTTTAAGTGTCAATCTTGCTATGTGAAACTGAGGCCAATCCCCACGAATTCACTGGCATACTAGTAGATGTCCACCCACCTAGATACCCGAGTTTTCCCATTGTGCTAAAAAAGATCAAGAAGTCAATGAATATACTATTCACATGAAAATATCATTTATGTATCATAAATTCACCAAATATCCCCCATGTATACAACACAAGTCACAAAATTTCACTTTTCAATCAAATTGATTTTGAAATCTGACTCACACCAAAATAGCCCACATCACTTTTCACATTTCATTAACACATAAGAAAATCCAATATAAAATTTTATAAAACCATTAAAATATATTAAAACTCTCATAAAAACCCACTCACTTGTTACATAATACCCTTTTTACTATCAAAATAATTTTATCATCAAACTTAAATAACACATCCCCAAACAAGTTTCACTCCAACATCATAATTTAATAAAACATTTCAGAAATTTACATAACATTCTAATAATTTTTGACATGTTTAAACATCACTTAACCTTTAAAAACTCCTTAATAGTTGACCACACATACCAAAAAGCACATATGCACCATTTTCCCACATTTTTTAACCAACTAAAACATTTACAATTTTTATTAAAAGAACCCAAGTGGTGTAAATATGTCTTGCACACAAAACCCACTTCAAAACCCCCATTTAAGACAAAAAAACATACCAATTCCTATAAAAATAGAATTGGCCTCCCTTGATACATTTATAAAACCACTTTAAAGTGTTATAAAATCACCTTTAATAATACCACATAAGATACAAATGAAAACACACATTTTCATAAAATGCTCTCATGATGTATAACATTTTATTACACATAAAAACTATTAAAAAACATTATTTTTAGTCCAACAAGACACTAATACATTACCAAACTAGAATTGGAAGTCCAAACAAAATTTTGTAAACCAATTCCATAAGTTATGAAATACACCCAAATAATTGCCCATGAGTTACACAGGAAAACACCCAATTTCAAGATAAAAAGAAACTATAAAATTAAACACTTAACCAAATCTATAATAAATAGTTTTCACAACACACACAACATATGAGGAAAATAGAAAATTATTAAATACCACAGGACAACTCTTCATTAATTTTTTACACATGGAACCACTTACCGAAAGTGTTGAATCCTTCAAAACATGGTGTGAAACATCAACCGCACCACCGCCGCATCATAAGGAAGATAAATCCAGACCAAGACCACAATATTTAACCAAAATGAAACCAAATAAAACAATAGGTTTGAACCCTAACTTCTAGAAATTTTAGAACATAATGAAAGAGGGAGGAATCCCTAAAGAGAAGGAAGAAATTGAAGAGAGAAACACTTACTCGAAAAAATCTTGAATAAAACGACCCAAAATCCGCTAGTATCTGAATTTTAAAACATCCAAACATTAAAGAGAGGGTCTAAAAAGGATGAGTAGATCATGTAGTAACTATAATTAGAGAAAAAGAGTAAAAATAAAAGGATTTATGAAAGGATCAATTTACCTCTCCACATCTTGGAGATTTCTAAAATCTATAGTAGTTTTGACAAATTTCTAGATTCTAATGAGCTCCAAATTGTGGTAGAAGAAAATGGGAGCATGCCTTAGGTAAGTGGTCTTGGTTGAGTGTTGGAATCACCAAAAAAATAGAAATATTTTTTGGAGATATTGAAGAATTAAACATTATTTTTAACGTAGAAAATGGCCTTTCGAGCAGGCCCAATCCATTAAATAAAAACCCATATCCACCACGATTATGGATTTCAAAATGGTCCTAATTAATATCGTGGTGTTACTAGTTCAGGGTATGACAATTAGGAATTTTAATGGATGAAAAATGTTGAAAAATTAAGGAGTTATAATTGAATCAAAACTTATACTTAAATCTGAAATTGGGCTCACGGTTTGGTCAAATTCATGAAACCTCACCCATTCCTCCATAAAACAATGGAAACCCCCAAAACAAAGAATTAATTGAAAATAAATGGAATTTAACTTTAAAATAATTCATTTATGTGACAATTATCCCCACGATGAAAACATTCCACCCTATAATGTCACATAAAGTCCAATGCAACAACCACACCCAACTGAGAAACCAAGAGGAACTCCCTTGCCAGGTTTCACCCCCAAAGAACTAAACACCTATGGTGATCAATTAATGAAATATTACTCTCACAACCAAAACATACATCACATTCGTGAAATAAACAATCACATTCATACTTTATCCCAAAATAAAACTCCTTAAACACTATCTGAATGGTACTCAATCAATTCATCAAAACGAACAACAACATCGAACATGGTTACATTTACCATGCTATAGCTAAACCATTGGGCACTCTCCAATGACAATGTTTTCCCAAGGAAGATGTATGTATCTTGATAACTCTAAATGATACTACCAAACACCAAGACAATACCATGGAGAAGTATGAGTTACTGGTACAGGGAACGAAAATAGGCTCCCCACCATAAGAGACAACCTATATTTTTTTCCGAGGCAGAATCAGGACACTAAAAGGGGGAGGCCTGAATGGACTCCCCTGTATTAAGGGTATAAATCCAACATAAATTTAAAAAAGAAATTATATAAGACTCATATTGGGTCTCCCCACCATAATAACCAACCATCTTAACTAACTAGCATGGGCCGGTAAAGAAAGAACCCATAATATAAAGAGTTGTGATGGTCACATGGTTAGTCCGCACGGTTTGGGAAACCATGCGCTAAAAGTGGGGATCCTTCTATCCACATGGTTTTTTAGGGCATAGTCACTACTAACCAAGTGAAAATCATGTGCTAAAAATGTCTATAAATACTTCAAACCTTTCTACAAAGACTCAATGGAAACTAAAGGGGGGAATAACATTGGGCGATGACATGGGTACAAGTCCCTCTACCTATTTCCACCAAACAAGAACAAACGAAGAGGGATGATGACACCATATGTGTAAAATCATCCTATCTTTCATATTGAGTATATGACATTGTAAAATGGTTTAAACAACCCTAGGATTTACCCAGACTATGATCCACATTTCCTCCGAGACCTATGGCTGGAGCCCAAATGATTGCAGCCCCTTCGGCATCACAGTTATGCTTTGGAAACCCCCTGAACAAGGATTATTTTTGCAGTGCAATGAAAAAATACACCGAAATACCTGATAATTTTTCCAATAAATAACACATTCCAATCTCACTTTACCCTAACCCGATATTTCACTGAAACAAGGGTTTAGAAGTTGCACACACAACAAACCTTATTTTTTCAGGTGATAATATATGTAAAGAACACCTATACTCACCTTCCTCTAAAATAGAATATTTTTAAGTTTTTACCGGGGAGAAATTCACCCAACATAACAGAGACTCTTAGATGATTTCTCAACTGTCACCTTTAAGGTCAATCAATCACATGACATCATAAGGCATCACCAACACGACCATTACGACTGATATAAATAATTCATGGAGAGGGTCCTTATAAAACATCCCCAAACAACACAAAATTATAGAAAGTGGAAACAATATCCTATTGTGACCATATTTCCCACACTGGTGGTTTAACATGAACTCATTCTTCAAAGAAACTGTGAAGAACCAGAAGGCCCTCTTAGACACAATCGAGACACCCATCCCCACTAATAACCCTAGACCACATCCAGCTTCAAAAAATTACGAATCTTATGAAACTAATGTCTCTTTCAACCTTCCACGAGCACTCTCCCGCTATAAGAGGATCTAAAAATCAAATAACAGAATGGGTTTAGACTCAATCAACAATGATCAATGAAATATTCATTATATTGATCAAATGGAGGATTTTCCAATGGCGAAACAATCCGTGTTGCACTTAAGTTATGCATTAATCCTTAATGGTGGCGTTCCTTATCCAATGAGAGAACCCAAGGACCCAACCAAGATGGTCCATTGGTTAATTAAATCTATAAAAATAGATCCAAACACATTATGGGAACCACCATACAGGTTTCCCGAAACATATCTCATAGGAGACTACTAACATGTCCTTATACCTAGCTTACTGACCAAACATAAACCCAAAACATAGTTTAAACTGGAGGGGTTCTTAGACTAAAAACCTCACAAAACATCGAAATTTTCCAAAAACACATAATATAAGCCATCCCAAACAATTCATAAAGACATCATTTTTTTCTTTAAAACCATTTGTTGAAAACAAACTATTCAGCGGTTAGCGTATCCACCAATGGTACCCCATTGGCCTTACACATGCATGTTTTTGTGCCACACTGGGCTCCCTCCTCATATCCATATCGACACTCATCCATTCATTCCATAAAACATCCATCATCCCATATAAACCAATGCATGTGGTTGCTTACATAAATACGAATGGTTAAATCAAAAAATTCATTCTACTTTTCAAAACCAAAAACAATCAACCAACACGTCCTTTTTCTCAAAACTACTAACCACAAGATCAAAATCCCAATTCACATCACACAAAACTTTTCAAAAATACAAAACCATTTATAAAATAAAAAAATTCAAGATATTTATATCAACTTCAAAACATCTTATCCCATTAAATCGCCATTTGATTGTTTAGAAAACTCAATTGGAAACACTTTTCAAAACCAACTTCAATATAGATCCTGCATTCAAATGAGGTGTAAGCACACCATTATCCATTTCAAAAAAATTCTAAAAATTTAGTTCCACCATCTCATAAATCAAAACATTCCCTCTTTATATGAAAATCATTTCACAAATACCTTATTCTACTTAAAACCAAAGTGCCATGTTTTCAAAACTAAAGCACAAAACAGTGCGAGAGGAAACTAGTTTCAGTGGGTCATGTGGACATATGGTTGGAGGATATATTCCAATCACTTCACTATCACAAAGAGTGTCATAGAGAATATCCTTGGCTCCACATGGCATTTCAGGCCCTACGAGCTCACTAAGACCATTAACCCAACTCTATTTTCATTTCCCCTAATAATCATTGAACCAAGAAAACCAAATGACTTTGATAAATCCTATGTTCTCATATAAACCTAAATCTCATCATGAGGTGTGGTGATTAGGCACACTACCGATAACCGGAATTCAGTTTCCCATCAATCTGAAATCTAGACTATCCTGACTCTTCCCCATATAACATGACCCAAATAGTTAACTTGAACCTCCACTGATACCAATTTGTCACGAATCAAATCTGGTCACCATCAAAACTGGCACTCGACCTGGCCTTCCACAAGGCCTGAAGGGCATTCTTGATCCCCATAGGATGACACAGGTGTCTGGGTATCATAAAATGAAAATTGGGAATGATTTACCCGAGTTTATAAACATAAAACAACAATAGAATCCAATAAAATGAATCTAGATCTTTCAATCCAAAAAATCCATTACAAAAAATCAGAAATGAATTTCATATTTTAAAACAACTCAACAAGACTATTAAAAAGGTACAAAACCAAAATGCAACATCCCATGAACCCTCATGGAAAGGGGCATCAGCCCCAAGCCATCTCCACAAGACTTCACCACCATGTACCTTTCGGAAACCCGAACCACTAAAACAAAAAACATTACCCAACATGTGAAAACCAAAATAACCTAGTATACATACACCCAAGGGTGTAAGTATGGTGTGAACCAAAGCCCAATTGGATATCACCACTAATATATTCCATGTGATAAACATTTAATTATGAAAACCGTGCATGTTTTCAAAAACATGAAATGCAAGTTACTATTTCTAAAAGTTGCATCATTAAATAAAAATAGTTTTTAGGTGGGATAATTTAAAGAATAAACACTTTTAAAATAAATTTCAAAGATCCTGAATTTTCCAACCACTCTTACCATATTCTTACATTAAGCAAAAAATATCTATTGAGCATAAGAAATGGTAAATAACCCCTATCCACTAGCTAGTTGTGGGTCCCAGGCACCTCGTATCTCAGTGAGAGTAACCATCACAAATATATGTTCTCGTGCACGATCCAGTAATAGATAAAATTCCCATAACCTAGTAGTCCCCAATCATCATCATTATTGTTTAGTTAGAGTTTTAAGCATCAATATTTCTATATGAAACTGAGGACAAACCCCATGGATTAACTTGCATACTAGTACACGTCCACCCACCAAGATACCTGGGTATTCCCATTATTCTCAAAAAAGTTAATCAAGTCAATGAATATACTATTAAAATGAAAATATCATTTGTATATCATAAATTCACCAAACATCCCACATGTATATAACACTAATCACAAAATTCCACTTTTTATTTAAATAGATTTTGAAATACGACTCACACCAAAATAGACCACAACACTTTTCGTATTTCTTTAACAATTCCAAAAATCGATTAAAAATTTTATAAAATGATTAAAATAATTTCAAACTCGCATGACAGCCCACTCACATTCTACATAATACCCTTTATACCTTCAAAATAATTTTATCATCAAACTTACACGAAACATCCCACAAACAAGTTTCGCTCCAACATCACAATTTAATAAAACATTTTAAAAATTTACAAAACATTCTAAAAATTTTTAACATCTTAAAACATCACATCACCTTTAGAAACCCCTTAATAGGTGAACACACATACCCAAAAGTACATATTCACCCATTTCCCACATTGTTTAACCAACTAAAACATTTACAATTTTCATAAACAGAACCCAAGTGGTGTAAATATTTCTTGCACACAAAACCCATTTAAAAACCCTCATTTAGAAAAAAAACATACCATTTCCTATCCAAAATAGAATTTTAATCCCATGAGACATTTATAAAACCATTTTCATGTGTTATAAAGTCACATTGAATAATACTATAAAATATACAAATGAAATCACACAATTTCATAAAATGCTCTCAAAAAGTATAACAATGTTTAAACATCAATCCTATTCAAAAACCCTCTTTTTAGTCCAACAAAACACTAATAAATTACCAAACTATAATTTTCAATCTAAAAAAGATTTAGTAAACCAATTCCATAAGTATTGAAATACACCCAAATAATACCTCATGAGTTACACATGAAAACACCCAATTTCACGTAAAAAAGAAACTATAAAATTAAAAAGTTAACCAAATACATAATAAAAAGTTCTCGAACAACACCCAACATATGAGGAATATGAAAATTTAGTAAATACCACAACCTAACTCATCAATAATTGTTTACACATGGAACCACCTACCGAATGTGTCGAATCCCTCAAAACATGGTGTGAAACATCAACCGCACCACTGCAGCATCATAAGGATGATAAATCCAGCTCTATAGCACAATATTTAACCAAATATACACCAAATCAAACCATAGGTTATAACCGTAACTTCTGAAAACTATATAACATAATTAAATTGGGACGAAACCCTAAGGGGATGGAAAAAATTGAAGAGAGAAACACTTACTCAAATCAATCTTGAATAAAACGACCCAAAATCAACCAGTATCTGGATTTTAAAACAACCAACCATTAAAGTGAGATTATAATAAGTATTAGGAGATCATTTAAGAACTATAATGGGAGAAAAATAGAAAAAATAGATGTAGTTATGAAAGGATAAATTTTCCTCTCCAAATATGGGTGATTTCTAAAATCCATAGAAGTTTTGACCAATTTCACGACTTTATTGAGCTCAAAATTGTGGTCCTAGAGAATGGGGGCTCTCGTTAGGTATTTTTTCTTGGGTGATTGTTTTAATCACTTAAAAAAGTAAATATTGAAGGAGATATTAAATAATTTAAATATAATTTTAATGCCGAAATTTGGCTTTTGGGCAGGTCCAATCCGTTAAATAAAAACCCATATCCACCAAGATTATGGATTTATAAATGGTCCAAATTAATATTGTGGTGTTAATAGGTCCTAGGATGACAATTAGAAATTGTAATGGATGAAAAATGTTGAAAATGAAGGAGTTATAAAGGAATAAAAATTTATTTTTAAATTTGAAATTGGGCTCACGGTTTGAACCATTTCATGAAACTCACCCATTCCTCCATAAAAGCATGGAAAACCTCCAAAACAAAGAATTAATGGAAATTAAATGGAATTTAACTTTAAAATAAGTCATGTTTGTGAAAATAAATAATATTATTTTAATAATATAATATTTTCTATAATACTCGGTATTTCTCACAATGAAAGATATCATAAGAACATGGGATTATGTAATACAATAAAAACATACTATTTATTATACCTCAAGATAATCTAAGTGATATGTATAGATAAATATAGAATTGGTTTTTTGAATAACACATTCCAAACATAGTATTTTTCTTATAATGAATGCTATAATAATCATTGAGTGAATTAAAAATATCGAAAGGTTTAAATTAAATCAAAAAAATAATTTTCAAATTATCTCAGTGTGTTACATTATACACCCATTAAATTAAATTTCTACATGAAAATTCACCTAGGTTATAAATGTTTCATACATTAATTTTACGTTCATAAAAATTGGAATCATAAAAATGAATTCTATTACTTCCTTTTAAAATGTAATAGTTGGAAACTAAAAGTTAGACAAAGTAAATCATAACTAGGTTTCGACATTTTAGAACATTGTTGATGATTTGGGAATGGTGGAAAACAATAAGTAATCATATATATTGATACGAATCACTACTCACTAGAAATTTTGTGATCCAAAGAAATTGGAATATTACAAAACCATAAACATAAGAAGCCTAAAATTGGTCATTGATATAATCAATAATGATGATAATAAGACAATATTTTATTTCAATATCATTTTCCAAAAGATGTTGAGTTTTCCAAAGGGGATATACATACTATATTTTCAGAAAACCTCACAGTATTTTATGCCATCATAAATTTCTATATCATCTCTTTTTTATTAAATAATGAAGAATTTTTCATCTATAAAACATTAAACAATCCTAAGATCTATAATGGGAATAATAGTTCATTCCATATATATTTATCACAAAAAATGTTATCACAAGCTTTAAAATATTAATAAATCCACCTATGGTGAGATAATACTTTAAACTCATAAGCATTATATGAAGTTTATATTAATCATTCCATAAATGGTTAATTATACAATCCTTATAAATGTTGAAAATCCAAAATATTATAAATTAGTTTACCAAGTCAGCATGACATTTATCTATAATATATAATAAGGTAGCTTGTGTTTATCACATTACAATCATTTCAATGCCCTTATCATGTATTCTCTTTAAACATGGTAATAAGAAGAATTATCATACATACTTCATTAAAAAATTAATGCTATTCTATTATAAATATTACTGTATATATTCTGTAAATATAAGAAATTGTAAAATTCATACATAATAAGATAGACCACAATGTCAAAAAAAACTAATTTTTTAGTTATTTGGTCTTAAATACTATACAAATTACATTATCCGGACCAATAATATCTTTATTCAAGATAAATAAATTTCTCAAAAACCTAAAAACATTATGGGTTATCTTATCTTTTTTGAAAAATATCCCCTTCCCATTAAATCACTTTTCTATTTCTTCATCACCATTCAACATACCATTCTCAATCCTTAATAAAAAATGTATACAGAAAATTTGTATATATTCCATGATGTGTATTACATAACAATTGAATTAAAAAATATTTAAACATAAATAATATCACTTTATTCTTAAAAAATTTCTCATTCATCATCATATTATCTCTTAATACCCATTTCATATGAAATATGAATCCTATCATAAGGTTCCTCAAACTCAATCCAATCATTCTTGTTTTATTTAATGTTAATAATACAAGAAGAACAGCCCATACCATTGAAATGTCATTTTTATTCTCTTAATATTTTTAATTATAACCAATAATTTTGTAACAACTTAATTCTCTTCATTATATTTACACTTAGGAAATAACTTTTCATTAAGCGAATAAATTATATATTTAAAAAATTCAATGTTTAAAAACTTCCTTATACAAACCACTATTGAATAAAACCAAAAATAGTATGGTGAGAAACTTATCATAACTGAAAACCACATAAATATGAAAAAAATACTTATATGATATCTAAATAATGACACCATATTTTTAATCTATGACATCTTAGGCTTATCCTTATTCACATCCCTATAAATGTCTTCAAAATCACTAGGCAACTCAATATCTTTTCTCATACTATATTCAAAATCATGACTAAATATTTCCTCTAAATCCAACTATAATGACCCTAGGATAGTGTACATAGACATTAAATCATTTTTTTGAAATATTTCAAACATTAAACAAAAACATGCCTAAAGACCATATTAGTTATGTACAATTGAAATCATGAAAAAAAATTATGTCTGGTGAAATATCTTTAATGATCCCCATAATGATCTTACCATTTTATACCCCAACCAAAAACAATTCTTTAAACATGAGTAAAAGATATCATAAAAAATGGGAGCTTTGTTTCTCATTATGGGTATGTAAAGAAGAAATGTAAGAATAATCTTAAACCTAAGGTTATAATAACATGATATTAAAATTGTGAAATCATACTAGGAATATCAATGATCATATACATGATTCATGGCATAAATAATTAATGTTCATAAGATAAGAGTAAGAAGGTAATCAAAGAACATAATTCAGGATATTATAACATTTATATAACACATAAAATTGTGGTATAGACATAAAAATGTAACTTGGTGAACATTTATAAACATAAATAGGAACACTAATTAAATAGAGGACCTACAATCATGTCCTTGCAAAAACATATGGACATGAAAAACAATTCAATATTAGAAATAACTGACAAGAAAACATGGTCCATGAATAAAATTTTGGACATGAAATCGGGTTCAAAAATAACATATAAACCTCATG
This sequence comes from Viscum album, assembly GCA_963277665.1. Lineage (NCBI taxonomy): Eukaryota > Viridiplantae > Streptophyta > Magnoliopsida > Santalales > Viscaceae > Viscum > Viscum album. The sequence continues at coordinate 1,333,526,060 of OY728138.1, forward strand.
AGTTATCCATATTAACTCAACTAATTAGTGGGGGATATAGGTCTCACCCATCACATAATAAAAACCCCACATATGTGTGACAAAAGTAAAAAATAATTATTCATCATATCAGAACCCATGGAATTAAACGTATTTAATAAACATCATTCAATCAAAATATATCCCTTAAAAATAAATGGGTTTCAAAAATATCAATCCATAATAAAAATAAATCATTATAATAAATAATAGAAATTTAATCCTTCAATCATATGTCTATTAAAACATAAGTAACATCAAATAAATTTAACTTATATTGAAAATAATTTCAAGTGATCACTTGAAAATAATTATTCAAGAAAAAATCTTTTATTCTTTTAAAATGTTTTCTTTTCTTAAAATGCCACAAAATTAAAAAAAAATTGAAAATAAGAATCTCAAATTTTCAAGGAATACTTAAAATTTCAATGTCTCGTGATATCGGAAATTTTTTATTATTTATTTTAAGGTAAAAAACATTCCATTTGCACTTTTTTGAAATATTTACAGAGTACCTCATTTAGAAAACAACAATAACAATCATTTAAAAATGATTAGTAAACAGTAAAAAATGGGTAAAAATTAATTAAAACGACCATATAAAAATAGTAAAACTATTTTTCAATTAATTTATAGATAACATGGACCTGGAATGGATATATTCTCTAATGTACACATAAAATGAGATAATATAGAATAGTGATGAGATTGTGAAATAACCATTCAGCACATTATAATCAGTAGAATAGTATGGAAGATGAATGAAATAAAATTATTTGTATCCTAAAATACCATAATGTTTTATATAATACACATAAAAAAATTCATTCTGTATTAGATACACCACATAGAAGATACAGGTACTGTATAATGCTTATGTCCCATCAAAATAAAAGTGAGACAAAAAATGCCCTACTACATGACTAACTTTAAAATCATGAACCCATGAAAAATTACATCAATTAATTATTTAAATATCACTAAATAAATTAAATTAATGATATAACATGTCATAGGGATGTATATAAACAACATAATATATGCAAGCAGTAAATAAGGCATGTATCTTAAGGAAATAGGAATTGAGATTTATTTTTGTAACCATTGGTTTAATTTTAATCATATTTATCCAAAACTCCATTATAATGGTTTAAATAATGGTATTAATGCATTCCAAAACCATATATATATATGTATTATATAATTTATGATTATTTTATCCCATTTTGTTAATAATAAGTCATTATTTCTCTTCTTTTGGGTCTTAATTGGTTTGTTAACTTATGTATATTTTGTCTTATAAGTCCTGGTTCAAGTGAATGGGACATAGTTATTTCATCTCCAGAATTTTATTATTGTAATATGGTTCATTTTTATACATTATATTAATTTATATAATCCTTAATTTACGATGGTAGAGGAACTGAATTACAATGCACCGTGGAGACAGTAGGTTGTACGTACGCAAGAGCGACAATAGAATTACATTAATAGTGAAACTATATGGAAGTGAATGGTTTATATATTTATCCGTAGCCAATATAATTTTATAATTATAATTAATGTCTTTTTTTCCCATTATTATACCCATCCATGTATAGTTGTGATGAAAAACAGATTATACCCCAGTTTGGAGACGTTAAGTCGTATATACACACTTGTGGTAGTTTTTTTCATAGGGTGTATAAAAGGTGGAATACTTATATTCAATAATATTAATAAAATCATAGAATTTATATTATGAAATATTTATTAATTTATTATTTAATCAATATATGAATAATACATATAAGAAGAAACAATCTGCAAAGAGTCAGTAAAAGAGATTACCTCTTCTTCGATGATAACCCTCTACATCTCTTCTTAGAGACCCTAGAGGTGGTATTTTTAGAGTCTAAAATCCAATATAATAAGTATATGTATGTTATTAAGGGAACATTTCATGTTTTTATTGATATATAAGGATCAATGTGGTGTGAATAAGTAATGTGGGAGGTGCTCTATTATAATTGTGGTGAGGGAAACTATTGGAATCTCTAGAAATACTAATTAATAACAAATTAATCCTCAACAAAATGACTCAAAAATAAGATTAATTTGATTATAATATTATATAAGGTTTTAATAGGATCAAAGAATAAATTTTAGATTGGTTTTTAGGTAATTTTAAACTTTGTATTTTTTATTAACCATTAGTAAACGTATTTCAATTAAAACTATGTTAAAAATGTTTTTAATGTAGAGATATTGTAATTTTTACATATAACATGTAAACTATAAAATAAAAGGTCAGTGTATTGTATTTTATACCATATCAAATCCACTTGTCATTTTATAATATTTTTATGTTATTTAAATAATTTAATAAAATATTGCTTTCATAAAATATGATTATTGACAATTTTTACACTATTCATTATTGTTTTTTTAAAATATCATATAAACATTATATATTATAAAACCTATATTAAATAATCCCTAGCATGTCTATGTAGTCCAAAAAATTGGATGTTATAATTTATATTAAATTATATTTATTTTAATATTTTTAATATCATGTTTTTTGTATTCCCATAAATTAAACAATTACTACATAATCATTGTATAAGACATTAAAGTATTTAATTGTTTTATAAAAATTAAAAACAAATTACCATGATAAATAAAAATATTTTATATTTCAAATTTATATTTATAGTCATATTTATATTCTGTATAACTATATATTAAAAATTTTATAGTTATTTTAAATATGAGTGTTACCTCATTTAAATTTCATTAAATAAAAAATAATAAATGTCTTACCCTCATTCAAGTGGAAGAAAAGGATCTAATTTCATCACAAGAATGTTTTTTCTCTAATACCACAATTAAAATTAAATTAGTACATGTTTTACAATAAAATGTTCTGATTTATATTATTATTACTTCCCATTATATCAGATTTTCCTTTTATCAGATCAGTAAAATAATTCTAAAATTAGTATCGATAATTTACATAAATAAAATAAACCTTTTGACATAAATTTTATCCTCAAAATAAATATATTAAGTCCATTTAAAAAAATTAAATACATAGATGTTTTTTTAATGACTTCAATATTAAACTCTTTGGTAGGGTCAAAAGATGTCTTATTAAAGATAAAGTATAAAAAATATAGAAACATTTTTATATCAAAATACAACATAATAAGAATTAAAATTAAATAAATTTGATTAAATTATACAAATTTATCTAATTTAATTTATGAACAATAATATGTATAATTTAAATGTGTAAATTATTTTAATGAGATAAATTTTTTAAATTAAACTTTAGATTTTTTACTGTTCATCAAAACATGAAACTTGTTGAAAAAAAATAAACAATTACTCCAAAGACTATTTTCTTGTTATTATTTATGTTTATAAATTTATTTTATCAACAAATTATATTATATTTTAAAAAATTGGAACTAAAATTGGTTCACTAGAAAAAAGAGATAAAATTACCCTTTTGAAAAATTTAATTTTTTACGTATAATATTGGGGAGGTTGTATTATTATGCCTATAAAATCTATTGGGTGAAAATCAAAATTTTTTTATTGAATATTTATAATATATATTTCATTAAAATTATTAAATAATTTTAATTAATTTAACTATATAAAACATGAAAATATTTTGGAAATACAAATTAAAGTCTTTCCTTTATTGTCATTAGGTATATATTTTCTTTTATAGCTAATTGGTAACCCATGAATTCTAATTGAAAACCTTTAATTTTCATATTTCATTTAACACTAATCTTATATTCTAATTTAATTTCATTTTTATATATTAAAATATTTAATAAAAATATTTAAATAATAGCCTATTGTTCAGTAAAACACAATATTGCGTATAATGCGAGCTGTTAAAAACTTTTGTGTAGCATAAAATAAACCAAGAATAGTTTTTTCCTTTTCCAAAAGATAGTATATTTGTTGTGTGTAGTGAAATGTCAACTTGGTTTTTTTATAATGCAATTTAAACATAGTATTTTTTGTATAAGTAAGTCGATATTTCTTATTGTTTGAAATGTAAAATATCAAAAAGATTAAATTTATTTGACAAAATATTTTGCACAAAAACATGGGTTTTTTCAATACATCCATACAATACATTGGGTAAATATTTATATCTCACCATATGTTATTTGTGGGAATAAGAAGTGAACCTCATCCACCATGGGACTTTTTCGACATTATAATGGAAGATTTTGGAGTGATCCTTGACTTATGATTATGAAACCATGTTTTAATTTCATTCTAGATGTTTGAAAATCTGTTGAAATATTTTCCTTATTCTATGTCTCCATAATTCTTATCACCCTCTTTGTGGTATCATTTTATACCTCTTGACTCTCATGTTATGCTTTATTTTCTTGTTTATTTCATTACAGGTTTTTCTATCTCATTTATTTCTTTATGCATTTTATAAAGGATATCCTACAAGGGTTTATAAGATCCAATGATATTAGTAGAACTATGTGTAGTTTTAAATAAATATGGTGCCTTTATTATTAATTATATTCACTTTTATGTCTAGTCATCCATAGACATTTAACATATTATATAAACCTATGACTAGTATACATGGATATTACATCTTTTTAGATGAATATTTAGTACATTAAAACATATATGTTTGCAGATCATAATAGTTTAGTATCTTTTAAAGCTTGTAAATAATATATTCTATCCTTGTAAAAGATCCTCCATAACTCCCATAAGGATATCCACATTAATAATTTCTACCTCAATCCTTCATTCATATCATGGGGAATTGAAACATAACAAATGGGTTAGCTCAAAATACTTATTAAGAGTGAACAATGTAAATATGTAAGCATAATATGAACAAAAATATATTAAATGTTAGCATAATATTTGAAGACTGTACCCAAAATATTTGAATTCAAAATAAATATTGGATGTTCATTACACATGGATCATAATAGAGTTACTTGCACTAGTCATTTAATGGTATTATAGGAATAACACATGGAATGTATTTCATGAAAATTTATTTATAACTTGGTGAACGTGTATAAGTATAAACAAGTTCACTCAATAAGTTCAGGATATGAAATCCAGACCCCACATCAACTTATGGACATGCAACTAGGTCCATACATTTCATTTTGAATATGTAGTCAAGTATAGGCATAACCCTATGGACATGAAACTGGGTCTATGAATAAAATTTAGAACTTGTAATCTGGTTTAGGCATAACATTGTGAACATGTAATCAGGTTCATGAATAAACTTATGGACATGCACCTAGATCCTTGAATTATATTGTTAACACATAATAATGATCCCTCACAAAACATTACTTTTATATTGACACATAAATAGCATATGTTTTATAAACTCCACATCATTACCCATGAAATTAAATGGGTATAATTCACATTTAATTAAATAAATAACTATTAAAAGAGATAGTTTTCCTAACACTTCATGAAATCAAAAGTAGTGCAAATTAGTAGGTAAAAAAACATATAACCCATTGAATAGAAATAGGTTTTATAAAAATCTGGACATAAAATCATACATAATTCATAAAAATAATAGGAACTTAAACTTTATATCATTTCCATGAAAAAATAAAGTTACATAAATAGATGTCATCTTAGATTTGAAATAATTTTTGAAGATATTTTAAAAAATATCTATATAAAATATCTATCCTTCTTGAATAAATATTTAAAAAAACCTTATGAAAACCCTTTCCATGTAAATAAATGTTCAAACTTATAAATAAATCTTTTAAATTATTTTGAAATCATTTTTCATTGAAACACTATAATGAATGCTTTTAAATGTTTCTACCATTTATTAAGCATAAATTTTTCCTGAAATCCTTTGTCTTTGAAAGTAGATTTTAAATATTTTTATGGAATCCTCTAAAACAATAAAAACATTTTTAAATATCATTTTCATGAAACATTTTCATCAAGGATCATTTTAAACCTTTTTTTCAATCAATTTTTAAAAACATGGGTTTTGAAAACAAAATTATGTTTTCGGACGAAGAGAGCTATATGGTAAACTTTTCTTAATTTTTTTTATAAATTATCATTACTACCAAAAATTATAAATACGGTAATAATACATTGATATATCCTAAATTAATTTAGTATAAGTAAACTCATGATTTTTCTTGGGATATAGAACATTATAGTTCCTAAAATAATCACAATCATTAAAAATATAGAAAAGAGATAAATTTCTTTCAGTAAAATCATTTCACATATTAACATGGATCTTACTATCCATGTAAGAAACTGAAATTAAATGAAGATTAAAATATCATTAAAATTATTATATTCAGGATATAAAATCTAAAACTCTTGTATATATACCTCCAAAAATGAATTTTGATTCATAACCAAACATGAGTCTCAAAGAAGAAAAATTGAGACAAAAATATTTTAACAATTTTGTAAGTTTTGGAATAAAAACCCCATAAAATAAAGAGTTTACAATGAATATGTAAATACCCATAAATTTTTCTATAAGAAAATCGAAAACATTCATGGTTAGTATACACACCGCATAAAAAATGAATGTGTGATGAATGAAGCATGTATCTCACGGAAATAAAATGTGAGATGAAATCCCCTAACCTTTTGTCTTGACTCTCCTTGAAATTGTACATTATTATTGTATAATAAATGTAAGATTATTTTTAATATTATTCTGAATAATATTCTAGTATATAATACCATTTATGGTTTTATTATGAATTTATATTACCCTCTTTTTAACAATGATATTTTAAAGTTTCACTTTGGGTAATATTTTCTTTGTTCTTCACATATGTCATAATTTGTTATATCTTTTGTCCTTATAATTATATAATCATTTTCAGAATGTACCCCATGAAATTAATATCATGTATATATATTATATTTTTATTATTATAGTCTATAGAATATATAATTATGAAATTTAATGAACTTTTCATACAGACGGTAGACCGAAAGTATCCATGAACATTGTTTCTATTTTATTGTCATATTGAAAGAAAGAAATAAAATTACATATAAGTATATATATATATATATCATTATTATATATCCATTATTTTATCATTTATATAATCTATGTCCACTAAACCCATCCTTATTCATTTCATGTAGTGTTTGAACAAATCACATCACTTTGAGTGGGCGGTAGTCCATTCATTTCCTCGAATGAAATTATCATATTTACACCAAATGTATTTTAAAGAATTTATGTTTTTAAAAGTACTTAAGAATCATAAAGAGACCTTAAATATAATATATGATATATATAAACTTGGTATGAATAATAGTGTTCATCTTGAGAGGCGGTAATGAAAAAATGGTTAATCATTGTTCAGTGAGGTGGTAGTTCGCAGTATACATAAACAGTATATTCATTACCCATTAGATGGATGTGTGTGAACGTTTATTTCAATTAATTAGAATAAAAAATTAATATTATGTTTAATATATTGTTTTTTTGTTATAAAATTATGGAATAAAGAGAGTGTAGGAGGTTAAAAAAGAAATAAAATAAATGAACTTTAGAGAATGGGTTACTACTTAATCAGGTAACACCTTTTGGTTTATGCCAAAAGGAATTTTTATTTTTCTTTATTCCAAAAGGTAGGCTTCAATGATGAAGGGAAGTGTTTTGGGAAGTATATTTTTCTGATATAGTCTAATCGTAATTGGATTTAAAGGTGTAAATAATAGGTACATGTGGTGGTATTATATAAGGAAGGCAAAGGACACACTAAATATTTTTGGAAACTAGTTAGGTGTACCGCTATTTTTAGCTAAATAATGTCACATAGAATTGAAACAAATCAATAATTGTAGGTACATGGATGAATAATTTCCAAAATGTTTGATTCAACAAATATATAGGTCTTTTGGGTCTTTAATTTAATGATTAATACATTATTAAATCAGTATTTTCTCTTAACCATTATAATTAATTTTAATTACATTCTCTAATATTTTTTAAACAAATTATATTGAAATTATTATATATAATAAATTATTCTGATTCCAAACATTGAGTCAATTTTTAAAAAATTTAGTCATAGAATTTGAAGTAATTATTTTAAAAATAATCCCATTGACGGGACGACACTACGAGTTTCTAAAGTAAACACATATAAAGGTTTTCTATGTTTTTATACCCAATTTCAAAGTGAATTTTTTTAAAAAGATGTAAATTGGATTAATTGATAAAAAAATATCCAATTTAAATTTTAAAACAATTTAAAATATATTATATTCTTATTAATGAATTATATTAAAAGATGTTTTGAATTAAAATATAGTACTTTTAACTATTTATTAAAAGTTTAAATATAATAGAAAAATATGAAAAAAATTACCCTAACCTAATTTTTATGTTTCTATTTGAAATATCAACTTTATTTTTACATATATAATCCATAAAAGTTTAAAAAAATGGATTTAAAGTTGGTTCCACATTAAATGACAGTAAAACAGCCTTTGTAAAAAATATAGGTCTATTTCATAAAATTGTGAATGTTTTTATATTAAGAATATAAAAACTATTTTAAGAATCTGAAAATTATTTGAAAGAATAAATATTATATATATCAGATTAATATCACACAATAATTTTAATTAATTTAATTTTTTTGGGTAAAAATAATTTGTGTGAATAATAATAATAATATTTTCTTTGGTATTCAATCATTTTTTATATTAATTTCTAATTAATTACAACCATTGAATTTATTTTATATTTCCCTAAACCATAGATTTTCATAAGTTAGTTAACAGTTTTTCCTAACCCCTAATTTAATGGAAAGTTTATATATTATTTCATCAAATAATTATATTTTATTAATATATTATTATTTACTTAAACTCAATATTTTGTGTTATGTAAGACATCGAGAAAGTAATTGTTGCATGTAATGCAAGATAATCGCGGTATTCTGTACTTGGAAAGCTAAGAATTATGTTATTTTTTTCATGATTGACATGGTGTTACATAGTAAGCAGGAAAAATTCAGTTCTTCAATATAAAATAAAATATTTTTAGTTTTGTGTAAAATGAAAACTATCAAAAAGTATAATTTTATTTAAATAATATATTTAAAAAAAACTTATGGTGACAAATTCCCACCCCCCCCCCCCATAAAATAAATTTCTTCCTTGGAATTCACCTCTATTATCAATGATTTAATACTTGAAAGTTTCATTCATAGAAACCCACATAGTAAATATGAATACATAAAAACTCGTAAAAGGGGAATATTAGAAGCTTAATGGTTACCTAAAGTAATATATAACTGGGATTCCCATTGGGAGAACATAAGTTGGAAGTGAAAATTTATTAACCCAAACTGTTATAAATGAATTTTCCCTCTTTTATTTAGTTAAATGTATTATTATGTAATATGTTAATAGAAAATAAAATTAACTTCCTTGGTTATACCTTTGGATTAAAAAGACTATTAATAGTATTACCATTTTAAATAAAGCCATTAAATAGTGATCACATTATTAATATAAATATAGAGCTTTAACAAATCCAATTGACTTGGAAAATGGAAGTGATTATCCCATATAATTTGATTGTACCCAATGAAACCAATATATAAGAGCTTATAGAATCACTGTAATTATTCATTGACAAATCCTAAGCTGATATCCTATAACTTATGCATGAGAAAACCCGTTTTTGGGAGAAGTTCAATCTAATCAAGATCACAGGACAATCCATGTTTGTCAAATGGCCCCATGAATGTCTCACGATAACACACCAAGCTCTTTGTGTGAAAGCTAGTATAATAAAGGGAATTTTATCAAGAACCTAATAATACTAATATGCTTGTTTTATAGAAAAATTAATTTGTTTCAATTTTTTTAACTTTTTAAATGATTTTTATTTTTGTTCAATTAAACAAAAATTGTATTTTTGAGTAATATTTATATTCAATTAAGTGGTTTATTTTGATGAATTAATAAATTTTTGAAATAAATATTACTTTAATATTATTTTATTTTTTAAAAAGTTTTAATTTTTATAAATGTTCATATATTTTTTATGAATTGAAATTAAATATTTATAAGGGTTCAAAAACATTTATTGTCAAAAAACCTTGAATTTTTTAGTAAATTTAAATTATTATTTTAAAAGTGAAAATGAAAATATTTATAAAATTATTTATATAAAATTAATATTAATTTATGAATACAAATGCCTAAATTTTCCGATGCATAATGTTTGATAATTTTCGGAAACAATCTAATTTTCGGGTAAAAATTAAATATCATATAAATATACAGTGTGTTATCTTGACATAATAATGACACAAACATGATGTAATAAATACTATAATTAGAATTAAAGGACAAATATATTATTCCCCCTTATAATAGTTATATTTTATGTTTCCTTGAGTAATTTTTTAAGCCTTTTTGAATTCTCCAAAACATTTAATATATTTTAGAGTTATGAAATCATATATTGAAATGTTTGACACAATATCACATAAGAAATAGAATTATTTTAATATTTCAGTCCCTTTGACAAATAAAATAAATAAAACCTCTCTTTTTTGAAAATAACCATTGTCAAAAACCATGGGAAATTTTGTTGTTTGAAATATTTTGTTTTGTAGAGTCTAAAATAAAAATATTAATGAAATACCTATCTTTTCATATATAAACCCACCCAAGATCCCACATCCTTTTACTATAAATTCATGTATCATGACCTTACTCTACCCCCATATCTATAGAATCCTCCAAAGGTTTCCCAAATCTCTGAATAATCCCATTTCAAACTAATTCACCAACCCATTGATTTTAAAATAAAATATTAAAACATCCATGGTAGAAAGGGAAAGATATTACAATCACTACCTCTGAAGTGATTCCTGATAATGGAGTGGTGACATGTATTCTATTTATTCATTAAATAATTCTGAATATACTTTTTGATTATGGTTCTATACATTCCTTAATATCAAGAAATTTTAGTAGAACAATTAAAACACCACTTAAAATCATGGAGGTAGAGATGTCGATGAAAACAAAAAATGGGGAAATTATTGCATCCCTGGTATATAAACCCTCCCCTATCAAAGGTTGTGGAAATAATTTTCTATAAATACTTTTTTATTCCCTTTAGTGGAATATTATACAGGTCTAGGCATGGATATGGTTTTTTATATAGACTCAACAAAAATTATCATGATAATTAAATCACTCCATATATTTTGAATCATCATGAAATTATATTTAAATAGAATAAGAAGGATGAATCTTCATTAGCATCATAATCTCAATAATGGATGTTATTTTCTCAATAAGCAAGCATATCTAGCTCAAATTATTCATTCTAATGATATATTAAACCTTGAAAACAGGACTATTATGATGGAATATACTGATGTTTTCGAAGATATTTTCATGGTCTTTCTCCTATCTGATATGTTGAATTTTAAAACAATCTTAAACATTGGGAGTTACCATTATCCCAGACTCCCTAGAGAATGTTTTATATTGAATAAGAGGATTTGAAGACACGATCACATGAAAATATGTATAATGGTTTTATATTCCCAAATGTTCCACCATGGGTTTCACCAATACTCTTCATCAAGAAGAAGGATGGGTCAATGCGCCTTTGAATTTATTATTAACATCTTAACAAGATCTTGATAAATAACAAGTATCCATTAACTCAGATTGATGAATTTTTTGATAAGCTACATAGAGAGCAATACTTTTCCAAGATGGATCTATAGTTGAGATGTTACAATTTTTGGATGAAGAAGGGGAATACCTCCAAGATTGAGTTTTGTACAAGGTATATGCACTATGAATTCATAGTAATGAGTTTAGGACTCACTAATTCTCTAGAAATCCTCATTATCAGGAGGAATAGTTACATTCAGGATCACATAATCAAATTTTTTGGAGTCTTTATATATGATATTCTAATATACATTAAAATAGTGGAGGATCAAGAGGATAATTTTATTATTGTTCAAAAGGCCATGTGAAATGAAAATATTTATTCCAAGTATGGTAAATATGAGTTCTAGTTGAAGGAAGTCACATTCATGGGGAATATAATAAAAATGGATATTTTTAAACCCATTACAAATATATGAAATTTAAAGATGGTGGAGTCAAACATCAATGATAAATATCTATAGCTTTCATGGCTTAGATGGGTATTATCACTGATTCGGGAGAAATTTCTCATGATTGACAAACCCTATCACCAAACTAACTTATAAGGGATACAAATCTTCTGGGAATGATGATTGTGAGGAATGAATGAAGGATTTTAAAATGAGGCTTATCACTAGTCATGTTCTCACATATGATATATTTTCATGGTATTAATCGATGCTTATAAGAAACTTATGGGATGTGTATTGATGTAAATTGGTAAATTAATTGCCTATGCTTCAAGTTAGTTGAAAGTTCAAGAATATAACTAACTAGCACATGATCTAGAGTCAGCTACAATGAATTTTAATTTAAAAAATTTTAGGCATTATCTAATTGAGGAGAATAGTGAAATATATAAAAATCCCAAATTTATCAAGTATAAATTCATACATAACGAGATGAACATGCTCTAATAAAGATGGTTAGAACTGATCAATGAATATGACTACTCATTTCACTACCATCCTAGGAAAGCAAATAAAATGTTAGATTATCTATGTTGAAAGGATCTAGTAATTCTATCACAAATGAGAAGTTATAGTGATCTGATCTTCATATATTTTGAATGGATGGGAATTGGAATCATAAAAGAAGGAATATCATCAATCCTTTTAGAAATGATTGCTCAACTGTCTCTTAAATAGAGGTTAGAGGATGATCAATGGTTTGATGTGGGAATTCTGTAGAAATTAGAAACTATATGGAAAGGTAAATCCTTAGTGTTTAATATAAATGATGAAGGTGTTGTTAGATTTGGGTCAAGACTATGTGTACAGTAACATCTTGAGTTATAGAAGGAGTTATTGGATAATGCAATAAGCTCAACCTTCTATATCAACCCGAAAGCACACTGATTTATTATGATCTCTAAGAGAACAATTTTTGGGACAATATACAAAATTATATCATATAATATACATCCTGAGGTATTTTATTTAACCAACTGAAAGAAGAAAAGAAAAAATTCAAGGGGATTATATAAAAATTAACTATACCTTCATGGAAATGGGAAAACAACATCTTGGACATTGTTACTGGTCTTAAAAAGATATAAATAGGGAATTGGTTAGGATTCATGGAGTTCCACTACCGATTTATCTAATTTAGGTCAAAGATTCACGTCTACGTTCTAAAAGATTCCCCAGCATGCTCTGAATGATGAATTTAACATTAGAATGACCTCTCTACCTCAATATTTTGGCCAATATATGTGGACTACCCAGAGAATCAGGGACTTGTTGAGAGCATGCTCAGTGGACATCAATGGAGGAAGGGATAAACATCTTCATATGATCAAGTTCTCTTAAAACAACAGTTTACACTCCTGAATAAAAATGGATCCCTATGAAGCCCTTTATGGGAAGAGGTGTAGGACACCTGAATGCTTGGATGTATTTTTGGAACAAAAACTATTAGGACATTAAATTTTCAAGGAAATTGTGTAAAAGGTTAAGACTATTTAGCAAATCATCAAGGATGATCATAGTTAGAAAAAATGCTTTGCTGAAAATCATCGATGACACCTATTGTTTTATTTTAGAGACATGGTATTCCTATTCATATATCTATGGAATAAATTGATGATATTTGGGAAAAAGGTGAAGCTTAGTCTAAGATATATCATCCCCTTTTAGATCATCCATCGCATCGAAGTAGTGGCCTTTTAACTTTCACTCCCACCTTACCTATATAAAGTTCACGATGTATTATTTGTTGTGCTCACGAGGAAGTGCATACCAACCCCCTAACATGTACTCAATTCAAAGGCTTTACCTTTGAATAATGATATTTATTATGAGGAGTAGCCTGTGAAGATCCCATATCATAGAGGGAATGTTCTAAAAATAATGAATTGCACCTTTTCAAACTACTTTAGAGAATCCAAAAGAATGAAGAAGAAAATATGGAATTGGTGGATGTGATGAGACAAAATTACACTCAACTATTTTAAGAGGTAGTAATGAAACATTTAAGGGAGAAATTTATCAAGGGGTATGATTATAAAGTTATGAAATGTTATAAATGAACATTCCATTTGTGATTTAATTAATTGACTTATTTTATAATATGGTTTTAAAAAACACTTGAAATTACTTTGTAATATATTTGGATTTAAACGATTGTTATTATATTACCATTGTTAATATAGTCATTAAAAAATTGATAATGTGATTAACATAAATAGAAGGATATAAAAAATCTAATTGACACATATAAAGGAAGTGATTCTCTCATCTAGTGGGATTTTACCATGTAATTCCCATTTATCAGAGCTTTTGAGGAAATATGAATATCAGGGATTTACCCTTGAACAATCTCAAGATGATATCAAATAACATAATCATGAGAAAACCCATTTACATAAGGAGTTCAAGAACATTGAGATCACAAACCAAACAATGCTTATTGAATATCCCCAGGAATGTCTCAGCATCACACAACATATTATTGGAGAATATTCTAGTTTAGTAAAGGTATATGTATCAGGGATTTAATAATATGGATGTTTATATTTTATATAATTATTTATTTGTTTTATTTTTTATTGTCACATGATAAATGATTTTGAATTTGGTCCAGTTAAACACAAATTGTATTTTCTCTTAATATTAAAATTCTATTAAAGTATTTATTTTGTGTAATTAATGGATTGTTGAAATAAATATTATTTTAATTAAATGTTTTCATTAGAAATGTTTTATAAATTATAAATTTTCATATAATTTTTATGAACGAAACTATTATTTTTATAAGGGTTGAAAAAATGTTGTTAAAAAACCCATCATTTTTTCAATAAAAGAAAAATATTATGTTAATTTTAAAATTCAAACATTTAGAAAATTATATATATATATATAATTAATATTTTTTGAATAAAAATGTTGAAATTATCCAATTTTATATTTCACATAATTTTCTAAGACGGTTGAAATCTAGGGTAAAAGTTTATTACCATGAAAATATACGGTGTGTTTTATGACATCATAAAGACATAAAATGATGTTATAAATACTTTAACGATTATCCTAATTAAAATATACATTCTAAATTTAAAATAATGTGAATATATGTTTACTTAATTATGTTTATTAAGCCTTTACAAATCCTCTAAAACATTTAATATATTTTAGAGTAATAAATTCATTTAGGTGAAAGTGTTACTCACCTCTAAATAATCAAGGGAATTATTTTAATATTTTTGAACCTATTATTAATAAAATAATCAAAACTTATTCCCTTTGGTAAAATCAATGGGAAATCCTTGGGAAGGTTGTGGTTTGAAAAACATTATTTTGTATGGTCCAAAAAATAAATATTAAAATAATCCCTATATTTTCCTATATAAACCCAACAAATCTCCCTATTATTATCAATAAAAATCCTTATGGTATGACTGTACAATGAACTCCTCCTTCCAAAAATCTCCCAAGGTTTCCCAAATCTCTCATAATCCCCTTTCAATATTTTGGTTTCAGGTTCTTATGGTAAGGGATCCTCTCTTTATCACTTTTATTCAAGAGTATCCTCTATGTAATGCTGTTTTTTATAAAAATCCTAATGATGGGATATGTTTTCAATCCTCCCCGATACTGCCATTATGATGCATAAAAGGTGTTAGACCATTTTCTCTCTCATTAAACCATCATACGGACACCATTCACCATGCCAAAATTTAATAAGGGTTATTTTTGTTCTCATCATTGTCCATGTTTTTTTATCTTGTTATGCCCTTTTATATTCAATTACTAATGGTGGGGTATGTTTTCAAACCTTCCCCATACTACCCATACTATGTCAAAATGATAACATACCCCTTTCTCCTTCATTAATCTCTCCCATGTAAACCAGTTACCATGCCAAAAATTTATAAGCATCATTTCCACTCCCTTTTTCATTAAGCTTATTTATTATTTTATAACTTATTTTTAGAATTATAAATCTGTGGAATTTTCCTTCCACGTCTCTCTTACTATACAATTCTTTTAAAAATTATTAGACTCATTTATTTCTCATCAACCAATTTTATGAACTTTTAAGTGACACTGTTATGTTAATGAATTTTCACTCTGATTTTGCATGCCAATTCAAATGTGTATTGAATACTACAACCATTTCCTATCATGGGTCTTCACATTTATGCACATTTTACTTTTGATTAGGGAATTAAATATATTTAATCCACACTCCTTCATCGAGTAATAAATTATAATGAGGAATGAGTCCATGTTTTATGATCTATGTGACACACTTAAGCATGATAAGGAAATTAAAGTGATGGGTGTGCCTCAAATTATATAGCACTCTAACGCATTGGGTAATGTGTTGTTTCATGATACATAATGTTGGTATAGGGGGTTCCTGATTCCTTTATGGTATATTTTTTACCAAGAATTCTTATTGGTTTTTCCTTGACTTATGTTTGTGATGCAGTATTCTAAGATGATTGTACATTTCTCATGTTATGTTTATCATGCTATATCACACTTTATTAATCATGTTTATTTATAAATCATTGATATTCCTTGTCTAACATATATTATTTACTTCATGTTATACCATTTTTATTCTCTTATTGGGATTTATGTCCCTCCCCTATCTTATGTATTCTTCCCTTGGTTATCTAAATATGAGGTAATCTTATGTATGTTAAATTACTTTTCAATAAAGATATCAAAAAACATGATTTATATTGAAATGAAATGTACCTTATTCATAAATACACTAGACGTCTCGATCATTAAAAAGGTATTAAGTGTAATTTAATGTGATTAAATCATGTATTAATGTGTAATAAAGATATGTTTTTAAATAAAAATGCACATGGAATATAATTTAACCATCGTGTTCTAATGGAGAGTGATAGAGAACAAAGTCAAGAGAATGATTACGATTATAAATCCATAAATCTTTTTTCATCTAAAAGACCATCTGATTTAGTGGAAACAGAGTTATTTGGATAAAATTTTTGTGTTTCAACATTCTTTTTCCTAAAGTTTAATAATTTTCATGAAAATATATACTTGAATTCTTTCAGGGAAACCTTTACCTTTCCTGTTCCTTACTCCACTTTACCCCACATTCCAAAAAAGAATCTGAATTTTTCATTCTCAAATACTAACAGATAATGAGATCAATGATATTTTATCTCATCTATCATCATTTATTGTCACTAAGACGTTTTATTAATAGTTAATATGATATTATTAAATCAACATGTGGTAAGATAACACTTTATTCTCTAAAAATTCATACAAATATTAACATAATATTTCGATAAATAGTTAACATTATAACCCTTCCAAATGATGAAAAAACACAACAATAGAAATACCACACAAAATAACATTAAAATTTATCCCTTATATATCACAATGTATCACTCTATTTTCACATTCAAAACATGTGAATACCGTCATCGTATATTCTCTTGAAACATGGTAATAACCCGAATTACAATAAATACATTAGGAAAACATGAAACCTTACTTATTAAAAAGGATACTTGATATGTTTCATATATCCTATAAGTTTTAATCTCCATAACTTTTGATATATACTAAATTATAAAACAATATTTATTTTGATCCTAGGTAATCAATATAATCCAATTTACATTATCCAAATCATCCATCTCGTTATCCAAGTGAAACACACTTTTTTCCACATCTTGTTCACATTAATGGTTTTCGTACATTAATCCAAATATTACTTCACTGTGTATTTATCACCATTAAAAATATATTTTTCAATCCTTAATGAATGATTATACTGAAAATACTTATATATTTCATGATTCATATTACATAATCATTGAATTCAATAATTTAAGTACATAATTCATCGAATATTATTCTTAAACCTTTACTCATGATTCATCATCATATTCCTTAATAAAACATTCCTAGAATATTAAATATGAATCATGTATTATGGTACCTCAACTTCAATCAAACCATGGTTATTTTGATCAATGAATCCAATAACTAAAGAACCCCACATTCCATTAACATGTCATTTGTGGTCTCTTTATCTTCTGAAGTACAACGAATTCGCGTACAACCTCCCTAATACTTGTTATGAGATTTCCACTTGGGAAATATATTTTCATAAAACCTATAACCTTCACATCTGAAGCATCCAACATTAACCATGTTCCTTCTAGTGGGAAATACATATCATATAAGAAATACACATAATCATAAATAATTATATATAATATTTCTAAATCATGACTCCAAAATTTAATCAAAAACACCATAGGTTTATCCAAGACTATTCATTGTCGTGTTATATTCAAATCCTTCCTAATTTTTTATGAATATTTTGGGAATTTCTGAAGAATATCCCCCTAGAGTGTAATAGTAGGGGTGTAATAAGGCCCTTTTTAATGTACAATATTACCCTGACTTAGGCCCAGAATATCTTATAAATGATTTTCCCCCTAGGTACATCCTTAACAGATGGACATCCACTTGTAGTATCCATACATTTGTGTATTTATAGTAAACCATTCACTCTATACATTAGAAAAATTATCAAACATTTTATTTAACAATTACTCATTTGTATACTTATACTTAGAAGCTTCCCTATTAATATCCTTAGAAATATACCTAGGGATATAACTAAACTTTTACCATCACAGTTTAAAAATTATTACTCAATATTTCCTCTGATACCAATTATAAAACCCTAGGGATAGCATACACGGATATTTCATCATTTACAATGAAGGGTTTTTACATTAAAAAAATTCATTCCTAAGGGCCATAATAGTTTAGTGTCTTTGTAAACATGAAAAAAAAATCTTATATACTATTTAATGATATTAAACTTCTCCCATAATGGTCATGTCATTTAGTATTTCTACCTAAAACCATTCTTCATAACCTAGGTAAACAAAACATAAGAAAGGGGTGATCTCAGTTTCCCATTAATGTAAATAAAGGAAATGTCTAAGAATAACATGAACAAAGGAATATGGAACATGAGATTAACATTTAAGATCACACCATATATATTTTAGGTCATAATAAATATTGGTTGTTAATAATTCATGGGTCAAAATTGAATAAAGAGCATAAGTCAAGAAAAAATAAAATCGGAATAAGAAATGAAATTTATTGCATGAACATTTTTTTTAAAATGTTGTGAACAGCTATAAGAAGAAATAGGTTAAGTATTTAATTTAAGTACATGAAATCAGGTCCTCACATCCACTTATAGGCATGAAACTTGTTACATGCATAACATTGTGGACTTGTAATCTAGTTAATACATAACATTATGGACATGAATTTAGGTCTATGCATAAAATTGTGAACATGTAATCATGTCCACAAAAAACATTATGTACTTGTTATCAGGTTCTGGAATAAATATATGAACATGAAACCAACTCCATGTATTTTTGTGAACATGTTATAAGTATCACTTATAAAATTTTTAATGCATAATCAGGAATACACGTAAACTTATGGACATGAAACAAAATACAATGATAACATTATGAACAATTTATTGGCTTAATTCATAACATTATGAACATTAATGAGGTTCACATATAAAATATTTACTCGTGATTCCTTCATTGTTACCAGATTTTTTGGAGAGAGATATAGGTCTCACCCATCTCAAAGTAACATCATTCATACATAATGCCCAAAATACAAAACATATCATATCACGGCCCATGAAAAGACATAAGTTTTATAAACATAAAATCATAACCCTTTAAATGAAATAGGTATCATTAATATTTCATCAAATCAAAAAATATGAAAATATATTGTTTTTATAATCACTTCATAAATGAATAACCTGTGAAAAGAAACAGGTCTCAAAACCATATGATTCATGGAAGAGAAACATGATTCATAAAAATCATGACATCAAAATAGAAATCATTCATATAAATAATATGAATCAAACCTTTAGATAATTTCCTAGAAAGGGATGAGTAAAATAAACAAAAGTAATCTTAGATGAGATATATTTTTAAAAGATCTATTAAATATATTTTTTTCTAAAAATATTATTTCATCTTAAAAGTTATTTTTATTGTAATAATAAAAAAATTTCTAAATAATTTCTATTAAAATAAAATTGAAAAATTATAAATAAGTATTTGAAATCATTTTTGACACATTTTTCTTTGAAATGTTATAAATAATACTTGAAAACAATTAAAATATTTCATAAACATCAAATATTATTGAGAACATTTTTCTTTGGAATTATATTTGAAATAATTTGAAGTAATATTTAAAGAAAATAAAACATTTTTATAATTATTTTTCTTTAAAATTGGACTTAAAAGGTCATTTTATAAAAAAAATTAAAATGTGTTTTTTGAAATAAAACATACTTCCAATTGAAGAGAGAAATATGGTCAAATTTTTTTAAAAAATATTTTCTTAATTATATTATGTAAATAAGAGTTGGAAATTTTACTGATAAATAGATATATTTTAAATAAATATATGATAACTAAACTCATTTTTTATTGGGATATGGATCATAATATTTTATAAAAGAAGCATAATCATTAACAATCTTACAAATAGGTGATATTGTTCAAATAAAATCTTATCACCTGGTGACTTGGGATAAAAATATTCACATAATAAAAGGTAATTAAATGAAGCCTAAAATAACATTAAAATAAAAATATTGATGAGTTATAATTAAAAATTTCAGTATGTACACCTTGAAATAAAATTTGGTGCATAACCGAACAAGAGTCTCAAAGAAGAAACGATGTGACAAAAATATTTTACTAATTTGGAAACATTTCAAACATAAACCCCATGAAATAAATATTATAGAATAGATATGTACATACCCATAAATTTAGTTATAAAAATAATTTATTACATCCATGTTCAGTATACACTTCACACAAAATTAATGGGTGTTGAATAAAACTTGTATCTCATAGAAATAAAAAAAGTGAGATGAAATCACATTACCTTGTTTCCTGACTCTCATCAATCTCATACAAGATTTATGTATATATATTTTATTTTTATTATAAATCTTTTAAATACTTATATTATTATATATAATTAAACATACTATTTTATTAATACTTTATATTATTAGAAACAACATTCATGAGTTATAATTCCACATACTATTTCATTATACATTTATTATAATAATAAATAAAATATAATATTATAAATGGAATACACAATTTATGGAGACGGTAAACCGTACGTACACATGAATGATGTTTCTATTTTTATTGTCATATTGAAAGAATGTTCCAAAATGAAAAATATGTATCTATATATGTATATATAAAATTATTTATTAGAGCTATTATATCATATATATTCATTAAACCCTTCCTTAATACAGCTCATGTAGTTTGTGAATGAATCACATCACTTTGAGGGGTTGTAATCCATATTTCCTAAAAAGAAATAATCATATTTACACAAAATAGAAAGTAAAAAAGTTATCTGTTATTAAATGAATACATAAATATCAATAAATAATATATATAATATATTAAATTCATAAACATATTTTTCATCCTAATTTCCATCCTGTAATTCTGTAATGGAAAAATGATCAAATATAGTTCAGTGAGGTGGTAGTTCACTGTACACTTAAATAGTACGTTCATTATCCATTTGATTGATGTGTGAGTAAGTGTAGGATGAAAATATTGTATAAAAACATCCATTAATGCTAACTATAATATTATTTTTATAAAATAATTAAATAAATATAGTGGAAGGGTGGATAAATAAAATGAAAGAAATCATCTTTAGCGAAGACGTTGCCACTTTAGTAGGTAACTCTTTTTGGTTTGTGACAAAATAATTCCTTGGATTTATTTCTAAACAAAACATGGATTAAAATACTAAGGGACTAATTTATGGAATTTTATTAGTAAGATATTTCTCTAAGAAATGTGTTTTTAGAGGTTTAATGTTGAGGTAGAGGTGGTGTCCGTTTATAGGGAATAGAAAAGGCACACATGAGTGTTTTGAAAAAATTCCATGTGTACCCATAATTTTAACTAAAATAAGTCATTAAAAACACTATAATGTATGATTCATGGTTTTATAATTTCTATAAAATTGGTTTTGGACTAGTTTCTAGTTGTTTTGGGTTGTAAATATAATGTATAATCTTTTATTAACCTAATTTTTCACTTAACAATTATAATTAAATTTAATCACTTTCACTCATATTTTTTTATCAAAGACTAAGATAAACATATTATAAATTATAAATTATTCTTATTAAAAATTTGGAATCAATTTTTTTAAATTATAATCATAAAATTGGAATAAATTAAATAAAAATTCATCCCACTAACATGTCAACACATTAGGTTTTTAAAGTAAAAACATCCAAACATTTGCTCAGTTTGTATAGAAATTTTCAATGTGAATTTGATACAATTGAAAATAATTGGATTAATTGATAAAAATATTAACTAATTAAACTTTTAAAAAATTAATTATTATTCATTATTTTAAATAAATTAAATGAAAAATTAGTTTTGAATTAAAATCCAAAACATTAAACTATTCCTTAAAAACCAAAACATCAATGAAATATATCAACAATATACGCAATCCTAGTTTTATATTTCTATTTCAAATAAATTGTTTATTCTGACATATATCATCCATATAATTTCAAAAAATTATATTTAATATAGGTTTTCCATTAAAATGCGCAAAACTACCTTTGTAAAAAAATAATATAGGTTTTTATACATAAAAATGGGTATTCTCTTAACTTTTTCCTATAAAAACTCTTGGATAAATATAAAATTATTTTATAGAAAATGTAATATATATCAGATTAATATCATTCACTAATATTAATTAATTAAATATATTAGGGTCAAACAGTTTTATGGGCATAAAAATCATAATATATTCTTTTATATTCAATTAGTTATCATATTCATTTCTAATTAATATTATTCAGTGAATTCATTTTATATTTGTGTAAACCAAATATTTTTCTCAGAAAACCATTTTTCATAACCAATAAATTAATTGATTTATTATTTATTATTATTTTAAATAATTATTTTTTAATAATATATTATTTTTTGGTAAAACTCTTCCTTTCATATTGCACAATCCATTATGGAAAGTCATTATTTTTTGTAATACAAGATAACCTCTGTGTTCATTATATGGAAAAATAAAAATTATGTCATGTGTACTGAAATATTAACTTGGTGTTTCATACAATGAAAGTGAAACATAGTGATTTAATAAAACACAAAATATTTTTCTAGTTCCATGAAATGAAAAATATAAAAAATATTAAAATAATTCAAGAACAATATTTCACAAAACTTTTAGGTGTTACACTCTACCCCACATAAAATAGATTACTCTCTCAGAATATTTCTGAACTATCAAAGGTTTAATACATGAATGTTTTATTCAATGAACCCCAAATCATAAATATGAATACTGAAACTTCTCTTAAAAGGAAAAAAATTCAACCAAAACGGTCACCCAATGTAACATATAATGGGGTTTCTACAAGGGATAACGTAGTTGTCAAGTGAGTATATGGTAGTGGAAGAGAAATTTATCTATCATGTTCTGATCACGGTTGATAAGGAATAATTTCTGAAGAAAGTAAAGAATATGAAATCCTTGAATCTACGATGAACTAAGTGACTATCTTATTCATTAGAAATTAATGTACTTGGATAACATCTTTTGTTTCATATCCTTTTACATATAGTTAAATAATCTTAATGAAAATATATTCTGGGATGATTTTAGGACCACCTCACCCTTGTTTCACATAATCCACTTCACCTCTTTTCCCAAAAGGAAGGTTAATTATCTAACCTAGAAGACTAACATATCATGATATATATGATATGTAATCCCATTTTTATCTTTAATAATAGATACCACGTTTTATAATAATTTACCAAATATTATTAATTCATCGGGTCATTAGATAATACATTATTCTTACAAAATTCATCAAAATATAAATTTAATCATTATATAAATGGTTAAACATATAACCCTTCCAAATAAAAAAAATCCAAAACATTATAAATAAGTCACAATATCATCTTAACATTGATCACCCTTATTTTACATTTTTTTCTTGGTTATCATATTCCAAACAAGTGATCACCCTTATCATATATTCTCTTGAAACATGAAAATAACCCTAATTACAATAAATAATTTTGTAAATCAATAATTCATAGTAAATCCCAATGTTACAGGATATATTACATATGTCAAAGAAGTTTTGAAATTAATCCATAATGATATAGGAAGCTTTTTCAATAAATGATTAATCATATCTAGGTTA
The DNA here is from genome assembly GCA_963277665.1 of Viscum album. Taxonomy (NCBI): domain Eukaryota; kingdom Viridiplantae; phylum Streptophyta; class Magnoliopsida; order Santalales; family Viscaceae; genus Viscum; species Viscum album. The sequence goes on from OY728138.1 coordinate 1,333,550,657, forward strand.
ATAATATCTTTTTAATTTAAGTTATCCAAAGAAATCATCTCTTTATCATTGATACACACAATTTTCTCAACATCTTGATCACATCAAGGGTTGCCTTCCCTTAAACAAAATATCACAAATATATATATTCATAACCATTATAAATATCCTTTTAAATATTAAATGTAAGCTTATACTTATAATACTTATATATTTCATGATTCATATTACACAATATTTGAATCCCAAGACTTATTACTTCATTCCCCCAACAATATTAATAAACCATTACTCAGGATTCCTCCACTTATTCCATAATACCTCTTTCATAGAATATAAAAGATTAATATTGACTTAAATTTCCTTAACCTCAATCTCATTATGCTTCTTATGATAAATTTAAACAACACCATAAGAACATCTCATAACATTCACATGTTGTTTGTGGTCTATTTATCATCAAATGTATAAACAGTACTCACACCAACTTCCTAATTATATTTATAATATTTCCACCAGAGAAATTTATTTTCATAAATCCCATACTTTTCAAATCTAAAACATTAAAATTTAACCATTTTCCTTCTAGTTCTATCCATTTATTAAAACCGAAAAGTAGTATGTGCGAAAGCCATATTATATAAGAAATGCATATAATTAGGAAAAAATACTCATAGGATGTCTAAATTCTGACACATAAATTTTCATCAAGGACACCTTAGGTTTATCCTAGGTTATTCAATGTATTATTCTATTCATGTCCTTTATACTTTTTTGTGAGGATTTTGTGAATTTCCAAAGCATATCCCCCAGGAATATCAAACTAGGTTTGCAGTAAGGCACATTATTGTGTACCTGATTGCCCCGATACAGGCTTGTAATATATTTTCAGAGGGTTTACCCCAAGGTAAATTTAGTCCAGAGCCACATCAACATATAATATCCATAAATGGTTGTATTTCTTGGAAACAACTCACCCTATCACATACAAAAATTAGTGTACATTTTCCTAAACGTTAACTCATACATATACCTATCATTACAAACATCCCTAGAAAGTTCCTTATGAAATATACATAGGGATATCAGTAAATTTTTATAATCTTAGATTCCAATGGTGGGTAAAATATTTCTTCCGATTATAACTATAGTGACCCAGGCTTGGCATAAATGGATATTACATCATATTATATGAATATTCAGTACTTAAAAAAATACATTCCCAAGGACCATAATAGTTTATTTTCATTAAAAATATGGAAACAATATCTTCAATCATGGTGAATGATCTTAAAAAAATCCAATAAATATCTCCACCAATATTATGTATACCTAAAACCATTCATCCTAACTTGATAAAAAGAAACATAAGAAAGGGGTTATATCAGATTCTCAGTAAGGGTAAATTAATGAAATTCATTAGTATACCATGAAAAAAAGGGTATAAAAAATGAGAATGAACGTTTATGATTACACCCTGTATATTACAGTTCATAATAAATATTGGAAGTTCATAATACATAGATTATGATATAATTAAGTTCATAAGTTTTGAAAGAATAAAATATGAATAAAAAATTGAATCTTTGGTATGAACATATGATTATAATTTTGTGAACATATATAATTATAAACAAGTTCACTCATTAAGTTAGGGACATGAAATCAGTCCCCATATCAACTTATGTAAATTTAACCAAGTCCACATATAACAATTTGAATTTGTAATTATTTTCAATAATAACCTTATAGACATGAAACTATGTCCATGAAAAACATTTTGAATATTTAGTTTGGTTCAAGCATAACATTATGAACTTGTAATCAGGTTCACACATTAATTTGTGTACATGTAACCTAGTACATGCATAATATTTTGATCATGTAATAAGGCTCACTCATAACATTGTGAACATTTAATCTGGTTTACACATAAACTTATAACCATGTAACTAGGTCTAGGAATACCATTGTGAACATGTAATTCGGTTCATACATAACATTTTGAACATGAAATTAGGTTCTTGAATAATATATACACTCATGAGTCCCCTATCATTTCCAAATTTCACAGAGGGAGATATATGTCCCACCTATCTTATAATAACATCATCCATACATGTGCCAAAAAATAAAACATTCATCAAATCATGACCCCTAAAAAGATATTGGTTTTATAAACATCAAATAGTTACACATGAACATAAATGGGTATCATTAACATTTCATAGAATAATAAACTATGATAATAAATAGGTTTCATAATCACTTCATGAAACAATAACCTATTAAAAGAAGCCAGTTTCAAAAAATATAACTCATGTAATAGAAACGAGTTTCGTAATAATCATGAAATGAAATAAAAAAAATACATAAGAAAAATATGAATGAAACTGTTATATCATTTCCCATTAAGTAGTGAATAACAACAAAATATGTCATCTAATATGGGAAATAAATTTAAATTATCTTTTAAAAACATTTCTTGGTCAAAATATCCATTCTTCTTGAAATTTTCTTTTTAAAAATTCTTTTTAAAACCATTATATAGAAAATAAATGTCAAAAATTATACATAAATCTTTTAAATTATTTGGGAAACCTTTTTTATTTAAATCTTATATATAATACTAAAATCAATTAAAACATTTCATAACCATAATAAATTTATTAAACAGTATACTTTAAAATAGCTTTGAAATATCTTAATGTATTCCAAGAAAACAATAAACCATTTTGAAAATACACTTTTTTTAAAATTGCCTTCATGGTTAATATGAAAAAAATAATTAGAACAATTTTTATCAAATAGATCAATATTTCAACCTAAGAGAGAAATACAATCAAATTTTATTGAAACAAATTCTTAATTAGATAAAATACCAAATAGTGTAAAATGGTACTAATACAAGGATGTATCTTTACTAAATAAAGGATAATTAACTCAAGAGTGTTCATGAGATATGGTCCATAATTTCTCCTCAAATAAGTATACTCATCAACAATCTTGACAAGTAATGAGATTGTTTCAATTAAATAATATCACCTCATAACTTGTTATTATACACTCCATATAAGAAAATAAAATTACATAATGAATAAAAAATAATTAATAAAATTATAATCCTGATGTGGAATGTCAAATTTAAGTATATACACCTCCAAAATGAAATTTTGGTGTATAATCAAACATGGGTCTCAAAGAAAGAGTATAGAGACATAACTGTTCTACCAATTTAATAATGATTGATACATTAAACCCATGAAATAAATATAATGGAATGTATATTTAATTACAAATAAATTTAATTATATGAATAATAGAATAAAAAAATGGTAATTATAGACACCATAAAAAAAATGGGTGGGGAATAAAGCATGGATCTCAAAGAAATAAAAAAGTGAGATGAAATCCCCTTACTATGTGTCTTAACTGTCTTCAAACAAATATAAGATTACATTATATTTAATTTAAACTTATTATAAATATTTTAAATAATAATATTAAAATATATAATTCCATATATAATTATATTTAGACATTTTATTACCCATTTGTTAAAATTATTATGTTTAGGTTTCACCTCGGGTAATATTCGTTTTGTTCTTCGCATGTGTCTTAATTTTGGATATCTTTGTTCCTAAAGATTATATCATGATTTCATGATTTTAAAACATGATATAAATATGTTTAAAAAACATTATATTTCAATTATTATAATCTATAGAATATATAACTATGAAATGGAATACACCATTTATGGAGATAGTAAGTTGTATGTATGCATAAATGTTATTTCTATTTTTTATCATATTAAAAAAATGAATATCAAATGTTAGTATATATACATGAATATTTATCATCATTATAGTAACATTATTATATCATATATTTCATATAAGTTCACTTAATTCATACTTAATACATCTCTTGTAGTATGTGAATGAATCATATCGCTTTGAGACAGCGGTAGTCCACAGTTCCTTAAATAAAAATATCATTCTTAGTCAAAATGAAATGTAAAAATGTATGTGTTTTAAAAGTAATAACTAATTTTAAATACATAATAAATATAATATATTACATATTCAAACATAATTTTCACCATGATAGTCTGAAAAGGAAATGTGAACAATTATTGTTTAGTGTGGAAGTAGTTGGTTGTACACATAAAGAGTATGTTCATTACCCATGAGATGGATGTGTGTTTAAGTGTAGTTAGAAAACAAATAATAAAATAAAAGTTTATTCAATATACTAGTGATATTTTACAATCATGGAATAAAGGGAGTGTAGGGTGTGTATAATGGAAATGAGATAAATGAGCTGGAGAGAAGGTGTTATATCTTAATTGGATAACTCCTTTTAGTTTGTTACAAAAGTATTCATGGATTTATTTATGACCAAATAAATGCGTAAAGGTGGAAGGTATGTTTGTTGGAAAATTTATTGGGAATATATTGGATGAAACAATAGGGTTTTATAGGTGTAAAGAAGAGTCATAGGTGGTGGCTTTTTATAAGGAAGGGAAATGGCACACTGGGAATTTAGAAAAAAGTTAGGTGTACAAACGTTTTAACATAAAATAGTAATAAAAAACAATAAAAAGTCATCTATTGGAGGTTCAAGGATGAATAAAGTCCATCCATTGGGTTTTTGACATGTTTCTAGGTGGTTTTGAGTCTTAAATTAATTATTTAGTACATTATCAACCTAGTTTTTCTTTTAACCATTATAATTAATTTTAATAACATTCACTAATATTTTTGGTAACAAACAAAGTTTAAAATAATAGAAGGTAAAAATTATTATAATTATAAATATGGAATATATTTTTCCAAATTATAATCACATAAGATACAAAAATTAATTTAAAATTAATCCCATTGGCGGGACGACATTGCAGGATTTTAAAGTAAAAACGGCCAAATGTTTGCTAATTTTTTCCCCCAATTTAATAGTGAAATCTATTCAAATGTCATACATTGGTTTAATTGAAAACAAATATCTAAATAAACTATATAAAAAAATTAACCTTAAAAATAAATTATATGAAAATTATGTTTTGAATTAAAATCTAGAATTTGTAAGTATTCCGTAAATAAAGAAACTTTACTGAAAATACCACAAAATTACCAAAACCTAATTTTTGTGATTCAATTTAAAATATAAATTTTAATATGAAATATATAATACATATGAATTCTATAAATTTCATTTAAAATATGTTATCTAAAAAATGGAGGTAAAACTGTTTTTGTAAAAAAAAAATATAGGTTATTATGAATAAATTTCTGTTTGTTCTTATCTTTGTCCCATAAAAACTATGGAATGAATATGAAACATATATTATAGAATATATAATTTATATTTCATATTAGTATTACTCACTAATTATAATTAATTTAATTTATTTTGGTAAAACATCTTTGTGTGGATAATAATAATAATATTTTTGTTTGTATTAAATCGGTTTTGATAATAATTTCTAATTAATTATAAACAATGAATTAATTTTATATTTCTGTAAACAATATATTTCCATAAGTTAGTTAACCCTATTTTATATATACTAATTTAATTTTATTGTTATATCTTATTATATAAAATATTAACATTATAATAATATATTATTGTTCAGTGAAAGATGGTCTTGCGTGTTATGCAAGACATCAAAGAAATTCATTTTAGTGTGTAACGAAATAAAACCTTGGTGTTATGTATAGAGAAATATAAAAATTATGTTTTTCATAATGTACGATTAACATGGTGTAGTGAAAAACACAATCCAAACGTAGTGCTTCAATATAAAATCAAATATGTTTCCTATTGTGTGAAAAAAAATATTTAAATGAATAAATTAATTTTCAAATAATATTTCACAAAATCGTGAATTGTTACACTTTTTGATCCTTAGTGTGTATTAATTGGGAAATAATGTAACTAATTTTGGAAAAAATTTATAATTCTTTTCTTTCTGAAGCTGGTATCAAATGAATTTCTTGTTATTTTTGGAGATTTGGATGAAAACCCATATTAAACCCCTATGGATTATTTTTAGGGATTATTCATAAGTATAATATAATATCCAAAAAAAAATTAAAGTGAAGATTATTTTTTTCCTTTGAAATACATCCCTATTTGTTTAAAAATAGCAGATTGGGGTTTGGAACATATTCTTGTCGGGAAAATAACCTATAATAGATTTGGCCAAGTATATCTCATTAATCTTTCTGGTGAACAGTGAATAGACCCTTACTGTGTACCACGTTTGGAACTCTCATGTGATATGATTTTGTTAATTCACATACTCTGTACAAACCAATATAAAGGATTTGAACATATTTTGTAACGAAACATAATTTGGTTACAGAACCGAATTTGAATATGGACATGGATTACATTGATCAAAACATAATGATTCATAGATTTGGTTCTTCACATTATGTATGTGTTACTTATACTATGTTTATGGTTTACCTTTTGTCCATTTATTAGTATAATTATTCAAATCACTATCTATACATTATTTTGTAAAATCAATGTATATATGATGAATCATGTTTATAACATGATCTATGGGAAATATGAATAATGGAATAATGAAATGCCTATAATGATGGGAATAAAAGTTGAGAACCTCGTGTTAGTAATAGGATAACTAACTCAAGTTATCAGAAATAACATGAATCATGTATAAGATCCTCTATGAGAGAATGTTATTGTTCGGTATTTAATGTTTCTTATACCTCCAATATTAATTTGATTGTATGATCCAATAATCACAGAAAATATGCTTGATCTATTGATTATATATTACTTATCCTTCTATAATAATTGAAATATAAGTTGGTATTGGTTTTTACCAACCTCAAGAGAGAAAATAATTAGTTTTGGACAATAAGCATATATAAGAAACCCATTGAAGACCAATAATATTTGTACTTGTATTAATTAAAATTGTTATTTATCAATTAATATTTGTCTCGCACTCTAATGATTTAAATGTGTAGGGAGTTCCTTGAAATCATGAAAAAGAAATAAAAATATATTGAAACTTATGATGAAATCATCACAAGCATTTCATGATACACCTATGGTTTTATCACCGACATTGAAAGTAAAATTTTCCAATTCATTAGTGGGATGAGTTTGATTATACAAGGATATTTTGAAATTTAGGAAACTAATAGGTATAAATAAGTTTTATGAAATGACCTCAATCATCATATGGAAATAGGTGATTCTAAATGGGCTTTTTTTATTGATGATATGAAGTGGAGATTGTATTTTAACTCTGCGGGTCACCAGATAAAATCCATGGTGGTATGAAAATCCATTATCTGACTAGTCAAAAGTGTGTGAATAAGTATCCTTGAAATTATAATTTGGTTGGAAATAATGATTCATTTTTGGAAATGTGGGACATCAATCCAACCCATATAGAAGTTATATAAACAAGATCACTAATGTTATCTATGAAAAAAATACCCTTATCAATCCTTAGACTATTCTCTAATTTTTCAACCTCTTGTATTGTGGAAACATGGAAGACTAAGGTACGAAGACAAGGGTTTTCCAAGATAACCAACTAAAACAACCACCATGTACAAGAGATCAATAGAAGGAATATAAGTTTACATTAAAGAGGTGGATCAAGGAACCTATGTACATATATGTATGCTATTTATTCATTCATTAATAGTTAAGGTACTATTAAATTCTTTTTTTTGCAATCATTTGTATCTTGAAAATTTAGTAGAACTATATAAACCCAACCACAAAACCTGGAGGACATTTTATTAGTGAACATGTTAATGGAGAGACTATGGTATATCCGGTATAGAACTCTTCCTCGGTTGATATCTATGGAATTATTATCTCAATGAACATTTTTATAATCCCTTTATTGTAATTTTATTCTATTATGGGAATGGATTACATGTCTTTATAAAGAGACCATGTCAAATAATGGTAAAAGGAAATCAAATTATATATCCCAGATTACACTCTAATTATTTTCAAATATAAAGAGTATGATGTATATTCATTGTAATTTTATTCAAAATCTTGAATATTGTCATCATATGATCAATCATATCTTGATAAAATGAATAAATCAATCGAGATGACCTCTCTTTAGGACATGTCCTCTTGAATTAACCCATCATGTCCTGATTCAAATTTCTTTTTTTCTCTTATCCTTTCCAAATAATCCCAAACAAGAATCCAATCATCACTCTTCCTTTCAATAAAATAGAATAAATATATCTAATCAATCCCTAGGTATACATTCATCACCATAATCCTTGATCAATAATTATTCACACAAGATTAATCCTAGAAGTGTCTCTAGGTTTCTGTCTCTTCATATACCTGAATCTCAATTCTTTTATCCACACCGAATAACAGAATCCAAATTAAAAAAAATATATATCACATTTTATTATACTAGGGAAAATGAATCATCCCTCAATTAGTTATTTCCCAAGCATTCCACATAGCACCAAAGGCCACCGTAGACTAATCCCATCCACTTACTCTACCAGATCCCATTATATTAAGCATAGAGATCCCATGATCCTACCATTTCATCCAGTTTGGGACACATGATCCTTGATATGACCCCATAATAAATTGTAGCCTCAAAATGAATGCGAAGGTGGTGATCTTTGATGATAATATAGAAAACCCATTTTCATCTCAAATACCTAATTTGTTTCCAAATTACATTCATGAATAAAATGGAATGTGAATTTAAAAAACTTTCGAGATTAATTTCTACATTTAACTCATATAATTATAATTTTCATAATAATGATTTAATAATTTACCCTCCATTTGTCAACATTATTGGTCCAACAACATAGTTTCATGCACTTCCAATAGATTATAGCAAGAAAATAAAATATTATTTAGTTATTTTTTAATAAAAAGTATGGAATCCATGTCCTACTATAATAAAAATAACTTTCAATGGATATTATTCAAATAATATAAATCCAATATGAAATAATAATGGGATATAATTATAAATTCGATCTATTTTATTTTAATTTGAAAGAAAAAAATATTAATGCCAATCTCCCTATATAAAAACATGAGACATTAATGATTAAATAAACGTAATATTTATGGTTTTGAGTATATTATGTCACTTGAAAAAATATACTAATTAAAAAATAAAAGAATAAAATTAATAAAATTAAATTATTCAAGTTTCTTTTTATATTCGCTAAAACTGAAAAGAAATAATGTAGTAGAAACATTCAAAAATAAAATATTTATAATATATTTTGAATTTTAATTTTACCAAGTTACCCTAACTTTTGGTTTTATTATATCAACATTATCTTAAGAAGATTTTTTTTGTTTTTTTAAATAATTAATCTTTAGGTGAATATAAAAATATAGTTTTTTTGAAAATATATCCCATTTTTAATATAATAATGATTTATTGATTTAAAAAACCCATTATGTAAAAATATAAATATTTAAATATATTTTAAATAAACTATTTCTAATTTATAAATCACAAGATTAACATTTTGAAATTTTAATTACTATTTCACAATAAAAACTATTTTTATGTGCTTATATTAAAAATTAGACTTTATCAATTTTAGAAAATAAACATAAAAATAGAATTTCCTATTTTAATTATATATTTAAATATTTTCTTGTAAGGTCAATTATATTTTTTAGACATAAATATAATATATGCAAGATTAGTGAGAATTTTCAAGATAATGGTAAAACAGTTTTTTAAGAATTTTTTTAATATCACGTAATTTTTATATAATAAATAAAATAGATACAATTTAATTTATCAAAAAGATTTTGTTTTAAAATGGATATATAATTAAATTAAAATTAATATAATTGTTTTCCAATAATAAATTATAATTAGTATCCCAAAATAGTTAAACGTTATTTTTTTTTTAAAAACTATTTTTATATTATATATTTTAAACTGAAACATTATTTTAATAAGAAAATTTAATTGAAATATATTAATTAGAGATTAAATTTAATTTCAAAAAAATTGAAATATGTGTTACTATATATATTGTTTTAAAAAATATAAGTTAGTTAAAAAATTAGTTACCAAGTTAAAAATCAAAATGTAATAATGTAAAAACCTACGATGAAAGATATGAAACATATTTAAAAAATGGTCAAAAAGTATTTTATAAGGATTTTTAAATCCAATATCTCTGAAAATTCTATTATTATTAAATTTTAAAGTCATTATCCAAGTAATAGTTTAATTTTATTACCGAAGTGTAAGTGTATTAAAAAGGAGTCATTTTCTTCACTTATAAAGGGGGCTTACTTCCACCCCTTCATGGTCATATTTGACATTATAATTTTAATTTAAAATATATAAAAAATACCTCTCCTATAATTTCATGCCTCATCATAAGGCCTATGGTCTCTATAATTTTTCTTAAGTCTTTCACTTCTACGAAAATATATATGGTATGATCAAGCCTCCACAAAAAGTATTACCATCTTCGTAACATCATTTATTGAGTATGTATCTTAAAAATATATAATATCTAAAAATCATAAATTAAAATTATACTGATATTTTTTATATTAATTCGATAACAATTTTTTATTCATCTTAATCTACTAGGAAAAACAAAAATATTGTTTGTGTGTTACATAGAGAAACGATTTCACAATGCGACGTTTTCTTTTTTTCATTACTTCTATTTTTGGGTGAAAAAAAGTATTTAATAGAAGAATAAATATTATATAAATAAATTATGTTCAATTTTATAATTTTAAACTATAATAAAAATTATTTTCCTTTCACTCATTTAGAAATAGTAACAGTACTCATTCTTATATGTGAATTATTGCATCCATGAGAAATGAAATTCAATTATTTCACCACCAATCATGGATTGATTTGAAAAGAAACTAAATATATAAAAATTATATCCATAAAAATATTAATATTTTATATTTTATGAAACTATTTTACAATTATTTCTATAATGTTCAACATATACAACGATTTATGAAAAATTGACCAAAATCCTCAGGTAAGAAATATATGAAAGAAAAATATATTATAAATTAATAAAAAATGATAGTTAAATAGAAATTCCATATTAAATATATTTTTATAATTTTCATAATTAAATATTTAATAAACCTATTTTGGTTATTCATGAAGATAATTTTGTGCACCAAAAACATCAGAAACACATCGTAAGGGATCTTTTGTACCACCTTCATTACTTCTCAGTTATAAGTACCCTTTTTCCTTGGTTTTATGAAATATTATTATCATGTACCTATTCTATTTTTTTATATTCACCTTCAATATATACCATTAAATACCACATTAATTTTTTGGGGCATACATATCTTACGTTTCATTTTAAATCCACACTTTTATGAAACCTGATTTAATGGAGCTTTCCAATTACTTAACTCATGTTGAGATTCACCACTATAAAATGATTTTAATCACTGAATATATTATAAATTATTTTTTTATTTTATGAAGAAACCTAATGGATTAATTACGGTTTAATTTAAAATAATAAGGTATTTCAATACTTAAAAATATCATTATCTTTTTTCATAAAGCTTCACCAAAGTTGAACATTTTTATTATTTATCCTCCTACATTCTCAATATAAAATATCTATATTTTAACTCAGTGATCACAAAAAATAATTCATTTTAAAATTACAACATCCAAATTATTTAATTTATTCTTATATTGGGAATCCTATCAATTGGGTTTAAATTATTCCTTGAAATTTAATTTTTAAACCAACTACATTTTCATTTGTTTGATCATGCATATGATTTATGTATGGACTTTTCCCTCATCAAAAATGCATACTTATCATTTTAATTTTTGTGATAGGTGGGCTTAGAATTATATATTCATCTAATACATATGTAAAATATTCATATATTATGATATTTTATATAATGTGTTAGTGATGGAACATATTTTTTTCTCCCAAAGATGTTATGATATATTAATCTTTACAAAATACGATTTATATAATATCAATCATTACATGAAAAATTGTGTTTACAAAATTTCAATACAAATAGTATTCTCTAAATGTGATCATTATAAATTATCCATTAAAATAGTATATATGAATTATAATAAAAAATAATAAAATTAAATTTATATTTGTTTTAAAAATTTAAAATAATTTTACAAATTCATGATAAATATGTATAAATTTTATAGTAATTTCAATTTATACATGAAAAATACATTTTATCCTAAAATGATTTCTATTACTCTTTATGAGTAAATATTATAATTAATTTATAAAAAATAAATTTTTTTTATATAAATGATATTATTTTTTTGGACTCATCATAACATAATTAACTTAAGGTGAAATTTTGGAATTTCTTTTAAAGAAAACTTTTTTCATTGATAGAGGAAAATACTAATTTTGTAAAACCTTCATGTATTGTGTTTAAATAAAGTAATTTAAAACCTTATTTATAAATTTTAATTTGATATTAAATAAAATTAAGTCACCTTTAATTATATATAAACTAATTCATCACATAGGAATCGATGTTATTATAGATTTTGGTGAAACTGAATTTTCAGGCATAAATATGTATTTCTCTAGAATGTTTTTTATTATGGTTTATGCATCTATATTAAAATATATTTATCAAAATAATATAAATTTAATCATTAAAATTTTATTATGAAATTTTATGTTGAATGTTCAAATTTGGAAAATAGGACTCTTTTATAATTTTATATTATGAATTGTAATGTATTAAATATTTGTCATATCACAAAGGATGAAATATGAAAAATAGGGTTAAAACTAGGTTATAAGGCCGACAAATATCATATAAACATTAATTTACCCTTTTTAATATGATTATTTCTTACATTATCTTCAGTGTATCAGAAAATTTGCAACTTAGATCCACATTTGTTTATTATGAACTCTATATGTTTTAACAAAGAATAAATCCAAAATGCCACACTCTTTTTCAAAATGACTATAATATTTTATCATCGGGATAAAAGGATTTTATGTTATGTATTAAATGTTTATTTAAATATATTAATGTAATTTTTTTATTATTTTAATGTATCTTTAATATTTAGTGATGGAATAATTACCATAAATTCTTACACAACATCGATACGTACATGTTGAAGTTAAAGAAAAATCAAATAAATGACTTTCAAAATATGATAATTAATAAAATTTTGATAAATTATTTGGTTCCCAATTTTTTTAAAAAAAATATACCATATTAGGGATGTGTCAAATTATTCGATTTTAATTCCATTTCATTCTTATTTTATTCAATGTCAAACTATCTGAAAAGTCTCAAAAATGATTATAATGGTTTCTTTTGTAAAATTATATTTTATTAAATTAATTAAATTTTATAAAAATATGATATTTGGTATTTTTAATAAAATATTCTCTATTATATCAACAATTTTTCACATATGATTCAATTTTTCTTTTATAGTAACATTATTAACACCTAACAAGTAAAAACCATTAATATTGTTGAAATATTCCAAAGAGTATATGGTGGATTAAAACTAAAAGATGTGGGTTAAAAATCACCTAAACTAGTCTAAATATAATTTTATGGAGTTTGTTTTACTTATACTCATCATAGATTAATAATAGATAATTTTTTCAACAGAAATTGATAATTAGTATATATTAATTTAATATTTAATGTATCTCCATGGGTTTCCCTCCCCTCACTAAAAAAAGCACCTTCTATCATCCATATTCACAATGTTTGAGTACTATATATCATAAAATATCATCCTATATTTCTTTTTTAAATCATATATATATTTTTATAACCAAATAAAATCCTTTCATGGATTAAGGCATATGCTAAAAAAAGGTTTCTCAATGAATAGGTACAACTTTTAACAAAGTATATTCAATTTTATTTCTTCTTTTATCTCCTATAAATATAGTTACCCATTATATAATAATTAATTAGTTATTTTAAATATAAATGATTGTTATTATGATAATTTCTGTTGGTGCCAAACTCCATTAACATAAATGAATGAACAATGTAACGATTGGTTCTTAGAGAAATGTAGTCCCATGTGGCCTATAATTTGTGATAAAATCATCAAATGCGTATGTTTCACAGTGCTCCTCACAAGGATGCTTTACATTCAAGCTCAGAAACTGATATCCTCCATGGAACCCTGCTCTCTTCTAGGACTATCTCACAAAAAGATCTCTTATGTGGCATCTAACACCCTTCATAGACTAGATTGTGAATGTATGTCAATCTCAGCATCACTTTCCCTTGGAGGACTAGCTCATGGACATATATCCTATGTGGCGTTACTTTTTCATCATGGTACCTGATTGTTCTCTATAGCTAGCACCGCAAAACCCACTTACATTTATTTACTATATATATAAGTCTCACCCCTCCCCAAACCACTAGTACTCTGACCCTTCACCATCATAGCTCTCATTTCATGGATATATTTTCAAACCCAAAGATAAATAGACTAATCAACATTGGATATGTGAGTTGTGGAAATTTTTGATGTTTATGGCCACCGCCTATGGTAGGGATTCCCTTTGATAACCCCTTCTCCCTTTGTAAAGGAGGGATACCCCTTGAGTTTTTTGAGGCTCCATGATGTATTATGCCTTCATATAACACTCTCCATATTAAGATCACTTTTATAAAATGATTCTATGTTTCTCCCAAGCCTCCCCCTTGTGAATTACCCTTCCTTTGAAAATCCCCTATGCTTTGCGAAGCATGTCTCTATGAAATATTATTCTTTATAAACCCTCCATCTATTCAAACCTCTAGGCTCGTATGGAGAGATTTCATGGTTCCTTGAGTGGTATTTGATACAGTTTTTCCTTTAATCATTATTATTTTCATAAGAATGCTAATGACTATAGTTTCTTCTTATATCCATGCTAATATGGGCCCCTTGATTGACCACTGGTCCACCTCACTCTAATAAATAATTTCTTGTGCCTCCCCCCTAAGTGTTGTTCAGTTCTTGTTATATAAAACCTAATGGTGAGGAGTCAGTACTCATTGTTTGTGGTGCAGGATGTTAAACTACCAATCACATACATCCCAGAAAGACGACATTAAACTATCTGTCTCCACATGTGTGGATGTCCTAAGTGTATCAGAGAGATGATGGGATTGGAATCCCTTTATTCCCCTCTATTCCAATTCGCCTTCTATATCCCTTTTCTTTTTATCACCATGGATTTATCAAGTAGTCTCTACATAATCCTTAATACCCACCTTGATAGGTTTCTCTCGGTGCGATGTCCATATCCTCTTCATACATTTAGACACCCTCATTGGGCTTCCCTCCTTGAATAATTCCCAATCTTCACCTCCCTAGGCCTCTATCTATTTGTATGCCCCACACCATCCTTTATGGTCACACCTTTCATGATACAGTCATAATGACTTCAACCTCTTGTTTCCAACACCGAGCGTGGATCACATGGGATTAGAGTATATAGAAATTATAAAATCTTCTTTATCCCCCTCTTAATGTGTAAGCCATGTTTCCCCCCACCGTTTTATTAAAGAACTAAATGGACTTTGATCCCTACCTCTTTGAAAGGGTACGTAGGAAACCTCCCTAAGGTTCATGTCAATCTCCCTTTTCTCCTAGCCATTTCACAATAGTTCAACCTTTTCCCACATGATTTTATATTATATTATCAAACTATGGGGGTTTTAATCCCTATCTTATAAGCATGGTTTGTAGGAATCATCCTCAAGGTTCATCCTCTGTCAGTGGTAATCTTTGGTGCTCCCTCATAGGGATGTACCCTCATGATGTGACATCTTCTCTTTCTTGGGAAAATATCTTGGATCTACATCAATGAGGTGTTCTAATACACCTATTGTGCTAACCATTCATAATCCCCTTACTCAATCGATACTCCTCCAACCAATAGTGTCCCTCTTATGATGGTATTCTAACCATGCTTATGCCCTTGAATCCCAATGATATGTTTTCCTTTATGTACACCATGATTATTTTCCCCATCCTGTACTAGATAGACTTTTATTCCCTTCCATCAGGATATGTATTAATCCTCCTAGAGGATATATTCCATTATTCTTTTCCAATATTAGTCTATCTCCCTTGATCTATAATTTTTTGGGAAGACCATTCCTCAGCACAAGGTTTCATTTCCTTGGGTCTCATCCATGAATCCATTCTCATGAGATGCCTCGCTATAAAACTCATCACCCCTTACCAGAACTATATGGACTTTGATCCCTACCTCCCAGAAATAGTACATTGGAAATCACCTAAAGGTTCAATCCCAAAACCTTCATCTTCATGTCAGTTTTTCCCCATTCATCTAATCTACTTCATCAAATCATCCTTTATCCATCATCATTCGAACCAGGGTCTCCACATCCTGGTGGGATCATGTAATTCCTATATGCAGATAACCAATAATAATCCCCGACCATATACTCCATCACCCCATCCGTTACCCCGGTGGGGTCATTTCATGCATCTGGCCCATCTCATTATGCAATCCCAATTTATCTATATGATTTCTTTTCCAAGTACCACATGGGCCATCTAAGTATGTAATCCCCAAAAAAACCCTTTCGAACTATGTGGGTTTTGATCCATTTTCACTACACATGGTACGTAGGACGCCACTATGAGTTTTAGTACCTGCCAATGGTAAACATCGGCGTCCCCCTTCCTTGGACACGTCTTCCTTGGTCCATCCCCATTGGGTGTTCGGATCCATCCATTGGGTAAACACTCCAACTTCTCCCTCCTAGGTATGTACCCTACTGATCCACTCTTATTAGTGTTCTGATGAGTCTGATCTATCTCTAGTAGACATTAAACATGTGGCATACACAGTGTTATACACAGGAAGCCGAGGAAAACCCTAGATACATGCCTCTTGAATATGATAGCCTGCAACCGATTTTGGAAGCCTCATGTTTCCCCTCCCTTCAGAAACCCTCTGACGAGGAAGAATACAGGTGCTCTGGTGTTTCAACATCAAGAGATTCCATAGATTCCATAGTGAGACTTATATCCTAACTGATGGTTTTGGCCCTGAATTCATTCTTTTGAATGTCCTAGAACATGCAGCATAATTTACCGGTGTCCAAAATGATATGGCACCAAGAACGAGTTTCACGAAAAACATCTAACCATATAAGGGAGCCCCAAACTAGGCAATGAATTATGAAGAGGAATACATGTAAGTAGTAACTAATATCCAATCATCTAATTTTGATAAAGGGGAAGATGTCCCCAAAGTGTTTATAGATGTCACTCACTTCTGGAAATCGATAATGCAGGGTACAGTGCAACCATCACCCGACGCATCTACATTGCACGCGGAGGTAACCCCTGGTGGAAAACCTCGAAAATATAAATGGTGAACTAGATTTGAAACTCCTATCCTTGACATGGTTATTATTACTTCTCAAAACATCAAAATATGAGCATGTCAAAAGATTCATATATCTGGTACCCATACCCAGAAAGAAAATAGCGGATCTTGCATGAATCTCACTAGAATTTGAGGTTATTAATCATTGGGCATTCTATTCTGTGGCATTGTCAACATGGATATTTATATACAACCATAGAAGACTGAATGGTGTGGGAGCACTGAGCATTTCTTTCCTCATATATATACTCAATTCTGAATGACCCTATATTACAGAACCCATGTTCCAGCCACAAAAAACTCATCGCATCCTACCCACAGATTTCTTTAGGGGCAACTCCAATGTGTCAAGTCCATGTGGTTCTACCTCCACTAAAACATAATCCACTACCATAGCTACTGGGATACCATGTCTCATTAAATTCTCAGATATTATTCAAAGGTGGGAGGTCACATCTCTTTTTTTATGATATGGATAGGAGGGGATCATCCAAATGTGGGATATTTCCCACATAGATCTGGAGTCCTCCACACCTTATCATTGCACCCCCCACCCCATGGGCTAAGAAGGGATCTTCTTTTCCCCACTATGGCATTCAACCATTTCAGGAGCCTCTCATAAGAACGGTCTTATGATTCTATCCCTTATGGAAATTAAGTAAGAGACACTAGTTTCTACCTAGAAATGTCTTTTTTCTATAGAGATACCAAGGAAGGATCCCCCCAGGCCTTGTCAACACCACACTCTAGTCCCACCAACCATGGGGTAGGTTGTCCACACCCTAGCCCAGCTAGCCTTATTTTGGCTCACCCAGTTCCAATTTCAGGCGCAATACCATGAGGAATCCCATCAACAGCATCATTTCTAATAGCTTTAGTGGGCCATTCTATCACCAACACACACTATCTATCCATTGTTACTATATATTGGCGTAACATTCACACTTTATTATTATTGAGGCCACAACCACCCCTTGGATAAGAAAGGATGAATCTTACAATCACCAGCGTGAGTAGTAGCCATTGTGGGACAACTTTTGATGATGGAATTCAGTAAAGAGTGTAACACCCCATGGTTTTGAAAAGAAATATAGAATACAATTTTACCTCTTCTATGTTTTGAATTTCAAGAAATGGTCATCTAGAGTTGTGTTTAGTAAGTTATTTGGAGTCTGATAGAACAAACATGATTTTGTTGAATAGTAACATACCCTTGTGAAGAGTAATATGAATAGTAAAATGACCCTTCAATAGTAAATATTATTATTATTTTATTTTCTTAAGGAAATATGATAATGGGTTCTTAATTAATTTTTCAATGTCACATAAAACTAACTGCACTTCAAGATTGTTATTTTTCAAATTAACTATGACCTTATTTAAAAGTTAAATTAATAATATTTATAAAATTATTTTTGAAAACATTATTTCACTTTTTAATTATACACATCGAAATATTGCAGGGGTGAATTTTTGGTATGTTTCTGAAATTCTTGAATTTTTTATGAATAGTGAAATACGGTAAAATACGGTATATTCAATTTATCAGTTAAATACACTATATATTACATCATAAGTGATGTAAGGCCACTTTATTTGAACTCAAATGGTCTTATTACTATTAGGGGTTCACATGTAACAATACTATTGGTTTTCTTGATTGAAATAATAAAATAAAGAAATTAAATATTCAAAATTTACTCTTTCCCACCACTATAAAAACCCCCCACCACAACCTCTTCTCTTAACTCCTCTAAGCCTTGAAGCTCATAAACATTATTCCCAATTACCCTTCCCAAGTACTTAACCACTTCCAATAAGCTTTTTTTCTTTCCAAAAGACCAAAACCCATTCCCTTAAGGAGTTTCTCAATGAGGTTATTTCAAGAGGTAAAGTTCCCTTCTTTTTCATTTGGTTTCATTTAAATTTATCTTCTTTTGATATGACCTCCTCTGTCCAAATGATCATGATCACTCCAGTAACATCTATATACTGTATTTATATCATTTTACTAGAATAACCATCATAAAAATTCTTACTTCCTCCCTTTTATTTTATAAACGAAATCAACATCCATGAGGTTCTGATTTATAACCTTCATGGAAAACAAAGATTCGTTCTTAAATTTATTCTTCATTAATGGTCGTGAAACCATATTCATGATTGAAACAGACTATAATATATGTGTTATAACCTAATTAATATTCATGAACCAGAATATGTACATATAATTAAGTTATATGACAAAACTAGTTCATAATATTCCAAATACCGCTGAATAATCGAAGTGGTGGTTATCTAATGATTCATCCTCATTCCATGTAACCAAATGATATTAATGGATATTAAAATAATGTATGTTCATAAATAATATTTAATTTCAATTCTATATATTTATAACAATTCCACATGAACTTCATTACTTAAAAACAAGTGAACCGAATATGACAATAAAGGAAACAAACACTCTAGAACGACGAAATTCAGTACAATAACTTATCAATAAAGACATAAATGAACTAACCAGATTTATGGTAAACTAATTAAATTTATAATAGGTTCTGAAATAAGTTATTAACAAGGGTAATTTCATATTCCATGAACATATGTTAAAGAGAAGAACACATTTGGAGTTAAGATATGGGTTTTTCCACCCGAACATCCATTTCCATTCAGGATACCTTAATTGTCTAAATACCACAATGAAATTCTTATGTATTGTTATGTACTCCTCATATATTCTGTGTGAGTATCATTAATATTTTTACAAAACATAATCCTTCATTCATTTATTGATAGTTACACGGTTTAAAAGAAACATTCAAAATTGTTTCAAAAATACATGCCCAATTCAGTGGAATTTCTCAAATTCATACCTATTTTCAAGGGAACTCTATAATATATTTTTGGAAACCATTATCTTTATAAAATCACTCTTTTTATTATGAAAATAATATCTTACTTCACATATGGACTTATACAGAGATTTTTCCAAATGAACTCTTCTTTACAAAATAAAACAGTATTTATCTCCTAAATTGCTTAATGAATTTATAAGACTGTTTTCATATAATTATACATTGTTATTGATTCCATGGTTTCAATTGGTTTTAATCATTTATAAAGATAGATACTATATTTTATTTAATGGTTTATTACTAACTCTATTGTGGATGATCTATCCTAAAACCATTCACCATCTTATTCCTAATGGTTAGTGTTTTGTGTTTACTGATTTGGGAAAGATAGTTACATTTCATATGATAGTTTCAATTAGAATGTATTTTATGGTTATGTTTATCCCCACTATTATGAGGAATTCATTGTAATTATTATTTTATGGGTGGGGCCCTCTATATCCCCTCGATGCATCGGTAGGTCTCATGAGACAACTAGATGTGGAATTGGTCGAGGCTTTTCCCAATGTGATATGTATTTTGGGAGAGGCCATAAACACTAGATGTCTTGGCTGAGGCCATGACAAAATGATTAAAAATGTCTGTCATATGTACTTACCACATTATGATGTTAGTAATTGAAAGTCCATGTTTTTATTCGACTAGTATAATACCCATGATAATGTTTTATTGTGGAATTATTTTCTCATCTCATATTCTTACCATAATGTGTTTCGAGTTTATTAAAGGTATGTGTTTTCCATTATTAACCTTGTCTAATGATTATATTATCTTCCGCTATATTTCTTACTCTTACTAAGTGTTTGAGCTCAACCCTTTCTTATGTTTCATTTTCATAGGACATGAAGAAATAATTTATGAGTGACTTGCAAGTATAATTTTTGAGACATGATGTTTCTTGTGGAATAAAATAGTGTTTTATTTCCCATCATGTTTGAATGTTAATATTATGTATGTAACTTGTTTCCAATAATACCAAACTACTCGGTATTTTAGGATTTTTATTCCTTGTATGTATGCCAACGTAATCAAATAAGGCGTCATCTCCGATAAACTGGGGTTGGGTCCTTACAGTTGGTATCTGAGGATGTTTAGTAGAATACTTGGAAACTATATTTAGAAAATGTAAAATTTGGGAAGAGTCCCTAAGTTACTCATTGAATATAAACATACAATAACGTCCTAGTATTTTGGTAAGGAATAGATTATGTGGAACATAAAGCAACACATCCCTATCTCGATACGAGCAGGTAGAGGCGGCACTGGCACAGATGTATCTAGGGGTAAAACCCGAAACACTGCTTTGAGCTAGACTCGAATGAGAACTGATGCACGAAAATGGGCCTTGCTACACTCTTGGTTACTATACTCCCAGAGAATAAGCTTAGGATAATTCACATTTTCTTTGAAGCCATTATGAATGAGTTTAATATAAATATTCCTCAAAGAAACCATTTTTGTGAATATGGGATTATCCATGCGTAGGATCTCAATTTTTCTGAGCATTTTTAAGTTAAGATTATACATTATAATTCATTGCCTACTATAGTGTGTGCCATTATCTAGATACCGAACCTAGTCGATGGAATGGAAATCACACAAATTCACATGTCCCCTAAAGGGATTTTCCACTGATGCAAGATAATGATATTGGCTCTGGTGCAGCGACTGCTGCTGAGATACTCATAACTATACTAGGACAACTTACTCAGGTTATGAATAATAACCTTACCCATATGGAGCATCTGGATCCACACTTTTTGTGACAACAACCTCCATCATTCAATGGGACTCCAAACCCATTTGTAACAGAGCAATGGATATGTTTACCTAAGAAGATATTTCTCGCTTTGGGATGTAATGAAAGAGAAAAGGTTTTCAAGGAAGTATATCATCTATCGGGATATTCGGATCATTGGTGGTCATTAATACAAAACACAAATGAGGAGGAAGAGATAGAAGAGATGGAATGGAGGGATTTTAGGGAAATATTCATAGAAAAATATTTCCCTCGTGAGCAGCGATCAGATATGGAGATAAGATTCTTTTATCTGAGGTAGAAGGAAGATGATAATTTTGCAATGTATGAATCTAACTTCACAAGATTATCAAGACATGTTGCAGACTACATACGAAATTCAATGAGAAAAATTGATCGATTCTATGATGGCCTAAAGCCATTCCTCTGGCGGGTACTAGTCTCCCAACATTTTTCATCATATGAGCATATAGTTTCATGTGCCATCAATATAGAGAATAATTCTCTAAGTATTATGAAATTAATGGAAAGCAAGAAACGAATAGGGCTGCTGAAAACCCTGGTAATGGAAATAAGGAAATGAGGAAGAAAAGAAGAGTTAAATTTCCACCATGTGACAAATGTGGAAAAAACACCCTAGTGCATTCATAAAAGGGAAAGAGTGTGCTACAAATATGGTCAGAAAGGTCATCTTTCTTGTGATTGAAAATTGAATAAGGAATCCAATGATGTTCAATGGTATAGTTGTCAAGAGATGGGACATTATTTTAATGATTGTCCAAAACTTCAAGAAAATATGCAACAGAAAAGGGAAAGGGATTAGGGACAAGATTATGCAATCACAACTGCAGTGTTTGAAGGTCTTAATGATGTGGTTGCAGGTACTTTAATTGTTTCCTCATTTTTAGCCATTGCTTTATTTGATTTTGGATCATCGAATCATTTCGTATCTCCCCAGTTTTCTATGAAAATCAGATATTTCTGATTTGATTTAACAAGGGAGTTGTCAGTTAAAACTCCTAAGGGAAGTATCATTTCTACAATATTC
Organism: Viscum album; assembly: GCA_963277665.1. NCBI lineage: Eukaryota > Viridiplantae > Streptophyta > Magnoliopsida > Santalales > Viscaceae > Viscum > Viscum album. The sequence continues at coordinate 1,333,573,829 of OY728138.1, forward strand.
TATCAATTTGATCCCATTAGGGAAAACAAATGTTCGTTATCTGATGATCTCATCATCATACCCATGAATTAATTTGATATAATCCTCGTTATGGATTGTCTTTCGGACCATGATGCAAAAATTTATTGTAAGAATAAGGAGGTTACGATATTTTATGATGATGATAAAGAACACCTTATCATTAGACCAGAATCATCACCACCTGATTCTTATCCAGATCCACCCCTAATAACTCAACTAAATTCAATTATTAGGATGGAAGAGAATGAAATATCTATGGGCGAGTAAAGGAATGATAAAATAGAGGATGTACCGATTGTGAGAGAATATGTTGCTGTGTTTCCAGAAGATTTACCAGGACATCCTCCAGAATGAGAAATTTAGTTTTCCATTGATTTAATTACTAGTTCAAGGCCCATATCAAAGATTCTTTATAGAATGGAAACTATTGAATTAGTGGATCTAAATAAACAACTAGAGTATTTGAGTGAAAAATGATTTATTCTCCCTAGTGTTTCTCTATGGGGAGCCCCTGTCCTTTTTTAAGAAGAAAGATGGATCTTTGAGGTTATGTATCGAATATAGGGAGATCATTTCTATAACCATCAAGAACAAGTGTCATCTACCTTTCATTGATGATTTAATTTACCAACTACATGGAGCTCAATAATTTTCAAAAATTGACCTTCGATCTGGATATCATCAGTTGAGTGTAAAGAAGGAAGACATTCTGAAAACAGCATTTTGAACTAGTTACGGGCATTATGAGTTTACAGTGATGCCTTTTAGATTGACTAATTCACCTTATGTCTTTATGGATCTAATGAAAATTGTTTTCAAGGAATATATTGATGATTTTGTAGTGGTATTTGTTGATGATATCTTGGTATACTACAAATTCTACGAAGATCATGAAAATAACTTGCGCATTATCCTGAAGACTCTTAGAAGACATTAATTAAATGGGAAGTTTATCAATTGTGAATTCTGGCTTCAGAAGATTAATTTTCGTGGCCATATTTTCTCTAAGGATGGAATCCTATTTGATCCTGAAAAGACAATGGAAATCCAGGATTGCCCCACGCCCAAAAACATAACAGAGGTACGCAGTTTTATTTGCTTGGCAGGTTATTATCGGTTTTTTTTATAGAATTTTTCCCAACTGGCTAACCTGCTAACGAAGCTCACACGTAAAGTGGATAAATTGTTTTGGACAAAAGATTGTGATGAATGTTTAAAAGAAATGAAGAGAAGATTATTCAGTGCTCATATAATGACTCTACCATCAATGAATGACTAGTTTTTTACTTATCGTGATGCTTCAAAGAAAGGACTTGTTTGTGTCCTTATGAAAAATGATAGGGTTATTGCTTATGCATCACTACAGCTAAAACATTCAAGAGAAAAACTATCCTACTCATTATCTTGAGTTAGCTGTTGTAATCATTTCTTTGATGATATATAGACATTATCTCTATAGTGAAAAATGTGAGATTTATACTAATCTCAAGAGTTTGAAGTATATTTTCTCACAAAAAGAAATCAACATGAAGAAAAGGAGATGTCTTGAACTACTCAAGGATTATGATTGCACGATACACTACCACCTGGGGAAGGCAAATAAGGTGGCAGATGCCTTCTGTAGAAAGGATCTTGGAGTTCTGAACAAGATGAGAGTCAAAAGGGATCCTATTTTCCTAGATATAGTAATGATGGTTATGGGAATAAACATGGAAGGTGAAACATCAATGATTTTCCAAATGTTTGTCGAACTATCATTATTAGAAAGGATAAAAATTTATCAGGCTGATGACGAGGAGTTTCAAAAATAGATTAAAGCTGTGAATGACGGGAGATTGAGTGACTTCATATATGAAGATGGACTTTGGAAATTTGGGAAGAGACTTTGTGTTCTCGATATACCTGATCTCAAAAGTCAATTATTGGATGATGCTCATAGTTCCAATTTCTCTATACACCCTAATAGCACTAAGATGTATAGATATTTTATGGAACATTTCTGGTGGGACAACATGAAGAGGGAGATTGCGGATTTTGTGTCAAGATTTATGGTTTTTCAATAAATGAAAGATAGAAGGAAACAACCTGGAGGAGTATTGCAACCTCTTCCCATACCTGAGTGGAAATGGGATAATATCATGATGGACTTTGTCATTGGACTTCCAAAGACTCCTAGAAGGAACAATGGAATATGGGTCATTATTGATCGTCTTACCAATTCATCACAATTTTTTGTTATAAGAGAAGATCTACCACTTGAACGTCAAGAAAGATGTTATATTAATGATGTTTTGAGACTTCATGGAGTACCCCAATCAATTGTTTCTGATCATAAGGAACGTTTTACATCAAGATTTTGGAAAAGTATTCAGAAGTCCCTAGATACTGAATTTCATATGAGAACTGCCTACCACCCAGAAATAGATGGAAAATTATAATGGACTATTCAAACATTGGAAGACATGTTGTGGTTTTGTTCACTTTATTTTCAAGGCATGTGGGATCAGTATTTTCCTGTCGTAGAATTTTTCTACAAAAAAATCTTCCATTCAAGTATTCAGATGGCACCTTATGAAGCATTATATGGGAGGAGATTTCATACACCAACTTTCTGGGATACTTTTGGTGAAAGAAAGCTCGTGGGCCCAGAACTTGTTGAAGAAACAATGGAAAATGTGAAGATTATCCAGAACCATAACAAAATAGATCAAAGTTGGAAAAAGAGCTGTGCTGATAACAGAAAGATAGAATTAGAGTTTCAAGAAGGTGATCACATATTCTTAAAGGTATCTCCATGGAAGGGTATTATACGATTCTGTAATAAGGGAAAATTATCTCCCAGGTACATCGGACATTTTGAAATTATGGACCGAATTGGAGTTATAGCTTACCGTTTGGCAATGCCACCAAGTCTCTCCATGGTTCACAATGTGTTCCATGTATCAGTGTTAAGATAGTTCCTACCATACCCAACACATGTACTCACTTGTGATGTAGTGGAACATGAGCCCGATCTATCTTACTGTGAAGAGCCTATAAGGATTATTTATACTAGAGAACAAGTATTGAAAAATCGGACGACTCTTCTAGTGAAGGTTCTATGGAGGAACCATAAGGTGGAGGAAGCAACATGGGAGCCTAAGGATTTTATATTAAAGAAACACCTGAATCTTTTTAGGTAATATTCTGTCAATTTTGATGTTGAAATTTTTGTAAGGAGGGGAGAATGTAACACCCCAATGTTTCTAAAATAAATATAGAATGCGATTTTACCTCCTCTATGTTTTGAATTTTGAGAAATGGTCATCTAGAGTTGTGTTTAGTAAGTCATTCGGAGTCTGATAGATCAAACTAGATTTTTGGTGATTAGTAACATACCCTTATGAATAGTAATATGAATAATAATATGGATAGTAATATGACATTTCAATAGTAAATACTATTATTTTTTTATTTTCTTAAGGCAATATGATAATGGGATGTTAATTAATTTTTCAATGTCACATAAAACTAACTGCACTTCAAGATTGATATTTTTCAAATTAACTATGACCTTATTTAAAAGTTAAATTAATAATATATAGAAAATTATTTTTGAAAAATGGATTTCACTTTTTAAATCTATATGTCGAATAATTTTAGGGGTAAATTTTTAGGATTTTTCTGAAATTCATGAAATTTGGATGAATAGTGAAATATGGTAAAATACCATATATTCAATTTATCAGTTAAATAAACTATTTATGACATCATAAGTGATTTAAGGCCACTTGATTCGAATTCACATGATCATATTTCTATTAGGGGTTCACATGAAACAATAATATTGGTTGTCTTGATGGAAATAATAAAATAATGAAATTAAATATTCAAAATTTACTCCTCTCCTCCAATATAAAAACCCCCCACCAATACCTATTCTCTTCACTATTCTAAGCCTTAAAGCTCATCAATGTTCTGCCCAATTACCCTTCCCAATTCTCTCCCCACTTCCAAGAATATTTTGGACTTTCCAAAACACAAACACCCCTTCCCATAAGAAGTTTCTCAAGGTGGTTATTTCAAGAGGTAAAGTACCCATCTTTTTCATTTGGTTTCATTTCAATTTATCTTCTTTTGTTACCAACTCCTCTGTCCAAATGATCATAATAACTCTAGTAACATATTTATAATGGATTTATATCATGTTATGGAAAAACCATCATAAATATTTTTTCTCCCTCCGTATTATTTTATAATCGAAATCGACATCCATGAGGTTCTGATTTATAACCTTCGTGGATGACAAAGTCTTTTTCATCGATTTCTTCTTCATTACAGGTCATGAAACCATATTCATGGTTGAATAATACTACAATATATGTTTTATAACCTAATTGATATTCAGGAACCATAATATGTACATATAATTATGTTATATGAAAAAACTAGTTAATAATATTCCAAATACCGCCGAATAATCAAGGTGGTGGTTATCTAACGATTCATCCTCATTCCATGTAACCAAATGATAGAAATGGACATTATCAATTCTGGATATTCAAAAATAATATTTAATTTCAATTCTTTAGATTTATAACCATTCTACATTAACTTCATTACTTAAAAACAATTGAACCGTATATGAAAATAAAGGAAATGAACACTCCAGAAAGACGAAATTCAATACAATAACTTATCAATAAAGACATAAATGAACTAACCAGAATTATGGTAAACTAAATAAATTTATAATAGGGTCTGAAATAAGTTATTAACAAGTATAATTTCATATTACAAGAACTTATGTTCAAGAGAGAAACAAATTTGGAGTTAAGGTATGGGTTTTCCACCAGAACATCCATTTTCATTCGGGATACATTCATTGTCTAAATACCTCAATGAAATTATTATGTATTATTATGTACTTCTCATATATTTTGTGTGAGTATTATATATATGTTTACAAAACCATAATTCTTCCTTACTTTATGGTTAGTTACATGGTTTAAAAGTAATATTCAAAATTGTTTTAAAAATACAAGCTCAATTCAGGGGAATTTCTCAAATTCTTACCTATTTTCAAGGGCACTCTATAATCTGTTTTTGGAAAACATTATCTTTATAAAATCAATCATTTTATTTTGAAAATACTTACTTACTTCACTTTTGGTCTTATACAGAGATTTTTCCAAAAGAACTCTTCTTTTCAAAATAAAAGAGTATTTATCTCCAGAATTGCATAATGATTTTATAAGGCTGTTTTCAAGTAATTCAACACTCTTGTTGATTCCATGGTATCTATTGGGTTTAATAATTTATAAATTCATATACCATATTTGATTTAATGGTTTATGAATAACTCTATTGTGGATGATCTATCTTATAACCATTAACTAGATTATTCAAAATGGTTAGTGTTTTATGTTTAATGATTGGGGAAAGATAGTTACATTTCATATGATTGTTTCAATATGAATGTATTTATTAGTTAGGCTTATCCCATATCATATGAGGAATGCATTGGACTTATTATGTGATAGGTGGGGCCAGATATATTCCCTTGATGCATCGGTAGGTCTCATGAGACAAATAGACGTGGAATTGGCTGAGGCCTTTCCCAATGTGATATGGATTTTGACCGAGGCCTTGATCACTAGATGTCTTGGCCGACGCCATGAAAAAATTATTCAGAATGTTCAGAATATGCACTTAACTCATTATGATTCTAGTAATTGAACGTTCATGTGGTTGTTTGACTAGTAGAATACCAATGATGACGTTTTATTATGGCATTATTTACTCAGATCATATTCCTGCCATAATGTGTTTCATGTTTATTAAAGGAATGTGTTTTCAATTATTCACCATGTCTGATGTTTATATTATCTTCCACTATATTTCTTACTCTTATTGAGCATTTGATCTCACCCCATTCTTATGTTTCATTTTCTCAGGACATGAATAGGTAATTTTGAATGACTTTCAAGCATAATCTTGGAGATGTGATGTTTCTAGTGGAATAAAAAAGTTTTTTTCCCATCATGTTGTAATGTAAATCTTATGTATGTAAATTGTTTCCAATAATACTAAACTACTTGGTCTTTCAGGATTTTATTCCTTGTATGTATGCCAATGCAATCATATAAGGCATCAGTTCTGGGAAACTGGGGTCAGGTCCTTACAAAGAGTCTCTCCTCATTCCATCACCATCTAGAGTGGCAGTCCTCCATTCCTCATTGATGACCCACACAGAGGTCCTCTATGATCCCATACATAATATTTTTTCGTATATTTTAGTCCGTCAATGTGAGGATCCTCCCAACATCATTATCTGCTCTATTGGAGGTCCTCCCCATTGAATCATCAATCCAAGAGATGATCATCTTCACTCAATCATATAACAGCATGGAGGTCGACCCATTGTTCTCAGAAACTCTTTGGGAGGCAATCCCCACTACAGCCATCCCTATCATTTAGGCCCAACCCACATACCAGGAAACATACACCGAGGTCATCCCCATCTTCAATTAGACGTATTATCAGGTTCTCACCACACCCTAGCCTATTAGAGTAGAGTTCACATCCACTCATTTGATAATATAAGTGAATGTCCTCCTCATGTCACAACCATCTCAGGAAGCGGTCATCCCTGCTCTAAGACTAACCCATGAACTAGTCATCCCTATGTTGTAGTTCTTCATTACCATGAGGAATCATTCTAGGGTAGGAGGGAGAGATTCCTTTGTCTAAGGAAGGTCCCTGAGAAGCACTAGATCGTCTCCCATCATGTCCAATTCTCATATTTTAATGTAGAGTATGAATCGATTATGGATCCTTCACCCCAATCATCTATTTAAGTGTATAGGGAAGAAAATCAGTGTGTAAGATTCATCCTCTTGGAAAGAGAGATAAAAAAAATCCTTGAATCCCTCTATTGATACATACATATGGAGGATTCTTCACATGTGTAGGTCCGTGGTTGGGGACAATTTTTAGCCATTCAATTTATGATAATTCTGAAATAGTCAGACAAACCCAGTGATATTGAGTATATGTTGTCAGGAACAATTATAGATAACTCGATAAGCTCCTAGAGAAGAAATCTAAGAAGGGGCTCTTAGAAGAGAACCTCCCCCCCCCCCATGATGGTACCATATATATTGGATCCCCCAAGTATTGTCAGTCATCAACAGTGACATTTTCTTGGCCATGTGGATCTTACTGAGTCATTACCTTTCGGTGTCGACTCCCAAAAAAGAAAATCCCCCCCTCCCATATAATTCAATCCCTCAGACACATCTAGTTCAGCACTAAAGATAACTGATGATCCCTAAAATATCATGCAATAACAAAAGCTAACTGAGCCGAAATGTATTGCTGATAACCTCCATGTCGAATGTGACATTGAGCGATGTCCATATTACGATGATCCTCAACTGTGGCCGTAATGAAAGGTACATATCCTACCAGGAGAGTTACATCTTGGAGATTTGGACGAACCTGCCCATCTAGATATGTTGGATGCTTGAGCCCACAACATGTGATCCTGATATTCATCTCCAAATCCTGTTGAGCTATAAGAGACCCTCCTCTGGGATCCATCTCTAAAGGTTGTTCCCATAGAAGTACCTCAAGTGACTGTATAAGTTCTTCCTCTAGCTTCTCTATAGGAAAATTATTCTGCATCCCCTCATGTTGTCCCACCAACTACTCCACAGTACGTCGGGCCGGCCTATCACATCGAAAAGCCATCAAATGCACCAGTTATTAAGAATCATCATCAGGACAGTAACCCATGTCAGTATGATTCAACAACTGACCTTGTTTCCAATATTGATCATCTTGAGAAACAATAGGTGGAAAAACCACCACGTGGAAATCCATATTTAGCATGGGTTGATGATATAATAGAACCCATGGATTTCACCAACCCTGAATTTTCCCCCTTCAATAGGATGGGTGATCTGGTATAGCACAAATCCCAGTACATCTCAAGATTATGATGTATTATAGGGACCCCAGTGCTGGAGGAGGCTGCCAAGCGCTGGTGCTTCGTGCAGAAACTAGAAGGGCCTGGGTTCATGTGGTATAAAAGGTTACCCATTGGGTTTATAGTTGGTTTAGGGAATATTCGTAGGCTTTTATTCTATCAATTATACTCTAATACTCACCAAAAAATAATTTATGACCTCTTCAAGTGCAATAAAAGGATATATGAGCATGTCACAAACTTTGTACCTAATTCAACATGTCTCTCACTTGGGGGAATTTACAAACAATGTGCATGGGGAATGTGATGAATTAAATGGTTCCTTCCCTCATCACTCATATTTTCTCAAGAGGATTCATTGATTTCTCTAACAAGGCTCAACACCTAGAATAAACCTTGTAGAAAAATTGACAATCATATCTGTTACCTCCATCATCTCCTACAAGAAGGGGATCCAAGGGTGAGATAGTCATCATGAAAAAAATAGATGACCCAGGCCACTTGAATTGTTGCTGGTAAAGCTGCCTCCAAAACCACATCAAAGGCCTCTACCTCAACCTCAGGGTTAGAAGTGCCTACCATAGAGTCTATAGGCACCAGTCCATCTAGCACTATCAACGAGGGGAGATAATCAGGCTTCACCTCCTCCATGGAATCAATCCTTCCATTTGGTCCAGGCTCTTAGAGACCCTTTCCTAGACATTAGGAACCAGATGAATTTATTTCAAGAGGCCCAATTCCTCGGATACTTTCTAAGTTCCTTAGATCAGGTAATTATAAGGATTCCGACATGAATGAAACATGAAGAGGCTGATCTCATTGATCACTCCAACTATTGTTCATATCACAGGTTCCTTATACATACTCTCAATGAGTCTTATATGTCTAATGACAGAATTTATGAACACGTCAAAAGAAACATATTCATATTAGGTCCAAACCCAGCACATGTGGTGTAAAATTCTGCAATGCCTCATAGCGATAGCGAAGGTGAATGGAATCAGGTTTCTGGTTGTGGATCATAGAAGTACGATGATTAGATAGGTCATAAAGTAGTCACTCATATTCATGGTATCATCTGTGCTCATTTATATTTGACTAAACCTTTCATGGTCATCACACCTTTCCTAGTTGCCTCTGATGCATCCACATCTCAACCTTCACCCCCCATAATGGTAGGAAACTACAATTCAAGGGAAATAAAATCCCACCATTGGTGAAAAAGTTGCCACATACACTTAACAACTTAATACCCCAAGAGATGGGAATTTCCCCTAGAATCCTCCCAATAATAATGGATTCTTAAATTGATAACCATGAGTAAGCCTCGGTAAACATTTTTGAGTTGGTGGACACTTACACGGTTCTCGACAATGAGGAATTCCATGAAAATCCTCCTAATGTCCCTAGTCAACAACATCATCAATGAAATAATGGATATGTGAGTCACCAGAATTCATCAACTTGTGCTTTTCACTATGTTGTGTTTGCCACCAAGACTAGACAGTAGGTTTCACATAGATATCAGCACGCGCAACCCTCTCATCCTATCCTATCATATTCACTCCCACCTCTGTTTGTGTTGATCAATTAGGTTGAGTCACTACAACCGCGCAATGACCATCCAAGATCTGTTGTCGTCATACCACAATCATCTAACCATCTTCTTGTCTTCATTTTTCATGGTTTTAATAGTTAGTATGGGATACTCCAAACCCCAATAAGAATCATTATATTCATCATGTATTTTACATTATACTCCCTTCCATATAGGGACCTCCTATTTGCAGAATGTTGAACCTGGAACAGAAGTAATGTGTACATAAATAATCACCATTATTCTTACAAAGATATTGATTCTTAAGGCTCTCCTCCTTTCTGAATATATTCATGAATCCATCATAAAATATTTGAGAATCCCATTAAAGATTAAAATAGAGGTAGCACCAATACAATCCTTCCATGGTGAGGAATTTGAGTAGGTAGAATGGAAAGACATTGCAACACCCCGAAATTTTATGAGAAAGATTATTTTTAATTTCTTTGATATCTTGTGTTTTATGCTACACCATGATTAGACTGCGTTGTACGCAACACCGTACTATCTTTTAGTATACACAAACACTATTCTTTCCTTTTATTGCATGCAAGAGCAACCTTCACTGATAGCATATGTTGTACGCAATACTGAGTTTCACAAAACAACAATATATTGTTATAATATTATTTTGAACTAGCCGTTATGAATAGTAGTAACAACATTTTGATTTTTATGATATTATAATTAATCTTACATGTATTATTGAAAATGGTATGAGAACAAGAAAATAAATTTTTTAGATAAAATAAGTATTTTTTAAAAATACAGTTTTACCGCCATTTGATGGCGCACCCACATTAAATCTAGTTTTTGACATGTTTATAAGGTTAATTTGACAAATAAAACATCTTCCATTAAATCAGGATATAAAAATTTACTTTAGATAAATTTTTGAGACTATTCTGATAACCTTCATATTTTGATGAATAATAAAAATACACTAAATTTTAATAAAAACAACTATTTTCATCAAGATTGGTTTTATAGTTAAATTATAACATTGAATGGTTTTAAATTATAAATAGATATATTTTTACCATTTAATATTATTTAAGTCATTATAAATAATTTTATATTGAATTAATAGTTAAAAACATTTCAATCTTTTGCAAACGTTTTAACTTTTAAAACTCATTTTCTCATCATAGAGATTAATTTTAAATTAATTACAGCAACTTCTATGTTTTCAATTATGAAAAATGGATTCCATATTTTTATTCATTGGGTCCAAATTATGTTATTAGGTTACTTTTATTTTTTTTTGATATTATAAATAGTAACTACGGTAATTTTTATTTACTACAGTTAAATGTAAATTAGTAATTTAGGGTAAAAATAAGATTATAAAATTACCCTAAAACTTGGAAAAATTCTATTGGATGAATAAAAGTATACCTATACCACCTAATGGTTGTAATAGATTCATTTCATTTACTTCTGACCGTGAATGTTATAAAAATTTTATTAAAACCAAAGAAAGTGACAACATGTCACTCTCTTTTATCTTATAAGTATAATAATTTTGATTTAGTGATAATTTTCAAAAACCATTGAACATGAATAGTATCCCAAAATATAATAAAATTATCTACATCATTAGAATTTATTTGAAATTTTTATGGAATAAATAATTATCATTAATGATGACATAATAGTGATGTAGAAATTATTTTATTTATTCAAATATAAAATAAATGGTATTAAAAAAATTAAAATAAATAATATATGAACTAAATAATGTTCTACAAAAAATTTATTGATTAATATGACATGCTATGATTCTATTAAATATTTTGGTTTTAATATATCCTCTGTTTGGAATTTATTTAAATTCATATAAATGAATAGTTTTAAAATTTACACTATTGTTGTTTTATAAAAATAACATATTATAAAATTGTTTAAAAATCACAAAAATATTTAATAATTATAAATTGAAATTTATATGATCTATAATGTATTAAAGTATAAAATTATGTACAATTCCCAACACAAAAGTATTTATTTATAACAATTTAAAATTTAGAATATTATCACCACAAAACAAATTAAATAGATAAAATAAGGATAAATCATGTTGATAAGGTTTAAAATAAATTTCCAACATGTATAAAATTTATTGGTTGATGATATTACAAGAAAATATCATCTATTCATTGTATTTAAGTCATTTTGGAAGTTTTTATGTGGGGTTGAATTTATATTAAATTGATATTTTTGAGGTTTCCAATGGTGCCCCTCTCTTCCCTTATAAAAGGGCACATCCTCCCTCTCCTCTTTACACAAATTTGTGCCTTCAAGATCAGAAAACCCCTTCCCATTTCATTTATCCACTTATATAGAAACCTACTAGAGGTCCTCGTGTTCTTCAATGACCAAATTTAGTACCCTAAGAGGAGTTTAAGAGAAGGCACATCAAAAAAGAGGTAATCTCTTATACCAATTCTTTCAAGTTTATTTATTCTTCTACTTACTCTTCATTAGTTGTTTCATTATAAAGTAATAACATTAGTATAACTAATATAATGATATGTTATTATAAATATGAAACAACCCCATTTCACCTTTTATCCATCCTACAGAAAACGAAATCATTGCGCGTGCGTACATACGGAACACCGTCTCAACACCGTGGTGTAATCTATTTTTCCTCCACCACCTTACATGGATGGGTATACTTGAGTAATGAATAACTATATATAGTTATTATAACATCATAATGATTTTGATATATTATATCATCCACTCCAATTCCATTAAGTAATTATGTGAATGATATCATCGCTCGTGCGTATGTACCGATTACCGTCTCCACGACGCGATGAAAGGAAAACTGCATTCATGCGTACGTACGACCTACCGTCTCCATGAACGGTGTGTTTCATTTCATTTATCTATCAATTAAATTATATATATATATACTATATATATATATGATATATAAATCATGTTTTACATTCTGTAAGTAAGTAAATCATGATATATGTAATAATAATATCAATAACAACAAATCCAAACACATACGATAAATGAAACAATTTTACCCAAAACGCTAAGTTAACATGAAATTGACAAAAGAAAGGTTAATATAAAGTCATAAGTGAATCATATATGAAATATTAAATATTATTATGGTTCTTTTAGAAGGTAATAATATGTTTAAACCGACTATATAAGAGTTTCGGACATGTATGGATGAAATGGGCCTAAGGTAAGGGATAATTTTGCAATCTCATTTTTATCTGAGATTACTTATAACTAAGTATTTACTGGGTTCATATTTATCATCCTTGTCCATAAAAATATTTTTAATAAAGTTTTTAATATTATTCCATTTATGTTTAAGGTCATGTTTACCCCCTTTTGTCTTTAACATTGTGTTATTTAATGAATCATTCTTTTTTACCATATGGGGTACTTTTTAAATTTTTCTGTAAAAGTACGAGGATAATGTTTTTTTAACTTATACAACATGAATGGATTTTTATGTTTTCCTAACCCCTAATTTTCATGAATCTTCCTATAAAAGATTTCATTATTATCTTTCACAAAATCCTTTTCATTTAAATTTGAATGGTATTTTGTGAAAAGAAAATGATTTTGAAGAAGAAAGAATATTTTCCTCAAGAATTCATTTCATGTGTTTTGCCAAAACTAATTTCCATATAAGATGACAATATTTAGTATTATTATGTTTCAACTATAATGTCTTTATTATTTAAATTGTTTGATTATTCTTTTGATGAAATTATATCCATTTGTTTATATGGATTACATTAAGATTTGGTGATGTTAATGAAACCTATTTTATTCATTGGGTTATGATTAATGATTTATGTTAATTTTGTGGCACAAGTAAGAATGATTTCATTATGAGATGGGTGGGACCTATATATCCCTCCAATTAATAGGGTAAAGATTTATATCTCATGAGATAGGCATGACTGGAACGGAATGCAAACCCGGTTCAGTAAGGGACTTTGTCCACTATGATGGTATTGGCAGCAGTGCCTTGGCTACTATGAAAATAATGACATGAGATTAATGGTTTCCACAATTACATGTTTTATTTCCATGATATTTTATCATGGTTAATGTTCCTTTTTTATATATTCCTTATTCACTACCAAGAATTATGTAATTATTCATGATTTTGATGTTTTAAGGTTATGTTCTTACCTTCAAATGTTCAGGGATTGTTTTATGTTCTCCATATTTACCCTTACTGAGCATTTAAGCTCACCATTTTTATCTTTTCTTTTCCCCAGGATATAAAGAAAGGTTATAGGTAAGAAAACAAAAGTGTAATATCTTTATGGAAGATGTTTAATATCTTTCCCCATGATTATAAGATTATGTTCCGAGTTTCCAAATCCACTAAACTAATACGGTCTTTGGGCATCTATTTTTTTCTTGTATTAAGTATTCCGCAAAAATAATTTAATTTCTATGTACATAAAGATTTGGTTCTCTACAGTTGGTATCAGTGTGAAGGTTTAGTCAACCGTTGGAAACTAGTATGTGAAAACTTTAGATAAATCCCTTGAGATAATTCTATGGTATGTCTAGGGATGTCCCTAAGGTTAAGTATAAGTATAGGTTACAGTCCTAGATTTGTGATAACTATCATAGAATTAAACATAAGATGTTATATATTGAAGGTACTCCCCCTTTATTATGTGGTTTTCGTAGCATGATTTATTCCCCTCACATTGTTCTTTTTGGGTTTTAGACGATTGCTGGAACCCGAAGGAACCATGTTGATCAATGTAATGGAAAATTCAATGATTGTCCTCCTGAATAACCAAATGTGATGGGAGATGGAGTGAAAAATCATATTTCTATAATTACACAAGCTATGAATATTTTTTGACTTCCAAATGTGTAGAGAAAGGATCAATTTTTTAATATGTCCTTCATGAGGCAACATCCACCTTTTTCAGTGGGTCTTCTGATCCACATGTTGCTAAATAATGGATCAGTACCATTGAAAAGATATTCTCCATTCATCGCTATATGGAGCATGAAAAAGTCATTTTGGCAATTTACAGGTTTGAAGGTGAAGCCGACCAGTGGTGGACTCTAATTAACAATACAAGGCCCTAAGATAAAATTGAATCCATCGAATGGGACGAGTTCAAGAACTTGTTTTTCAATAATTACTTCCCTTGTATTCATCGAAAAAAGATAAAAAGGGAGTTCCTTGAGCATAAGAAAAAGGATGATGAGTCTTTTGGTATATACAAAGAGAATTTTACATGGCTTACAAGGTATGCATCTGGCTATTTCATCTAGCCTGAAAGTAAAGTTGATCGATTTTTTAGTAGCTTAAAACGATGTCTTTGAAGGGAATTATCTATAAGAGACTTCAGTAGCTATGATGAAATTGTGTGTTGTGCAATCAAGGTAGAACTATAAGTTGGTGTTACATATCCATCTCATGGTTTTGACAAGAAAAGAAAGATTGAGTTAAAGGAAAAACCTCAGAACAATGGTGAAAAGAAGGTGAATGTTTATTTTTTCTCAAAGTGTGGAAAGAAGCATGGTGGAGATTTTCTGAAAGGTACTAGAAAATGTTTCATGTGTGGAAAATAAGGACATCGAGCAGTTGAGTGCAGAAGTAATGGGAAAATGTTTTCTAATTATGTGAATAGTGAAAAGGCTATAGAGAACACTCCACTAACCCTTCAATGCTCTAAGTACAAGGAAATGGGGAATTATACTAACTAATTCCCTAATCCAAGGGTTAATGATGATCAACATTAACAAACTCTTAAGGAAAAGTACAAAGGGAAGTCACATGTGATCACTATTGACTATGTTGAGTGTGACAATGATGTGGTGGAATGATTATATGTTTATGTAACGGGATTCCAAAATAATGGTGTGGAATATCATTTATAGTGTTCTGGAATATTGTAATATCTATGTATTGGTTTATTGTGGTTTTCATTAATTATATGGTACCTGTAACTTTGAAAAATGATTGAAATATTTTTTGGAAAGTAGATGATATGCGCATAATGAAGGGATAAGGAGAAAATAATTTGTTTGATAGTATTAATGAGCTCGTGACTGATATAAGAACAAAGTTTTATCATGGTTTGAGTATATAGAAATTTCAGGATTTTGTTTTTCACTAAGGTTCAATGGGTATTGGTTTTTCAAGAGAATACGTGATTAAGGTATTCAAATGTTTTAATTGTGACCAACATGATATATCGTATGATAGATGATGATATTCACATGCTTGGTAGATGATATTTCTAGTTATAGTTTACTTTACACTATGGGATTGGATAGAAGTATTTTGGATAAGCCTAAATATTAGACATCAGATAGTATTGTTTATGGCTAGAACCTTTTTTCGATATTACTTCTAGAATGTCATAATGGTGACGTTTTAGAAAAAGGACAACCTACAGGATGAAGGAAAACCCGTCGCATCAGACATGGTTGCGGGAATAGAACAACCAAAGTGAGACGGGCCCTTATCACCTACCCCTGGCCTATATGAAGTCCTTGGTTAGTAGAAAGTAGTTTTATTTTATTAAGCGGTATGATAGATGATGTACAAGTCCTTTATTTGAACCATATACGATTAATCTCACCATAAGATAGACTTATGTATATAAATTTTTCTTACCTTATGTTTGAGTCTGATGGAATGACTTATCATTCTATCACTTGATCAGTTAACACTTCATGGTATAAAAATTCAACTTAATTTATTTAAGAGATGAAGTGGAAATTGTTCAAGGCACAAACAACAGTGATATTGTACCAAAATCACGTAAGTATTTCTTTTAATTCAAAAATTCTTTTACTATAGGGAAATGATCTTGAAAACCAAAAAATATTGTCCTAGTACCCTCATATTCGATGAATTAGATGGTACCTTAGATCATAAAAAAAATTTGGCTTTGTGATTTCTGGCTTTTTATAGCCATGTTCTCTACCACTCTTTATTATAACTTGACGGTTAGATTTCTCTTCCATATCCATATTTTAACCTATGTTCTCCTATGTGGAAACCCAGTGATGAGTTAATTTCGGTAATCATTAAGTTTCATACATTTGTTTTTAAAATTAAGTTTTAGTATTCCTTTTTACTATGTGGGTTTCTAGAAAAGAAAATTTCAATTATTAAACCATTTATAACCCTGACGAATCTTGAGGGCGAAATTCATTTTAAGGGGGTAGAATGTAACACCCCGAAATTTTATGAGAAAGATTATTTTTAATTTCTTTGATTTCATGTGATGTACACTACACCAAGAATAGCTTGCGCTATACGCAACACCATACTAGCTTGTAGTATACACGAACACTATTCTTGGCTTTTGTGGCACACAAGAGTGACCTTCCTCGATAGCGTATGTTGTATTTAATACTGAGTTTCACTAAAGAACGATATATTGTTATAATATTTTTTTGAACTAGATGTTATGAATATAAGTAACTACATTTTGAATTTTATGACATTATAATTCATCTTACACATATTATAGAACATGGTAAGAGTACAAAATAAATTTTTCAGGTAAAATAAGTATTTTTCAAAAAATACAATTTTACCACCTTTTGATGGCACGCCCACATTAAATCTAGTTTTTTGAAATGTTTATTAGTTCAATTTGACAAATAAAACATCTTCCTTGGAATCAGGATTAACATTTTTACTTTGGATAAATTTTTGAGATTATTATGATAAACATCATATTTTGATGAATAATAAAAATAAGCTAACTTTTAATTAAAAACATCCTTATTCATCAAGATAATTCATATAATTAAATTATAATATTTTATGGTTTAAAATTTTAAATAGAATATATTTTTACCATTTAATATAATATATGCCATTATCATTAATTTTACATTGAATTCATAGGATAAAACATTTCAATCTTTTTCAACGTTGGAACTTTTAAAACACGTTTTCTCAACAGCATGATTAATTCTAAATTATTTACTAAAACTTCTGTGTTTTGAATTTTGAATAATGGATTCCATATTTGGATTCAGTGGGTCCAAATTATATTAATAGGTTACTTTTTTTGATAATGTCAATAGTAACTATGGTAATTTGTATTTACTACATTTAAAGGTAAATCGAGTAATTAATGGTAAAAATTAGATTATAAAATTACCCTAATGTAACACCCCGAGATTTTATGAGATATATTATTTTTAATTTCATTGATATCTTCTATTATATACAACACCAAGAATATATTGTAATATACACAACACCGTATTATCTTGTAGTATATGCAACACTTTTCTTGGCTCGTGTTACACTCAATTTCAAGTTCATTTTGTGGAAATTAATCTACACAACATTAAGTATAGATTCTGTTTAATGTATAATTGAAATAAGTTTTGATTACGTTATACACAACACCAAACTAAGATTTCACTTCACGTAGCCCCGACTTGGCTTGCATTACACATAATCAAGACCTTCTTCGATAGCGTGTGTATTACACAATACCGAGTTTCACAAAACGAGATATTATTATAATATTATTATGAACTAACCGTTATGAATAGTAATACACATTTTTTGAAATTTTATAAATTTTATCTTTCAAAATGGTCTTCATTGTTTGATTCTGAATATAGAAATTAGCCTACGGTGAATTTTTGGTATTTTTCTGAAAACTTTCAATTTTTGATGAATAGTGAAAACACTGGGGAACTATTTAAAAACCAACTTTTTATTTAAATAAATATATATTTTATTTAAATTTATTTTAGGAAAAAATTGATATATATTTCTTATATAATTTCAATATAATTCATTGGAATCAACTTATAATACTTTTAGATTTATAAAAAGTTTATTAACCTTTTCACCGTCTTTTACCCACCTCCTAGGAGAATTTGAAAATTTACATAAAACATAATTTTACCACTTCTATGAGTGTAATTTCAAAAATCCGAGAGACATGGTTAATATCAAGGAGTGAAATGAGGTTCAATAAGATAAAAATAATTTTTGCTGAATAGTAACTTTTTACTTTTATTTTCCACGGTTAAAATTAAATTCTGTAATTAAGGGTAAAAATGATATTATTATTACCCTAACACATGTAATAATTATATTGGATAAGTGTAATTCGACCAACAACAACCATAGTAATAAAATATTACCCTTTAGGTCTACCTGGATTAGATTATGACATTTATTATTATTTTATTTAAAGAAGAGTTAAAATAGTTAAAATCAAAGTTTAATAATTAAAACATTTTTAATATAGGGTTATACATAACATAAATTCGAATATAAATATTCATTAGAAATATAAAAATATTTCCTACATATTGGTATTTTATTTATAATTTTTATACATTAAATAAGTTAATTTATTTATGACACAATGGTGATGCAGTAATTACCTTATTAATGAAATATTAACACAATTAATGTTATAAATAAAAAAATAAATGTAATTTGAGTATTTTAATATATTACACTAATTTTTTAGTTTAATATGACATTTTATTATTGATTAAATTAACTTTTTTCAAACTAATCATGCTGTTATGAATTTCAAAAAAATCAATTTCCAAATAGTGTCAAAATTGACATAAAATAATTTTTAAAACAAATATTATATTATTAATTTTTATTCTATTCCTAAAAATCTTAGGTTCGGTAAAATGACTTTGATAAGGTTATATATATTAATAATGAACCACTTGGGGTTCTTTTGGATTTTTATAGTAATTTTATTAACCATATAGTGTAAGAAAACAAGAAGACGCGATAAAAGTTAAATTATTTAACTTAGAGTTAAATCTAAATGATAAGGTAAAAATATTAACCTATACATGTATAAAACCTATTAGTTGAATGGATTTACACCAATCCCATATTTATCTTAGAAATAAATCAATTTGGTTCTATTATGAACCGAATATGACTTTATTATAAAATAATATTATATGTTTTTTCTTAAGGTGCCTTTCTCCTCCCTTATAAAAGGGAACCTCCTCCCTCTTCTCTTTACACAATTTTGAGCCTTAAAGATCGGCCAAACCATTCCCATTTACCTTATAAAATTTTATAGAAACATTATAGAGGTTATGGTCTCCTCAAAATACCAACTATAGTTCCTTAAGAGGATTCTCAAAAGAGGTGCGTCGAAGAAGAGGTAATCTCTTCTACCGATTCTTTCCAGTTTCTTTCTTCTTCAACTTCTTCTTCTTTAGTTGTTTCATTATAAAGTAATAACATCAGTATCACTAAAATACTGATATGTTATTATAAATATGAATCAACCCTATTTCACATTCTATTCATCCTACACAAAAATAAATCACCACGTGTGCGTACGTACGGAATACCTCTCCACGCCGTGGTATAATCTGTTTTACCACCACCACCATACATGGATGGGTATAATGGTGTAATGAATAACTATATATAGTTATTATAAAATCATACTAATTCTTAGATATTATATCATCCACTCCAATCCTTTTTATCAATTATGGGAATGATAGCATCTCTTGTGCCTACGTACGGATTACCGTCTCCACGACGCGATGAGATTCATTCTCCATGTTAACAATTCCAGAATGATTATAAAGTATATATAAGGAAGAATAAGGAAATATATGAAATAACGAGGCTAATTTATTTATGTTTATATATATATGTGTCATCTACTTACTTCCATTCAAGTCAATAATGAAAGGAAAACAATATTCATGCGTACGTATGACCTACCGTCTCCAGGAACTGTGTATTTTATTTAATTCATCTATCTATTATATATATATACTGAATATATATGATATATAAATCATGATTAACAATATAGAAGTAATTAAATCATGATATAAGTAATAATAATATCATGATCAACAAGTCCAAACACGTACGATAAATAAAATGATTTTACCGAAAACGCTGCTTTAACATGGAATTTACAAAATAACGGGTAATATAAAGTCATAAGTGAACCATATATTATATCAAAACAATAAATATGATTCTTTAATATGTCAATGACATTATTTAAATAATTATACAGGAGGTTCAGATACGTACGAAGCATATCAGACCTATGGTAAGGGATAACTTTTCAAATCTCATTTTTATCCGAGATTGTTTATTCCTTAGTATTTACTGGGGTTATATTTATCATCCATGTCCTTGTTTTATAAAAATGGTTTCATGTATGTTTAAAGTCCTTTCACGCATTTTTTAACTTTACTAATGGTATCTATGGAATCTTTATTTTGTTTACCATATGAGTTACTTTTTGACTTTTCCTGCAAAAGTACGAGAAGAATATTTTTAACTTATACGGCATGAACATATTTTTACGGTTTCATAACGCCTAATTTTTTTGATTATTCTTATAAAATATTTTATTATTATTTTCAAAAAAAATCCTTTTCTTTTAAATATGAATAGAATTTTGTGAAATGAAAATTATTTTGAAGAAGAGAGGATATTTTCCTCAAGAAATAATTTCAAGTGTTTATTCAAAACTATTTTATATCTAAGATTACATTCTTTAATTTGGTTATCTTTCAAGTATAATGTTCTGATTATTTATATTTCATTATTTTGTTTATTATGAAATGTTATCTATTGTTTTATATGGATTATGTTATAATGAGATGATGTTTTTGAAACCCATTTTATTTATTGGGTTAGAATGAATGATTTATGTTTATTTTGTGGCACACGAAAGAATGATTTCATTATGAGATGGGTGGGACCTATATCTCCCTCCAATGCATTGGGTAAAGATTTAGATCTCATGAGATAGACATGGCTAGAATGGTATGTAAATCCGATTCAGTGATAGAGGACTGGAATAAGGAGTAAACTCGATTCAGTATGAGACTTTGTCCACTAAGGTGGTCTTGGTAGCAATGCCTTGGCTACAATGGAAATAATATCAAGTGCTTAATGGTTTTCAACAATTACATGTTTTATTCCCATTCTATTTTATCATGATTTATGTTCCATTATGATCTATTCCTTATATACTGCCATGTTTTATGTCATTACAAAAGATTTTTTTATTTAAACATTATGGTCATGTTTTTAAGTTCAAATGTATATGGTGTGTTTTATTTCTCCATGCTTTCCCTTACTGAGCATTTGAGCTCAACCTTTATATGTTTTCTATTCCCCAGGATGTAAAGAATGTTTTTAGATAATAAAACAAAAGGGGAAGATCTTTATGGGAGATGTTGAAGATCTTACAACATGATTAGAAGATTATGTTCCATGTTTCCAAAGACACTAAACTATTACGGTCCTTTGGTGTCTGTTTTTTTATGTATTAAGTATTCCACCAAAGTAATGTAATTTCTATGTACATCAAACCTATGAGTCTCAATAGTTTTTATCAGAGTAAAGGTTTAGTTAACCTTTGGAAACTAGGATGTGAAAACTTTAGTGAGACCCCTAGAGATATTTCTAAGGTATGTCTAGTGATGTTCCTAAGGTTACGTATAAGTATAGGATATAGTCCTAGAATTATGATAACGATCATCAATAACCAAGGATTAAACCTAAGATGTTATTGATTTAAAGTACTCCCATTCAATATATTGTTTTCCTAGTATGATTTTTTCCTCTCACACTATTCTTTTTGGGTTTTTAGAAAATGGCTGGAAACAGGAAGATTCACAATAATGGAGGATATGATGGACAATGAAATGATATTCTTCATGAGAAACCAAATGAAATGGGATTTGGAAGTCCAAACATCGTTATTATGCCTAATCAGCAATCTCATAATATGATCAATAATCTCAACTTTGGTATGTTTCCTAACTCATCTAATAAGATAATGATGGTGTTTCATGATGATCGTAGATGAAAGAAAGTTCAATTTCAATCATGTAAATCATGTGGTAAGAGGCATTAGGGAGAATGTTTCAAAGGAACTGGAAGATGCTTTGGGTGTGGAAAGGAAGGACACAAAGCCAGTAATTGTAAAGGAAAAGGTTCAGTTAACACCATCGACAATGATAATGGTATTGCTAAGACATCAACAATGGTTAAATGTTTTAAATTTGGAATGCACGGGAATTATGCAATCCAATTATGTAAGGGAAAATTTCATGAAGAGAATCAGCATGGTCGTATGGGTAGTCTTTATGTTGATGATGATGAAGAGACTACAAATGATATATGAGATAAAAGAAATTATGATGCTCAGTCAGTGGTTTAATAAGGTAGTGGAATGATTGTATGTTTATGATGAATAATGTATGGTACTATGGAATAATGAAAATTCTAATTATTGTTACACTGTGGTCTTTCCATGAGTTTTTGAAAGTATATGATGAATGGTACTAGTAACCATGAAAGGTTATTCAAATATTTTTGGAAGCTAGATGATATGTGCATAATTAAAGGATAAGGATATAATGGGATGTTTGATAGTATTAATGTGATCATGAATGGTATAGGGAAAAAGTGATTTCATCCTTTGAGTATACAGAATTTTGGGATTTCGGTATGTGGAAAGAGTTAACTTTTGACATCATTCATGTTTTCAATAAGGTTCAATGAGTACTCAGTTTCAATAGAATACATGGTTAAGGAATTCACATGTTTGGAATGTGACCAATAAGATATATATATCTTATGATATACGGGTGATAAATGATTGTATTCAATGCTTGGTAGATGACTGTTCTAGTAATCATTTTATTTATACTATGAGATTGGACAGAAGTATTTTAGATAAACATAAAGATTAGAATCGATTATTTTATACATCATATAGTATTGTGTAAGGCTATAACTTTTTGTTATGTTATAATAGTATTGTTTTAGAAAAAGGACAACCCATAGGACGAGCGATAACCCGTCGCGTCAGACAAGGATGCAGGAATCAAACCCACAATAGAAGTGCGACAGGCCTTTATCGCATAACACTGGCCAACAGGAAGTCCCTGATTAGTATAAATTAGTTTCAATTTATTATGTGGTATGATATAAGAAGTATACATCTAATTTAGGAACAATATATGATTAATCTCACCATTGATGGACTTATATATATTTACTAACTTTTTCTAACCTTTTATTTCATATAGATAGAATGACCCACCGTTCTATCACATGATCTGCTAACGCTTCACGAATGACAAATTCTACTTCATTTTATTAAGAGATGAAGTGGAAATAGTTCAAGGCACGAACAATGGTGAGATTGTACCAAAATCAAGTAATTATTTCTTTTAGTTAAACAATTTTTCAACATTAGGGAAATAACCTTTAGAACTAAAAACATTGTCCTAGTGTCCTTATATCTGATGAATCATATTGTACCTTAAATTATCACAAATTTATGGATTTGTGATTGTTGTATTTTTTATAGCCATGTTCTCTACCACACTACATCAGAACATGATGGTTTGATTTCTATTCCATAACCATATTTTCACCTATGTTCTCTTATGTGGAAACCTAGTGATGTGTAAATTTGGGCAACTTTTATGTTTCATACTTCACTTTTTAAAATTATGTTTTAGTTTTCCTTTTTATGATGTGGGTTTTTATGAAAGAAAATTTCAAGTAGAAAACCCTTTATAACCGCAATGAATTCTGAGGGAGAAATTCATTTTAAGGGGGGTAGAATGTAACACCCCGAGATTTTATGAGATATATTATTTTTAATTTCTTTGATGTCATCTATTATACACTACACCAAGATTATATTGTATAGTACGCAACACTGTATTTGCTTGCAGTATACGCAATACTACTCTTGGCTCATGTTACACTCAATTTCAAGTTTGTTTTGTCCTAATTATTCTATGCAACATTAAGTATAGATTTTGTTTAATGTATAAATGAAATAAGTTTTGATTATGTTATATGCAACACCAAACTGAGATTTCACTACACGCAGCCCTGACTTGGCTTGCATTACACGTAATCAAGACCTTCCTCGATAACGTGTGTAGTACGCAATACCGAGTTTCACTAAACGAGATATTATGATAATATTATCATGAACTAGCCATTATGAATAGTAATACCCACTTTTTTAATTTTTATAAATTTTATCCTTCAAAAAGAAATTCATTTTTGGATTCAGAATATCGAAATTAGCCTCAGGGGAATTTTTGGTATTTTTCTGAAAACTTTTAATTTTTGATGAATAGTGAAAACACTATGTTACTATTTAAAAACCGACTTTTTATTTAAATATTTATTTATTTTATTTAAATTTATTTTAGGTAAAAATTGATACATAATAATTATATAAGTTCAATTTAATTCATTGGAGTCATTTTATAATAATTTTAGATATATAAATATTTATTGAACTTTTCACCGTCTTTTACCCACCTCCTATGAGAATTTGAAAATTTACATAAAACTTAATTTTACCTCTTCTGTGAGTGGAATATTGAATATCCAAGAGACATGGTTAATATCAATATGTAATATGTGATTCAATAAGATAAAAATATTTTTTGGTGAATAGTAACTTTTTACTTTTATTTACCACGGTTAAAAGTAAATAGGGTAATTAAGGTTAAAAATAATATTATTATTACCCTAACACATGTCCTAATTCTATTAAAATGTTTAATTCGACCAAAAACAACCATAGGACTAAAATATTACCCTTTAGGTCCACTTGGACTAGATTAGGACATTTATTATTATTTTATTTAAAGAAGAGTTAAAATAGTTAAAATCAATTTTTAAAAACTAAAAAATTTATAATATAGGGTTATACATAAGATAAATTCGACTATAGATATTAATTAGAAACCTAAGAAGATTTCCTACATAATTGTATTTTATTTATAAATTTTAGACTTTATATAAGTTAATTTATTTATGACAAAATAATGATGTTGTAATTACCTTATTAATGAAATATTAACATAATTGCTGTTATAAATATCAAAATAAATCTAATAATAGACATTTTATAAATTACACTAATTTTTATGGTTAATATGACATGTCACTGTTGATTAAATAAACTATTATTGAACTAATAATGTTGTTATGATTTTCCCAAAAATAAATTACCAAATAGTTTTAAAATTAACATAAAATAGTTTTTAAAACAAATATTATATTATTAATTGTTATTCTATTCGTAAAAATATTAGGATCGGAAAAATGAATTATATAAGGTTATATATGTTATTAATTAACCACTTGGGGTTTGTTTTGCTTTTTATAGTAAGTTTATTAGCCATATAGTGTAAGAAAACAAGAAGACATGGTAAAAGATAAATTATTTAACTTAGAGTTAAATCTAAATGATAAGGTAAACATAGTGACCTAAACTTGACTAATACCTATTGGTTGAGAGGATTTCGACCCATACCCACTTTATTCTTCGAAATAAATCAATTTGGATATATTATAAACTGAATATGACTTTATAATAAAATAATATTTTATGTTTTTCCTAAGGTGCCACTCTCCTCCCTTATAAAAGGACACCTCCTACCTCTTCTATTTACACACTTTTGAGCTTTCAAGATTAGATAACCCCTTCCCATTTCACTTCTCAACTTCCCTGTAAACATTATAGAGGTTCTGGTCTCATAAAAAGATGAACTCTAGTGCCTTAAGAGGAAGCTTAAAAGAGGTGCGTCGAAGAAGAGGTAATATCTTCTACCGATTCTTTCAAGTTTCTTTCTTCTTCAACATATTCTTATTTAGTTTTTTCATTATAAAGTAATAACATTAGTATCACTAATATACTGATATTTTCTTATAAATATTAAACAACACAATTTTACCTTCAATCCATCCTACGAAAAATGAAATCACTGCGCGTGTGTACGTAAAGAATACCGTCTCCACGCCGTGGTGTAATCTATTTTTCAACCACCACCTTACTTTGATGGGTATAATGTTGTAAAGAACAACTATATATAGATATAATAACATCATACTGAATTTGAGATATTATATCATCCACTCCAATTCTATTAAATAGTTATTGGAATGGTATTATCGCTCGTGCGTACGTATGGATTATCATCTCCACGACGCGATGAGATTCATTCTCCATGTTAACCATTTAAGAATGATTAAAAAGTAAATATAATGAATAAAAATGAAATTTATGACATCATGAAGATACTGTATTTATGTATATATATATATATATGTAATCTACTTAATTCTATTCTAGTCAATATGGAATGGAAAACAACGTTCATGCGTACGTACGGCCTACGGTCTCCATGAACAGTGTATTAAATTTCATTCATCTATCTATTATATATATATAGTGAATATATATGATATGTAAATTATGATTTACATTATGGAAGTACGTAAATCATGATAGAAGTAATAATAATATCATGAACAACATTTCCAAACTCACATGATAAATAAAATGATTTTATCCAGAACACTGCTTTAACATGGAATTTACCAAATAACAGGTAATATAAAGTTATAACTGAACCTTATATGATTTCATAATAGTAAATATGATTCTGTAATAGTCAATGACATTATTTAAATCTTTATACAGGAGGTTCGGATATGTACGAAGCATATCGGACCTAAGGCAAGGGATAACTTTTTCAATCTCGTTTTTATCTGAGGTTGTTTATTCGTAAGTATTTACTGGGGTTATATTTATCATCCATGTCCTTGTTTTATAATTTTTTTCGTGAATATTTAAAGTCATTTTTACCCATTTTTGACTTTTACAAATTGTATGTAAAGAATCATTCTTTTGTTTACCATACGAGGTACTTTTTGACTTTTCTGGAAAAAGTACGAGAAGAATGTTTTTTTTAACTTATACGGCATGAACAGATTTTTATGGTTTCATAGCGCAAAAATTTCATGATGATTCCTATACAATATTTTATTATTATTTTCAACAAAATCCTTTTCTTTTAAAATTTAATATAATTTTGTGAAAAGAAAATTATTTTTAAGAAGAAAGGATATTTTCCTCAATAAATAATTTCAAGTGATTATTCAAAACTATTTTATATCTAAGATTACATTCTTTAATTTGGTTATGTTTCAAGTATAATGTTCTGATTATTTACATGGTTTTATTTTGTTTATGATGAAATGATATCCATTGTTTTATATGGATTATGTTATGATGGGATGATGTTTATGAAACCCATTTTATTTATTGGGTTAGAATGAATGACTTATGTTTATTTTGTGGCACACGAAAGAATGATTTTACAATGAGATGGGTGGGACCTATATCTCTATCCAATGCATTGTGTAAATATTTATATCTCATGAGATAGACATGGATGGAATGATAAGTTAATCTTGTTCAGTGATACAGGACTAGAACGAGGAGTGAACATGATTCAGTAAGGAACTTTGTCCACTAAGATGGTCTTGGAAGCAATGCCTTGGCTACTATGGAAATCATATCAAGTGCTTAATGGTTTTACACAATTACATATTTTATTACCTTACTATTTTATCATGATTTATCTTCCATTATGATCTATGCCTTTTTTACTACCAGGTTTTATGTCATTGATGAAGATTTTTATATTTAAACATTATGGTCATGTTTTTATGTTCAAATGTATATGGTTTATTTTATTTTCTCCATGTTTACCCTTACTGAGAATTTGAGCTCACCATTTATATGTTTTCTTTTCCCCAGGATGTAAAGAAAGGTTTTAGGTAAGAAAAAAAGGGGAAGATATTTATGGGAGATGTCGAAGATCTTTCACCATGATTAGAAGATTTTGTTCCAAGTTTCCAAATACACTAAACTATTACGGTCCTTTGGTGTCTATTTTTGTTATGTACTAAGTATTCCACAAAATTAATGTAATTTCTATGTACTTAAAGCTATGGGTCTCTACACCTAACACCTTCCAAAATCCTACTAGATGAATAAATGTTGACCCATATCACCTAATGGTCGGAATAGATTCATTTCATGGACTTTTGACCATGAAATGAATATAATTATTATTAAAACTAAAGAAAGTGACAACATGTCACTCTCTTATATCTCATAAGTATAATAATTTTAATTTAGTGATAAAAATCATAAAATATCAAACATGAATACTATCCAGAATGATAACAAATGTATCTACATCGTTAGATTTTATTTATAATTTTTAGGGATTAAATAATTATCATAAAAGTTGAGACAATAGTGATGTATAAATTATTTTACAGATTGAAATATCAAATAAATGGTTTTAAAAATATTAACATAAATATAATATGGAATAATTAATGTTATCCAAAAAATTTCTAGAAGAATATGACATTTTAGGATTCTATTGAAATTTTGTTTCGAATATATCCAATGTGTGGAATTTATTTAAATTCAAATAAATGAATAGTGTCAAAATTGACACTATTGTTGTTTTATAAAAATAACATATTATAAAATTGTTTAAAAATCACAAAAATATTTAAAATTTATAAATTGAAATTTATCTGGTCTAAAATTTTATAAATTATACAATTATAGACATTTCACAACACAAAATTAATTATTTACAGAAATTTAAAATTTAGAATATTATTACAACAAAAAAAAATAGATTAAATAAGGATAAATCAAGTTGATAAGGTTTAAAATAAATTTCCAACATGTCTAAATTTTATTGTTTGATGAAATTAAAACCCTATGTCATCTAAGATTAGTATTTGAGTCATTTTGGAAGTTCTTAAGTGGGGTTGAATTTATATTAAATTAATATTTTTTAGGTTTCCAAAGTTTCCCCTCTCCTCCCTTATAAAGGGGATCCTCCTCCCCCTCCTCTTCACACAAATTTGAGCCTTCAAGCTCGGCCAAACCCTAACCATTTCACTTATCCACTTTCATAGAAACCTACTAGAGGTCTTGTCTTCTTCAAAGACCAACATTAGTTCCCTAAGAGGATGTTAAGAGAAGGTGAGTTGATGAAGAGGTAATACATTCTACCAATTCTTTCAAGTTAATTTATTCTTATACTTCCTCTTATTTAGTTGTTTCGTTATAAAGTAAAAACATATGTATAAATAATATACGGATATGTTATTATAAATATGAAACAACCCCATTTCACCTGCTATCCATCCTATGGAAAATGAAATCATTGCACTTTCGTACGTACAAAATACCGTCTCCATGCCGTGGTGTAATCTATTTTCCCACCACCACCTTACTTGGATGGGTATAATGGTGTAAATAATAAATATATATGTTTATTATAAGATCATACTGATTCTGAGATATTATATCATCCACTCCAATTCCATTCACTAATTATGGAAATGATATCATCGCTCATGGGTATGTACGGATTAGTGTCTCCATGACGCGATGAGATTCATTCTCCATGTTAACCATTAATGAATAATTATAAATTATATATAATGAATAATAATGATATATATGACATAATAATGCTACTTTATTTTATATATATATATATATATATGTCATCTACTTACTTCCATTCAAGTCAGTAAGGAAAGGAAAACAGCGTTCATGCGTACGTACGGCCAACCATCTCCACGAACGGTGTGTTTCATTTCATTTATCTATCTATTATATATATATACTGACTATATATGATATATAAATCATGTTTTAAATTTATGGAGTAATTAAATCATTATATAAGTAATAACAATATCAAAAACAACAAATCCAAACATGTACGATAAATGAAACAATTTTACCCAAAACGCTGCTTCAACCTGGAATAGACAAAAGAACGGGTAATATAAAGTAATATTTGAATAATATATGTTATCATAAATATTATTATGGTTCTTTTACAAGTTAATAATATGTTTAAACAAACTATACTGGAGTTTCGGACACGTACGGATGAAATCGGATCTAAGGTAAGGTATAATTTTGCAATCTCATTTTTATCCGAGATTTCTTATATGTAATTATTTAATGGGGTTTTATTTTTCATAAAAGTCCATAAAAATGTTTATAATAAGGTTTTTAATATTCTTCCATATATTTTTAAACTTGTTTTTACCCCTTTCTGGCATTAACTTAGTGCTATGGAAAGAATCTTTCTTTTGTTTACCATACGATGTACTTTTCAGATTTTTCAGAAAAAGTACGAGGGGAATGTTTTTGTAACGTATACAACATGAATGGATTTTTATGGTTTCATAATGCCTAATTTTAATGAAGCTTACTCTACAAGATTTCATGATTATTTTCAACAAAATCCTTTTCTTTTAAAATTGAATGATATTTTGTGAAAAGAAAAATATTTTGAAGAAGGAAGGTTATTTTCCTCAAGAATTCATTTCAAGTGTTTGGTCAAAACTATTTTCCATATAATATTAAATTATTTATTATTATTATGTTTCAAGTATAATGTCTCTATTATTTACATGGTTTGATTATTCTTATGATGAAATTATGTCCATTTGTTTTATATGGATTACATTAAGATGAGATTATGTTTATGAAACCCATTTTATTCATTGGGTTATTATGAATGATATATATTTATTTGGTGGCACAAGTAAGAATGATTTCATTATAAGATGGGTGGGACATATATATCCCTCTAATTAATTGGGTTATGATTTATATCTTTGGAGATATACATGGTTATAATGGGAAGTAAACCCGATTTAGTAAGGGACATTGTCCGCTATGATGGTCTTGGCAACAATGCCTTCGGTACTATGGAAATCATAACATGTTCTTAATGGTTGCCACAATTACATGTTTTATTTCCATGATATTTTATCTGGATTAATGTTCCATTATGATCTATGCCTTATGAAATGCCAATATTTATGTCATTACTCATGATTTTTATGTTTTATATTCATGTTCTCATGTTCAAATGTTCAGGGATTGTTTTATGTTCTCCATGTTCACCGTTACTGAGCATGTGAGCTCACCATTTTTATGTTTTCTTTTCCCCAGGAGATAAAGAAAGGTTATAGGTAAGAAAAAAAATGTGGAAGATATTTATGAGAGATGTTGAAGATCTTTCACCATGATTAGAAGATTATGTTTTGTGTTTCCAACGACACTAAACTAATACAGTCTTTGGGTGTCTGTTTTTGTAATGTATTAAGTATTCCAAAAAAATAATGTAATGTCTTTATACATCAAGCTTTGGGTCTCTACATACATCATTTCATTATCTAGAGAAGTTGAAGTCCCTCCTATGAAGGGAACACCCTCCCATTGAATATCACCATCTAGATCAATGTCATAGAAGTATACTATTTTCGTGTTGACTTAGGATCGTTGATTAATATCATCCCAACATAGACATTTCACAAGCTTGGGATATCTGAATTAAATATGAATCCCTCTAACCAGAAGATTCAATGTTATGATAGGAGAGAGTAGACACTGGTCTATAAAATACATCTGAAGACCTAATTTTGGGGAAAAGTCACCAGCTGTATGTTTACAGTTTTCTTATAGGATAAAACCTACTATGCGATGATGGGTAGACCCTATCTCCACTTTCATATAGTAGTTACCTCTATTTATCAGCAGTGCCTCATGTAATCCCTTAGTGGTCATTTGGTCATACTCTAGGGTGAAATTCCTCCCTTTGACTCTTGTGAGGCCCACTACATAGATGAAATGTATTAAAAGGGAAAAGACAATAATGTTCTATACAATGAGTTTGAACACACAGTCATTATGGATGACTTGTAGACAGACTGGGATTATACCTTCATCCTCCGGATCCATCAGTTGGAAGCCAAAACCCCTGAAATCAGAAATTACATTGACATCGCTAATATTAAGGGGAAATTCATTTATAGAAATAAGTAACACTAGATGATCACTTTGTACTCCAACATGAATCATGGTCGATTAGTTCTAGAGCCCCTTAATCCTTTAAGATATCAGGATATTTTCCTCATGGAAACAACAATAAACCATACATGCTTGTTTCACTAGGCTAGGATGAACTAGCTTAATTCTTTTCACCCCTACTATTATGATATTATTAATCATGGCCCCTTAGGTCAAAGGCCTAATGGGATCAAATCGGCAGCCTTTGTTGCCTTGGTTTAAGCTATACGAGAATCTCCCAATGAAGGTTCCACTACCACTCAGTGAGGTGCTAGCATTATATTAGGGTCATACATCTCAAAATAATTTCAACTATCGATGATCCTCTCACTATAGAGGATGGATATTATTTGGGGGAAGATCTTCCCATGTTTTTGGAAGGTGTCTCCACCAATGTCGATGATTTGGTACAAGTGAATCATAGTACCAAGGAAGACCTAAGGCGCATGCTAATCAGTGCATCCATGCCTTCCGAGGAACAACAAATGTATGTGGATTTCATGAAGAAGCATCAATATGTATTTTCTTAGAGCTATTCTGATATTCTTGGGCTAGATCGTCATATTTCCCTTAATTAACTTAGTATTCATGTAATCCATCGTGGGTTCAAGTAGCCTCCCAATAAAATGAACCCTTATCAGGGTGTCATGGTCGAGGCCAAGGTTGATAAGTTTATCAAGGCCATAATTGTCAATAAAGTCTATTAACCTTGATTGATATAAAAAATCAGGCATGTTAGGAAGAAGAATGGACAGATCTTAGTCTGTGTTGACTTCTAGGACCTCAATTGTCACTTTATGAAGGATGGCATTCCCTTTTATATGATGGAGCTATTGATTAACGCCACTATTGGAATCCAATATCTCTACTTCATGATTGGATATTATGGATATAACTGAATCCGAATGGATCCTAAAGATAAAGCTTCTACAGACTTAAGGGCAACACATGGTACTTTATTTTACCAAGTAATACCTTTCAGTTTGAAAAATGATGCAGTCACATATCAGCGTGCCATGCACCCCATCTTATGTCGATCCTCAAGACATTAGTGTAATGTTATGTGGATGATCTAGTGGTCAAATCTTTCCAATTCTATTACCATCTTAAACTTCTTGAGAAATATATCTTCTTCCACCTCTCCCACCATCTGAAGATGAATCCCTTAAATTGTGACTTTCGGGTTACCTCTGGAATGATCCTTAGCATATTCACCATATACAAAGGCATCACGATCAAACTAGAGAAGATCATTTATATCAATCAGATGCCTACTCCGAGCAACCATCATGTGTTCCAAGGCATTCAAGGATAGATCCCTATATATAGCGATTCATTTAAAATATGGCTAGAAATTGTTGGCCTTTTTTATACTCATGAAAAAAGATGTTGTCTACTAGTGTGATGAAGAGTGAAAAACTAATTTTGAAGATATTAAGCTTACATAATCCATCAATTTGTCCTCATGCCACCGATTATCAATAATCCACTGGTCTTTTATGTGACTGTCCTAGAATTTTTCCTTAGTTCTTTTCTTGTTCAAAAGAACAATGAGAGAACAATAACCAGTTTATGCTATCCCATCTATATTCTCTTCGACAATAATTCTAGATATACAACCATTGAGAAGGGCTTCCTCACAGTGGTTTTTTGCAAGGAAGAATTTGTGGCATTATATACAACACAAAGAGATACACCTAGTGTCCTAGATACACCATCTGATGTATGTTATGATCCACCCCATGTTGACAAGACATCTATCTTACTATGTAGTGATCTCTCATCAATTTGAAATTAGGTTCCTACCACCAAAAGTTTTCAAGGGTATGGAACTGAAAGACATCCTTTCCACCCATCTATCCCCCGTAGTGTAGTCCTTATATCTTGACATCCTATATAAAACCATCCTATTAGTGGATCAAGAAATTCCATTCTGGATGATTCACTTCTATGGTGCTTCTTAAAACCCAACAAACAGAAGGCTTAACCATCATAGACTCAACAGAGTAGTTCTAGGTATCATTATCTCACACCTACAGAGACTTTCTCATCCTACTCGTTCTTTACATCAGAATTGTGCCCCAAAAACATGGCAGAGTATCTAGACCTTGTCACCCGCCATGGTCTATCCATTATGATTGATGTTCCCCACCAAAATGTGAAGGGGGACATTGAGCTTGTCAACAAGAAGATTAATGATGATTACTTCTTCAGAAATCCTAAGCTCGTTCACTTGTTAGAGGGCACCATCTTGCTAATGGACCAGTTTCATTTTTTCTAGAGTTCATTCATGTACTCCGGTCATTGAATGGTCAATCCAACACATATTCTATCTTTACCGCTTCTATTGTAGGGTTAGAAAAAGATGATTTGATCATCCATGTGGTGTGTTGAAGATTCATCACTCCAGTCACTCCGAATGATGATGGTGGCTAGTGAGTGAGCCATATCATCACTGTTATATCCACATAGAGATTTCCATGTCCCTACTTTACAATAGAATATTTCATTGATTAGGAAATTCCCTTCATTTAGTATCTCTTACATAGTCTTCATCTGATAGAAGGATCTGAATGTGAGTGAACCCATCATCATGATGTTTGGTATACTCTCTATAGTAGTCATAGCATCGAGAAGATCCACTATAGGAATGGATTATATGGATTCCTCCTTTATTACATTTAGGGAGACAAGATTCCTCGTCTTTATTATGAGGTTAATGCATGTTCCTATGAATCTCACCAGGCATGGTTGAATCACTCCCATAAGAATCAAAGGCTGGACTACTTCAATCCCACCATGGTCGATGACTATATTGATTTTTCTAAGAGGTGCCACACATATCAGGTTCATTCTAAAATTATAAATTTAAAAACAAACCATAATTATACTACAAAGTAATCTTTTCACATTTGAGGTCCTGGGACATGATGTCATTGGACCATATCCACCAGTAATGGCTCGCCATTTAAGGTGCATCACGACTACAATGGATTTCATTTCTATGTGAGAAGAATCGATCCTGCTCAATGAACTCAAGGCCCATTCTATCATTTATTTTGTGTTCTCTAACATAATAGATGTATTTATAGTTCCTCACACATTACTCACCGATAACAACACAATCTTCCGAGCAGGATAACTGAAAAAATATTTACAATAAGTATAGTATCTGGTGCAACCATACTTCCCACTATCATGCACATGAAATTGAGAAGATCCAGGTGTTTAGAAATACCCTATATAATATTTTGTAATATATGGTTGGTTAGAAGAATAAATGTGTGCTGAATAAGATTCTCAATGCTCTCTATGATTACTAGATGATGACTAATAATTCCACCTTGGTGAACCTATATTCACTACTGTACATAATAGAGGAAGTACTTCCCATAAAGAACTAGTTATTGTCACTTTTCATAACCATATATGATCATAAAATGGAAAACATAGGGGTAGAAGTCCATCTAGAATAACTATAATCCCTTTATTAGAATAGGCTCCAGGATTTGTATAATCTAGAAAGGCTCAAGAATAATATTTCCAAATATTTCAATAAGAATGATCATTTTTTAACTATCCTTTAGAGTGACATGGTTCTAGCCTATAGAACATTGATGATACCCCGTAGGAATCCACTAAAGTTGGAGCCCAAAATGAATGGACTTTATTTCATTCACATGGTTTTCCCAAATGGTGCATACTCTCTGGTAACTAGGTAGGGTTAGATTATTACTCCTCTCAACAATGATATATTTTCTGAGCATTATTTCTCTTCAGATCTCATTCATCCTTACCGCATGTCATTAAACTACATGATCCATCTTGTCTGAAGGAAATAAAACTACCCATCATTCATCATGTATGATGATAGAATTTAAATGGTAATCATAATTCATTCTCCAATCTATATGAACTTTAAACTAAGATACCCTTTTCACTTATAACATGATACGAAGATGCATGAAATCTCAAGAACTATGTTGGGATATATTCTTTCCCTTATAGGATACATATGAACTCCAAGACATTTTTTCTTCATGGTATGGCTTCACAGTTATCAATCATTGGTCTCGCAACATAGTGATTCTCCTAGGAACACATGGTGTGATTTGGGCTTCTTTTTCCTTCATTCACATCAGATTTTCAATATCTATTCCATGTTACCCCTTAGGAGTACACCCCATTTCCATCCTTACCTCATGATGCTAAAATTCATAGCATATCATGAACTATGTGTGGGTTGATTCCCATCCTCATGGGATATGTAGGAACACCTAGACACTTCGTCTTCAGGTCCAGTCCCTGAGTATTCATATAATTTTCATTTATGATACCATTCTTGGTTTTAGCTATCTTTAAAGATTACACTTGGTGTAGTGTGAGGCCTCTTAGGTCGCCATTAATGTTGGTTTTACAATGGCCACACCATATATCCACCACTCGAGAGCAGCCCCTTTCACTTATGTCCTTACCATATGATTTTTAAACTACATTGGATCTTATGAAATATTTATGGCTTGATTCATGTTCTTGTAGGATACATAGTAATTCCTAGAAATTTTGTTTCTTGATTTATCCCCATGATCCACAATCCTTCTCTTTCATTCTTCCCTTGGCCTGAGTTCTATCTTGGCATTATTCATGGTGCAGTGTGGGGCCTCTTTAGTCTTCATTCATGTCGGGTTTTCCTTATCGTGTCATGAAAACCCCTTGTTTTTCCCTTATTATCCCTCCATCCCAACTATATGACTTTAAATTTAAAATAATCATAAGAATTATATGTTCCATGAATACCATACATATGGGATACATAGTAACTCTAATATGTCTTATATTTATGTCTATCCCTGGTTTGATCATACCATTTTCCCCATCTTCCCTATGTGCATTTCTAGATGTCTTCTTTTAGTTGAGTCCCTTGACCCCGACCTCATCATGTCAACATGATTAGATACAATGTGGTATGGGGAATATATTGTTTGATTCTTCATGGAAATCTTGTCATCCAACCGCCATGCTTCATGTGTGCCATTCATTTGGATCTCCATCAAATTTCACATCTAAAAGGACCCCCAAACGACTTGGTATTAGGACACCATGGCTCACTTATCATTCTAGGCCAAAATCTAGGAGGCTATAAAATAGTAACTCGATACAAGTCCCACATTGTGAACAAGAATTGTGGTTGATCATAAATTGTTTGTTGTCATTCTAGGGCACATGATATGGATATTGTGTTGAAAACATGGTCTGTAGTTATCTTCTATTATTATATCCCCATCAATCTTGTCCCAAATTTTTGTCTTGACATTCACATTCCATCTAAAATCCTTATGCCTAGAAGGAATTTCAATTAACTAAGTGTCATTCCACTTTTCAACTTCTCTTATTGAGTAGGTGAACTGATGTCACAAATTCATCCATGGCCCCAACATCATTGTTCCATTATTGTGGGTTTTCATCTGTTGTAATGATCTTTTCTTCCCCTTGTTTCCTACAGGGATCATGGATCATGTGTGATTAAATGTTTTGATATGGTTTATACCTACATAGAAATCCATGCACCTCCACTATCCAAACTCTATGACCTTAAACTACATGTTCGGGTCCCCAAGTCCAAGCATCAAGACTTTGATCTTTGTGTAACTTCTCTCATGAATTTTTAATACTCTGTGGAACTATTTATTCCTCATTCATGAGGGGTTTCTTTTTTACACCACATTTCATATCTCATTTTCATGGTAAAAAATATTTGACCTTAAACATAGATTTTCAGTGTCTAAGTTCACATGACATTAAACTACATAACAAACTCAATTTTTCTCACCAGATAGAATATCTTCCCCTTTTGGTATTGGCTACCTACCATATCAGCTAAAGAACTATGTTTGTCTTGATTTCATCCTTTCCAGGATTCATATGATCACCTGGACATTTTATCTCTGGGCCCGGGCCGCGGAACATTAAACTCATAGGACCTTTGGCCCTTATCATGGTCAAAACACTATAAACATAAACTAGGATCCCATTTCATGTAACATGACTTTAAGACATTGTCCAGGGTCGAGGTAGTATGACCTTTAACATTGTGCAGTGTCCTGGTCAAATGACCTTTAACTATTCAATGTAACATCCTCGCTATATGGTACTGACCTAATTATTATCACCCTTGTTTTCATGATGTAAAATCATTGGACAACCTTTGCCCCATCCAAAGTGGTCCTATCTAGAAGTAGGATTGATCTAAATTCATACTGATACACTCACCCATTGTTCTTTCGTCAATGATCCATAATTTCAAGAGTGTTGGACTTCATTCAAACAACAAAAATTCTTTTTTTATGCTTTTAATTCCTTCTATTTTGATCTTCATCCTCTTGTATTTCTAATGGGACACCTAAGGTTCTGGTCCTATGCCACTTCTGCTCACCTACCATTTTAGGTCAACATTCCAGAAGGCATCTGACAAAACCTTGAGTTTGTCCCCTTGTTTCGAACACGATCAGCGGTTGGCCAATGTTTTTTGTCACCATTTGAGGCAAACCCAATATAGATACTATTTTTGAACATGGTCAACATTTATCATCCATATTCATTTCATCCTCATTGTGTTCTAAATATTTGGTATCGTGATTCACACTTCTCATACCCCTTTGTTTGGATTGATTCCAACATCCAAAGTATTACCACACTCGTGAGCCAAAAAAAAATTAGAAAGGAATTTTGACTTCTCTTAGAGCCTTAATCTATAAGACATACCACATCTATTATTTAAAAAATCTAGGCGATTGTTTAGACCTTGAGTGTTCAGTGACTAGATAGTGCTCTCATCTCCCAAGGGAGTGGTTGTGTGATCATCCCATGTTTCTCAAACCGAGCATGACACATGAGAACTTAAGGATTTATTTTCAGTTTTTACACAGATACAATAAAAATGTAGTAATAAAAAATCATGAAATTTGTCCATGCATGCAATATAAAATGGATATTGGGTGAAAGAAAAAACATCTTAGTTTGGAAAAAACAAATCCCATATGGACCTACTCCCTCAATGTAATTCATTAATTATTTCACTCTCCATCATGTGGATTCCAAGGTTTCTTTATACTTCTTGAGATTATCCTCTTTATTGACAGATGCGAATGGAAGCACTTAACCCCTAATCTATAATTAGTCTTGTTCAACTTCATGTTCTCCCACATGACAGTTCGCCTGTGAAAATTAATCTGAGGCCTCCCCCTGATGTTCCTTCAGTTGTTCAATGAGTCTTGTCTTCGTAGTAATGAATTTTAAATTCTCTTTCATCTGACAATCAGTTTTTTGAATCACTTTCTCTAACTCATTGATTTTCATGATATTTTCGTACATCTTATGGTACCACTCGACATCCAGGTGTTGAATACTCACCCATATCTTATCGGCAAGGAAGTCTCGAACCAATGTGTACATATGTCGAACATATTCCCCTTCGGTAAATGGATCTCATAGTCATGTGTGAAGAGATTATATTATGCATGTCCACTAAGGTTCTAGAACCACATTGAAGAAGTGTTTTGTTAGCTTCCATGCCTATAGTCAGGGCTTTTGACTAACTTTAGATACATAAGAATCAGATTCATCCATCTCTAAGGGATCAGTCTCTTCGTATTTGGGAAATTCTTTTAGTTGCTTAGTGGCAGGATTGTCCTTGGCATCATATCAAAGTAATCTTGTTTCATGTTATTCGGTTGGTCCTCATCGTCTGATTCTTCCTCGATGATGTTGGCCTAACCGGCACTGAGTTATGCTCTACTAATAGTGTCACCTATCGCCGTGATGGATTACTTTCTAGGAATAGTAGCTTGATTTTCTTGGGCACATGACTTTGTGAAAATTATCACCCCTCTCAATAAAGGTGCATCATGTCCTCCAACCATACGTACTAGCAGATCCCCTTCATTCTAATAACTATTTGGAAAATTGTTTTGTTAGTCATTTAGATTGATCAAAATGATGGGTGTGTCTATAAGAGGAATGAAACTTATGAAGGTGAAACTCCTAGTCTCTCTTTTGGATTATCATCACATTGAATCCAATGCATGGTCCCCAGTATATGATGACTGGATATGTAGGTTTCAGAGATGCTTCCCATTCATCCTAGGTACTTCTCCATTATGCTTCCATTGTTTCTCGGGATGCGAATCCCAATGCATGGTCTTCCACACCCATATTCGCATCTTAGTCCCTGATGGTGGGGAAGGTCTGCACCAGGTCCCCCAATAAAAGTAGATTTTGATGAAAGGTCCAAGATAAAGTGGGAAGGATAATATTGTAGGGGACGATTCTGGGATTACATAGAGAGAGGAAAATCCTCCCATATAGGTATCCTCTAAGGCCCTGATTTTACCTTCCCCACTCCCTTGAAAACTACTTCCTTGTCACCTACCTAAAGGTCCTCAAAATCAACCACCACCCCCAAGAACACTTCTTGTAAAATGAAGGAATGTTCTCTGAAAGTTGAGTTTTTAATGACATTGGGTGGATGGTCTTATTCAATAATGCTCTTACTCATCTTGTAAGTGGTCGAGCTATGCTTCAAGAGTATTTTAGTTTGTCTAGTTTATTTATGAGTCTTCTTCCCACTATGGGGGACACCTTGAAGCCAGCTTTGGAAAGTCCAATTTCACCATGTTGCATCACATGCTTATTCAGATTCATCCAAATGTCCCCAATTTTAAGGATGTATATTCTCAATTCCCATCCATTCTAGGCCTCTGGATAGATAGCATGAGGATAATTCACCTCTTAATGAAATTTATTTCTTAGAGACTACGGGGGAACCATATGAAACCCCCTTGATGATTCCCCTCTCTCCTTGGTCATCCCGGTTGGATCCACTCAGTCAGGAATGGAGGACTCCCTTACAGCACCTTCAAATGGTGCTGGTTCATATCCTATTTCCATTAATTCTTCCACCTCTTCACCATGACGTATGTCTTCACCACTCTCTGGACATCCGATTTCTTCCACATGACCTTAACTTCAAGGAGTGGAAACTATCTCTTTAAAATCCCTTATTGTTGGCATCTTCAACATCAAACCTCAGAATACAGATTCCCATATCAATGTATATTCATGAATCAATTTGAATACACTAATATTTGGTGGTATCTATTTCCACATAATTCCATCCTCCCTTGTTAACATCAACCACATTTTTCTCATTAGACATCGCTGGTTCTCATGATGCACCCATAAGTACATTTTTGGATTCATCCCTTGCATACTCTTGAATTGTCTTGCGAACCTATATGGAGTATATAGTTTGTATATGGGTTCATACGTCACCTGTGTGGCCAAAAAAACCATATAAGGATAGGAGGTATTACCTCATCCTAATATTGTTTTTTCATTATCCTTTAATGCTTCATTAGGCATGGGAAATAAG
Organism: Viscum album; assembly: GCA_963277665.1. Taxonomy (NCBI): domain Eukaryota; kingdom Viridiplantae; phylum Streptophyta; class Magnoliopsida; order Santalales; family Viscaceae; genus Viscum; species Viscum album. The sequence continues at coordinate 1,333,615,651 of OY728138.1, forward strand.
TGGAAGTTGAATTGATTGGCTCACACATTTTTTCTCAGTACATCCATCATTCCATGCATGAGGGGGGAAACCCATGACATTCAAAATGAATGGTCATGAGTGTATCCTAGGTGGATAAATGGGATTGAGGCATAAAAATACTCCCATCTTTGTTGTGATCTTGCTCTATAGGATATGGAGTGGCCTACACACTCACAATGACCTTGGTGAGTTGTTTCACTGAAGGTATGTTATCGGTGTCCCAAATTGTTATTACCCACTCTTAAACTTATTATAGTGCAAGTGTAGGGTCCATTCACAGAGAATGTTGGTACATGGATGAATTAAATTGAGTTTAGAATTAATTTAGTGAGTCTTGCTGAATTTAGAGTGGATTTTCTTGTTTTGGATTATTGAAACTTTTTTGTTTACTTGAAATTATTATTAACAATTTAAAGGAAAACAACAAGAGATTTTTAATGTGTTTTGCTGGAAAAAGAGTGTGTTGGGGATATGGTCATTATAAAGATGTTATGCGGATTTCTTATATAGTCGTGTTGTTCATGATAATTCAACATTATGGATCTTATTTATAACAAGATTCCCTTGGTCTGGTTGATTTTTCCTTGGAATTGAAGAAATGTGACTCCTTGGTCCAGTAGTAAGTGTTTCAAAATTCTTAATTTCAGTTTAGTCCATTTATGAATCAATGAATCCTTTCAATGATCATGAATGCATTCAACTTTATTAATATTTTATCTCCCTGATAATTCTACCCTTGTTCTGGATCAGAATGCTCAGTGGTATTCAACAATGGTTAAAGAAGAACGAGAAGAATATAAACAAACAAACACAACCCTATAAATCAATCCAATATATAAACATTAATCATCATATATATCCCCAACACAAGTGGTGTTCAGTTACAAATATAAGACATAATAAATACAACACCTTTGATAACTAATGAGATCATCGAATAGGCATCGGGGTGAAGTGTCGGAAGGTGTAATGGAAGAATAGTGGCACAACGGTGGTTTGGGAATATGGTAGCTAAAGTTCCCCTCTATCCAAATATATTTCCTCTCTTTGTTCTAGATGCCAAGGCCTCTATTTACAGAAAAATAAAGTACATAGGGAGTATAAAATTACATGTCGTTTAGTCTTGTCAATTGCCCTTTTCCACAGTTTTTCTTCGGTAGGTGGCCATCTGCGCTATCTTTTACTCACACAGCATCAGTGGATGGTTGGTGGTTATTACACTGCATGTAGTGCCACCACACATGGCATGTAGTCCCTGGAAAGTGCCACCAACTACATCTAGAAGCAGGTACACTGCTTGTAGAAGTACTCAGCATGGCGTGTAGTTTCTGGTTGATGTCTTGGTTGTGTACTCCCCCTTTTTGATTTGTGTCCCCATCTGAATGTACATGGAATGTATATATGTACATGACTTGTAGTTTCAAAACATTCATGAACATTCCTTTATTTTTGTATCTTGACCAGAAATCTCTAAAAATAAACAGAATCACCAAAATCAAAGTATATATTAATGAAACAACAGATATTTTTTGAGAACATGTTTTTATTTTTCAATAAAGTTTAGGAAAATGTATACACAAATCAGGTTCAAAAAACTCCCCCATTATTAGTCATTTTCATTCCCTCAAGAAAATCTCAACATCTAATTAAAAGAATCTATATTTTAAAAGGATGGACTTTAGATAATCATAAATTTAAATAATAAGTGACCGGAGAAAATTTTAAAAAGAGTACAAAGCTTTTTAAATACAGGAGATATTACAATCTTGCCTTATATATACTTCAATCAACTACTTTCATCCTATTTTAACACATGTTTCATCCATTCAAAAATAAGCAAGACACTTGATGAGTTACCTAACGAAAAATATGCTCAACACTCAAGAATATTTTAAAACAAAGTTATTCTCAATCAAATATGTATACACTCTATCCACTGGTTTGAAGAAATCTAGTTCTCCACATTAGAAAATTAAATTTACAAAAATCATGGGGCCTTTTAAATCAAGATCAGATGTTTTTGTGGATAATGCTTCATTGGTAAAGTGGTGACAAATAACTATGAGGCATGAAAAAGGAGGCTAAACTCTTAAATAACATTTCATGATAATCAAAATTAAACACAATGTAAAAACGTTTTTAACAAGCTCTATCAAATGATCTCATCACCACCATCTCCTTTAGCTGAGAAGGAGTCACAAACCAACAAATGTGTATAAGGACCCTTTGTTTGTACTATTTTTTACAAAGGAGACCTTTTAGAATTTAGAAACTGGAGGTTTGGAACTCTTTTTTCCCCAAATTATCAAGAGGTTCTCCCCATACTTCATTTCATGACAATTCACAAATCTATACCATGTGTTTCCAATCCCTTCTTGTGAGATCAAATGAATATTAAGGCAAAATCATAAATAATTATGGTGGGAAGGGAAATAGGCTTGTGATATAGCTTCATATAAAGGTTATTCATGGACTCTATGGGCTTCCTAAAGATAATATGTAGGGTAGGCTCAAGATAAAGCGATTAAAACAATCTTATGCCTCAATCATTTTAATGTAATTCAAAAATTCCTCCTTTTTTAAAAAAAATCTCAAATTCTAGTAGTTATGTATATTCTATGAATCTCTCAAGAAAGAGGGTATTAGAATGAATATGAAAAATGGGTTTAGAATACCTCTCAGGAGTTGGAAAAATAAATAAAGAAAATCAGGTCATGACATGCAAATAATTGAGAATTATAATCGATGTAATTATCCAAGGATTACAAGTTATAATTTAAATTATATCAGAAATCATTTTAAAATACCTATGAATAAAAATAAGCATGTAACTTTTTTAAAAAAAATCAACTTTCAACTTTATTATTTAAAAATATGATTTACCAAAAATGTCTTCATGTTCTTAAATATATCTGCTAATAATGGTGTCTCCTCGAATCTAAAGAGGGCAATGACTAATGAGGTCGAGAGACACCCCCATACTTAATAACCCATGTGGTCCACCAAGTGCCCAATAAGGAACAAGTGATTGTGGGGACACAATAGTTGACCAGACCGAGGGGAAGTAAGGAAAGTAGGAAACTAAGAAAGGAAAGAAAACAATGGAAAAAGAATACCCCCCTCGTGTTTAGGCGTAGTGAAACAATATGTGATAGAAAATCGCAGCCCAAAACGTGCCAGAGTACCTGTGAGGGGGAAAGAAAAAGAACAATGAAAGCAGGCATAATAAACACAGACACAATATATCACAAAAAGATATATAAAATGAAAACCGTGTGTCCCAAAAGTAGTCATGAGTTTTCCACAGAAGAGGAATCATCTAGTAAAGAGTCATCCGGTAGAGATGGTACAGGAGTTGTGGAATCTGGAGGCTCTAACTCGGCATCATGAAGGGATGCTGGAGAAGTATAAGCCACAGGTACTAGATCCAGTAAAGGAAGGTTGGAATCCCCCTGGACTGGCAATAGTGGCGGTGGTAGTAGTAGTAGTGCCCATAGTAGAGAGGAGAATGGAATCCATGGCTAAGGCCGTGAAGGGCAGTGGAGCAGTAGTAGAAGGGCCAGGAGCCAGGATATAGGCTGGTGGTGGAGGCAATGGAATACCCCGATGCTGATCAAGAAGCTCCAACAGCTAATTCATCTGATCCTAGCGGCTGTTATACATATCAAACGATGCTCCATCCCAGCCAGGTGGAGGGAAAGGGTGAGATAGACTGAGGGTGCGGGGGTAGGTGGGGAGGGTTCTATGGTAAAAGAAGGAAGTCCAGAAGAAGTGGGGTCAGTAAGAAGGGGGTGGGGTGGGGAAACTGTTGGGGGTGGGGAGGGAGGTGCAGGTGCATCTTCTGGGGCTAGAGGGCCAGCAGGTGGCTGGTGGCGATCCTGGGCAAGGATGTAAACACCCCCTACTTCGCGACCAATCCCATGCGAATGAGCATGAGAAAGTCCTACTGCTGGGGAGAACCTAACAGTTCATGGGGTAAGGAAGGCTCGAAAACCCCAAGGTGGTGCGCGAGGTGAGTGGCGTAAAACCCTCCTTTCAGGTTTCCCTAACGGATGGTAAACATAGCATGGAAATAGGAGGCGACTTGGTAAGGGAGGTCCATGTAGTCCTGCCGGATGACACAGGTAAGGAGATCCATGTCACGACCAGTCACGACCCCTATATCCTCATGGCGGGGGAAAAGAATGGGGCTGAAGCACCAGTGGGTAAAACAAAGGATGTGGTCGATGATAAGGGTGCTCTTCTGTGAGGTATGGGCATAACGGTGGTCAGGTCCAGCAATCTCCCACCACATATACATGGTCTTAGAGCGCTCAGGTCTTGTCTAGGTGGAAACAAGGTGTGGGGTAATAGGATGGGGAAAAAACTGCACCCTCAGCTAAATATTGTCATGGTGAGGGTAAATCCACAGCTGCCCAGGCAGAATCGAACCATAGGAACCGCATCACAAGGTGTCTCCCGGTACTCAGCTCCGTTGAACTCAAAAGTGGACGCGAACTCCAAAAATAAATCTCGGATGATAAGAGTGCTAACCTAGAAAATAGAGAGTAGTGGAGTGTGGCCAAGGAGATCATCTAAATCACCCCAGATGTCGAGCTGCTGAGGAATAGTTCTTTCGAGGTATCATCCGCTCATCAGAATCAGACGACGAGAAAAACGCCGAACTTTTTCATGGGCTAGATCAGTGACTGGGAACACTATGTAGGGATAGGGAACACCTACAAGTCTCGGCCCAGGTGGAGGTGCAGCAGCAGGAGATGGCTCTGGGGGTTGATCGGCTGTAGTAGGTGAATGGTCACTGGATAGGCTAGTCGATGGAGTTTCATCTATGAAGGAGGAGATCTTAGGTGGAATGGAAGTAGGAATAGAAGGAAGGATGGTGCTCAGACCAACCTTGGAAGAGGGAGTGAGGGTTAGAAGGGTGGCCAATAGAGGGAGTTTGTAGACCAGAGCATCTGGGTCTAGCTGTGTCGGATGTCGGAGTTGAATCCACCGAAAAATGGGCCTCTCACCCTCAGAGGTAGAGGCCAGCCCCTTCCCCCAGGAAGGATTGAGATCTGTCATATCCTGAAAAATAAAGAAAAATAAAACAAATCAAAACAAAGAAAAAGTGAAAAATATGAAAAAAAATAAAACTACACAGCGTGTACATCCTGGGTACACGGCATGTAGTACAAGATGAGCAGCTCCCGTGTTCTCTGGATAAACACATCATGGGTGAAGAAGATAGACCATGTAAATGTACACAGCGTGTACCGACCATACACATTGTGTTCATACAAAGTGGGCATGGTCATGTATTTCAAACGACACATCCATGATTGTATAATTTCTGAGAATCAATGACATGTCGTGTATGGGACACACATGGTGTGTGATTTATTTGAGGAACATCGTTGTGTGGGGGTTATACATGGGTCTGGTCGAAAGAAATAGTCCACACAGCATGTCCCGAACACACACACCATGTATAGGAACATGGGTTGATAGGCCGTGTCTGGCGCTACACACGGAGGGGCCAAATGAAATGATATACACGACGTGTACCAAACACACATGCCGTGTATGTGGAAATGGTGTGTGAGCCCGTGTGCAAAATGGAACTCGGGAACGATGCGGAATGTACACGGTGTGTACCAAATATACACACTGTGTATATTCAAATTGTGAAACATTTTGTGTGTGGCCATTTAAAAAAGTACACGACATGTGTTCTTCAATTTGTGGTTGTGTACTGTGGAAGATAAACAGTCGGAAGATCCAAAAACACCCTAAACACTTCTAAAAACTTGAAATAGTGAGTATATAAGGGCATACCTTGACCGAGGATAGAAATACAAGAGAAATCAGATCATGAAACGAACCAAAATGACGGATCTGAGATTGGGAGGGCGGCTGGTGTTCAGGAGAAGAAAACGGGAAGAAGGGGATGAAAGGAGGAGCCGCGTAACACGGCGTGAAGCCGGGTGGACCGCAACATATATAGCCGCAATACACGGCGTGTACTTCGAGACTACACGTCATGTATCCCCAAATCTTTTTTAAATAATAATTTATATAATAATAAATATTAATTAATTAAAATAATAAATTTGAAATAGGTATAAATTTTTATATACAGAATTGAAAAATAAAATCATACACATAATTTAGTAGGAAAATACCCACCGTGTGTTTAAAAATTGTAAAAAGAGAAGTACAACTTTTGTTCTGGTGCTCGAGGTGAGGTTTGAACCGGCGATCCGTCGTTCCGAATGGAAGCCCTCAACCACAGGAGTGAAGGTTGTACTGCTTCCCATATTAAGTATTATATACATTTAATCTAGACAACCTATACACATGGGATGAAATAAATGCATGGCGTCTTGTTTATAACTATAAAAGAAGGTGATCAAGCAGGGAGATTAGTCGAGTTCGAACCCGGGTCTTTTAGATCTAGGGCCGAGACATTTCCAATCATCCAGCTTCATCCACATGAATTACTTTATATATAAAATTGTTTTAATATTTTAATTTTGGAAAGGAATAAAGGCACACATGCCATATTTTGGACGACACATTGTGTGGTTTTATTAAAAGGGAAAATGATGGAAATGTGGTTATTGTCAGGATTTGAACTCAGGTCTTTTGGTAACCGGGTTTCGATCCTGGCCAAACGACCCATCCCCATCATGGGTTTTCTTATAAACAAATATATATATATATGGAATTTATAACAGATTTTCTGTAATAAAATATAAAAAGGAGGAACCCCATGCCGAAGGTAGGTCGGGAGGATTCGAATCGGGGACGGCTCAGATAAACACCAGGGACCTTACCATCAGCACCGGCATCATCCCTGTTTATTTATTAGGTACTCTATATATTTATATTATCCGGATAAATGAAAAGGAAAAAATACACATTGTGTATATAGATGATACATGGCGTGTATCCTCTGGGTTTCCTCCCACGAAGCGCCTTTGTTTTAGGTTGTTGGCTTGACCGACATACCTTTTCTTACCTGAGAGGGGTGGTGAGATTGTTCCCACTATATATTCTATGTAATGGTAAATATTCAGTAATTCTTTGTTCACCATGAATGGTTGACCATCCTATTTAGCAACTTCAACTACTCTATGAGGAAATACTCGTATGACATGGAACTATCCCGACCACCTAGACTTCAGTTTTCCTAGGAATAGGCGAAGACGTGAGTTGAAGAAGAGTTCATGATCACCGTTTTAAATTGTTTTTCAAGAAATCATGCGGTCGTGGATGGCTTTTGTCCTCTCCTTGTACAATTTAGCATTCTCATATACCTGCCTTCTGATTTCATTGAGTTCTGATAGTTGGAACATTTGCCTCTCTACAGCTAACATCAGATCAAAATTTAGGGCCTTGACAGCCCAATATGCTTTGTGTTACAGTTTCAATGGTAGATGGCATGGTTTTACATAGACTAGGTTGAATGGTGAAATCCTCAGTGGTGTCTTGAAGGAAGTGTGATAGGCCCACAAAGAATCTTCATGATTTTTGGACCATACTATCCATGAGGTATTAACTGTTTTCTCCAAAAATTTGTTTGAGCACATGGTTGGAGAGATCCACCTGTCCACTTGATTGGGGATGGTCTGGTGTGCCCATTTTATTCTTTACCCATATTTTGACATCACTCCTTTCATTAATGTGTTTTCAAAGTGAGTCCCACTGTTACTGATCAACACACGAGGAATACCAAACCTACTAAAGATGTGATTCTTTAGAAAGGTCATGACTACCTTAGTTGTGTCGTGTGTTGTAGCAGTGGCTTCCACCCATTTGGAGACATAATCTACGTAGATGAGTGTGTATGTATTCTCGAAATAAGGGGAAATGGTCCCCTGAAGTTGATGCCCCAGACGTCAAAGATCATGACTTCAAGGATGGGGTGCTGGGCATCTTGACTCTACGTCCCATATTACCTGTACGTTAGCATTGATCACAACGGGAAAATAAGGCTCGATAATCTTTATAAATGGTGGTCCAGAAAAACCCATATTGCAGAATATTTGCTATGGTGTGATCCGGTCCATGATATCCTCCAACAGGTGAGTCATGAAAACAATTCTAGGACCCATCGAACCTCTGTCTCTAGGATGCATCGTCGGATCACCCCGTCTCCACAGAAATGGAATAGGAGTGGGTTTTTCCCAAATGTATCGCTTAACATCATAGAGGAATCTTTTCTTCTGCTGGAAGGAGAGGTTGGGGGTGGATGGCACCTATAACTAAATAGTTTTCAATATCAACAAAACAGACCAAGGGGATTCGATAATTGAAAAGAGATGCTCATCAGGAAAATCCTCTCATATCTCTCGATCCCCTTCCTTCTCCAACTGTGGAAGCTCCAGATGGGATAGATGATCAGCAACCATATTCTCACTCCCCTTCTTATCACGTATCTCTAAATCAAATTCTTGTTAGAGAAGGACCAATTGAATCAATCGGGGCTTTGAATCCTTCTTGTTTAATAGGTACTTAAGTGTTTCATGGTCAGTATAAACTATAACATTAGACAACATAAGGTAAGAACAAAACCTGTCGAAGGAGAATACCACTGTCAGCATCTATTTCTCTATAGTAGTGTAGTTTAGTTGGGCTTCATTGTGTGTCCTGCTGTCATAGTAGATGGGTAGGAAGATTAAGTACAGCCATTGACCCATGACAGCTCCCACTACATAGTTACTGGCATCGCACATTACTTCAAATCGTGCCTCCCAGTTGGGGGCAATCATCACTGGAGCTTCAAACATGCACTGCTTTAGATGCTCAAAGGCTATGTTACCTGCCTTATTGAAATCCAAAATATCATCCTTAGTCAGGAGGTTGATATGGGATAGGCTATCTTCGAGAAATGACGGACAAACCACCTGTAAAAACCCGCATGTCCTAGAAAGCTGTGGATGGATCTAACATATGTTGGAATGGGAGGTCGTGAGATGACTTCTATTTTCGATAGATTCGCCTCTATACCCTTTACTGAAATCCTGTGGCCAAGGACAATGACAATTTGCACCATAAAATGACACTTTTCCCAGTTCAAAACTAGGTTAGTGTTTTTGCATCGATCCAGTACTTGTTCCAGGTGCCGCAAACAGGTGGTAAATGACGTCCCGTAAATGGAAATATCTTCCAAGAAGACCTCCAGAATTTGTTCTTCCATGTCCTGAAAAATAGCTAGCATGCATCGCTGGAATGTGGCATGAGTGTTTCACATATCGAAAGACATCCTGTGGTAGGAAAACATACCGTATGGGCAAGTGAAGGTGCTCTTCTCTTAATCTTCTGGGGAAATGGAGATCTGATTATTGCCTGGGTAGCCATTAAGGAAGCAGTAATATTCATGCCCTGCTAGTCTTTCTAACATCTGATCCATGAAGTGTAGGGGAAAATGATCCTTCATTTTGGAATCATCTAGCTTTCTGTAGTCGACACAAACTCTCCAACCCGTGATAGTGCGAGTGGGGATTAAGTTGTTCTTGTCATTAGATTCCACAATGATACCTCCCTTCTTAGGGTGCACTTAGAGGGGACATACCCATGGACTATCTGATATAGGGTAAATAATGCGTACATCTAATATCTTGAATGCCTCCTTCTTCACGACTTCCTTCATGGGAGGGTTTAGATGTCGTTGAGGTTGTATAGAGGGCTTTGTTCCTTCTTTGAGCAGCACCTTGTGGGCGCAAATAGTAGGGCTAATACCCTTCTAATCTGTAATAGTCCATCCAATTTCCTTCTTTATTAACTTAAAAACTTGTAAGAGTGCATCCTCCTGCTCCTGTGATAGTGTTGCACTAATTATAATGGGAAGTGTGTGATGATCTCCCCAAAACCCGTACATTACGTTAGGTTGGAGAGGCTTCAGCTCTAATTCAGGTTCCTTGAGAACTGAAGGTACCAGTGGTTATACTTATTCCTTCTCTAAGATGTCATGAATGATAGCTCATTGCTAGTAGTGTATGTCTTGGCCTTCAATGAATTTCAGGTCGTCTGGAACTTCATTAGTAGGCATGTCTGAAAAATCACATCATATGAAATGGATGAACATACTAGATCATCTTCTGGTCCATACAGTTGTTCATCCATGGTAGACATTGTGTAGCGGCCCTCATGTTTGGGTAATGAGGCTTGTTTGACGGCCTTTATAACATTGTAGGAGAATCTTTCGTCCCCTACAAAGAAAATCAGCTCCCCCTGGTGTACATCGATCAAGACTTTCCCTGTGGCCAGGAAAGGTCTTCCCAATATAATAGGTTCCTCCTAATCCTCCTTCATGTCTAGGATAATAAAATCAGCAAGGAGGATCAATCTACCCACCATCACCAGCACATACTCTAGTATCCCTTTTGGATATTGAATGGATCTATTAGCAAGTTGAAGGGCGACTCACGTAGGCTTAAGATCGTGGAGTCTGAGCTTTTGGAAAACTAAGAATGGCATGAGGTTGACACTATCCCCTAATTCTCACTGGTATTTTCCAAAATCACAGGGTAAAATTCTACATGGAATAGTAAATCTACCTGGATCCTATTGCATGGGAGGATGGGAATGTTGTACGACTACGGATCACTCCTTTATCAGTGCTATGGTGCCCAAATACTCCATCTTCCTCTCTTTTAAGAGGATTTCCTTCATGAATTTTGTATATGTGGGCATTTCTGTCAGAGCCTTTGTAAATGCGATATTTACATGCACCTTACTGAATACTTCCATGAATTTTGAAACCTGGTGATCCAACTTCCATTGATTCATCCTCTACGGAAATGCTAATACTGGCTCGAATGGTTTTAAGACCTTCTTTCCTTTACCTAGTTGATACTCTGGTGATGGATTTTCGAATGAAGAGGGGTCAAAAATTGTACCTTTGTTGTCAATAGGGAGTATAGGTGAAGTTGAATGTGTTGGTTCCATTTGGTTTAGATTCTTTCCACTTCGTAAAGTGATAGCATGGGCCTCCTCCCTTGGGTTCTTATCAGTATTGCATGGTAGTGTATCGGGCTGTCTTCAAGAGAGCTGGTTCTCTAACTGTCTGATTTGGTTCTTGATGCATCGAATAGAAGCCTCCTAGTTCTGAAATCGGGTCTTAGTAGTAGATACGAATTTTTTCATAAGATCCTCTAACCTATAGGTATTCTCTTGATGAGGTGGTTGTGCAGCTGGTGGAGGTGGTTGCTCCCTTGGTTGTGGTGGGCGTGGGTTTTGATACCCATGCTGCTGGTAGAAAGCCTACTGATTCTGTTGTTTCCATGCTTATGGGTTCTGATATTGTGGTTGATTGTAGCCAGGCGGTCGTTGTGGTGGAGGATTCTCCTGTTGTTGGGCCCCGCCTGTGTTCTGGTTTTCGCACCATACTGGGTTCTAGTATTGATTATACTAATTCAACCCTCTATTTTGAGAAACATAACTCACCTCACTTGTCGAGGGGCCGACTGAAGGTCCCGGGCATTCTCCCAGGATGTGGTTTTTACCATAGTCACTGCATACTGGATGGTTCAATGCATGGACTTGAGATGTGCCCTTGAGATTCTGTGCGTTGATCAATTTGGATACTGCATTCAAATATGAAACAATCATGGTAGTAGCATCAATACTATGCATACCACTTTTTGGGTCCCCCACTCAGAATTCCACTGGAAGCTGTTGGCTGACATATCTTCCAGTAGTTCGAAAAGTTCTTCAGGGGATTTTCTCATTACCATTCCTCCAGCAGCTGCATCCACCACAGTCTTTTTATTCGTTGTTAGTCCTCCGTAAAAGGTTGAAATTTCATCTAGAGTGTAAGTATGTGGTGTGGGAATTTACGTAACATCTCTTTGAAACATTCCTAGGATTCGTACAACGATTCGGAGTCATGCTGCTAGAAGTTGTGGATTTCATTCCGCAAGGTCATCGTCTTCGAAGGTGGGAAGTATTTGGACATGAACGCCTGATCCAAATCCGCCCAGGTGAGGATGGATCGTTACGGAAACCCTTTTATCCAGTCTTTCTCCTTGTCCTGTAGAGATAAACAGAAGAGGTGAAGATGAATGTCATCCTCAGACATGCCATGGTAACCTAATGTATCACAGATCTCCATAAAATTGGAGAGATAGGCATTCGGGTCTTCACTGGCCAGGCTGCTGAATTGAACGGTGTTATGGATCAGTTGCATGATAGTAGGCTTGATCTTGAAGTGATGGGCCTGAACCAGAGATAAACTATTCTTCTATCAACTCTGTGGATTGAAGGTAGGTCGTACTCCATAAGAGTATGTCATGGAGGTGGCTGCAAGGGGAGTGGAGGAAGCATGTACTGCTACTCCTGAGGGGTGAAGTAGGGCTGTTGAAAGAGCTGCTGCTACTTCTGTAGCTGGTCGTACTGTGGAAGTGGTTGTTGTGGTGGTTTCTGGTAGTCCCTCAAGAGGAACTCCATGAAACCTCTAGGTTGGGCCTGCTCCAGTATACCAGCAGCGGGAGGCTGCTGGTCTTGGAATGGTTGTCCAGCTCCAGCTTCAGTGGCCGGTGCTCCCTCTTCTTTTTTTGCCATTGGTAATGATTTTTGTCTATGCATCTCTACCAGTGAACGTCAACGTCACAATAAGGTTTGAACGATCTCCGGGTCAATCAGAAGAATATCTGATGACTCAGCGCTAATAGACCGTTTGAGGCATTGGTTCTTACACCTGTGATCATAAACATACACAAAAAAAAACCCAGGCGTAAAACAAAAAACAAAAGATAAACAAAAATGGATTTATGAGAGAAATTTTTGATAATTTTATATTTTTATTTTCACCTAATTAATTACTAACACAACAAAATTTTGCACTTAAACCGTTAAGATTCCCCAAAAACAGCACTGAAATTCAGAGAGTCGTTTCACCGAGGGTATGTTATTTGTGTCTCCAATTGATATTACCCAATCTTAAACATAGTATAGTGCAAGTTCTTGGTCGATACACAGGGAACTTGGTACACGCGTGAATTCAATTGAGTTTAGAATTAATTTAGTGAGTATTTCTGAAATTAGAGTGGATTTTCTTGATTTGGATTATTGAAACTGATTTGTTTAATTTAAATTATTACTAACAAGTTAAAAGAAAACAACAAGTGATTTTTAATTTTTTTTATCATGAAAAAGAGCATGTTGGGGCTATGGTGATTATGGGGATTTTATGCGTATTTTTTATATAGTTGTGTTGTTCAGGATAATTCAACATTATGGATCTTATTTATGAAAAGATTCCCTTGGTCCAGTTGATTTTGTCTTTTAATTGAAGAAATTTGACTCCATGGTCTGGTAGTTAGTGTTTACAATTCTTAATTTCATTTTAGTCCATTTATGAATTGATGAATCCATTCAATGATCATGAAAGCATTCATCATTATTCTTATTTTATCTCCCTGAGAAATCTACCCTTGGTCTGGATCAGAATGCTCAGTGGTATTCAACAATGGTTAAAGAAGAATGAGTAGAATTTAAAAGAAAAAACACAACCATATAAATCAATCCAACATACAAAAGTTCTTCATCATCCATAGCCCCAAAACAAGGGGTGTTTTGTTACACATATAAGACATAATAAAAACAACACCTTCGATACCTGATGAGATCTTGGAATAGGCTTTAGGGAGAGGTTTCAGAAGGTGTAATGGCAGAATAGTGGCAGAACGGTGGCTCGGGAATATGGCAGCATATGTTCCCCTCTCTCAAAGTGTATTTTCTCTCTTTGGTTCAGAGACCAAGGCCTCTATTTTTAGAAAACTAAAGTACACGACATGTATAAAAGTACACGCCGTGTAGTCTGGTCAATGGCATGTTTCCATGGTTTTTCATCGGTAGGTGGCCAGCCGCACCGTCTATGACTCCCATGGAGTCATCGACCGGTTATTGGATAGTACATGGTGTGTAGTGCTGCCAAATACGACGTGTAGTCCCTAGAACGCACCACCAACAACATCTAGAATCCGGTACACAGCGTGTAGTAGAAATCTTCACGACTTGTAGTGTATGGTTAACGACATGGGTGTGTAATCCCCCTTTTTGATTTGTGTTCCCATCTAAAAGTACACAGTGTGTATAAAGGTACACGCCGTGTAGTTTCAAAATTTTCATAGAATTCCCTTGGTTTGTGTATCTTGACCAGAAATCTCTGAAAATACAAAGAATCACCAAAATCAACGTATATATTCATTAAAAAATAGATATTTAAAATCAATGGTCAAGAGTGTGTCCTAGGTGGAGCAATGGGACTGATGTATAAAAAGCCTCCCATCTATTTTGTGATCTTGATATATAGGACATGGAATGGCTCGCACACATTCAACGATCACTTTCCCTCACTAATGTTGTAGAGTAAATGATATAAAATCTCCAGAACAGGTATTCCCAAGTTGATGTGTTCTCCGCAAGATAGATACACCTCTATAATAAATGTACTCAGCCATGCTCCCATGTGTGAATCCATAATCGGCTGTATCCACCCAAAGATCAGCGCAAACATGAATCTAGCCAGATTGACTATTGTCTATTGGCCATTGTTGATGCAATAACCCCACATTTTTCACTGACTATACTCTAGGATCTACCAATAAAAACCTTCCTTGGATCTCTCTGATCCCCTTGTACATGTAGGGTTCCTTTTTAATAGTTTCCTCAACACTGATTCTTCATTAGGTGGAAGGTTCATAATATAGTTTAACCGCTACTTAGAGTAGACATCATTGGTATTCTACTTCTCGTCATCTACCTTGGACACTAGGTTTAATAATTCCTTCACAAAAATAGTTATTTGTTCCAAATCCATTAATAAATCCATGGTGGGTAAGAACTCATCATACATCATTACCAAAATCAAGATGTCAACTATTAGCTGGAGATCCCAGAGGTCGATAGAAACCTTTCATGGTCACACTAACAGCTATTGTGTATTTTCATATCCAACCTAACATAGACCCCTTGATTCAACACTCCTCCACCCCAATCAAGTTGGGCATTTCATATTTCACCCCTCCCAAAATTTTGGATTAGTACAGTTTATATAAGTATTTGGGGTGATGAGTGAGTCCACATCATCTGAGCTGCAGGAAATTAAACTGCAAGACCCCTACATCCCCAACAAGAAGATTTTAAACTGTGAGTTTTTGCATGAATGGAAGTCCTGAGTAGATCCAATAGATTATGGGATCATGAGCATTTATCTCCACTCCTTTTCAATCCACCTACTCTCTCCCTTAGCGCTCTTTCATCATGTGTACCTTGTGTAGTCTCCAAGTAATCCATGACACCCACCTTAATAGGGTTCTCCGAGTGTGGTGGCCATATCCTCCTTGTACATCTTCACACCATCCATCGGCTTCCCTCATATAATAAGTACCAATATATATCTCCCTATGCTTCTTGGAATACGTAAGCCCCACACCATCCTTTAGGGTTGCACCATCTATGATACAATCTTTATGTGGGCTACCACTTGTTACCCACACCATGCATTACTCACGTGGGCTTAGAGTAAACAATGATCATGTCATCCTTTTTCGGCTTCTAACCACATGTAATCCCCATTTTCCCCCATTTTTATTCAAGAACTAGATTAAATTTGATCCTTGAATGATTTTCAGAGGATGTTCGAAACCAATTTGAGATTCGAGGCGATCACCCATCCGTCCTGACCATTTCACATCTGTTCACTCTCATATCACTTGATGTTAAACTTTATTATTGAACTACAATTGTTTTTATAGATTTCTTCTATATAGGGTATGTAGATATCACCTAGAGATTGAATCTCGATCAACTGTGAAATTTGGTTCTCCCTCTTAGGGATGTACCCTCTTGATGTCACATCTTTCCTTTTGGGGTCACATCAATTAGATCTCCCTCCATGAGGTGATTTTCTCATCCTGGGTATCTAGCCATGAATAAGACTCACTCTCGATCTTTACTCCTCCAACTAAGTGTGTCCCTCTTATTATGGGATTCTAAAGAATCTTAATCCCAAAAATGCCTCTCAGTCGCTGTCCTTTTTTGTACACCACAATTATATGCCCTATCCTGATGTATTTGGACTTTGATTCCATACCACAGTGATATATAAGAAGCCTACTTGATGTTAAATACCATTATTCATGTCTCATCCTGGTCTCTATCCATTGAAACCTTGTATTTTGAGATGATCATGCCACAACCAAAGGTTTTATTTACATCGAGTCCCTTCCATTTTTCTGTTCTCATGAGTCACTTCTCTAGGTGACTCATCTCCCTATATCTAAACTATGTAGACATAGATCATTACCTCACATGTAGGGTATGTAGGAAACAACCTTGGTGTTCAATCCCAACACCATCATCTTCACATCTGTTCACCCAATTCATCCCATCCTATTCATTAAATCATCCATTATCCATCCTGATTCCTAAATGGGTAGAGACCCAAAGATTGACGTACATGGACATTACATTACTTTTCCTGAATACTTAATACATAAAAAAACACCGAAGGACCGTAATAGTTTAGTATCTTTGTAAACTCAGAAAATAATATTCTAATCACGATGAAATATCTTCATCATCTCCCATAATGATCTTCCCCTTTTGTTTTATTACCTAAAACATTTCATTATATCCTTGGAAAAAGAAAAAATATAAAGGGTGAGCTCAAATGCTCAGTAAGGGAAATCATAGAGAACATAAAACAATCCATAAAAATTTGATTGCGAAAATTTGAACATAAAATCTAAACATAAAAATCTTGAGAAAAGACATAAATATTTGATGTATGTAAGGCATATATCATAAAGGAACATAAATCATGATAAAATATCATGGGAACAACACATGTAATTGTGGAAAACCATTAAGAACATGGTATTATTTCCAAAGTAGCCAAGGAATTACTGCCAAGACCATCTTAGTGGACAATGTCCCTTTCTGAATCGAGTTCACTCCTCATTCTAGTCTTGTATCACTATACTAGATTAACATACCATTCCATCCATGTCTATCTCATGAGATATAAATATTTACTCAATTCATTGGAGGGAGATATTGGTCCCACCCATCTCATATTGAAATCATTCTTACTTGTGCCACAACATAAACATAAATCATTCATCATAACCCAAAGAATAAAAATGGTTTTTATATCATCCAATGATAACATAATACATAGAAAATAAATGGATATAGATTCATCATAAGAAAATTGAAACCATGTAAATCATAGAGATATGTTATACTTGAAACATACTCTTATGAAATAATTTCATCTTAGATGTAAAATATTTTTGACAAAACACTTGAAATGAATTCTTGATGAAAATATCCTTTATTCTTTAAAATCGTTTTCTATTCACAAAATTCCAAGAAATTGTAAAAGAAAATGATTTTTTTGAAAATAGTCAAGAAATCTTGTAGAGTATGATTCATCAAAATAAGACTTCATAAAACTGTAAAAATCAATTCAGGCCGTATAAGTTGAAAGAACATTCTTCTTGTACTTTTTTTTGGAAATGTCAAAAAGTTCCCCGTGTGGTAAACAAAAGTAAGATTCCATTCATACGATGTAGAAAACATAAAAAAGGGTAAAAATCTCTTTAAAAATACATGGAAGAAATGTAAACTTTTTTTGAAAACATTATGAGAACATATGGACATGGATAATAAACATAACCCCAGTAAATACTTACAAATAAACAATCTCAGATAATAATGAGATTAGAATTATTATCCCTTACCTTATGTCCAATATGCTTCATATGTATATGATCCTCCTATATAATGATTTAAATAATTTCATTGACTTATTAAAAAATCATATTCATTGTTATGATATCATATATGGTTCACTTATGACTTTATATTACCCATTCTTTTTTAAATTCCATGTTAATGCAGCTTTTTGGGTAAAATCGTTTCATTTATCGTACGTGTTTCAACTTGTTGTTCATGATATTATTACTTATATCATTATTTAATTAATTAAAAAATGTAAAACATGATTTATATATAATATATTTTCAGCATATACATATATATATATATATGATAGATCGATAAATGGAATGAAATACACCGTTCATGGAGATGGTAGGCCGTACGTACGCATGAACGCTGTTTTCGTTTCCTTATTTAATTGAATGGAATTAAGTAGATGACATAAATATATATATATATATACATAAATCCAGTATCATTATTATTTCATATATTTCATTATTATTCATTATATGTACTTTATAATCATTCAAGAATGGTTAACATGAGGAATGAATCTCATCGCGTCGTGGAGACGGTAGTCTGTACGTACGCACGAGCGATGATATCATTCCTATGATCGTGGAATTGTATTTAAGTGTATGTATATTATTTTAAAATCAATATAAATTTACAAAAATCTTATATTGTTATTATTTACAACATTATAAAAATCAAAGTAAGGTGGTGGTGGAAAACAGATTACACCACGGCGGGGAGACGATATTCTGTACGTACGCACGCTCAGTGATTTAGTTTTTCGTAGGATGGATAGAAGGTGAAATTTGATTGTTTCATATTTATAATAACATATCCGTATATGAGTGATACTTATTTTATTAATTCATAATGAAACAACTAATGAAGATGAAGTAGAAGAAAAATAAATTTGAAAGAATCAGTAACGGACATTACCACTTCATTGAAGTGCCTCTTCTTAACCTCCTCTTAGGGAACTAAATATGGTTTTTGAAGAAGACCAGGACCTGTTGGATGCTTCTAGGGAATAGGATAAGATAAATTGGTAGGGTTTGGCCGATCTTTAATGCTCAAAGTGGTGTGAGGAGGAGAGGGAGGAGGTGCCCTTTTATAAGGGAGGAGAGGGGCACCTTAGAAAAAACTTAAAATATTATTTTATTATAAAGTCTTATTCGGTTTTTAAAAGCTCCAAATTGAATTATTTAGAATATAAGGTGGTTATGGGTCTAAATAATCTTATCCAATATATTTTGGACTAGTTTAGGTTACTATTGTAACCTTATCATTTAGATTTAACTCTAAGTTAAATAATTTAACTTTTACCATGTCTTCTTGTTTTCTTACACTGTATGGTTAATAAACATACTATAACAAGCCAAACGGACCCCAAGTGGTTAATTATTAACATATATATCCTTATCTAAGTCATTTGGACGGTCCTTATATTTTTAGGAATAAAATAACAATTTATAATATAATATTTGTTTTACAAACTATTTTATGTCAATTTTGACACTTTTTGGTAATTGATTTTTGTAAAACTCATAACAACATGATTAGTTCAAAAAATGTTAAAACAATCAATAATAATATGTCATATTAACCTATAAAATTAGTTTAATTCATAAAAAGTCTCAAATTACATTTATTTTGGTTTTTATATTATCAATTATTTTAATATTTCATTATTTAGGTAACTACTACATCACCATTGCGTCATAAATAAATTAAATTATATAATGTCTAAATATTATAAATAAAATACCATCAGGTATGAAATCTTTTTATCTTTCTAATTAATAATTGTGATCTAATTCATCTTATTTATTACCCTATATTACAAATGTTTTAGTTATTAAACTTTGATTTTAACTATTTTAACTCTTCTTTAAATAAATTAATAATAAATGTCCTCATCTAATCCAAGTGGACCTAAATGGTAATATTTTATTCCAAAGGATTTTTTTGGTCTAATTAAACTTATCCAATAGAATTATGACATCTGTTAGGGTAATAATAATATCATTTTTATAATTAATTACCCTATTTACTTTTAACCGTGGTAAAAAATGTAAAAAGTTACTATTCACCAAAAATTATTTTTTTCTTATTGATCCAAATTTTACTCCTTCATATTAACCGTTTGTCTCGGATTTTCAAAATTCCACTCATAGAAGCAGTAAAATTATGTTTTATGTAAATTTTCAAATTCTCGTAGGAGGTGGGTAAAGACGGTGAAATGTACAATAAAATTTTTATATATCTAAAATTATAATAAAATGACTCCAATGAATTAATTTGAACTTATATAGGTATTATGTATCAATTTTTACCTAAAATAAATTTAAATAAAATAAATAATTATTTAAATAAAAATTCGGTTTTTAAGTAGTAACCTAGTGTTTTCACTATTCATCAAAAATTGAATGTTTTCAGAAAAATACCGAAAATTCATTCTAGGCTAATTTCGATATTCCAAATCCAAAAATTAAGTCCATTTTGAGAAATAAAATTTCAAAAAGTGGGTATTACTATTCATAACAGCTAGTTCATAATAATATTATAATAATATCTCGTTTAGTGAAACTCGGTGTTGCGTACTACCCACACTATCGAGGAAGTTCTTGATTGCGTGTAATGCAAGCCAAGTCAGAGATGCATGTAGTGAAAGCACCGTTTGGTGCTGTGTATACCATAATAAAAACTTATTTCATTTATTCATTAAAAAAATCTATTCTTAATGTTTCATAGAATAATTTCCACAAAACGAACTCGAAATTGTGTGTAACATGTGCCAAGAATAGTGTTGCACATACTGCAAGCTAAAACGGTGTTGTGTATAGTAAAACCTAAACTTGGTGTAGTGTATAATAGAAGACATCAATGAAATTAAAAGAATATTTTTCATAAAATCTCGGAGTTTTACATTCTACCCCCATTAAAATGAATTTCACCCATGCAATTTGTTGGGGTTATTAATGGTTTACTAATTGAAAGTTTCTTTAATAGAAACCCACATCGTAAAAAGGAATACCAAAACTTGACTTTAAAAACTATAGTCTGAAACGTAACGGTTACCCAAATTAACTAATCACTGGGTTTTCACATAGTAGAACATAGGTGAAGATATGGATATGGAATAGAAATATAACCATCAACTTATGATAAAGAGTGGTAGAGGACATGGCTATGAAAAATCCAACAATCACAAAGCCATAAATTTGTGATGATCTAAGGTACCATCCGATTCATCATATATGAGAGCACTAGAACATCATATTTTTTTTTCAAAGATCATTTCCCTAAAGTTGAAGAATTGTTGAATTAAAAGAAATACTTACTTGATTATGGTACAATATCACCATTACTCATGCCTCGAACAATTTCCACTTCATCTCTTAATGAAATAAAGTTGAATTTGTCTTCTGTGAAGTGTTCGCAGATTATGCGATAGAATGATAGGACATTCCATCTATTTCTATCACAAAATGTTTAGCACAATTTATTAAATATACACAAGTCCATCTATGCTGAGATTTAATCGTATATTGTTGCTAAAATGTAATTATACTTCAGTTATCATAATGTTTAATAAAATAAAACTATTTTTTACTAACCAGTGACTTCCTAGAGGCTAGTGGTATGCGAAAAAGTCCTGTTGCACTTTGGTTGTGGGTTCGATTCCCACATCCTTTTCCGACGTGACGGGTTGTTGCCCATCCTACAGGTTGTCCTTTTTCTAAAACTACATTATTATAAAATTCCATTAATAATATCAAACAAGTTTTTTCCTTAATAAATACTAACTTATGTCCAACATAATCCATTGCAATCTTTAGGCCTATCCAATATACTTCTTGTCCAATATTATGCTATAAAGAAAATGATTACTTGAAATGTCATCTACCGAGCATGTTAATACCATCATTTTCCCCCATATATGATATATCTTTTTGGTCACATTCCAAACATGTGAATAACATTATCATGTATTCTCTTGAAAAATGAATAACCATTGAATCTTAGTGATAAAATGAATGTTGTCAAAAGTTAACTCTTTCCACATACCAAAATCCAAAAATTATATATACTCAAACCATTATATAGCATTTTCCTTATATTAGTCATGAGCTCATGAATACTGTCAAACATTTCATTTTCTCCTTATATCTTCATTATGTGCATATCATCTTCATTCCAAAAATATCTCAATCACATTCCATGGTTACTGGTACCATAAATTTTTTTAAAACCACAATAGACCAATACATAAATATTTAAATATTCCACAATAATATATACAACATTATTTTGGAATCCCATTTCATAAACACTTAATCATTCCACCACATCGTTGTAATATTCACCATTGCCAATAGTGATCGCATGTGACTTCCCTTTGTCCTTTGAACTAAGTGGTTGCTCAAGTCGATCATCATTAACCCTTGGAGTAGGGAATTGATTAGCATAATGTTCCATTTCATTGCACTTGAATCATTGAAGTGTTGGTGGTGTGTTCTCTGTAGTATTTTCTTTATCCACATCATTAGAAAACCTTTTTCCATTACTTCGACACTCAGCTTCTCAATGACCTTCTTTTCCACACTTAAAACATTTTATAGTCCCTTTAAGACAATCTCCACCATGCTTCTTTCGACACATTGAGCATAAATAAACATTTATCTTCTTTTCACTATTGTTATAAGATTTCTACTTGAACTCCATCTTTAGTTTCTTGTCCAAACCATTATATGGATATGTAACACCAACTTTCATTTCTACCTTGATATAACAACGCACAATTTCTTCATAGCTACTGATGTATCTTATAGCTAATTCCCTTCAAAGAATTGGTTTTAAGCCACTAAAGAATTGATCAACTTTACTTTCTAGTTGGATGATAAAGCCAAATGCATACCTTTCAAGTCATGTAAAATTTTCTTCGTATATACCAACAAATTCATCAACCTTCTGGTTAAGCTCAGGGAACTCCTTTTCCATGTTTGTTCGAAGAATACGAGGGATGTACATACTGAAAAACATGTTTTTGAACTCGTCCCATTCCATGGATTCAATTTCATCTTGGGGCCTTGTATTCTAAATTAGATTCCACCACTGGTCTCCTTCACCTTATAAATGGTAAACAGCTAGAATGACTTTATCATGTTCTGAACAACGAAGTATGGAATATATATTTTCAATGGTACTATTCCATTGTTCAGAAACAAGTGGATCCAAAGACCGATTGAAAGAAGGTGGACGTTGCCTCATGAAGGACTCAATAGAATATTGTTCCCCTATCTGATCATTTGGAAATCCAGAATGATTCATAGCTTGTGTAAGTATAACAATCAGACTGTGCACTCCATCTCCCATCACATTTGGTTGTTCAGGAGGAAAATCATTGTGTTTTCCATTACATTGATCAACATGGTTCCTTCGGGTTCCGTCCATCGTCTAAAACCCAAAAAGAATAGTGTGAGAGGCAAAAATCATTCTAGGGAAAAAAACATAATAAAGGGGGAGTACCTTCGATATCTAAGATCTTAGGTTTAATTCTAATATAATTTCCATAATTCTAGGACTATAACCTATACGTATACTTAACCTTAGGGGCATCCCTGAACATACCAAAAAATATCTCTAGGGATCTCACTAAAGTTTTCTCATCCTAGTTTCCAAAGGCTAACTAAACCTCCCTCTGATAACAACTGTAGATACCCAAAGATTGAAGTACATAGACATTACATTACATTGGTATAATACTTAATACATAACAAAAACAAACACCAAATAACCATAATAGGTTAGTGTCTTTGGAAACTCAGAACATAATCTTCTAATCATGGTGAATGATCTTCAACGTCTCCCATAAATATCTTCCCATTTTGTTTTCTTACCTAAAACCTTTCTTTATATCCTAGGGAAAAGAAAACATATA
The DNA here is from genome assembly GCA_963277665.1 of Viscum album. Classification (NCBI taxonomy): domain Eukaryota; kingdom Viridiplantae; phylum Streptophyta; class Magnoliopsida; order Santalales; family Viscaceae; genus Viscum; species Viscum album. Next base: position 1,333,639,349 of record OY728138.1, read on the forward strand.
ATGGGTGATATCAAATTCTCAGTAAGGGAATGAATAGAGAACATAAAACAATCCATAAACATTTGAATGCAAAAACCTGAACATAAAAACTAAATATAAAAATATCGAGCAAAGACATAAATCTTGGAAGTACGTAAGGAATATATCATAAAGGAACATAAATCATGATAAAATATCATGGTAACAAAACATGTAATTGTGTAAAACCATTAAGCACATGATATGATTTTCATAGTAGCCAAGGAATTGCTGTGAAGACCATCTTAGTGGAAAAAGTCCTTTTCTGAATCGAGTTCACTCCTCATTCTAGTCCTGTATCACTGAACTAGATTAACATACCATTCCAGCCATGTCTATCTAATGAGATTTAAATATTTACCCAATGCATTGGAGGGAGATATAGGTCCCACCCATCTCATATTGAAATCATTCTTACTTGTGCCACAACATAAACATAAATCATTCATCATAACCCAAAGAATAAAAATGAGATTTATAAACAACATCCCATCATAACATAATCCATATAAAATAAATGGATATCGTTTCATCATAATAAAAATGAAACCATGTAAATAATAGAGATATTATACTTGAAACATACACATATGAAACAATTTCATCTTAGATGTAAAATATTTTTGACAAAACACTTGAAATGAATTCATGATGAAAATATCCTTTATTCTTTAAAATCGTTTTCATTTCACAATATGACATGGAATTTTAAAAAAAAGGATTTTTTTGGAAATATTCATGAAATCTTGTAGATTAAACTTGATGAAAATAAGACGTCATAAAACCGTAAAAATCTATTCAGGTTGTATAAGTTAAAAAAACATTCTTCTTGTACTTTTTTCGGAAAACTCAAAAAGTTCCCCATGTTGTAAACAAAAGTAAGATTCCATTCGTACGATGTGGTAAAAGTAATAAAATGGTAAAAATGACTTTAAACATACATGGACGAAATGTAAACATTTTTTGAAAACATTTTGAGAACACATGGACATGGATAATAAACATAACCCCAGTAAATACTTACAAATAAACAATCTCGGATAAGAATGATATTGGAATAATTATCCCTTACTTTATGTCTGATATGCTTCGTATGTATCCGAACATCCTATATAATGATTTAAATAATGTCATTGACTTATTACAGAATCATATTCATTGTTATGATATCATATATGGTTCACTTATGACTTTATATTACCCGTTCTTTTTAAAATTCAATGTTTAAGCAGCGTTTTGGGTAAAATGGATTCATTTATCGTACGTGTTTCGACTTTTTGTTCTTGATATTATTACTTATATCATGATTTAAATAATTAAAAAATTTAAAACATGATTTATATATAATATATATTCAGCATATACATATATATATATATGATTGATAAATGGAATGAAATACACCGTTCTTGGAGACGGTAGGTCATACGTACGCATGAACGCTGTTTTCATTTCCTTATTTAATTGAATGGAATTAAGTAGATGACATACATACATATATATATATATACATAAATACAGTATCATTATTATGTCATATATTTTATTGTTATTCATTATATATACATTATAATCGTTCATGAATGGTTAACATGGGAAATGAATCTCATTGCGTCGTGGAGACGGTAGTCTGTACGTACGCAGGAGCGATGATATCATTCCCATGATCATGGAATTGTATTGAAGTGTATATATAATATTTCAGAATCAATATCACTTTAGAAAAATCTTATATAGTTATTATTTACACCTTTATAACAATCCATGTAAGGTGGTGGTGGAAAACAGATTACACCACGGTGTTGAGACAATATTCCGTACGTACGCACGCACGATGATTTCATTTCCCGTAGGACAGATAGAAGGTGAAATATGTTTTCATCATATTTATAAAAACATATCAATATATAAGTGATTCTGATTTTATTACTTCATTATGAAACAACTAAATAAGAGGAATTATAAGAAGAAATAAATTTGAAAGAATCAGTAACCGACATTACCTCTTCTTTGAAGCACCTCTTCTTAACCTCCTCTTAGGGAACTAAATATGGTCATTGAAGAAGACCAGGACCTCTAGGATGTTTCTACAGAGGTGGATAAGAGATATTGGTAGGTTTTGGCCGACCATGAAGGCTCAAAGTGGTGTGAGGAGGAGAGGGAGGAGGTTCCCTTTTATAAGGGAGGAGAGGGGCACCCTAGGAAAAACTTAAAATGTTATTTTATTATAAAGTCAAATTCGGTTTTTAATAGCTCAAAATTGATTTATTTAGAAGCTAAGGTAGGTATGGGTCTAAATCCTCTCAACCAATAGATTTTTCACAAGTTTAGGTTACTATTTTAGCCTTATCATTTAGATTTAACTATAAGTTAAATAATTTATCTTTTACCATGTCTTCATGTTTTATTACACTATATGGTTAATAAACTTACTATAACAAGCCAAAAGAACCCCACGTGGTTCATTATTAATATATATAACTTTATCTAAGTCATTTTGCTGAACCTTATATTTTTAGGAATAAAATAACAATTAATAATATAATATTTGTTTTACAAACTATTTTATGTCAATTTTGACACTATCTGGTAATTGTTTTTTGTAAAACTCATAACAGAATTATTAGTTAGAAATAAAGTTAATTAAATCAATAATAACATGTCAAATTAATCTAAAAATTTATTGGAATTCATAAAAAGTCTCAAATTACATTTATTTGTGTATTTTTAATATCAATTATTTTAACATTTTATTATATAGGTAATTACTACATCACCATTGTTTCATAAATAAATTAAATTATTTAGTGTATTTAAATTATAAATAAAATACAATTAGGTAGGAAATCATTTTATATTTCTATTGAATATTTATAGTCGAATTTATCTTATGTACAACCCTATATTAAAAAAAAATTAGTTATTAAACTTTGATTTTAACTATTTTAACTCTTCTTTAAACAAAATAATAATAAATGTCCTAATCTAATCCAAGTGGACCTAAATGGTCATATTTTATTCCTAAAGTTTTTTTGGTCGAATTAAACTTATCCAATATAATTTGGACATGCGTTAGGGTAATAATAATATCATTTTTTACACTTAATTACCCTATTTACTTTTAACCATGGTAAAAAAAGTAAAAAGTTACTATTCACCAAAAATTATTTTTTCCTTATTGAACCACATTTTACACCTTCATATTAACCGCGTCTCTCGGAGTTTCGAAATTCTAGTCATAGAAGCAGTAAAATTATGTTTTAAGAAAATTTTCAAATTCTCTTAGGAGGTGGGTAAAAGATGGTGAAAAGTTCAAAAAAAAATTTATATATCTAAAATTATAATAAAATTACACCAATTAATTACATTGAACTTATATAGGTATTATGTATCAATTTTGACTTAAAATAAATTTAAATAAAATAAATAATTATTTAAATAAAAATTCGGTTTTTAAGTAGTATCCCAGTGTTTTCACTATTCATCAAAAATTTAATGTTTTTAGAATAATACCAAAAATTCATTCTATGCTAATTTCGATATTCAAAATCAAAAAATTAAGTCCATTTTGAAAAATAAAATTTCAAAATGTGGGTATTACTATTCATAACGGCTAGTTCATAATAATATTATAATAATATCTCGTTTAGTGAAACTCGGTGTTGCGCACTACCCACACTATCGAGGAAGGTTTTGATTGCGTGTAATGAAAGCCAAGTCAGGGATGCGTGTAGTAAAAGGACCGTTTGGTGTTGCATATATCATAATCAAAACTTATTTCATTTATTCATTAAAAAATCTATTCTTAATGTTGCATAGAATAATTTCCACAAAACGAACTCGAAATTGTGTCTAACACGTGCCAAGAATAGTGTTTCATATACTGAAAGCTAATACGGTGTTGTGTATAGTAAAATCTAAACTTGGTGTAGTGTTTAATAGAAGACATCAATGAAATGAAAAGAATATTATTCATAAAATCTCGGGGTGTTACATTCTACCCCTCTTAAAATGAATTTCTCCATCGCAATTTTTCAGGGTTATTAATGGTTTACTACTTGAAAGTTTTTTTAATAGAAACCCACATCGTAAAAAGGAATACCAAAACTTGACTTTAAAAACTAATGTTTGAAACGTAAAGGTTACCCTAATTAACTAATCACTGGGTTTCCACATAGTAGAACATAGGTGAAGATATGTATATGGAAGAAAAATATAACCATCAACTTCTGATGAAGAGTGGTAGAGGACATGGCTATGAAAAAGCCAACAATCACAAAGCCATAAATTTGTGATGATCTAAGGTACCATCCGATTCATCATATATGAGAGCACTAGGACAACATTTTTTGTTTTGAAGATCATTTCCCTAAAGTTGAAAATTGTTGAATTAAAATAAATACTTACTTGATTTTGGTACAATCTCACCGTTACTCGTGCCTTGATCAATTTCCACTTCATCTCTTAAATAAATGAAGTTGAATTTTCCTTATATGAAGTGTTAGCATATTATGCGATAGAATGATAGGTCATTCCATCTATTTCTATCGCAAAAAGTTTAGCACAATTTATTAAATATACGGAAGTCCATCTATGCTGAGATTTAATCGTATATTGTTGATAAAATGTAATTATACATCAGCTATCATAGCGCTTAATAAAATAAAACTAGTTTATACTAACCAGGGACTTCCTGTAGGCTCGTGGTATGCGATAATGGCCTATCGCACTTTGGTTGTGGGTTCTATTCCCACATCCTTTTCCGACGTGACGAGTTGTCACCCATCCTACAGGTTGTCCTTTTTCTAAAACTACATTATTATAACATTCCATTAATAATATCGAAATATTTATGGCCTTCATAAATACTAACTTATGTACAACATAATACTTTCCAAAATTTAGGCTTATTCAAAATACTTTTGTCCAATCTTATGCTATAAAGAAAACGATTACTTGAAATGTCATCTACCGAGCATGTGAATACCATCATTTTCCCCCATATAAGATATATCTTGTTGGTCACATTCCAAACATGCAAATACCTTAATCATGTATTCTCTTGAAAAATGAATAACCACTGAATCATAGTGAAAACATGAATGTTGTCAAAAGATAACTCTTTCCACATACCAAAATCCAAAAATTCTATATACTCAAACCATTATATAGATTTTTCCTTATATCAGTCATGAGCTCATGAATACTGTCAAACATTTCATTTTCTCATAATCCCTTCATTATGCGCATATCATCTTCTTTCCAAAAATATCTCAATCACTTTCCATGGTTACGGGTGCCATAAAATTTTTGAAAACCACAATAGACCAATACATAAATATTCCAATATTCCACAATACTATATACAAAATTATTTTGGAATCCCATTTTATAAACACTTAATCATTCAACCACATCTTTGTCATATTCAACATTTCCAATAGTGATCGCATGTGACGTCCCATTGTCATTTTCATTAAGTGGTTTCTCAATTCGATCATCATTAACCCTTGGATTAGGGAATTGATTAGAATAATTCTCCATTTCATTACACTTGAAGAATTGAAGTGTTGGTGGTGTGTTCTCTACATTATTTTCTTTATTCACATCATTAACAACCCTTTTTCCATTACTTCGAAACTCAGCTGCTCGATGACCTTCTTTTCCACACTTAAAACATTTTATAGTCCCTTTAAGACAATCTCCACCATGATTCTTTCCACACATTGAGCATAAAGAAACATTTATATTATTTTCACTATTGTTATAAGATTTCTTCTTGAACTCCATCTTTCGTTTCTTGTCCAGACCGTTAGATGGATAGGTAACACCAACTTCCATTTCTACCTTGATAGAACAACACACAATTTCTTCATAGCTACTGATGTCTCTTATAGATAATGCCCTTCAAAGAATTGGTTTTAAGCCACTGAAGAGTTGATCAACTTTACTTTGTGGTTGGATGTTAAATCCAAATGCATACGTTGCAAGTCTTGTAAAATTCGCTTCGTATATACCAACAAATTCATCATCCTTCTGGTTATGATCAGGGAACTCCTTTTCTATATTTTTCGAAGAATATGAGGGAAGTACTTACTAAAAAATAAGTTTTTGAACTCGTCCCATTCCATGGATTCAATTTCATCTTGGGGCCTTGTATTCTAAATTAGAGTCCACCACTGGTCTGCTTCACCTTAAAAATGGTAAACAGCTCGAATGAATTTATCATGTTCCGAACAACGAAGTATGGAAAATATATTTTCAATGATACTATTCCATTGTTCAGCAACAAGTGGATCTAAAGACCGATTTAAAGAAGGTGGATGTTGCCTCATGAAGGACTCAATAGAATATTGTTCCGCTATCTGATCATTTGGAAATCCAGAATGATTCATTGCTTGTGTACGTATAACAATAATACTGTACAATCCATCTCCCATCACATTTGGTTGTTTAGGAGGAAAATCATTGCATTGTCCATTACATTGATCAACATGGTTCCTTTGAATTCCAGTCATCGTCTAAAACCCAAAAAGAATAGTGTTAGAGGCAAAAATAATGCTTGAGAAAAAATCATAAAAAAGGGGGAGTACCTTCGATATCTAATATCTTAGGTTTAATTCTAATATCGTTTCTGTAATTCTAGGACTGTAACCTATACATATACTTAACCTTAGGGGCATCCCTAGACATACCAAAGAAATATCTCTAGGTATCTCACTAAATTTTTCTCATCCTCGATTCCAAAGGTTATCTAAACCTCCCTCTGATAGCAACTGTAGAGACCCAAATATTGACGTACATGGAAATTACATTACATTGGTAGAATATATAATAAATAACAAAAAAAACACCGAAGGACCATAATAGTTTAGTGTCTTTGGAAACATAAAACATAATCTTCAAATCAAGGTGAAAGATCTTCAACATCTCCCATAACGATCTTCCCATTTTGTTTTCTTACCTAAAACCTTTCTTTATATCCTGGGGAAATGAAAACATATAATGGGTGATATCAAATTCTCAGTAAGGGAAAGAATAGAGAACATAAAACAATCCAAAAACATTTGAATGCAAAAACCAGAACATAAAATCTAAACATAAAAATATTGAGCAAAGAGATAAATCATTGAAGTATGTAAGGAATATATCATAAAGGAACATAAATCATGATAAAATAGACTGAGAAAAAACATGTAATTGTGGAAAACCATTAAGAACATGATATTATTTTCATTGTAGCCAAGGCATTGCTGCGAAGAACATCTTAGTGGACAAAGTCTCTTTCTAAATCTAGATCACTCCTCATTCCAGTCCTGTATCACAGAACTAGATTAACATACCATTCCAGCCATGTCTATATCACGAGATGTAAATATTTACCCAATGCATTGGAGGGAGATATATGTCCCACCCATCTCATATTGAAATCATTCGTACTTATGCCACAACATAAACATAAATCATTCATCATAACCAAAATAATAAAAATGGGGTTCATAAACAACATCCCATCAAAACATAATCCATATAAAATAAATGGATATTGTTTCGTCATAATAAAAGCGAAACCATGTAAATCATAGAGATATTATACTTGAAACATACACATATGAAATAATTTCATCTTAGATGTAAAAAAGTTTGACAAAACACTTGAAATGATTTCTTGATGAAAATATCCTTTATTCTTTAAAATCGTTTTCCTTTCACAAAATGACATGCAATTTTAAAACAAAAGAATTTTTTTGAAAATATTCATGAAAACTTGTAGAGTACGCTTCATGAAAATAAGATGTCATAAAACCGTAAAAATCCGTTCAGGTCGTATATGTTAAAAAAACATTCTTCTTGTACTTTTTTCGGAAAACTCAAAATGTTCCCCATGTGGTAAAAAAAAGTAAGATTCCATTCATAGGATGTGGTAAAAGTAAAAAAAGGGTAAAAATGACATTAAACATACATGGAAGAAATGTAAACAATTTTTGAAAACATTTTGCGAACATATGGACATGGATAATAAACATAACCCCCGTAAATACTTAAAAATAAATAATCTCGGATAAGAATGAGATTGGAATAATTATCCCTTACTTTATGTCTGATATGCTTTGTATGTATCCAAACCTCCTGTATAATAATTTAAATAATGTCCTTGACTTATTACAGAATCATATACATTGTTATGATATCATATATTGTTCACTTATGACTTTATATTACCCGTTCTTTTGTGAATTCAATGATAAAGCAGCGTTTTGGGTAAAATCATTTCATTTATCGTACGTGTTTGAGTTTTTTTCTTGATATTATTACTTATATCCTGATTTACTTAATATCAGAATGTAAAACATGATTTATATATAATATATATTCAGCATATACATATATATATATATGATAGATCGATAAATGGAATGAAATACACCGTTCCTGGAGACGGTAGGCCGTACGTACGCATGAACCCTGTTTTCATTTCCTTATTTAATTGAATGGAATTAAGTAGATGACTTACATACATATATATATACATAAATCCAGTATCATTATTATTCATTATATATACTTTATAATCATTCATGAATGGTTAACAAGGAGAATGAATCTCATCGCGTCGTGGAGACGGAAGTCCATACGTACGCACGAGCGATGATATCATTCCCATGATCGTGTAATTGTATTGAAGTGTATGTATAATATTTCAGAATCAATATCAATTTAAAAAAATCTTATTTAGTTATTATTTATACCATTATAACCATCTGAGTAAGGTGATGGTGGAAAACAGATTACACAATGGCGTTGAGACGGTATTCCGTACGTACACACGCGCGGTGATTTCATTTTCTGTAGGATGGATAGAAGGTGAAATAAGTTTGCTTCATATTTATAATAGCATAACAATATATGAGTGATACTGATTTTATTACTTAATTATGAAACAACTAAAGAAGAGGAAGTATACGAAGAAATAAATTTGAAATAATTAGTAATAGACATTACCTCTTCTTTGATGCGCCTCTTCTTAACCTCCTCTTAGGGCAATAAATATGGTCTTTGAAGAATCCCATGACCTCTAGGATGTTTCTAAGGAGGTGTATAACAGATATTGGCAGGGTTTGGCTGACCATGAAGGCTCAAAGTGGTGTGAGGAGGAGAGGGAGGAGGTTCCCTTTTATAAGGGAGGAGAGGGGCACCCTTGTGAAAACATATGATGTTATTTTATTATAAAGTAATATTCAGTTTTTAATAGCTCAAAATTGTTTTATTTCTATGCTAAGGTGGGGATGGGTATAAATCCTCTCAACTAATAGATTTTGGACAAATTTAGGTTACTATTTTGACTTTATCATTTAGATTTAACTCTAAGTTAAATAATTTAACTTTTACCATGTCTTCATGTTTTCTTACACTATATGGTTAATACAATTACTATAACAAGCCAAAATAACCTCACGTAGTTCATTATTAATATATATAACTTTATCTAAGTCATTTGGCTGAACCATATATTTTTAGGAATAAAATAACAATTAATAATATAATATTTGTTTTACAAACTATTTTATGTCAATTTTGACACTATTTGGTAATTGATTTTTGTAAAACTCATAACAGCATTATTAGTTAGAAAAAAATTTAATTAAATCAATAATAACATTTAAAATTAACCTAAAAATTTGTTGGAATTCATAAAAAGTCTCAAATTACATTTATTTGTGTATTTATAATATCAATTATTTTCAAATTTCATTATTTAGGTAATTACTGCATCACCATTGTGTCATAAATAAATTAAATTATTTAATTTCTTTAAATTATAAATAAAATACAATTAGGTAGGAAATCTTTTTATATTTTTAATTAAAATTTATAGTCAAATTTATCTTATGTATAACCCTATATTAAAAAAAATTAGTTATTAAACTTTGATTTTAACTATTTTAACTCTTCTATAAACAAAATAATAATAAATATCCTAATCTAATCAAAGTCGACCTAAATGGTCATATTTTATTCCCAAGGTTGTTTTTGGTCGAATTAAACTTATCCAATAGAATTAGGACATGTGTTAGGGTAATAATAATATCATTTTTACACTTAATTACCCTAATTACTTTAACTCTGGTAAAAAAACTTAAAAGTTACTATTCACCAAAAATTATTTTGATCTTATTGAACAAAATTTTACTCCTGGATATTAACCATGTCTATCAGATTTTCAAAATTACATTCACAGAAGCGGTAAAATTAAGTTTCATGTAAATTTTCAAATTCTCCTAGGAGGTGGGTAAAAGACGGTGAAAAGTTCAATAAAATTTTTATGTATCTAAAATCATTATAAAATGACTCAAATGAATTACATTGAACTTATATAGGTATTATGTAGAAATTTTGACCTAAAAAAATTTAAATAAAATATATAATTATTTAAATAAAAACTCGGTTTTTAAATAGTAACCTAGTGTTTTCATTATTCATCAATAATTTAAAGTGTTCAGAAAAATTCAAAAAAATCACCCTAGGATAATTTCAATATTCCAAATCCAAAAATGAAGACCATTTTGAAAAATAAAATTTCAAAAAGTGGGCATTACTATTCATAACGGCTAGTTTATAATAATATTATAATAATATATCATTTAGTGAAACTCGATATTGCGTACTACACACACTATCAAGGAAGGTCTTGATTGCGTGTAATGAAAGCCAAGTCAGGGGTGCGTGTAGTGAAAGCACCGTTTGGTGATGTGTATAACATAATCAAAACTTATTTTATTTATACATTATACAAAATCTATTCTTAATGTTGCGTAGAATAATTTCCACAAAATGAACTTGAAATTGTGTGGAACACGAGCCAAGAATAGTGTTGTGTATAATGCAAGCTAATACGGTGTTGCATATAGTACAAGCTAAACATGGTGTATTGTATAATAGAAGACATCAATGAAATTAAAAGAATATTTTTCATAAAATATCATGGTGTTACAATGGGTCTCTATAACATGATGGGATCACGCAATTCCTATGGGAATCTAAGCATACATAAGCCCCAACAATTTACTCCATCACCCTATCCTTATCCTAGTGGTTTCACATCATGATTCTTGGCCATATTAGTGTGTAATCCCCATTTATCCATATGATTGATTCTTCAAGTGTCACATGTTTTGTCTCACTACAAAAGCCATGAACCACCCCATCGATGTACATGGATGTTGATCCATGTCCTCTACATAATGTTTGTTGGAATACACCACGAGGATGAATCCATGACAATAATACCCCTTGTTGTCCCCCTTCATAGGACACATATACATGGGTCTGTCCCCAGTATGAATTTTAATCCATCCATCTGGTAAACATTCCATGTGATCCCCCCTAAGGATATACCAATCCGGTCCACTCTTATCAGTGTTTTGATCAGTTTGATCTATCTTCTCTAGAAATTAAACTCATGGAATACCCTGTGATAATCATGGGAATCTGAGGAAAACCAAGGATACATGAATCTTACATAAGCAACCCCACATCCAAAATGAGAAGCCTCAGGATTCTACGCCTTTTAGAATCCCATGGTGGAGGAAGAATATAGGTGTTCTAGTGTTTCATCATCAAGACATGTCCTTGATGCCTAAGCATGACTACTCTCCTAACTAAAGGTTGATGCCCTAACATAAACCTATGGAATGTCTAAGTGTAATTAGTGTAACTTACCCGCAACAATAAAGTTATGTCACCAAGAACTACTTTCAAAAACATCATCATAATCTATAAGGGATACATAGACTAAGCGAAAAATTCTAAGGAGGAATCAATGGTAGTAGGAATCAACAACCCATAATCTTGTTTAGATCATACTGAAGACCTCTTCGAAGAGGTGTTAGATGTCTCCCTCCTTTGGAAATTGAGAATGCAGAGTATAGTGGGAATGACACCAAATGCGTCCACACAAGCACTGTGGGTGCCCCCGGTAGAAAGTGTCGGAAACAATGTTACAACCAATATCCTCCTCTATTCCATCCCATAGGAAAATAAAACATCAAATGTGTGTAATTGTATACTACCTCCTCATCGAAGTGATTCATTTCATTTTTCATATCCACATTACAATGATGGTTATAATGATGAAATTATGGAATATATATGATTTTTATGATATTATTATGTTTCTTTAAATATTAATTATTATCTACTTTCATTCCATTTCATCCATCGAAACATGGAAACACCAATCGTGAATATGTACAATGTATCATCACCATAGAGTGATGTAAATAATTTTTCATCAATGACATATATGAATAGTTATAAAAGTTTATATAATGATTAAATATTTTAATAATTAAATAATAAACATTACGGTGATTATGTAACCATAATCAAGGTATAAGTACTATGACTACACAATTGAATCATGTAAGAAATGTGAGTTAGTTATTTCCTAGAAAAATGATTTTAATATATAATTTTTAATAGATGGGTGATAAGATTCTATAAGTAAATAATATATAGTAATTATTATATACCTATAATAGATGAAAAATAAATCTAAATATAGTAAAATGAACGTTTGAACATGTATGATGAAATAAAAGACTTGTTTTAAGGGATTTATGTTTCAATATAATATTAATTAGGATTGTTTAGACATGAATTTTAATTGAGGGAAATTACATGATCATTATCTGATAAACACATTTTCTTTTCTTATCTACTGGTTATATGTAAAATTGTTAACAAATTGTACCATTTTATTCTATTTTACAAGTAAAATAATTTGCAAAATTCTTTCAATTGAAATGGACATTAATTGCCCATTTAGTGGTGAGGGTTTTCTTCAACTACATGATTTAATTAAAATATTTTCCTAAATATTCATACTATAATCCAATTATTTTTTAAATTAATTTATACCCATGTTTAAAAAATGTTTTAAATGAATATTGTTTTCCGTTTTTGAAGGGGATAATTTTGAATATTCCTAAAAATTTAAACAAAATATTATTTATATCATAATTAATATGAATGTAATTTCAGTCCATCAGGAACATTAAATGTATTTAATATCAATTGAATAGTTTCAAATTTTATTTATGAAGAATAATTTTTCCCTAATATATTAAAAAAAATATATAATTTAAATATGTGGTTTCAAAATGAAGAAGTTATTTTCCTCAAGAAGTATTGTACTGGTATTTTAATGTCATTTTTTATCTATGATAAAATCATCTTATGTTACTTATAGTTTAATAAGGACATGATAAAATCATATCATACTTATACATGTAGATGTTTTATAATTATTAGGATGATATGTTTATATAATACATTTCCATTACATGGGATTTTCTATGCTAATATGATTAATGTTTTATGGTCTTATTGAATATATGTGATCAACATATGAATATGTGATGGGTGGTCCAAAAAATATGTATACCTACAAGACATTCGGTAAATATTAATCCTTTATCATCTCAAAGGGTACATGGGTGGTTATGCCAAAACCATAAAAAGTGTTACATCGGATCTAATCCAAATTTGGAAAATGTGTTTACACGGGAGTTTATCACAAGCCTGAAGAAGAAACATGGGTTGTAAACCCAATACTAACACATTATGAATTTAATGGTGGGTAGTCTAGATATAATATTTCTATGATTATTATTACACGACACTTAATTATACTCTTTTATTAATTGATCTTCTAAAATAATGATATGATCTCATGGCTCATTTATTATGATTATTTTTAGATCCATATCTTATTAACTACAATGATAAATGTCATGAATCATGACTATTATATATAAACTCTTAGGTATAATTTATAAATGATATGAACATATTCTTATTCCTTTATGATCAACTTATTGTTAATTATCAATGATATATTCCTTGTTTACCCTAATTGAGCATATGAGCTCACCCTTTATTATGAATATTTTTCCCAGACATATGAAGAGCCGTTTTATATATTATATTTATAATAGGTGTTATAGATGTGAATAATTAGTTAAAAGATAATATAAATATTTTATGTACCAGTTCATTATGTATCATAGTTTATAATCACACTAAACCTTTACTATTCATGAATGAATTTAATGATATGTAATGAATATTCGTCTAATAAGATATAGTATTTTTTGTATCAAATGTATGGGTTGTTATAGATTGTATAAGAGAAAGTTTTTGTTATTTATGGAAACATGGATGAGAAAAAATTAGTGATAATCCATAGGATATATCTAATTATAGGAATACATCCTATGTTAGATAGTAGATACTAAAAAGTGGATGTGGTTGTGGAACAGATTCACCTAATAGTAACAAATTTAAATGGGGAATATTGGGTATTAACTCAATAATTACTAGTGCATGATGAGTTGGCCTAATATTGTACACATATATAGACACATCTAGGTGTTATGTATAGGTTCATTCACATTTTCTTTATGAACCATTATTATGGATTTGAAAAGATAATGACAATGGATAACCTAGTTTCAATCTATAATTTATTCTAAGGAAATTAAGATGTCATTATTTAGAAATCATATGAATTATTTTAATGATTATATAATTTTCATTATGATTTTTATTTCTTATACTTTTTTTTGTTTTAGTAATTTTATTGAACCAAAAGGAACTATATTGAAACTGAATGTTATGGATAATGTAATTTTTTACCACATGAAAAACAAAACTTTATGGGTATTGGAATAAAAAATTTTGTTGTTATTATTACAAAATATTATCAATATATGAACCTTGTTAAAAATAAAAATGATTAAATGATGGAACAATGTTCTATTGAGTCCATAATAAGTATATATACACCTTATTTTACTGGGTCCTTTGATCCATTAGTTGGTGAGAAATGGATCCGTACTACTAAAAAGTTATTTTCTTATTCTTCAATGTTTGGATCATAATAAAATCTATTTTTTTATTCATCATGTGTATGTTGAAAAATATCAAAATTGGGATATAATCCAGAACACATGGAAATATGAATAAGTTAGGACTATATATTATAATTAGTTTGGAAGGTTGTTTTTTAAAAAGTAATTTTCTCATATATTCTTTATATTATAATGGTTAAATAAATCCTTATGAAAAATAACAAGAATGATTATTACTATAGTTCCTCTGGGGGAAACATTAACATTCATAGAATTTACAATTCTTATATTATGATTGTAGCGTAATTTAATATTGATATATTCTTGATTGTCTTAAAACCACATCCCTCAAAGGAATTATCCATAAGTGACTTCAGTAGATATGAAGAAATAATTTGATGTGATACAAAGAAAGATATAGATATTGGAGTTACCCATCAATCTCATGGTTCATATTGTGAAATAAAGATGGATTTAATAGTAAATCATAATAATAAAAACCATGGATAGAATAATATGAAACTTCTTTTATGGTCAAGGTAATAAATGATTTATGTGTATAAATGAAGGACACCAAGAAATAGAATTCCAAAGTGATGGAAATAAGTAATCTAATGTTAAAAATATCAATAAATCTCTATATAATTCACCATCCACACTTTCGTGTTTCAAATGTAAGGAATATGGAATGTTTGATAATGAGTTATTTAATCTAATGGTTAATGATAATGATTAACATCAAAAACATATTAATAATGAGGAGAAATGGAAATTACATGTGATAACTATAATTGATTTTGGGTAAAATCGATGAAGTGGTGACCTTTATACTTATCATAAACTCTATAACTAACAATGTATTACCTGAATCTAGATCTACCCACACTTTTATATTTGATGAATTTTATAAGGGAATCACAATACCATTCACATGATAAGAAGTTTAATTAGTAGTGAAAATTTATAATTGTATGATGATCGTATCTCAATTATATGTTTCCTCTATAATAGATGTTTATGGGAATGTGCATACTTTAAATATATCTATTCTCCCTATAGAATAATTAGTTGTTATTTTGAACATGGATTTGATTTATGTTTAAACACCCATTTTAATTACCAACTAATGGAAGTCACATTGGATTTTATAAACAACAATATGATACTTTTTATTCTTAAAAACATGTTTTATTTTAGAATTTGAGGAGTTCATGGAAGATTTGAGGAAAATCTAGGCTGAAACTAGGTCAAATTCAACCCAAAAATTTGGATTCACGAAAGTTAATCCTTTTTTAAATAAAAAAGGTTTACAAAGTTTATCGAATCATTGTGAAATATCATATTATGTGAATATGGTAACACTTTGGGAAACATTTTTATTGACATCCATGATGCCTATAAATCTCCCCTTAGGCTTCTTTAAAGGTAACATAACCATTAGACATCCAAAAAAATCATTGAATTCATAAAACATCAACTTTTGTAAGATAAAGTGGGTATAGATTATCTTAGGTAGACATATATTTAAAAAATAATCCCATGTTTACTTGATACCATAAGACAATAGTAGATATGAACTTTATTGGGTCAAGCACTCTATGCTAAAAGAAAATTATCCATTCCACTTAGGGTTTTTCTAGGCACACACCATTACAAAAACCATCCCCATGGGATCCAAAATATCATCCCAAGGTATAGAATATATGTTTCATGAAATACAAACCTTCTCAAATACCCCATAATTCTTGAAACCTAAAAACATTCTAAAACCATCCTCATGGGCCCTAACATAATACCTCATTTCTGAAATCATACCATCAAAATAGATAGTCACCCAAGGGACCTATACTAATTAAAAATTAATTTACATATTCCTTAAAATTCCTTGAAACTGCATTTATCAAACTCTTATGTTGAGGCCCTTTACTCTAAGAATTTTTTAGTAATCATTTATGCCTCTTTCTACTAATAATATGAACTCTAGTATAGGAAGCCCGACATATCGCCTCACCATGGAAGTTTTTATTCTATCTTCCATCCAAAAGCACCCATGTTGTAGACACATAAGACCTAAGGGTGGAAGTATAATGGGAATATTATTACATTTCTTTATTATATTGGATAGTGATGTATTTTATCTCCTAATTGGAAATGTTTTCCATGGTTATATGTCCCACTAAATCCATTATGGAAGACATCATACTACAAAGTAACCAAAATACTAATCATAAGATTTTAAACTATATAATTGTATCCTCAGATAATTAATTCAAATTATAGCTCTCCCATATGTGATTAATAATGAATGTAACATGAATGAATTTCATGGGATGATAACTTACCATCTAGGTAGCCTCTATGAATAATCCCCACAATAATCATTATTTTACTCCTTCTATGTATTAATCATCCTTACATAATGATGTTAATCATCATGGATATGTTTTGTCACATGACCTTAAATAGTGCACACTATCTACGTGGGTTTTGAACCATGTCTCCTAATATGTTACATAGGATGCCACAAACTTTTATTCATGATACGTCAACACCACCATTAAATGTTTCTATTTATATATATGAGGGATTAACTCCAATGTGTGACCATTTCCCCTAAGAACAAACCCAACCTCAACACCCAAACATAAGGTACCCATTAGACCCCAGCATCCATATATGACTCTAAACCATGCCCTAACTGGTGTGGGAAAATAGTATATGGGCTTTCCCTAAATGAATTTAGATTTTTTACTAGTATGTTCCCTACATAAATTAAACTTATGAACATTATATTAGAACAAGATGTTAAAATTTTGAACAACATATCTACAAAATACATTAAACATGTGAAGAACCTACCCTTAATAGTTATTAAACATGTGGCCAACCAATCCCTACAATATGTATAACATGTGAGAAACATTTCCCCACATGAAATTAAATTTCTGACAAACTGATTGACACAATATATTAACATTTTGATCTATATGTCTCTATAATATTTTAAACATGTGACCAAAATATCCCTAACATTTGTTAAAAATGTTCCTGACCTTTCCCCACATGATGCTAAAAATGTGACCAACCTTTCCCCAAAATACCTTAATCCCCTAACTCCTCTTAATTAATATCAATTCATAAATTATGAATCATATATAGGATTCCCTAGGAATCAACCCTAGGATTACTCATGTCCTTAATGTATGCTACATCATAGAGGATATGGTTTGATTGGTATATACACCCAAGATTCCTTGCACATTATATTCCCTCAACTTCAAATAAGTAATACTTTAACATATACCCAACATGATGAAGACTCTCATAATCCTCAGAATATACAAACCAAAGGTAGTTACCCTTATAGGATAGAATGAATCTTAGTTAACCAGTATCCATCTCAAGATGAAGATATAAATTAGATTCTATAACATGTATTATATTTTATAGGGAGACCAATACTATGAGATGAAGTCCAATGATAAATCCATGGTAGGAACATATGACTTCTAAACCTCATATTTTGATCATGGAGATGACATAATCATAAATTATAGTATAGTATACTCAAATTTGTAAATAAGGAATGTATATATTACACCAATGGGATATATTTGACTATCCAAAAGATATAAAACACTCCATATTAGAAAAAATTGAGTGAATACCAAACCTGATGTGCATCCCTGGTTGAAATAATTGGAAAAAAATAGTAAACCCTACATGATCTGTTCTCCTAAAATTGAGAGAGGATGATGATCAATTGGAATAATAGGTCATAAGAGATCATTGTAATGAATCCCTTATATTTCTATGGGATATGATAATTAGTGTAGGGAAAGTTGGGAATTCCCTTGATCTGACATGTACTGATGGTTCGCCTAATGTATATCCAAAAGGACAGAAGTTATGTGAAATCATTAGTGACCCACTAACAACAGTCATGTGTGTAAAAGGAATAATACTTCAACAGTCTTATACAATTATTCTTTGACAACTATAATGGACACTGGTCCACTAGATCTATGGCACACTCACACCATATCTACCTCTATGTTCACTCAATAGAGGGCCATAAACACCATTATTCATTGATATGAGTAGAAAGGTTTCACCCTTACCAAGGATATAGCCTTGAAGGACCTGGAATCTGTGGACCCATTCTTTTCTCACCACCCCCAAGGGTATCATAGGGGAAAATCTCCCTAGATCATAATTGTGAACAGTTTTGATACCCTCTCCCCAAAATGCACTAACAACTCCAACACATATATCAAGTATGTATGGGACGATTGAGTATTACATATAGTTTCTGATACAAAATTATTGTCTATGATTCCCCAACCACTAAACTCCATTAAAATTTTTGGGAGGCCCCACAATCTTATGAATTGTTTTATCATGTCATTGAGCTTCCTGCCCCAGTCAGGAAATCTAGAAACTATGTTGCGGGTAGGCCGTCAACCCTAACCAAAATGATGCCTCTATGATAGATCCAGTGTCCCCTTAGACCATTGAAATTCCTCCTACTATCACAGATACAACATGGGGTCATAACCCCACTCAAATGGGATCAATACTCCAATAAAAAGGATCTTTGGGTCGAATCTACCTTTTGCAGTCATCATCGGTGACTGTCATGGGCCACCCCATAAAAAAGTACTCCAACGTGGGGGATTTCATCAAGATATCATTAGCTGACATGAAGGCACTACAGATTTTGGAGACTTTACATACCCATTATTTTCATAATAATGTTGTATGATTGATAAATACCATTACATTCAGACATGCAGTGCTATTTGTAATGCACATGGAAGAAATTATCACATCCCTCCTGGGATCACACATAGAGAACCACCACACCAAAAAATAATGATCTTTGGGGAAACTTATATCACTATTTACCACTCAGAGTCCAATATAATTGAAAACATCATCTAAATTACTATACCATCGTCATCAGAGTTAGGGGTAAGAGACTACTGTTTGAGGCTAGCCATTCATAATACATAGAACCAAAATGTCCTTATTTCTGATCCTTTCAATGGGGCGCGCGCATCCATCCATGGGGAGAACGCGCTTCTTGTTACCCCCACATTCCCGCTTTCCAATGGTGGGCGAAATTCGTTCCTTGTTCTGGGAAGTATGCTCCTTGATCGAAACCGGGATGATGGGATGTCGGTTCTTACTTCCATGGATTCCTCCTCGGAGATCGTCACCTAGTTTGGGTCTCCCTCATAGATTTAAGATGGGTTCGTGAAGCTCATTCCCTGCGCCATATCTACATGGACTCCAGTTAATTATGCTGCTTCCGTTGAGATTCTCCAAGGGGTCTTGTCAGGGAAGCAACCTTTGGTGAGGATAATGGTCACGTTGGGGTGTCGTTAGCATGTCTGTCTTCCGTCCCTTATCATAGGGCTTCTCGAGGGCGCGGAAGCCCGAGGCATCCCACATCGAACGTAGGGAATGTGTACCATCTGAGGTTTTCCTCAGCTTCCCATGTTTAACATGGGGTATTCCGCGAGTTTAACGTCTTGCGGAGATAGATCGGGTTGAAGGACCCCTATGGGGAACACCGATGTTGGGTCCAGCATGTGGGTGGCTTCCCAGATTTCATGGAGTGGGATGGGGTGGCATGATCTCACCAGGAAGTGGCGGCCCGGGTAAGGATCAGGATGGATGGTGTAGTGACGGGCTTGAACCTCGTGGAGGCTTCCTACATATCGCCATGGAAGGGAATCAATGTATGCGTAGTTCGGTGGTACGTCCTGTGATAATGAACGCATGGATTGGATCCTGGAGGAGGTAGGATCTCCGGGCTAGGGCATGAGCTTCCCGAGGCATGTGGGCTCAGGGGGGAAATCAGGATGAGACGTGGGTGTGAGACATGGGGATTACGCTCTGAGATGGCCCAAGAGGGGGAATACAGTTTAATGTCATGCAGGACAAGATACAGTTTAATGTCATGCGGGACGAGATACAGTTTAACGTCATGCGGAACGGAATACCGTTTAACGTCATGCGAGATGAGGTATTTGGGGCTTACACTCTGAGGAGGCCCATGATGGGTATGGGTATTACACTCTGAGGTGACCCATGGTGGTCAGGGAACCGACATGGAGAGGTCGGGACGACCGGGTGTTGGTCTTGAACCTCATGGAGGTTTCCTACGTACCATGCTTTACCACGGATCAAAGTCCATGTAGTTCACTGGGATGGGGCATACGCTCTGAGGAGGCCCACGGTGGTGTCATGGTCGATGCATGCTCTAAGCCCACATGAGTCATGCTCGGTGTGAGAAACAAGAGGCAGCAGGGACCAGACGATCACGTCGCAAAGGGTGCGTCCGTGAGAAGCGGAATGGGGCTTACGCATTGAGCGGACCAAATAGGAAGTAGGGGCTTACGCATGGTTAGCGGCCCTTGGTGTCGAGGCTTACTCCTGGGTGGAGGCCATTGGTGCGACAAAGCATAGTGGGAAAAGGACTCCATTGGCCTTCGCAGGGGGAAGCAGAGATTCATGGGTGCAACCGTCCGTTGATAGGATAGGGGCTTACGCTCTGAGGCGGCCCTTCCCCCACAGAAAAACGCCACTCCGACAATAAGGATTTCATTCCATGGGAGGATGATTCCATTCCCGTGGAGATGAGTGGGCGTAAAGAATGCCCAAGATGGGGGGGGACCCTGCGTGCGAAGCATGGGGTCGAACCACAGTTTAATATCCTGTGTTAAGGACGAGGTGCTCAGCAATTTAACATTCTGCAGCTTGGAAGAGGTGGGTTCTCTCCACACCCCTAGGGCTTACATGCCCAATTCCCTCTAACCCTTGTGGGAGGGAAGGCATCGGCAAGGCCGTAATGAAGGGGGCCGTTGGGCGAACCATTGAGGGGTCCACGTTAGTGTGGCTATGCGAAGAAGCAATAGCCGTTAGCGTGTCTATGCGGAGAAGCATAAGGAAAAGAAATGCAATGGGAAACACCACCCAAAGGACCTTGAAGTTATTTCACACGAGCCTGGAAGTCCGTACGGGAAGACAACTCATGGCGCGCATGCCCGGCAGGGGAGACATCAGGTGCCGACACAGAGAGGCAGCCAGGGGGCGTCAAGGTGAAGGGCCTAGAGTTTTGTGCGCAAAGAGAAGGTTTGGGTGAAAAACACCATGATGGCGTGCAATTGGAGCCAGGGGATTGCGCGCGAAGAGGGAATTGCGCACAGGGTATTGCACGCATGGAAGGGGATTGCGCGCACTGGACACGGATTGCGCGCATGGAAGGAACCCAGAGGAGGGGGAAAATTCACTTAAGCTGGTGGAGTTGCGCGCGAAGGCGAACCCCGGGGCAAGGTTGAGTGAAAAGGGGAATTACCTGGAAGTCATATTGCGTGCGGGGTAGTTGCATTTCACGCATGAGAGCCGATCTGAATTCGGTAACCCCAAAACCGTTCGGGGTCCTCGCCTATATATAGGCATCAGCCGGTGCAGAATCCAAGTGGCGCGCGAAATCTTCCGTGTCGGGAGCCGTCGGCGTGAAAATCTTGCCATGAAGAACTGGGGCGCACAAATATTGTGCGCCTCATCGGCTAGATTACGCGAATCCCTGGAATACTTCGCACGCACAATAATATTTCGCACGGATCCTCTTTTATTTGGCGCACCACTTCCCAGGCCTCCGGATCGGGCCTCTGATTCTGAATATGACTTCGCTTTGTCATTCCGAAACTTCCTCCGGGAGTTATATTCTTTTTCGGTGTCTACAAATTCCCCCCCCCCCCCTTGGAATTTGATCAGTGAGAGGTCTCAACGATCAGATTCTGAGGGAAATGCTAAAACACTGAAGTGCTGAGTCTCCTGGGCAAGTTGCGCGCAAAACTCCAACGGGGCACGCAAAACGAAGGACTTGTGCGGATTCCTCTTTCAGCACGGCGCAGAACCCTGGCCTCGCATATAAAAAGTGGCACTGGGTCCTAGATCCGTACTTCATCTTTTTCTGCGTGATAGGCTTAACGCTCTCATGCGCGAAATTTCTCCCGCGGCTACACGTAAAAATGCTCTGGCAGTGCGGAATTCCTTCTGAATTTCGGCCGTGTTTTCACGCCTGCTTGGGATATTCCGTGCTTAACGTGCTAATTGCACGCCCATCTCCAGTATTTCGTGCAACTCCTTCAGATTTCGCGCAACACTCTCTGATTCTGTGCACTGCATCCTGATTTCCCGCAACTCCCGAAAAAAATTCGAGATGGCCGCAAACCGAGTTGATGAGGGGGAATCCACTGCTCATAGGACAGAAATGGAAGCTAACGAGGAGGTTTATGACACCAAGGTGATTGTATCCAACAACCTGACCTTGTTTAATCTGCTGACTACGGCCCGGAAGACGTATCCCCTATCTGACAATCTCCCACTCTGGAACTTTGGCATCCTGGAGGAGGTGCCTTTGCCAGGCTTCGAGGTGGACACGCCGAGGTCATGGGTGACTCGGGAGGATGAGCTTCCTCGCTACAACATCACCAACAACGACCATACTACCCGGGAAAACAGACATATGGACGTATATTTCCTAAACCCGTGGACTAGGACCATTACCGGGGAGGAACCTATCGCAAGGAATTCTCCGGCCCTCTACGTGAGCACGTTCCGTTAGAGCGTCCCAGATGACACGAAGGGCTGGCTAAAGGATTGGGACCTACGGTCAAGGGGAAACTTCACCAGCAAATGGGCCTGGGCATTCTGGTTTCACCATACCTTTGACTAGTTCTGGGATGAACTGCGGTATATCGGCCTGTTCGAGGCTGTATGGACATCACAGTTCCACTACCACCATCAACTTGAACTCGGGCCAGAGCTATTCACCCGGTGGTCTCCTGACACCAATGCATTCCAACTTCATCATGGGGAATTCGGCATCAGTCTCTGGGACATTCACTGCATTGGAGGTATCCCACTGGAGGGATACCAATATGACGAGTTCGTTCCACCAAAGAACACCTGGGGAGACAGGTCGCGGACGCCTATGCTGACGTGGAACCTATTGGAGCTGACCAAAGAGAGGCTGGGGGTCAAGGCATTCCTGAAGGACATTGCCTACAAGGGTTAGTTTAGCATGTTCCTTGACAAGGATCTGGCTGTCAAGATGTCGGGACGGGGTAAACGGTGCCCAACCGCGGCTCAGAGGGGCAGGTACAGGTCATACTGGAGGACCCTAGAGGTAGGGCAATACCAATCATGGGGATATCGCAACATCGAGGCCCGAGACCCGAACGTCCAGTATACCGGGTTCCTTGCCGCCTTCCTGAGCGGGTGGCTTCTGCCGGTGCGAGACGCGAGGATGGGCGTCCATCCAGCAACACTGGTAACAGCGGGTACCATGGCCTCTAACAAACGGTTCAACTTGGGCGTCCCCATACTGGCCAAGCTGTATGCCATCCTGGGAAGCATATCATGAGGGGGGTTTCCTCGGAGATTATGTGGTCCATTCAAGATTTTCCATGGCTGGGTGGTGGCTCATCTCGGTGGCTATACTTTCCCAAATGTTGTTCTTCCTCCGGGAAATGGTCTGCGAATTCCCTTGCTAAACATCCCAGGGGTGGCGCCGATGATTCTCAATGAGGAGGGCGTGAGAATCCGCAATGGCAACCATGCCAACATCAACATCATCCCGTTCTCCACCCCAGTCGGCCAGATGGTGGACAACGGGCGAGGCTCTCTGGAACAGCAAGAATATTTCCAGAGCATTCGGGGCGGGGTGCTCATGGCTCGGATCGACGGGAAGGTGATCTGTAAGCCATACGTGCCATTTCGATTCGCCAGGCAGTTCGAGTGCCTCCAACGAATGCCGAAGAAGGTATTCACAGCTGTCTGGCAGGAGAAGAATCCATGCATCCTGTTCCAGATGTGGTTGATGTTTACCACCTTCGGCTCTGGCGATGTCGTTACTCTTCCTTCCACCGGGGTCGATGCCGGCCTAGCAATCGAGTATGCCGAACACTGTACCATCGCGTACCCTGAGGTTCTTTTACGCAAGAGAGTCCGGAAACTCGAGGTTACTCGCGCGGAAACCGGGCGACGGGAAAAAAGGCAAGGTGCCGCCGGAAGGGGGGAATCAAAGGTGCGTCAGGCAGTGAGGCCTGCGCAGGCCAGGACATCCACAGCGGGAACATCACATAGTGCCTCCACATCCTCGTTACCCATGGGGGGATCGCATGAGGTGGCCAGGGAACTGCCTGGGAAGTAGATAAGATGCCTGCTCGAACCTTCCCAAGATGCAATTCTCCCAGCACTGTGGTCGTCCTGGATGACCCTGCGGCAATTGTTGAGCATTGAAGACATCTGGAAAAAGATAATGCAAAACGGGATCCAACAGCCAGAGGTCAGGCTCGTTCGAATTACCGACCGAGTAAACATCCATCGGACGTATGCTTATCTAACAGCCATGGACACATACGCACACCAAAGGGGTCAGCGTGTGGAGCCAACTTTCCTAGTGAAAGTGATTCTCAGCCAAGAGCATGATCCGGAAGTGATGCCACCGGGAGAAGACGACACTGACGAGGAGTCAGAGGGAGAGGAGGAAACCGGAGAAGACGAAGGAGAAGGAGATGATGAAGAAAAAGGAGAATCCGAAGGTGAGGGGTCGCAAGGGGTGACCTACCAAGGGAGTCTCCGAGTGAGTGGCGAGATTTTCATCTCTGTTCTCGACATAACCGAGATACTTGAGGTCTGTCTCTATCTTCATTCATTTTCCTTATTCATCTATTCTCCTTTTCAACTTCAAACCCATTTCCCTACCTCATTTAGGCGTATCTGAGTGTTGATCAGGTGTCCCCACCAGAGGAGGTAGGAGAGGAACCAGTGGGACATGATGGGGGTCCTACGCCCATCATTGAATTAACAAGCGCAGAGGGGTCTCCCCTTACGGCGGCTCCTGCAGCGACAGGAACACTGGAGACCGACGCTCTGGATTCCCGTATGTCTCACGCTTCACGACTGGCGCTTGGTGTCAAAAGATCCCAACTGACTAGCGTACGCCTTACGTAGTGATCTCAACATTGGAGGCTCGTCAGGCTGCGGAGCCCTGGACGTCCGTGAGGGGACCAGTGGAGGACATACCACCTAATCTAGAACATTCTCCCTACACTGAGTCGGCCCCGACAATTGATGGGCAGGGGGCGGCGGACATCAGCGGTGTTATTCCTGAGGTGAGGTCAGAATCTGATGGAGGCATCGTCTCTTCTGGGGCGAGAGAAGAAAGTCTCTCGGACGTCGAGGATCCTATTCCTCACAAAGGTGTCCCTGTGGCGGATCCTGCTTCCGATCTGCTGGCTGCATTCCCTATATACCGACCCGCTGACCATGAGGAGATAGATGACTCAGACTCAGTGGCAGCTGAGGAGAGACGGATGACAGGGCGCAAAGGGTGGAAGTGTACCCAGCGCTTTCTCAGACAGCCCTAGTTGGATTGGCTGAGGCGGATGGGATCACACCAGACCTGGCTATGCTTCCTATGCACCAGAGGGGCCGACGCTCAGCGCCTTCATCTAACAGTCCATGATTACATGGTCGAGAAGATACGCGAGAGCAGCCGGTGCACCGACGTTGCCCAGTGCCGAGAAGGATCGACATGTGCCCAAACATTGCTGAGGGAGGAGCGGGAAGTCTAGCACCTCAAAGGGTAGGTGTCAGATAAAGAGACCTTCATCGCAACTTGCTCTGAGCTTGTGGAGCAGCTGACGGCCTAGCTGGCTTACGCGTAGGAACAACTGATGGAGGCGAGTCACCAGATGACCGTACTTTGAACCGAGTGGGAGCATGCACAAGCTAGGGTTGGCGAGATACGCTCTGTGGTGGCTGATGAGGAGAGAGTCTTCAAGGATCGGGAAGTGGTCCTGGAGGATACCAACCAAAGGGTAGTAGTGCTAGAAAGATCGTTTCAGCACGCTGATCCCTAAGGGATTTGTTTTGTCCATGTCATAAACTTCTTTCTTTTACTGATCCTTATCTCAATCCAATACATGGCCAAATCCATTCATTTTTACCCTTGGTTTAATATGCTCAACCATCATTCTGAAACGAATAAAAACTCATCCCTAGGCTCCTATGGGTCGCACCCAATGAGAGAAGCAAAGGATGCTCGTGATATCATTTCGTCCAACTTTGGGGCATTGACCTAGCATCAAGCATCTGAGATTGGGCCTGGATTTCTTGAGGAGACCTCAGACCGATTGATCTATCAACCTCTCAATGTGCTCTAACACGCGAGTAGGGAAATGCCGGGGGCATTGAAATCCATCCGAACATAGGGAGATGGAGAGGAAGGGTGAATCACGCTTCCCAAATTCGGAACACGATGGGGCGCAACGATGGAGGATAGCTGTCAACCGTGGCGGAAACATAGAATCCATATCATGTTGTCCTGAAATGGGGACAATAAATGAGGGCTGACCACTAACCATGTTCACAACATGGGGCCTAACTCAAATATCGTCAGTCAGTTTTCCAGAACGTTGGCCTAGGACAGTAGGCGGACTATAGGTATATCATCCATATTGCTACAATAGGCAGACCAAAGGTCTATCATCCATATTTCTACAATAGGCGGACCATAGTCTATCATCCACACTGTTAGGAGGTCTCGTCAAACATGACCAGTCCTCCATAACGTTGGCCCCGGATAGTAGGCGGACAATAGGTCTATCATCCATACTGTTAGGGATTCCCGTCAAACATGACCAGTCCTCCAGAACGTTAGCCCAGGACAGTAGGTGGACCATAGGTCTATCATCCATACTGTTAGGGGTCCCATCAAACATGACCAGTCCTCTGGAACATTGGCCCAGGACAGTAGGCAGACCATAGGTCTATCATCTATAATGTTAGGGGGTCCCGTCAAACATGACCAGTCCTCCGGAACGTTGGCCCAGGACAGTAGGCGGACCATAGGTCTGTCATCCATACTGTTAGGGGGTCCCTTCAAACATGAAGGGAAATGAGGATCCGAATAAGGGGGCACACAAAGCGTGGAAGGTGGAGTGGTGGTTTGTTCGAATAGAGTCCATCACTCCCGAAATTGCGCCACCGTGGCGAAGGCGCATTAGGCGGACATACCGACCTGATCATGGGTCATCCCAATTTCCAGGAAGGACCTCTTTGGCGAGAGAACCGACGCTTCCCATTATTACCATGGGGCATCCTGAACTTATTCAGGGTAGATGTCCCGATTACACCACTTCCCATGAAGTCGGGCCGAGGGGCCGACAATGAGGAGGGACGGGGTTTGGTAATCCCTGGGGATGGACCCAAAACGAAATGTTCGGGAGTTCCTACGTATCTGATTAGTATGAGAATCAATCCGCCTATAGTTATTGAAGCACAATTTAATGTCATGTTGGACAAAATTTAGTTTAACGTCATGCGGGACGGACATATCTCATCTGGGGATAGGCACGACATGGTGAGTAACCTGACGTGAATGAAGAAATAATCTCGCCCCACACCGTACAATCCCACAAGAGAGAGCGAGTCGTAGAAATACAAAGAAATTATCTTAGTTTTAGTTCTTAGAACATGGACTAAAGGAGAAGGGGAATGAGAGACACATGGTAAAGTAGCTGCAAAACCCAACGTGAATGGGGCAAAGCCCTGCTTACTATGTGCTCCTAGGAACACATTTAGGCCAAGAGGCCAAACGCGAAAATTTAGGCTGGGCCTGTGGGGATGTTCCCAGGAGCTCCTACATATCTCACAAGGATTAGAATAAATCTATACGTAGTTCTTGAAAGGCAGCATGGCGCGATGGGGCACCTGCGCAAAGGAGTCGTGCGGGTCTAGCCCTCAGACCAAAAGAAGTGGCATTTGATATATCTTGTTTTTTCTTAAAGGTAAATGGTTTTTCTTTTATGGGGTGACTGGCCAATGGTGGAAATTCATGGTGTCTCCACAATAATCAAGCCATAATAAGCGTTAACAAGTGGAATGGTAATCGACCAATACCTAGCGTGATGTCCCCCATGGGGAGGTCACCACAATGCAGTGCCATTTCTCGTTGTGCGGCCAGGACGATATCATCACAGTTTAAGGTCATATGGTTTGGACCAACATCACAATTTATGGTCGTATGGTTTAGACCAAGAGCACAGTTTAAGGTCGTATGTCTTGGACCGATAGCACAGTTTATGGTTGTATGGCTTGGAATGACAGTACAGTTTAAGGTCGTATGGCTTGGACTCACATCACAGTTTAAGGTCTTTTGGCTTGGACTGAGGGGAACACGCACGATGTGATACCATCACTGCGCGCGGTTCCGATAGAGTAACCTCGGGCCAAGGGGCCGACGAGGGTCCGACCATCAGGAGGGGGACAATAGATGCTAGCACCCAGCCGTGTTGGGCCCAAAACGCAATGTCAAGGTGACTCCTCATTTCTCATGGGGATGATGGTCAAGCTTCACAAAACCTATAAAGAAGAAACCCAAGCACATACTCTAGCGCTCAGATTTCGGGAGCCTCGAGAGACACCGTTACGCAGTTTGGTCTGTCTAACGTGTGGGGATGTACTGAGGGTTAGTATAAGGAGTGTCAAGATTCCACCTTGACACGGTGGCGCGGAACATAATGTGAATCATGCTACCAATATTCAGGGCCTGGGGAAGACGGCGTGACGACTAAGGACTACTGCTGACTACGTTTGCAACACAGCATCCTATCGCATTAGCCATGGGGACAAACAAATGAACATTAACTGCTGACTGTATTCGCAATGAGGGATTTGTATCAATTTGTTGTCTGAAACTCTCGGGGGCGTTGGCCCGTGACATTAGGAGAGCCCGTGGGCGTTGTATCAAGGCCATTCTTGGTGGGGTCCCTCTGGGTGTGAAGGATGATGGGGGCCCGAATGAAGGGGAAAACGAAGCTTGCAAAGTGGGTGGAACTTGCCTAAGTCGAATCTGACACTCCAGGTTCTAGACCAGAGCACTCTGAACACATTAGCAGACCACTGGAAAGGGTCAAAGGGCTCAGTCTGAGAGCGGCCAAAAGATGGCGGATCCCTGAGAAAAGGGGGGGGGGGCATAATGCCAAACACCCTAGCAACCGGGAGATCGTGGGATCTCCTAAGAGATGGGGTTGGACCTGACATCTAGCTATTCAGGAGGTCCTACGTATCCCATTAGTATGGGAATCAAGCCATACATCATTCTAGATGGCACATTTTAATGTCATGGGGAACATGACATTGGAGGGATAATCCTGAGGACAGGGTGCACATGGTGCAGCTATTGAAAACCCGACGTGAATGAGGACATAATCCCATACCACGCCCCATGATCCTATGGTCAAGGTCTCAAAGGATAGATATATGCGATAGCGGACCTCAAGCTGGACCCAAAGATGAAAGGTCTAGGTGATCCTAGGGTTGGACCCGAGATGAAATGTCTGGGCATTCCTACGTATCTCATTAGGATGAGAATCAAGCCATATGTAGTTCTTGAAACATAGTTTAACGTCATGTAGGACGAAATACGGATCTTAGTTTTAGGTATTAGATGTCGAACCTAGTGTAGTTTAAGGTCGTGCGAGACCATACAGTTTAAGGTCGTATAGGACCATAGAGCCCAAATGTAGGGAAAAGTGCAGTTTAAGGTCATGATGGACTGGGTTTAGTTTAAGGTCATGCAAGATCAAAAGAGGATCTTAGTTTTAGGTCATAGAACTCGGACCAAGTGCAGTTTAAGGTCATGTGGGACCATAGAGCCTAAATGTGGGGCAAAATTTATTTTATGGTCATGCTGGACTGGCTGCAGTTTAAGGTCATGAAGGACCAAAAGAGGATCTTAGTTTTAGGTCTTAGAACTCGGACCTGGTGTAGTTTAAGGTCGTGCGGGACCATAGAGCCCAAATGTGGGGAAAAATGCAGTTTAAGGTCATGTTGGACCGGGTGCAGTTTAAGGTCATGTAGGACCAAAATAAGAGCTTAGTTTTAAGTCTTAGAACTCGGACCCGGTGCAGTTTCAGGTCGTATGGGACCATAGAGCCCAAATGTAGGGGAAAATGCAGTGTAAGGTCATGCTGGACCGGGTTTAGTTTTAGGTCATGTAGGACTAAAATAATATCTTAGTTTTAGGTCTTAGAACTCAGACCCGGTGCAGTTTAAGGTCGTGCAGGACCATAGAGCCCAAATGTATGGTAAAATGCAGTGTAAGGTCATGTTGGACTGGGTGCAGTTTAAGGTCATGCAGGACCAAAAGAGGATCATTGTCTTAGGTCTTATAACTTGGCCCCTTGACACTCTGGAAAAATACCGTTTGAAGAACCTGGCATTGGTGGGAGGAGTGACATGCTCACCATTCATAGTCACCAAAGAATACATGCCATTGGGATAGACCTTATGGACAATAAAAGGCCCCTCCCACTTGGGCTCTAACTTGGGTGGTTTCCTTCCGGGAATCATTGGCGCTCTGAGAGCCAGCACCATGTCACCTAGCAGGAAGGAGCAGAGGCGAACCTTCTTTTTGAAAGCTCGAGCCATCCTGCTCAGATGCATTTCCAAGTTATGTAATGCACGAAGCCCACCTCCTTCATGTGCTTCTAATTCGGCTAGACGGATTTTCGAAACTCTATCTGGCGCTTGCTGGTCGTAGACCGCTGTGCGCAATGAGGGAAGCTGGATCTCGATGGGAAGGATGGCCTCAGCTCCGTATACCAGGGAATACAGAGTCACCTAGGTGGAGTTATGAGTCGTCATCCTATAATCCCAGAGGGCATTGGGGAGCTTGTCCGACCAACTTTTCTTGTTATGACCAACCATTTTTTCTAGAATGTTAGAGAGGGATTTGTTAAATGCCTCAATCTGTCCATTCGCCTACGCATGATAGCAGGAGGTGTGGTTAGAGCGAATGTTGTACTTGGCATACAATTTCATCAGCTCGGACGCTTGGAAGTTGGTTCTGTTATCCATGAGGATAGCATGAGGTAGTCCAAACCAGTGGATGATATTGGGGCTCACAAAGTCAGCGATGGAACAGGCCTTTACTTCCCTGAGTGGGTTTTCCACTTTCCCACTTTGAGTAGAAATCCGTAGAGGTTAAGATGAACCGGCACTGGCGGGCCGTCGCCTACGGGTAAGGCCCTACGACATCCAACCCCCAGACTGCAAAGGGCCAAGAATACTTGGTACTATGGAGAGGCTCCGGTGATCGATGCACATAGTTAGCATTAACATGGAACACATGACACCTCTTGGAATACTCGATGCAGTCATGGATCATGGAGGGCCAGAAGAACCCCAACCTCCGAATCTGGTTAGACAACTGCGACACGACCTGGTGGGCGCCACAAGAACCAGCGTGCACTTCTTGCATGACATGTGGGATCTCGACTCCTTGAAGAAAATGGAGGAGAACTCCATAAAACCCGCACTTGTAAATAAGCTACTCACGGCTGGGAACGCTTTGAAGGGTGAACTGTGGCACGCGGCGTCGAATTCTTTCTCACTCGGCTTGGTCCAGTGGAAGATTTTCGTGCCAGAGATATTCAACCAAGGGCTTCCTCCAGTCAAGAACTTTCTCGATCACCACGCCTGAAGCCCCTGAGGGTCCTGACGTAGGGGAACCAGTGGTGAGATGGTTCACTCGCGGCCCACAATCACCCTCTTGAATAACAGGAGCAATGACTCTCTGGTGCACCACGTGGATGATTAGGTCATCCTATTCAGGCTCCACAAGTGATGCGGCCAGGCTGGCCAAAGAATCTTCTCGACTGTTCTGTGACCGGGGAACGTGAACGACATCTGGCCGGGAGGGGAACTTAGCCATTAGACAGAGGGTGCACTCCAGCAACGGCATGAGTTCTGGCTTTCTGATAGCATAGTCACCATTGAACTGCTTGATGACTAGCTCAGAGTCCCCTTTTACATACAGATGGGGTACGTTAACCTCCAGATCCAACTCGAGGCCAGTGATGAGGGAATGATATTCTGCCTCATTGTTGGTGCAGCCTTCTAACAACAGGAATTAATATGGCAGAACGGCTTGCTCTGGGGTGATGAAGAAGATACCCAATACAACTTTGTTAAGCTTAGGATCGTTGAGCCTTCTACCGGTGGGGCTTTGGGAGGCGTCTTCAAAGTGCATCTTCCATCATGGAATGGCGTGATCGAATGAGAGGATTTCCTCATCAGGAAAGCCTAGATCCAGTGGCTGGTCCGCAGAGGTTGGGTGGGAAGCTAAGAAGTCTACCAACGCCTGTCCTTTGACGGCCTTCTGAGGTATGAACCTGATGTCTAACTGCTGGAGGATAACTTCCTAGCGTGCCAATCGGACGGTCAACATAGGTCTGTTGAGGATGTATTTCAACGGGTCTACCCGAGAGACCAACTGTACCTCATGGTGCTGCAAGTAGTGCCACAATTTCTGTACGGCAAATACGAGCGCCAGGCAGCTCTTCTCGACGGGAGAATATCTAATTTCCGCATTGAGGAGCATGCGGCTGAGGTAGTAGAGGCTATTATCTGTTCCCTCGCTGTTCTTCTGGGCGAGAAGGGCGCCAAGGGATCACTTTAGGGCGGTCACGTAAAGGACCAGCGGCTTTCTGGGAATGGGTGGCATCAGGACCGGAGGTCGAAGCAGATACTGCATGATTTCCTCAAAAGCGATCTAACACTCTTTGTCCCACCCATAGGCGGCACCTTTCTTCATTATCTAAGAAAAGGTCTTACAATTTTTAGATAGATTTGAAATGAATCGGTGTATATAGGCTAAGTGGAATTTGAGGCCTCGAAGCTCCAAAATATTATTCGAGGGAGGCATCTGACTGATGGCCTTGATCTTCTCTGGGTCGATCTCGATGCCTCGAAACCTCACAATGAAGACCAGAAACTTTCGGGAGGTGACCCCGACGGCACACTTCAACGGGATCATCTTCAAGTGGTGAGAACGGAAGAAGCCGAACACTTTATCAAGGTCTTTGAGATGGTCCTGGTGCTGATGATATTTAACCACCAGGTCTTCTACGTAGCACTCCACTAGTGTCCTGAGAATCGGCTTGAATATGCGGTGCATAGCCCATTGTAGGTGTCACCCACATTCTTCAGGCCGAAGGGCATAACCCGGTAGCAGAGAGTACACTGGGGGGCCCTGAAGGTAGTGAACTCTTCATCCTCAGGGGCCATCCGGATCTGGTTTTACCCAGAGTACCCATCCATGAAGGAGAGGGCTTGGAACCCGGCCGTTGCATCGATCAACAGCTCCGCCACAGGAAGGGGAAAGTCATCCTTCAGACAGTGGCGATTAAGATCGCGGAAATCGATGTAGACCCTGATCTGCCCGTTCATTTTCCTGACTGGCACAATTATGGTTAGCCACCTGGGGTACTGGACTTCCGTGATGAAGTTGGCCTTGATGAGCGTATCAACATCGGCCTCAACCATGTCACCATGAGAGGGGTGCATTTTTCTGGGAGGCTGCTTAAACCCGCGATGGTTTGCTGGGAGGCCAAGGCGGGGGACGGCTACCTGGGGATCTAGTACCGGCAACTCGTCATAACTCCTAGAAAACACATCACGGTGCTATCTAAGGAAGTCTATGTACTGTTTCCCTTCCTCAAGGGGCATAGCGGCACTGACCAATGTGGGTCTCGGGTCCGCCTCACTACCGAGGTTCACCTGCACTAACTCGTCGACCGTGGTGGAGACGCCCTCCTCAAAGGCTGTTGGAGCATCTTCCATGTCCTCCTCTCTGCCTGTGGAAGGATTGTCCACAGGGGAAGACGTTTCGGGGTAGCTAGACCCTGATGGGGAGCTGGCACTGGCTTGGGTGGTGTAGGTCATCACGATGGGAGACTCATGCACCGCAGAGACCATGGAGAAGAAGGCGGTTGATCCAATCCCATCTAACCTTCGGACCAAGGGGACACGCTTTATGACATCAAAGTAGTGGTGACGCGTTGGCTTGATCCGTCGATTCCGGCTTGGCGAAACAGACACGTATGACATACTGTCGTTTCCATGAGCCCAACATCCTGATATCGTACAGGGGTAGGAGGCTCGGGGATCACCAGAGCCTAGTTGGTGTAAGAGTACATGGTGATTTCTCACCTTCGCTTATACGCGGAAATATGCCTTCCTCTAGTAGCCGAGACAACAAAACACTCTCCCATATTGGGGGTCGTGGCCTCCAACTGATGGATTGGGAATACATATGTGTCATCCAAACCTGCCCAGGGATCACTCGTGACAGCGGCAGGCTCGACCTCACCTGCTAGGATCTGCTTGTCCTTGCTCTTGTAATAGTCAGCGTCCAGGTAATGGGATCCAGAAGAGTCAAATGGAGATGAATCTCCTTGGAGCACGCCCACTCAAGCCTTAAGGGAGTATTTGAGGCACTGATGATATGATGAGGGGATCGCTACGTGAAGGTGGATCCACGACCTTCCCATCAACGCGTTGTAGGCGGTGTCCTGAGAGACAACCATGAATTTGGTATTGTAAATTAGGCCGCCGAACTGGGTCTTCAAATGAATCTTTCCGTGTGGAGTTTGCTCGGTCCTGTCATACCCATGAATCCTGAGGTCGGATGGAGATAAATCATCCTCAGAAAACCCTAGTTTCCACAGTGTCCGAGTTGGGATCAGGTTAATCCCATAACCTGTGTCGAAAAGATAGCGACGGACTTCCACGCCATTGAACTGGACGATGATGTACAGTGGGCGGATGTGCCCCTGTATGGGAAGGTCTTCACCTTCAGTGGAAAACAAGATAACCGCATGAAATTCGGCGTCCTAAATCACCTCGGTGTGGAAGGCTTCTGCGGCCGCTACCTCCATTTAAAATTGGAGGGGGATCCTTAGAGCCTCAGCGAGTGCCTCATGCAATTCAGACGACAGGCGAAGGGCCTCAAGGATGGAAAGCCTTGCCGGAATTCCGGCCAGGTGCTTCAGAACATCATACATTCGATCCAAATGCGAGCTTCTACTTACAGGAGGTCGCTCTGCGATTGGGGGCATGACGGGCCCTGCTGGTGGGACTGGTGACTAACTGGTACTAGGCACGTCCCGATGTTGACTATCTGAATCCTGGGAGGTAGAAATCGTGCTAGGACCGAGAGGCTGTAGTCGGCCGGTGGTAGGGCAGGGCTGGTTGCGACACGGACGAGGTGGTTCCGATCGGTCCAACAACACAAATAGTGGTGGAAGATAACCTGTTGACACCGAGTGAGGGAGCCACGAGTGCTGCTCTCTGTACCGGGCTTGCTGCCTGGTCTCGGTAGTGTGCACGGCCTGACTGGAGGTGATGACCGCCGTGCCCCAGCAATTTACGTAGCCACGGTTCCGCTGAAGTCGGCGATGGCTGGGGACATTGGGGAGGTCCACCTGGCGTTTCTCATCATAGAGAGTCAAATAGGGATTTACCAATTCTACGGTGTTAACTGAAGCGTACCCCGGGCTTTCACTCGAGGAGTCATCCACTACCGGACGAGGTCTCGGAGGGATCCCCATTTATGGGGGCATGAAATCACCAAGCGTGCGGGAAGATGACGGAAACGGTAGGGTGCATTATTTCTTCTTATGCCACCGCTTGCTCTTCTGGGAAGAGGTAGGCTGGGACGACGATGCCAAATCGGTGCTCGCAGACTCTAAGGGATCTGGATGACTGAGGCTGGCACGGATGATGCCATGGGCACGGGCGACCGTCATGCGGGCCATCCAGTCGTTATACTTTCAGGACCCCCAGTCGGAAACCTGTTCTCACTTATCCTCGTTGTCACTTCTGCCATCTGATATCACGAAGACACCCACCACCTGTGCCGAGGCTGGCCCCAACCCGACTATGTTGTTGTCAATCTAGTCATGGAGCCAATCATTGAACACATAGCATCGCTGGATGGTGTGTCCTAGGATATGGTGATAAGGGTAGTAGTTAGGGTGATCGGTGAGACACACCTCTTCTGGTTTCCGACACTCAGGCAGTCGCACGATCCTCTTCTCCAAGGCGCTATGGAAATAACCGTGGACCTGGGCCTCTCCAAACGAGTAAGTCTGATTCCTTCCGTATAGAAAGGGGGCTCTTGGGGGTTGACCATGACCAGGGGACAGAGGATCAGGCCGAGGAGGCGGAGCCATATTATCTTGCCTAGGTGGTGGTGGTGCGTTACGCAGAGGCGCCTACCGATTTTGAGGTAGTTGCTGCTGGGCTGGAGGCTGTGCCCGTGGGGGTGGATCCCTATGATCCTGCTGAGATGGACTTACTGGTAGAAACTCTAGATGTATGGGGGCCTCTATCTGGGCTACAGCAGCGGCCTCGGCTCTAGCAGCTCTCCTTATAGAGATTACAGGAGGCAGCGGGTGTGCCTGACCAGCCTGTCGCAGGGCTTCTTCGAGGCGTTGATCCTTGTCCGAGAAGTTCCAGAACCCTATAGGGTAATTCTGTGTGATCATAGAAGGAACCAACTCTACCTGGACTTTCCCTAAAAACATCTTTAGTAATTTCTCCTGAGTAAGTGGCATGTCAAGGGAGTATGTGAGCCCCTTCCACCTGGAGACGAAGTCCGCGAGTCGCTCGTCGGGCCTTTTTTGCACCTGAAGAGGTCTGCAATGTTCGTCTTCGGGTTGTGTAACTGAATTGGTAGAGAAATTGCTGGCGAAGGTCCTCCCAGCTAGTCATAGATCCAACAGGGTGCTGGCTGTACCAAACAGATGTTGTTCCTTCCAGTGTCTAAAAAAGCAACGGAGCTTAGCATCCTCCTGTTGCGCCGGAGTCCCTAATATAGGCCCACACCCCAAGTTGAAGTGGGCCAATTGTTGTGGTGGGTATTCGGTCCCGTTAAAAGGGGAGAAATTGGGGTTCCAAAATCCCAAAGGGGCCGGAATATCATCCAACCATGTTGGGTATGGCTTGTCGTCCGGTAGGATTGCCACCTGCCGAGTTTCCAGGGCCTCCATGCGGGCGATGAGTACTTCCATCAGATCATCCGGATGCGGATTCCTGTCCTGACGGGGATCTCTAACCACAAGCACGTTGCCAGGATCTTCGATATGGTAATCACGCTCAGCAACTCGCGGGGCGGCTGGCGGAGCGACTCTCAGGGCGGCAGGAGGAAACTGAGCAGGGTCCCCAAGGTGGTCCTGCCGCTCGGGAGGGTTCGGCGAAACATATCGCGCCCTCTTTCCATGGGTTCCAGCGTCTCCCCTGTTGGAGAACACAACATGTTCACAGTTTCCCGGGGGAATCTCAGCAAGGGCTAGGTGCTCCTGCCCCTACTGCCCCGGTCTAGGGTTATCGTAGTCAGGCTGCCGCTCTGCAATGCGTTCGGCCAAGAGCTCATCAACCAGCCTCCTTTGCTCAGCAAACTGTTGGCGTAGCATGGCCTTCTCGGGATCTTCCTCTACCTTCTGCACCGAGGCATACGGGTCGACGAGTTTGACAGACCCGACGAGCTCTTTACCCTTGCCGATGTTTCGGCTCAGTGTCAGTGCCTCCGTGGGTACATGGAGACCTAGGAGGCTCCTCTGTTGGCGAGTAATCCTCCCAGATGAGTCCAGTAGCAGCTTGTTCTCAGAGGTTGAGTCCCCATCGAGGGGCTCCACACGGTTTCCCTCATCTGAAAGGTCACCCATGTTGACTTCCACTGCCCTTGGCGACGTTCCTTTAGGGCCGCCCAGTGAATCGGGTTGTCGGCGGATCGCACAGAAAAGAAGAGTAGTATACTTCCCCCATCCGCGGATGTGCGCGTTGGGGGTGGATTCCTCAATAACTTTGTAGAGTACTTGAAAACTCTGGACACATTGTTTCTAGGGGTCACAGTGGTGGCCTTGTGACTCGGGGTGCCGAACCGTAGGGAGTGATACTAGGTCGACCCGACGACACTACTCACCGATATCCTCGAGGTGCGCTTGGCTCCCGGGATAAGTTACTAGCTGATGGCGAAGACGGGATGAGTCACCCAAAGGGTCTAGCAGAAGCATTCATATGCTCCCAGGGTGAGTGACTCTGGGACATCAAAATCTGATCCTGCGACCAGCCAAAACATCTCAGGGAGGTGGCCCACTGCAAGGACGGTCCAGAAGCTCCATGACTCTAGTTCGGGGTCCAGACCTTGCTACCTCTACTCGTTCTTCGAGGATAGTTGGGGAACTGGAAATGGCACCGAGGCAGGCCGTCGGGCCGGTGGGCTGGCCGGCGGGGAATACAGTTAACAGGCCGATTGGCCGCCGATCCCTGAGTCATCCTCCAGGGGTTGTAGTGCCCTGGAAGCCACGTCACGATAGGATGGACCACCGAAGGGGCCTCCTGTCATAGAGTCATTTCTTGCTAAAGGTGTGTCACTTCACGGCTCTTCCGTCGGTCCCCAGAAAAGTTCTCCACCCTCCCTGACAGGGGCGGAAGGTGCTTCCGGGGAGGCCATTGGAAACTACGAGTTTTACCCCTGGGGGTACGCCAAGTCCTCATCCTCCTGGATATACCTTTGGAGGGAGGAGGGAATCATATGGATCTCGCATTATGGGAGTACGAGACTGACGTGCCGCATCCCCATTCCTACCCTCAACTCGAAGTGTTGGGGGGAAGGTTCCATCGTTGAGTCATACTCCGCCTCAGAATCCGAGAAACGTACTGGTCTAACTTCCGTCCAGACTCCCCTGACATTCCTCTTACGACGACCATGCCAAGCCTTCCTTCCCCTCGGTGGCTCCTCAGGGTAAGGATGATTTCCGTCAAGGAGTCCCCTGACCGCAATAGAGCTGGGGAAGAGGGGACTGAAGGCCGGGGTGTGGGACGCACTAGGACAGATGTCGAAAGGGACACGTGGATGACCTCTATGTGAGTGAGAGACTTGATACGCAATGGCTCTATACTTGCGACCGACAGAAGGGGGAGTGACCTCATACCTGTTGCAGTGGGCACTGGAAAGAGTCATACCCAGGGCATAGCCGTCGTGAAGAAGCCTTCGGCTTTCCAGATCAGTGGCACGGAATGAGCCTTCAGGGTGGGTGGCAGTACTGGGTATTGGTCCGCGGTGGCCATTTCCAGTGCCCGTGACCGGGAGATTCGACCCAACTTGCCTGTAGGGCGGTCAGGGTTTCGATCCAAATCGGGCATGTGGCTGCCCCTGCTCGACATGTGCGAGGGTCTGGTAATAGGAGTCAGCAGTGGATCGGGCCCCACTGGTTGCTGATGTTGGTGCCCCAGGACGGTCATTCTCTTCCCCTCGCGCCCGACGCTGGCGTCAAGTCATATGGGTCGGAACCAGTGGTGCGGGCATGAAGATTGCCTGCTCCTCGGCCCAGGGAGCCGGGCGGCGGCGTCGACACAGCCTGGAGGGGTTTTTGCCGTTAACCCATGGGATGGGTCTCCGATCGGGCGGACCCAGACATCCCCCACCTCATTGGCGTAGGGGAGGGATGTTTCAAGGCACTCCGGGGATAGGCTCTCGAAGCGGTTGAACGTCGGAGTGGGGAGCGACGGCTCCCTGCACATCCCTCGGGGGTGGTGATGGTAGTGAGGCGCGGCCGCCTCTAGATCCAAACGGGCCATGCCCCTGGTGGGGATGATCCCTTCCTCGTTGTAACTACAAACCAGGTCTTTAATCACCCTCCGTTGGATGATTTCTGATGGGTAGAGGGGGTGTGAGCGCCCAGCTGCTACGGCGGCCGATGTTGAAGTGACTACGGAAAAAGTGGGACCACGCTGGGTAGCCGTGTCGGTACTGCCCGTGCCCATACGCTGGTGTTCAGGTGGCGATCGGGTACCAGATGTAGTGATCTGATTCCTGGAAGTATGGATATGAACTCATTAGCATCAACAGGAAAAGAGAACAATAACCAAGCCTAGCGTCATTCCGTCTTCCGTGGCTGGCGAGAGGGATCCACGCTGACGACATCACAGAACAGAGCGGTCAACATCCTGGAGGCCTCGACCCCTGGTGGGTTTCACGTCCCAGTGAGGGTTACCCAGACCTGGTGACATGCTAATCTTCCAACACCCTGAATGCTACCACTCTCCATATTGAGGAGAAGATCTTCACGTCGGGTTCACCATTTTATCATTTCCGATGCTTTCGCCGGGGTGTGTGCATCCATTCGTGCGGAGACCACACTGCTTGTTACCCCGAATTCCCGCTTTCCAAAGGCGGGCGGCATCCGTTCCTTGTTCAGGGACATCTGCTCCTTGATCGAAACTGGGATTATGGGATGTCAGTTCTTCCATCCGTGGACTCCTCCCCGGAGCATGTCACCTTGTCAGGGTCTCTCTCATAGATTTAAGACGTGTTCATGAAGCTCATTCTCGTCGCCATATCTACATGGAAGCCAATTAATTATGCTTCTTCCATAGAGATGCTCCAAGGGGTCTTGTCAGGGTAGAAACCTTCGGTGAGGAGAATGGTCACGTTGGGGTGTCGTTAGCATTTCTGTCTTCTGTCCCTTATCACAGGGCTTCTCGAGGGTGTGGATGCTCGAGGCATCCCACATCGAACACATGGAATGTGTACCATCTGAGTTTTTCCTCATCTTCCCATGTTTAACATGGGGTATTCCAGGATTTTAACATCTTGTAGAGACGGATCGGGTTGAAGGACCCCTAGGGGGAACACTGATGTTGGGTCCAGCACGTGGGCGGCTTCCCAGATGTCATGGAGTGGGATGGGGTGGCATGACCTCACAAGGATGTGGCGGATCGGGTAAGGATCAGGATGGATTGTGGAGTGAAAGACATGAACCTCGTGGAGGCTTCCTACGTATCCCCATGGCAGTGAATCAATGTCCGCATAGTTCGGTGGTACGGTGGGACACCTGGAAATGTGACCCATGAGAATGAACGCATGGATTGGATCCCGGAGGAGGTAGGATCTCCGGGATAGGGCATGAGCTTCCCGAGGCACGTGGGCTTAGGAGGGAAGTCAGGATGAGAAGTGGGTGTGAGACATGGGGCTTATGCTCTGAGACATCCCAAGAGGGGGAATACAGTTTAACGTCATACGGGACAAGATACAGTTTAAAGTCATGCGCGACGAGATATAGTTTAACGTCATGCGGGACGGGATACACTTTAACGTCATTCGGGATGAGAGATTTGGGGCTTACGCTCTAAGGAGGCCCATGATGGGTATGGGTATTACGCTCTAAGGCGACCCATGGTGGTTAGGGAACTGACTTAGAGAGGTCGGGACGACCGGGTGGTGGGCTTGAACCTCGTGGAGTCTTCCTACGTACCATGCGTTAGCATGGATCAAAGTCCACGTAGTTCGCTGGGATGGGGCTTACGCTCTGAGGCGGCCCATGGGGGTGTCATGGTCGATACACGCTCTAAGA
Source organism: Viscum album (assembly GCA_963277665.1). NCBI lineage: Eukaryota > Viridiplantae > Streptophyta > Magnoliopsida > Santalales > Viscaceae > Viscum > Viscum album. Next base: position 1,333,681,572 of record OY728138.1, read on the forward strand.
CCACGTGAGTCATGCTTGGTGTGAGAAACAAGAGGCAGCAGGGACTAGAAGATCACGTCACAAAGGGTGCATCCATGAGAAGCGGAATGGGGCTTACGCGTTGAGCGGCCCAAATAGGAAGCAGGGGCTTGCGCGTGGTAAGCAACCCTTGGTGTTGGGGCTTACTCTAGGGTGGAGGCCCGTGGTGCGACAAAGCACAGTGGGAAAAGGACTCCACTGGCCTTGGAAGGGGGAAGCACGGAGATTTATGGGTGCAACCATCCGTTGAGAGGTTAGGGGCTTACGCATAGAGGCGGCCCTTCCCCCGCGGACAAATGCCACTCCGACAAGGAGGATCTCATTCCATACAAGGAAGAGTCCATTCCCGTGGAGACGAGTGGGCGTAAATAATTCCCGAGCTGGGGGGACCCTGCGTGCGAAGCATGGGGTCGGACCACAGTTTAATGTCATGTGTTAAGGACGAGGTGCTCAGTAGTTTAACGTCCTGCAGCTTGGAAGAGGTGGGTTCTCTCCACACCCCTAGGGCTTACATGCCCAATGCCCTCTACCCCTTGTGGGAGGGAAGGAATCGGCAAGGCCGTAATGAAGGGGGGCCGAAGGGCGAACCATTGAGGGGTCCACATTAGTGTGGCTCTGCGAAGAAGCAATAACTGTTAGCGTGCCTATGCAGATAAGTATAAGGAAAAGCAACGCAACGGGAAACACCGCCCAAGAGACCTTGAAGTTACATCACATTATCCTGGAAGGCCATATGGGAAAACAACACATGGCGCGCATGCCCGGCAGGGGAGACATCAGGTGCCGGCGCAGAGAGGCAGCCAAGGGGCGTCAAGGTGAAGGGACCTGGGTTTTGCGCGCAAAGAGAAGGATTGCGTGAAAAACACCGGGATGGCGCGCAATTGGAGCCATGGGATTGCACATGGAGAGGGAATTGCGCGTAGGGTATTGCACACATGGAAGGGGATTGCATGCACTGGACACGAATTGCGCCCAAAGAAGGAACCCGAAGGAGGGGGCAAATTCACTTAAGCTGGTGGAGTAGCTCGCGAAGGCGAATCCCGGGGCAATGTTGCGCAAAAAGGGGAATTACCTGGAAGTCATATTGCGCGCGGGGGGAGTCGAATTGCATGCACGAGAGGCGATCCTAATTCCAAACCCCCCCCCCCCCCATACCGTTCGGGGTCACTGCCAATTTATAGGCATCGGCCAGTATGGAATCCAGTCAGCGCGCAAAAGCTTCCGTGTCCGGAGCCGTCGGCGCGCAAATATTGCACGCCTCATCGGCTCTATTACCCAAATCCCGGGAATACTTCGCGTGCACAAAAATATTTCGCGCGAATCCTCCTTTATTTCGCGCACCACTTCCCGGGCCTCCGGATCAGGCCTCTGATTCCGAATATGACTTCGCTTCGTCATTCCGAAACTTCCTCTGGGAGTTACAGACTTTTTCGGTGTCTACAGTCCTTAGATACCTCTACACAAAAATCATGTGGATGAAATCTTATATTCAATCTAGGAAATTTTCTGGGAACAACATATTCCACCTTCAAATTTTATTCACTATACCTCCACTATGGATGTAAGAGATATACATTAGTTTGAATTTCAACCCATTGATAAAGGTGATCACTCTAATGAGGTGTTAGGTCATGACCAATTTCTTTGTTTGTGAGATACCATGGATAACCCATCCTACATGGATATGAAATTGAAGTTGGATCTATCCCCAAAATATTTCCCATCATACTAAGGATTAATGAATCATGTGATGCCTCTATTTTCCAAAGATATTCAATATAGTAGTCCCACTTCATTTCCACCCCCACATTTATGTTCATCATAGATTGGATCTTTGGTGATCAAGAATAGGATACCCCACCAGGAATTGATTAAGAGTTGGAAAGCTCATGGAATATTTTTTCCACTGACCATCTATAATTCATGTTTTGGACACCTGTAACATTGCATTACATTATCCTAGAGCACCTCATAGAGAACCACCAAGAATGTCACTTCCAAAATATATGGGGGACGTTCTGTCAACTCTACGACTGCCACCTAACCGATCCTAGGAGACAAAAGTACCCTGATTATATTCATCAATCATACTGGAATGTAAATAATGTTTCATCATTGGTATCTAGATACCATGATTCTTATGAATACAGATAGAAAATCTAGTGGACCAATTCTAGAAGCCTCACAAGACTCCCAAAAATTACCCAGGAGAAACCTTCACATATAAAAAGTAGGGGTAGGGGTAGTATAATGCCCTTAAATTCAGTCATCTTTCACATTGACCATAAGAAAACATGGATAATCATACCAATGATGAAATAATTTCATCTCGAACATACACTATCTTGATTTTCACTATGATTAATCCTCTTAATGATCAAAGCAATTAGGAAAATGGCATAGGGTTTGACGGAAAGAAACCACCTGGATGGGGGGAAAACATAACATGTAGACCCTTCAATATGTGCATTCACCTCCCACTACCACAAATCAGGCCTTTAACAATTCTATAAAAAGGGATTTATAATAACTATAGAAGTGATGATAATTTAAGTGATGTTAAAGGGTTATCATTAATAGTGATCATAAAAATCCCATCTAAAGTCCCCCATTAAGAGTTCAAAAAATTGATGATAAAGGGGGGCCTTTATCAAAAAAAATATTAGTGCTAATAAAGGTTCCTTTATCAGTTTTTTTTGGTTTTTTGTTAAAGGAAACCTTTAACAGTGCTAAAAAAGAATCAATAAATTTCTCACTGATAAATGAAAAAAATGTGTATATATATTTCACCCCCTCCCCCCATATCAGTTCTTCCCACATCCCTTCCCCCATTATCAGTGTGTCCCCCAGCCCATTATTATTTCTTTAGATGATCCCACCCCCAGTGCATGCCCCTACATCTAGTGGGTTTCAAACCTAATACCTCAGTCTTATACACAAGCTCCTTTTACACAGCAGCTCCTTTTACACACTATTATATTGTGTTTCATTGCATTTATGATATATATATATATTTAAATATATTTCATTATATTTTGTTATCCTTATATTTATAAATATTTATATAAATATTTTTAAATATAGTAAACTATTTTTAAAATCAAAAATTTATTTTTATAATTTTTTTAAAAAATAGATATTAACTCTAAAAACCATGTAACAAAAAAGACGTTCTGAGACTTGGAAAACCCAAAAACCACTTAAAAAATTAAATGATCATAAATTCTGATCTAGGAGTCAATTATATCTTCAAAAATATTCAAATAGAATATCATGAAAGGATATTCAGTATTAATTTTGGTATAGGGAGAACAAACATTATGATCAGAAGTTATAGCCATTTGAATTTTATGAAACTGTGGTCGGTGACAAATAAAAATTAGTTTTGGAGGCCTTCTAGGCTTTTTGGGGTTTAAAAACATGAAAATATTGTAGACCAAATTTTTAGACCCTTTATTGAATATATTTCATCACATGCTTTGATTTTATATTTGCTAGATCCCAAACATACACTTGGATCCAAAGTTATGATTATTTGATGTATGAGTTTTATTTCTGACATTTTGGAAAATATAATATATTTTATCCTTTTAATTATCATATGACATAAATATCATATGGTTTATATGATTTCATAATCTTAGGTTTGAATGTTTTAGAATCTAAAACAGACTCTCTGATCGAATGTTAAGATTTTTTTTTTGTTTTCACTGTTTTTAGGGGGTTTAAGGATTTTTCACATTTGATGGCCTTTCAAACATCCATAAATTCTGAATTAGATATCTGTTTTGGATTTAACACGTATCAAATTGAATTTTACAGTGATACATACACCTTAGTGACCCATGAGATCCCTCAATCAACGCTATTGTGCAAAAAAACACATATTTCCTCCCAACCAACATAACTTTTTCTACAACTGTCCATTAATGAAATATTTCTTTTAAATATAAGATTTATTATTACTCGTAAAAATTCATTGATAATAAAGGGTATTTATATGCGCTAATAAAAAATAAATGACAAAGACTACCATTTTATCCACACTTTTTTAGAAGCACTAACCCCCCAATTATCAACAATCTTTTTGAAGTGCTGAAAACTTCCCATTTATCCATGATTTTTTACTCCCTCTTTTAAAGACCCCCATTAATAGTGCTAAAAACTATTTCTAACACCCCCATTTAAGAATTATTTTTCTAGCACTATGAGAGGAGGTTTTAGAGAACTTTTGGTGAGCGCGGTTTAAACCCTTCCAATAGATAAACTTAGTTTCGTAGTAGTGTCTCTGCTAAGATTGAAATTAAACCTCTTAAGTCACACTAAGAATCCACTTCACCCTAATCATTAACATCTAGGCTAGGGTAAGGGTATCCAAAAACTCATAGTACTATATAAATATACACTAGAAAAAAATTCACAAACTAGAATGGCTAATTTTCACTAGGAGAACGAGGGATACAAGAGTGTTACTTCTGAACTCATTATCAAGTAATGTTAGGACTGCAGAAGCATCATACGGGACCCCCCCTTTTTCTGAGTATCCTATTATCCTTGTCCAAATACATACATCTAAGGTGGTTGGTCCTATACTACCAATAAGGATAGAATTAGGAGGTCACAAAAAATTATTGAGATAAAATCTATCTACCCCTCCTAAACAGTAATACCTCCCACATTCGGTCCCTGATCATTTAACAACGCAAGCTAGTAGGTAGTTAATATCATTAGTGACTACCAACCCTCACCCCGATGATGTAACAACTAATCTTGTTTCCCATCTTGAGGCTTTTATGAAGCAGAAATCCATAATCCTGTTAGAAAGAAATTTTTATCTGGATTGGTTGGATCAGGTTCATCCATCCCTCGACTTTGATATTCCAGGTTATACTGGATTTAATGTTATTATAGATCCACTTTCATTTGGAATAACCCATTTTCCCTAGGATCTATAATTTACTAGGAATATATCCATAGGTATTTACTCTATCAGTTTATCTATATCATGTGAAAAAGCATCATCGCTAACCTCTTCAAGTGTAGAAAAACGCATAATGAAAATGTTTCTAACTTCATTTCCCGAATTAATTGAATAACATACTCGATAAATTTATTTATTTCTTAAGAATATAAACTGTGTGTGTGTATAATTTTCTAGATGATCTAGTATATTCCCTCATAACCCTAAGATATCTTGTTGGATATGAAGAATTAACTAAAACAACTTAGTTCCTAGTAGAAGACTTTTAGTAGACCAATAAGTAGTCATGACTATTCTGATTCAATATCCTATGTGAAATCTGGTAAATTCATAAATAACCACTTATCTATATGGTCAGTCTCTTCAACTAGTGTGCCTTTTGAAAAAAATTTATGATAGACCCGGATAACTACAGCCTCATCATGAGAATGATTCCTAAGCCCCACATCATTGTAAGACCTCTCGGTTTACATTCACTGGATAAAAAAATATAGTCTACTCCTTCAAGAATGTGCTGGTTTTAGGATTAACATTATATGAAATGAAGATGAATATTATAATGTTCTTAGAATATATGAGACCTTAGGAGGAAAATATGAAAACAATGTTTACTACGGTCCATACCATAAGTTCCTAAAACATATAATTTTGAATTATTCCATATTCAAAGATTGAATTTAGGACTAAGTAGACCATGACCTAGTTGAGTTGGAAAATGTATCAATATATGTAAAACATTTCCCTGTCATACTTTATAATTATGAAGAGTACAAAAATGAATATTATAAGGTCTCTAGACATGGTATATATATGTAAAACTATTTTCTACCATATAATATAGTCACTCACACCAATTTAATTATGATTCCTACAAAAGTAAACAATACCCCTTATGTCGTCACATCTACATAGACCTCCTCATTGGAATCACATCCTTGAAAAAGTCATAAAAATATCTAATTATACTAGGCTTATCTCGGACTCCCCCTAGTTCCAAAAACAAACTAAAATTTATATAGATTGACATATCCCAAATTAGGAGAAGCCCTAAGAATTTCATGTTTCCATTAGTATTCCACTAAAAAATAATAAGAATATGCATCTCCCAGTGAAGTTTAGATAGTGGATCATTTTGCAGTAATAAATGATGAGGATCATCATGTAGACAATTCAGGTAGATTTTACTAGTGCTGGTGAGGAATAGGTTCTCATTATGATATTAGGAAAAACACCCAAGATAAATCTTCATTGAATAATATTCATGTCACAAAAAACAAGATTTTAAGCCTATCATAAGGCATAATTGGCACAATACTCGCTTCCTACATCTCTAGGTACACCCCTTTAACTGACCATATTGGTTTATAGTGTAGATCAAACATAGTATCCAAGATCTCATACACATCAATGCAAGACCCGATTTATGCCTTGTAGTTCCTATCATAAGTCACCCATTCAATAGCGGAATACGTCATGCACCAGTAAGGCCCGAACACTTTAACCAAATATACCAACTATGTTGTTTAAATGAGGTGACCCATAATAAGTATAAATATTATACTAAATTGAATATAAAATATTTAAATAACCTCACCATTATACCAGTATGGATCTCCATCCATGATGCACTATGCCTATCTAAGGATTTGTGTGAGTCCCACATCAAGGACCTAATGACACCTCTCTATTTAGAGACTAAGATAGTTGTCATTGAGTCTAGTCATGTAGATGAGGATTAGTACTAAGATTGATAGTAAATCATATCCTTCTCTTAGGAATATGATTTTGGTACCATTCTGGGGACTGTTTTCCCACTATTTGTCATGGTCTAATTCAATAGAGTGGAATTCCATCATTTCCTGGTGGACATAAGCACTGAGATCCATCTCCTCTCAACCCAATCACTCAAAAAACTATGAATCATGTTAGTATATGTGATCCTATATATCATAATAATCCAGTGGGATGAAAAGAATTAGAGTAATATATAATGAAATATCCATTAAGGGACCTAGTTCTATAACCTAGAATAAAAAAATGATTCTTGGTTTTCTCACTAGACACTACCTAAAATGACTTAATAGGAAGTCACAAGTTTCATATGCACGTGTTTTTCCTATATTCATGTCATCATTTCTTTAAATACTCTCGCAATGGTTGAGTAAGGGTTCTCCCGACTGATTTCATGACTATAAAATCATTTGAATACTAGTACCTAGATTAAAGGTAATACAATAGCGAGGAGAAGAAGCTTTATACATATGATGTTGTAAAAATCAACCCACAGAATGATATGATTGATACATCAGTATATCTATTGGAATATTTTAAAGGTATATTTGTCCTTCACATACAATAATAGAAAACCAACAACCTCATATCCCAGGAATAATTTTATAGTCCTCAAGATGATGGAAATCACATAGATCACATTGTATTCATACATATGGTAAGAATAGTTGAAGAGAAAAGAGCCAACCCATACTGTAAAACAAGAAGACCGGCCCTTCTATATTAACCTATAATACTACTTCATGTTCCATTGAAAAAGGATAACAAAATGGAGTTCAACATGAAATCAGCTCTTTGATTTTAGTTGGGGATATCATGTTTGGAAACCATGTTGGAAAAACTCATCATCTTTCATTTCCATGGTCTCTAAATAGAAACAATCCCTCATTAAGGATTTCATCCCCACCAATATAGACCATATTTCCACTACATAGTGTTTAAATCTAATGAAATTGCCTCTATTGTTTGGCCCTAATTTTTTAGATGATGAAGAGGACATGGATTACACCACTCCAACCATTGAAGAGGGAGTATTTTCTACTATCGATGAGTTAACCAAATTGAATCTCACCATTGAGGAAGATCAAGGCCATAATTGATCATCATAGTCAATTATTTAGAGGATTAGTAGAAATATGTGGTTTTCATAAAGCAACACCATGATGTGTTTACCAATATCTACAACAAAATGAAAGGGATTAATCTTAGCTTTTTTCATCCCCTTTTTCTCCCTGTGGGCCACTATAGGTTCCAATATTTTCCAAGGAAGATGAATCCTCCCTCATTTCAATGGTTGAGCTAAATGTCAATTTCATTATCAACCCATATTCATCAGTGAGGTTTAGAAACTGATGTGGCTATCAAAAGCATTCTGTGATAAAAATAATAATTGGTAGATCATATTCATTATCGACTTCTATGATTTCAACCTCCTACTTTAAAATGATAATTTTCCCCTTGAAGTGGTATAGCTTATATAATTGATGTTATAATGGGTTTATAAGACCTAATCATCATGGGTGGATACTCCAGATATAATTAAATCAAGATGTCCCCTAGGGATAAATAACCCACTACCTTCATATTTCCTTAAGGGCCATTCGACTACTAAGAGATTTTTTTGTATTAAGAATTATTGAGCTACCAACCAATCCTTCGTAAACCACATATTCAAGCCACACCTCATGAAATTTGTTGACTAATAAAAGGAAGATTTGGTGGTTAAATCCATCCAAAATCAAAACCATCTCAATGACCATGATAAATTTTTTTACTCCATGTACTCCAATTAGATGAAGATTAATCCACTGAAATGTGTATTTTGGGTTTCCTCTAGAAAGCTCCTTAGAATAAATATCAGATATAAAGGCATCCAATTTCATCATGATAAGATTAATTCAATCATCATGATTCCTCTATCATGTATCCTTTTGGGGTTTTTATACCTCCTTGGATATCTAGCTTATATCTAGTGATTTGTTCTGAATATGGCTGGAAATTTTAATCTATTATGAAATAGAATAAAAAATGAATCATCTATCAGGGGGATGATGATTTCCAAAACACATTTGAGGAAATCAATATGTATTTTATACATCCCTTTTTCAGAATTACACCCATCAAAGGGAATAATATAGTCCTTTATATGACCACCCTAGAATATTCCCTTGGATCCTTTATAACATATAATAACAATGAGTACAATGAAAATAGCTGGTATTATCTATATTATATACTCCACAACATAGAGACAATATTTTACCTCATCGAGAATAGTTGTGTTACGGTGGTCTTTATTGTTCAAAATTACTAAAACTACCTATAGATCCATGAGATACTACTGTTATCCCACAGAAATCAACATAAGTAAATCCTCAAATGCACCATGCTAATAGGGCGATTATTCAGTGGGTGGTGGTATTAAATCAATATGAAACTATTTTTTTCTAGAAAAAAGTTTTCCAAGGAAATAAACTGGAAGATTTCCGAGTCACGCATTCAACATCGAGGAATGTCCCCTAGTCATCGACTTCCCAGATGAGTCCATCCTCTACAATGGTCAAACCATTCTATGATTGAATATTTTTATTGGTGGTTCCTCCCACAGTCTGATTGAGAGATGTCTTAGCAACCCTACACAGAACTCAGTGGGCCTTAATATAATCTTCATCACTCCCACATAGTCCATTTTTTGGTACTCAATCCTGTTGTTGGATGTTTTCATTAATAATAATTTTTATAATATATTTCTTATAACATGCCTCCATTTGGAAGTCAATATTGATCTCCCACAAGTTCATGTTAAGGTAGAATCTGACTAAGTCATTAAGAAACTAATTAGTGGTTATTTATTTGGGAAATAATAACCTGTATCTTTTCTAGAGTATATATGTATGTTGATAACCCAGTTCCCATTATAGTAAAAGGTGACTCATGTTCCCTAATCACAGAATGATGATTCCTTGGAAATCCAAGTTATATCCATTAAATATCCCAATCATGATGACCTCTTCATTTGTGAATTAGATTAGAGGGTCAAATTCCTGGTCACTTCTATTGGTGGATATCAATTGGTAAATCTAATTTACATTTGAACTTCAGCAACTAATCCATCAAATGAACTGGTAGAGAAAGAATCACCAAAATGTATGACTCACTTCATTGACTATATAAAACACTGGACTCTCACACCAAGTTGATCTGATAATGGGATAATCAATTTATGTGTGATGAAATTTACCATCTGGGATTTCCCCAATCTATATAAAATTCTCTACAATAATCGGATTGATGGAATCATACTACATGGAATCCATGGAGTGAATATCACCCAATTAATCAAAGAAGTCCAAATCAAGACATGTTCGAACCATATATAGTATTGAAGCTCCCTAAAATGATCCAAATGTTGTGTTATTTATATCCAACCATACTTCATGGATGAATTGAGTTCACTAATATGTTTCATGTATGCCATATCCATTCTAACATTGTGCAATAAACCCCAAATCTTCTCTTTTCTACCAGGTACTCTTGGAACTTAATTTTTTGGGGACCCAATTTTGTGGGTCCCTACCACCAAAATAGTTTTATAATATAGGATTATTCAAACTAGTGCTTAAATTTTTCAATATATGTAGATTTAATACCCCTCATTGAAATCAAGATCCAATATATGATTGATTTTGTGAATTCATATATCATCAATTGATATTGGGTTCCTAACACTATTTTAACATATAATGATTAAAAGTTTTAGTTTCCAATATATGTATGTTGTTCATAAAATAAAAAAGATGGTTCAACCACACCTCATGTTATCACACATAAGAAAATGATATGATCAAGTCATTAAAAAAGACCTTATCTAAAATCGTACATGTTATGGCGGTCTGAAAAAACAATATTTATCCAATTAATCTCTCCAATTCTCTTTACTCATATCAAATGATGACGAAAAATTACAACAAGATGAATATATATTCTCTAGTGTATGAGATAGAAGTATTTTTTTTGATAGAGTTTCTACTGTAACAACTTTTGACCACAATTTAAGATCACCAAACACCAAAAAATGTACGACAGTTTGATTAGTATACATTAAATCCCTTGATAAAATAGGCTCTAGAACATCATAACCAATAAAGGAATCAAAATTTAGTGGGAATATATTTTAGAAAAACGATTCTCCACTTTTCATTAATATAGGGTTATATGGTATTGACTCTATGGATGTCGAAAATAAGTCAGAACAAGCCTCCAAATTTAAAACCAAAAATGGAATATCCATAAATCATTTATAAGGTCTACTCTAGTGGTTCATTCATTTGGTCACCATGGGTGTAGAGCACATCACCTCTCCCATGAATTATTGGTTACTCAAGTGGTAGTTCACATGCATGTTTATGAAAATTTCCTAGTCACATCACCTAAAACTTCAGGAAGACTTCCTAGTCACATGACGTAAAACTATATTCCAATTTATCCTAGTCTTATATTTTACAATTTCACAATAGTTTTCTAGTCACATGATGTGAAATGAATGAATATTTATCCTAGTTACATGATGTAAAACTCCATGGAAACATCCTTGTCTTATGAAATAAAAATTTATAACACTCCATCCTAGTCACATGATATAAAACTAATTAATTGTGTTCTAGTCACGTGACATAAAACTCTATGATGATTTTTCCAACATTCACAATTTTGAAGTGCATGATAAATTCCTTTCCACATGATGTAAACAAATATGAAATTTTTTTCTAGTCCCATGCTTTAAAAATGTATGGATCCTTTTCCAAGTCACATGGTGTATAATTGTGTTGAATCATCTCAGTTGCATATCGATAGACTATGAAACAATATTCTGGTAACATGACATTAAATTGTATAAAAACATAGTAAAAGATAGGAAACCATATACTATATTGACACCATCCTTAATGTATAACATTATAACCTATTTCTAATTTCCCTAATGGAATAAATAAATAAAAGACTATTTCACGATCTCATGACATGAAATTTACTGATACCCTGAACACTTATTTGGGAGGGTTCTCCCCTCCCAAATACTGTTCTCTTATCTCATTATGATCCTTTACTAGAAAATTAATGGCATGTATAATTAATGTGATATATAGTTATTCCTTGATATCACATCCTATACTCGTGGTAACCACAGATCTATTTCATTTATATTCCCTTTAGGAATAATTTTAAACTCCTACATACTGATTCTACCATTCATCATCTTCGAGTGCATGGAATGATATCTCCTAGAGTGGTTGACTCTCCCCTAAACAGACCTTCATCACAACCTTCACTCTTAAAGATTTACTCATTATGAATCATTATCATCCACCGAATCTAGATACCATCCCTTAAGGCTGATGGATCTTTGGAAAACATGATCACATATCATATTGGATACATTCATGGGAGGATATCTGGTGGCATATGATGATTCCCATGTGTCTAACATTGTCAACTTTTGATCGTGCATTTGGTTTTCTCATCCTTGACTAATGTGGTTGTGGAACCGAGGTTTTTAACATGGTAAAAAATCATTCCCTTCTTATTTTTTCATATCCTTTATGGTTCAAATTTATGGACTCAAGATTTAAATTCTTTTCCACCTTCCTTTGTTTTAGTTTAATCTTGAATCCTTGGTTTTTATTACCCCTTGTACTTATACACATTGATCAATAAATTCAGTGTTATTAGAACCCTCCTAATTGGTATTCTTCAATCCCTTCCACGTGCTCCCATGTAATGAATGAAACTATTCACCAAACCTTATTTCTCACACGGATCATCACTCATGTGGATTATGAACTATGGTAGGGTCGTCTACATCATGGTTGATACACATAGACATTATAAGGTAGAATATCCCCCATATGTTAAAGAATCAGGTCTATAAAAAATGTTCAATTCTCTTAAGATTTATTCTCAATGGTTCAGGACCCCCTAGACCTCCCATTCTGATAGGGGTATTGCCCCTTGATATTGTTGTTGAAACATCCCTAGGACATTCTCCTTTAGTGGTTGATCCATGACTCTAAACAAATAGTTTCCTTTTTATCCGAAAATTATTCCCCTAAATGGAAAATAGATGTGTCCCTATATAGTGTTATAAATTGTAGAATTATCTCATTTTCCTTACCTAAGAGGATAAAACCCCACTTTTAGTGTTTATCCCTAACCATTCCATGATCAAAAAAAATTAGCTTGATTCGCAATTTCTAGAGAAATGTAGTGATTACTAGATAACATATAATCAGTCCCAACCACAAATTCATCACCCTACGTGTCATCATATTGATATCATTAGGCACCCACTTCCTCTTTTCTCATTGGGTCCATTATTTATTGTATGTGAAGTCACCACACAATCATTAATGTATGATCCAAAGGACCTTAAACAAAAAAAATACTAAATTAAATATCACATAATATAAAATATCATGATAATTTTCTTAGTCACGTGATGTTAAGATGTATGACATTTTCTTAGTCACATGATGTTAAACTTCGAAACTGCATCATTGTCACACAATACTAAACTACGCAGAACCATGGTCAAATCTCTTTGACATTAAAAAAAATAAATTACACATCCTCACTATATGATGGTAAATTGTGTTTTAAAAATCCTTTTTCTAGCATGTTAAACAACATGGTCCACATATACATCACATGATGTGAATATGTGTGATACCCTAGGTCCAAAATATAGATTATTCTCCCTTTTGGTGATGGTATCATATAACATCTTGCTCTAGTACCACATTTGAATTTATTTATAGACTCATGGGATATGTAGAAAAGCTCAGACACTATATTTAAAGCCTATCTAGACCACTATCCTATGTTAGGTCCATTCCACTTAGTAAAACATTCAATTATCACATATCAATATTCCCATCCATTAAATTTGACTACATGGAAGAATATATCCCAAAGAATTTGACTCCCCAGGAACAAACATGCCTATTCAATTCCACATATCATTCATTCCATTGTTTGGATCCACATAACCCTCTAGACCTGAATGGCCCCCTTAATCAAAAGGGTACATGACAAAACTAGATCACCTTTTTTTCTAGGAACATTCCTCAAAGGATCTCAGACATCATATATTGGTTATCATGTTTTCAAAACGGTCAACATCTAATTAAATATTTTTTCAAAACAACTATTAAGGGTTCATTTTTGGATCATGTTTCTTGAACAAGGTCAGTAGTCATTCCAAACCCATTGGTCACCCCCTATTGTGGTCCAAATCATAGAAGTTAGTATTTACCTTTCTTTAAGCCTCCCTATGTTCTCGTAGAGTTTAAACACCCTTTTTTATTCCCTTGTGTGTCTGAGTATGATGACCATTAATGTTGACATCATCTGGAACTTCCCATGTTAGCTTCTTTTATACCTTATTGTGCACTCCCTTGTGATAATGGGAACTCCTCACCACTCCATGTTACTCACAATGAGGATAAATAACACGGGAATGAAATTTATAGTGGTGTTTTACAAATCACAATTGAGATACAAAAACACTCCAAAACAGAATGTCACTCTCCCCAGTGGTCTAATAATATTAATATTAAATAATTTAAAAACCCACAGTCCAAATATCACAACATTAAACATTCATTAAAATCATATATTCTAAGAATCATGACCTTAAGCTATGTCAAAACATTATCAATGATGTTGTGTGTCCTAAAAAGACTTCTTGGACCTACTTTAATGTCAGCGTTATTTCATTTTATGTTGTACATACATCCCTAGAACACACATCCCCTTTTGGTACTAACTCATTGACCTTAAACTATGTAGACAGTTCATTATTTAATGATTTTTTTAATCTAAATAATTGTATTTACATTTTTTACTTATAGTATATCCCCTTCCTATTCCATTATTGGTCTCCTACCACACTACATCCCATAACTACATATATATTGATTCCAATCTTTATAGTATACATACTGACACCAAGGAACCTTCTATATGGACTATAAATGAATAAAATCATCATGAAAGACAATTTTCACATGAATTAATCCTCAAAGACTCTATTTATGATAGATTTTTAGATGACCGATGGATGAAATCATCTCACCCTCACCAATGTTCCATGCATTATGATATCAAACAATGTGTCTATTTTATTTGGTATATTTACACAGTCTAGGGCCATATTTTCCCTCTTTATATGGCGGGTTCAAATCTCTTCCATGATGCCCAAGTTTCTATATAATGAACTTAATTTTATAGGTATTATGACCTTAATCCATATGCAATTATCCCTATATATCTGTTAATCTAAATTCTCTTTGAATCAACTCAGTTGTTTCAGTAGACTAATTCCACCTTTTTTAGTGTATCCTCACTCAAGAGCACTACATATTTAGGTGTCAGTCTCTAACCACAGAACATTCTAGAACTATGTATCTATTTATTATAAATTCCATGGGATATGTATATTTTCTTAAATCTCTTATCAAGATCCTAGCCATAAAATCGTCTCATCATCCATTCCTTGTTTTTTACTCCTCATCCCACTTAAGATATTAGTTCTCTAACACATTGAAAGTGTATGTTAAAATTAGATAGAAACATTCAAAATATTATCACCATATACTATTTTCATCATTTCTCTATGCATCATGACATTTACTATGTGAAATCATTCACATATGTGTCCCAAAATGTTTTCCCATCTTGTCAAATTAGAATGACCCTAAAAGTTTTCAAGGAAAGAGGTACATATAACTATTAGGTTGAAAAAAAATAGAAAATAAGAGAAAAAATAAGGCCTTCACACACCAAGAAGCCTCTATCACTTTGGAAAAATTAAAGGTGTAGATATAGTAGTTTAACAGACAAAACTACTCACCTCCACACACAAAAAAAACTTGTGGTCACTAGAACCAATGGATTAGGAAAATGTGAGAGAAAAAAAGTAGCTCCCTTTTCCTATCCTCTACAAGGCCCTCCATGTGGTACTGACCTCTATGTTCCCAAATCACACTTCACATTAATTCAAAAAGAATATTATTTTCATGTTGGTTCACATGTCCCAGTCACATAAAACTATACAATCCTATGTATTCCCAAATCACATGTTGTTAAAATGTGGGGAACATAATGTTCACTATATTAATTCAAACTAATCATTAAGTATCCCAACATGAAGACATTAAATTTCATTCTTCTCAACCACATTTTATTATGTAAAACTAAAACATCATTTGGTCTGTAATGACTCGAAATTTCTAGGTAATTGTTTTTTTAAATATATGGGAATTTTACAAGTCTGCGAAATTTGACAGCACGTGATTCCAAGTCCCAGAGTTCTCAGAGTGAATTTCTGAACTTTGGTTTGTGTCAATTTAGTAAACGTGTGAGCAGGTTGTTCTAACTTTTGAATCGGTGCTCAGAATTGAAATTTGAGGGCACTATTGAACTCATAGTGCCAGTTTTCACTTATGTGGACATTCAGCTCGACACTAGTTGGTCGAGGTTGAAAGTTAGTTTTTTGGTTTTTCGTAAAGGAATAAAGTAAAAATTAAATTGTGAAAATATTTTATTTTTATTTTAACCACCCATGTGGGTGTTGGGAGGTGCGTTCCCCCAGAACTAAACCTCCATGTGGATGTTAGAAGTGGTGACCACCAGAACATAACATCCCATTAGAGGATATAGTGTTGGGGACCACCTGAACCATATCCTCCCATGATAGGTTATGGTGGTGGGGACCATCCAGGATAAAACCCCCTTGAAGCCCCCCTTTAATTAGGGGAAAACCCTCAACTCCCATAATTACTTAGGGAGATCCTCTTGACCTCCTCCACCTTAATTGTGCCAATGCACATACCATTAAACTTTCCAATGAACCACTTAATTGAGAAAATTTAATTTTATCCAATTTGAATTGTGCCAGGGATTAAATTGGGTAAATTTTTATTATTATTGGATACCACTTTTATTTGGTGGAATTTGGTAGAGGAGGAGCACTTGGGAGAAAGATTCTCCAACAAAGAATGCTTCTTCCACGAAGAACGTAAATGCCTTCAACCATCTTCCTTGGAACTTCCTTCGACTTAGGGCATGTTTGTATACAACGAATTGACTTCCACCATCTCACACCAATGTCAACCAACATCAAACAAGGATGGGTGTTTAACTAGGTATTATTTTATTCCCTGAATTCGTACCTTCTTAAAATAAAGAAAGCAGATCAACATATTATCAAGTTGATCAGCAGATTTTTTCCTGGCTGGTTTGGAATAAATTGTTGCTGGAAAATGGTGGGGTTTATTCATTATTTTATTAACACTTCTAAAATTCTCCCCACTTTTTCCATTGTGAGTAGGGAATAAAAATTTTGAAGGGATTATGGGTATTGATGTTTTAAAATATCTTCCATGCTCATTATTTGTTTATGTTCTTGATGAACTTCTTGCTACCACTCTAAAAACGGAGGGTGTGTGCCAAAAAAATGAGGCCCGACCCCCAGTCGTTCTTCGATGTGGTGTTCATCGAAACGGAGTAAGGTGACAACGGTGTCAAATGAGACGAAGGCAACAACCGCACCCCCATGGTCTCCTTGACCTATGTCGCACCCATGACGCTCCAGCGCCCCGTCCTAACCGGAACTGCCACCCCAGGCCGAACCGTGCCACCTGCCGGCTGCCCCGCCTGCAAGCTCGCACCGCCCGCTGGTCTCCTGAACTTCCCCGGTCACACCCACCCACCAGCCTTCTGAGTTTCCCTAGCCGCACTAGCCCACCTACCTTTTGATCCCTCTGCAGAACCGACCCGCGCCCACATGGCACCACGGCTGAAGCGGCCCTACCCACCGGGCCGAGCCACCCTCGTTCTGCCCTCCGAGCTGAGCCACCCATGCAGTGCCCACCGGGATAAACCGCCCTCACACCAACTCATGGCTGGTCCGCACCCTTGCGGCCGTTCTGCGCAATCGCGGCCGGTCTGTACCCTCTCGGCCCTCCACGGCTCCTCATGGCCTGTTGGGCTAGGCCCAGTGGGTCGGGTTGAACCCAATGGGCGGCCCCACCCAATGTTCCAGGCCAGACCATATGGGTCGGCCTCGACTGGGTCTTTCTGACCAGGTTGGACTGGACCTAGGCCCACTACGACCGTTTACCTTGTTTTGGCAATATGTTTGGCATCAGACATCTCTTTGATGAACCGTCAGCGGCGCTGGTAATAATGGAGCATGACAGTCTCTTTAATATACCCCACTAGAGTCTGGAGTTTAGTTGAGATAATTTTAGGTTGGATCGTGCATGAATCCAACCGGGACCACGAGACAAAAAGCTAATAACTCACAGACCGAGCATCTGATTGACGCGTCATCTTTTGCATTGAGACCCCTAAGACATGGAAGACCTTTGAGATACTTTTTTGTGGGACATAGTGATAGTTGTAGTACAGAACAGTAGCTAATGGAGCAGATCCTCCCAAAGATTAGTGAGTGTAGTGCAGAGACCTAGTAGCTGGGTGAGACTGGACGACGGATGACTGTTTGACTCAGAGTGACTCTCCTTGCATAGTGGAGAGCACCTTGGTTTCATGGAAGACCCACAATGGAGGAGCTCACATGGTGACATGGAAGACTAAGGGTACTCGACAGGCAGTGTACCTCAACAACCTACGAGGGGGAGCACACTTGGTGACGCAGCAGACCCACGGTGGGGAGCGCCTCTGTGTGATGTGGCAGACCCACAACACTCGACAGGAGGTGTTCCTCAGTACTCCATGGTTTTTGTGAAGCACACATGGGGTCACGGTATGCCCACTGTACTCGATTGAGCAGAATTTATCTAGAAGCCATGGTTTCAATAATGTGACGGGGGATGTTAATAGATACTACCCCTAAAATAAAATCATGGTTGAGATGAGTCAGTACTTTTTTGTTTTCCTCACGATTGAGATGGATTACTTAATAACATAGGTATGTGTATGTGTATATACCTACGTAGGGTCAGCGGTTGATTTCATACTTTGTGTTTTATCCTTGTCAGATTTTGTGAGACCTAGAGGGTCTCTGGGTCCCTATTGAGATTCGTTATACTCACCCATGAATGGGTTATGCCTGCACCTTATTGTGTTGGATGCAGACGAAAGACAGTGCTGACTAAGGCTAAGAGTACCCAGACTAGACGGTAGATGGAGGTTGACATTGCGGTGAGTCGGTACACAAAAGAGATGGATAGACGAGGAATACTGAGGAGGCGATATGTACCTACCCTTCAGGTAGGAATCTCAAAGGATGACCCAGCTGATGTTTTCTTTTTTTTTTCTAGTTTTACTTGTACTTTCAGTTTCTTGTACATTACTATTGGTATTTTATTCCAACCCATTTTACTTTCAACACTCTTTTGTTATACAGTCTAACTTGGTGGTTCGTATTCAGTGTTCCTTGATTTTGTGTGTGTTTACAGTTTATAAAGGCAATTCTTTCCCAGTTTTAGGGAATTACACCATTGGATCTAGTCTGAAGCCCCTGGCCTATGAAATGCGGGCTTGGGGTGGTCACGATATGAGCCCCAGGTGTGGGTAGTCACAAATTGGTGACAGAGGATTCAGTTCTACCACAGAACGGTGGACTCTGATATTTTCTTTGAAGCAGTAGTGTTAAGTGTAGTGAGTGTGGTTCTTAGTTCAGGGAGTCTAGTGTTGGTGAGGCTGCTAATGTATCCATAAACTAGGACCCTGCCTTCTGATTTCCAACTCAGTACATGAAAACACTGATTGCGTGAGTGTTTTCAAAAAGTTTTTTTAAAGTCATCTCACCAGGTCAGCTCACTAGGTATAGCCTTTAAACTGTACCACACCTATTTATTTTCAGGATACCTCCACATAGACATCCGGCTAGTGTTCCGAGAGTTATACATACTGATATCACACCGAGAAATGAGGCCTCAGTGTAGGGCCCGTTTCTAGTAGAGGCACTATCAGTACATTTCCCCATTGGGCCACTAATGCCACCAGCCCTAGCAGTAGACGGTGCACACTACTTGAGTTCATTTCATGAGTTATAGTGACAGAGGCCACATAGGATCAGTGGAGATATGGACCCACAGGCATCTAAGGATTGGATGGATGCTATGGTGAGAGTCTTTCGACTGGTAGGGACACCAGCAGACCTCATGGTGATATTTGCTGCCAGCCATCTATAGGCAGCAGAAGGCAGATGGTGGAGCTTTATGCTCCAGGTCGACAACGAGGTGACGCTTCTCTGGGCGGACTTTGAGAGCCTGATTCGGGTGGATTTTGTTCCTGTGACTCTTCGAACAGTGCATATATATGAGCTACTTCATCTGCAGCAGGGCAGGAAGACTATAGATCAATACTCAGTGAGGTTCACAGACCTCTCATGCTACTCCAACGATATGGTGCTCGACCCATTCGTCAGGGCCTCGACCTTCGAGCAAGGACTCAGGTGGGGGATCAGGGCTTCGGTGATATCACTCAACATCTCGACATAGGCGGGGGTGTTAGAGAGACCCTCCTAGTGATATTTTCCTCGCTGAGTAGTCTCCAGCAGTGAGATCCACCACCAGTCAACACGTAGTAGCGTCTTCTCCATCTGGGAGCAGACAGATGTCACAGAGGTCCAGGAGGACCAGACCTACCTGGAGAAAGTAGTGTGACACATGCGGTGGTTAGGGTCACATAGCTCATGACTTTACAACCACCCTTCATATTATCAGAAGTTGGTTGAAGGACCACCCATGCAGAGACAGAGATAGGATTGAGGTGGTCTGTAGGAAGCAACAAAACCTGGAAGGGGAGCTGGCTGTGTAGCTTTCGGTGGGTGATAGTTTGAGTAGTTACTTCCACCACCACCAGGAGGTCCTCCCCGACCACAGGGAGTAGGTGTATAGGGGAGATATAAGCTCCAAGCAGGCGAGGCTTATAATCATGGTGCTCCAGAGATGATATGAGGTACGGTCAGTGTCTACTCCACCTAAGATGCAATAATTATAGACAAAGGTTCCAGTCATTCTTTCAATTCCACTACCCTAGTTTACAATTCAGAGATTCTGACAGAGATATTGGTTATATACTTATGGATAGAGACTCTTATAGGAGTATATTCGAAAATTACGCACTAGTTCCAGCAGTGTGAGCTTACTCTAGGAGACAAGATATATGGATGGGATCTCCTAGTAGCGGCATCGAGGCCTTACGATATCAACATAGGTATGAACTGGTTATCTATAGTACAAGCTTATATTGACTGTATTAGGTGCAAACTGTAGTGTGTCTGCATGGATGGGAACAGTTAACATTTATCGGCAAGAAAGGATCCATTACAGCTTAGGATGGACTTGCTTGAAGTAGAGTGTAGACAATCACCCATCAGTTGGACAGCCATACCATCAGAACTATTGATGTGGAGAGTTTGAATTATCTTATAGTGGTGGACCAATACACAGATGTTTTCCCTGATAATGTCCCAAGTCTACCTCCTCATAGAAAGGTGGACTTTTACATCAATTTTTAGCCTTGGAAGACACTGATATCTACACTAGCATATCGGATAGCTCCTGCGGAGAATCATGAGCAGCGGGTATAGCTAGAGGACTTGCAGGGGAAGGGATTCATATGGACCAATGTTTCTCCTTGGGCAGCACTGATTCTATTCGTCAAGAAGGCGGATAGGATCTTGATGATTTGTGTCAACTATCGACACCTCAACTAGGTGACTGTGAAGAAAAAGTACCCACTCCCTATAATTGAGGACCTCTTTGATCAGCTGAAGGGAGCACTGTGGTTCTCGAAGATAGACCTCTGATCATGCTATCACTAGCTCAGAGTGCGAGTCAAGGATGTGAAAAAGACATCCTTTAGATGACGATACGGCCGTTACGAGTTCTTGGTTATGTCATTCGGTGTAACCAACACTTCAGCCGTGTTCACGGGAATCATGAACATGATCTTTCATCCATGCCTTGATCGCTTTGTCATAATCTTTATTGACAACATTTTTATTCACTCGACTACTGAGGAGGATCATGCCTACCATTTTCGGGTAGTACTGGACACACTCTGAGAGCACCAACTTTATGGTAAGCTCTCAATGTTCTAGTTCTAGATCCGAGAGGTTCACATTCTGGGACATTTCATATTGTAGGATGGAGTTGTAGTGGATCAGTGAATATTGAGGTGGTACATACTTGGGAGCCATCTAGAAGTGTGACAGAGGTACGGAGTTTCCTGGATTTGGCTGGATTTTACAGTAGATTTGTGCCAAATTTCTCCAGAGTTGCAGAACCACTATCATCGTTGAGGAAGAAGGGTAGACCCTTTGTGTGGTCAGAGAGATTCCATCAAAGATTTCTGATGCTGAGGAAGAGGCTGACTAGTACAACCATCTGGAGGCTTCGAGAGGAAGGCATAGGGTACATAGTCTACTGCGACGCATCGAGAACCAGACTCGGATGTGTCCTGATGAAAGATCGAGCATTGATTGCATATGTCTCTCAATATCTGAGACAACATGAGAAGAACTATGCTACACATGACCTGGAGTTAGCAGTAGTGGTCTTTGCCTTGAAAATGTGGAAACACTATCAGATGGGTGGGAATTTTATAGTGTACTCTCATCACAAGAGTCTCAGGTATATCTACTCCCAGAAGGACCTGAACCTAAGACATCGACATTGTCTTGTGGTCCTCTAAGACTATGACGTTGAGATAGTCTATACTCCTAGGATGGGGAACGTTGTCATAGATGCAATCAGCTAGAGATCTGCTATACAGTTTCTAGGCGAGGTGAAGGAGCAGCTGTCTGCTTTGCAGATATCCTTTGTAGATAGAGATAGAATATCTTTTCTTCAATCTCTTACAGTCACTCCCCCACTTCATCAGTGAGTCAAGAAGGCGCAATGTTAGAACAGTGACTACGGGGATTGACGTGCTTAGATATCCACACAGTAGGAACCTGATGGAATCACTAAAGCTAGGGAGCATGTTATCCTTTTCAGAGGATGTACCATGGAACCAATGTCACTTCAGGAGGAAGTGTTGAGGGAGTTCCACACATCCCCTCTAGCGGTACATCTAAGAGTGCCAAAGATGTACCGGGACCTCCGACGATAGCACTGGTGATAGGGAATGAAGTAATCAATCATAGAGTTTGTCTCTCAATTCCTCACATGTCTGTAGGTGAAGACAGAGAATTAGGCACCAGAAGGCTTGGTTCAGCCTTTAAAGGTCCTAGAGTGGATGTGGGAAGCGATATCAATGGACATCATGAGAGGACTTCCACATAATCCAGGGGACATGAATCTATTTGGGTGATTGTTGACAGAATCACCATGTCGGCCCACTTATTACCGATCATAGAGCAGGGTTCAGTAAAGAGCTTGGGAAGCCACTATGTGCATGATATTGTGTGGATACATGGAGTACCCATGATGATTATCTCTGATCATGATACACGTTTTACATCTCAGATATAGAAGGGTTTGCAAGAGGCATTCAGAATGAAGCTTCATTTGAACACCACCTTCCATCCTCAGATGGATGGTCAGACAAGGCGGACCATTCAGACCCTCAAGGACAAGCTCTGTGCTTCTGTTATCGACATCGGTCATAGCTGAGAGGATCACTTTCCACTGGAAGAGTTTGTGTACAACAACAGCTATCACTCCATCATTGGGATGGGACCTTTTGAGGCATATACGGGTGACCTTGTAGATAACCTTTGTGTGGGATGGACCCAGGGGAGTCAGAACTCATGGGACCAGATATGGTACGGGCTACCACAGAGAAGGTGCAGATCATCCAAGATTCAATGAAGACTTCCTAGAGAAGGAAGAAGTCATGTGATGATAGGATATGGAGATGTTTGGAGTTTGAATGTGGTGACCACATATTTCTACGGGTCCCACTCCGACGAGTTCTACAAGGATTGGACCGAGGTGGCAAGTTATCTCCGAGGTTCATCTGACCTTTTGACATACTCAACAGAGTTGGAAAGGTGGCATACTGCTTAGCTCTTCCACCTTTGTTGCAATAGGTTAATGACGCCTTCTATGTATCCTAGATAAAGAGATACATGCATGGCCCTTGTCGCATCATCGACCATGGCAAGCTGAACGTCGATGATGGGGTGACTTTTACAAATGTTTCAGTAGAGATTGAAGATCGACAGGAGCGGGTCCTTCGTGAATAGTCAATACCATTGGTGCACGTTCGTTGGCAGCACGGGAACCACCAGGAGAGCACATGGTAGTGGGAGGATCATATGCATACTCAGTACCCCCACTTTTACCCTTAGTTTGAGTTGTATCTTATGGGGACATAAAGACCTATGGTGGGGAGAAGGGAAAGACCCCGAATTTCCATTTAATTGTTTTTATATAAATGGGAATTTTATGAGTCTGTGAAAGTTGATGACGCGTGATTCTGAGGCCCGAAGTGACCAGAGTGAATTTTGGAACTTTTGTCTGGGTACATTCAGTAAACATGCGAGCAGGTTTTTCTAACTTTTGAACCAGTGGTGGGAATTGAAATATGAGGTCACCGTTGAACTCACAACACCGGTTTTCTCTTATGCAGACTTTCACCTCGATGGCAGTGGGTCGATGGTGAAAGTTTGTTTTTGGGATTTTCGTGAAGGAATAAAATTAAAACAAACATTTTAAAACATTTTATTTTTATTTTAACCACCCATGTGGGTGTTGGTAGGTGGGGTCCACTGGAACTAAACCTCCATGTGGAGGATAGAAGTGCGGACCACCAGACCTTAACCTCCCATGAGAGGTTATAGTGGTGGGGACCAACCAAACCAAAACCTCCAATGAGAGGTTATGGTTGTGGGGACCACCCAGGATTAAACCCTATTGAAACCCCCATTAATTGGTAGAAAACCATCAACTCCCACAGTTAATGAGGGAGAGACTCTTGACCTCTTCCACCTTTATTGTGCCATCGCACGTACCATTAATCTTGACAATTCACCACTTAATTGAGCCAATTTAATTTAATCCAATTTGAATTGTTCATGAGATTTAATTGGGGAATCACCTTTTATTATTGTATATATCTTTTATTTGGTGGAATTGGGGAGAGGAGGAGCTCTTGGTATAAAGCTTCTCCAACAAAGAACGGTTCTTCCACAAAGAACATAGACGACTTCAACCTTCTTCCTTGGAACATCCTTCGATGTAGAACATGTTAATTTACAACAAATTGATGTTCGCCTTCTCACGCCAACTTCAAACAAGATTGAACAAGGTAGGATTTTTATTTAAGTATGATTTTATTTGTTTGGTTCTATCCTTCTAAAAACAAATAACGCAAATCATCTTATTACCATGTTGACCCACAGATGTTTTCCTTATGGGTTGGGAAAAAATTGTTGTGGGAAGTTGTAAGAGTTTATTCATTATTTGATTAACACTTAACATGTTCTCGACTCATTTAAATTTGTGGGGTTGGGAATAGAAATTATCAAGGGATTATGGTAATTGGTGTTTTAAAATATCTTCCATGCTCATTCTTTATTTATGTTCTTGATTAAATGCTTGCTACCACTTTAAACATGGAGGGTGCGGGCCAAAAAAACATGGCTTGGCCCCCACCATTCTTCTTTGTGGTGTTCTTAGAAACGAAGGTAGGTGACAACGACGTCGAAGGTGATGAAGGAAACGGCTGCACCACCCATAGCCTCCGTGACCTATGCCGCCCCGATGACGCTCTGATGTCCTGGCCAAATCTTCTCTCCTGCCTCAGCTGCGCCACCAACCGGCTCACACTACCCGCCAGCCTCCCAAGCCACCCAGGTCATGCTGGCCTACCGGCCTTCGGAGCCACTCCGGCCCTGCCAGCCAGCCTGCCTTTCGAGCCCCCAGTCAAACCGGCCCACGCCCTCACGGCGCCTCAGCTTAACCAACCCCACACATTGGGCCGAGCTACCCTCGTGGTGCCCTCCGGGCCGATCCGCCCACCGAGTGACCTCCGTGCCGAACCGCTCGTGTGCCGACCCATGGCTAGTCTGTGCACTCACGGCCGGTCCACGCCCTCTCTCGGCCCGCTGCAGCCCCTCGCGGCCTGCTAGGCTGGGCTCCACGGGCCGGGCGAAACCCAATGGGATGGTCCACCCAACGGGTCATCCAAGACTGTCTCGGGCTGTGTCAGTCTGACCAGGTCAGACTAGACCCTGCCATACTATGCTTATTTACCTTTTTTGGCCATATATTTGGCACTGGACGTCTGTTTGATGAACAGTCAACGACGCTAGTAATCTTGGAGCTTGACAGTCCCTTTGAATTTACCCCACTAGAGTTTGAGGTATAGTTGAGATACGATCCGGTCGGATTGTGCATGAATTCAACTGGCCCCCTGGGACTAAAAGGCTAATAACTCACAGATTGGGCATATAATTGACGTGTCATCTATTGAGTTGAGACCACAATGTTGTATGAACCATTGAGATACTTCTTCGTGGGACTTCATGACTATTGGACTATCAACCAGTAGCTCATGGAGCGGGTCCTCTCGGAGACGAGAATGCATAGTGTGGAGATATAGTAGCTGGATGAGACTTGAGTACTGCTAACTGTTTGACTAGGAGTGACTCTACTAGCATAGTGGGGAGCACCTTGGTACTGCTGCTGAACAAGGGTGGAGGAGCACACATGGTGACATGACAAACCCACAATACTCGGAAGGAGGAGTACCTCAGTAGGCTACGAGGGGGAGTGCACTTGACGACGCGATAGACCCATGATGGGGAGCTCCTCTGTGTGATGTGGCAGACCCATGGTACTCGAAAGGAGGAGTATCATAGCAGTCCAAGGTTAGTGGGAAGCACACTTGGTGCCACAGAAGGCCCATTGTACTTGATTGAGTAGGAGTTCTCCAGCAGCCACAATTTCAATAATATGACTGGGAATGTGACTTGATATTAGACCTAAAATAAAATCATGGTTGAGTTGAGTTAGTACTTTTCTATTTTTTTCATGATTGAGATAGATAACTTAATAACATAGGTATATGTATGGGTATATACCTAAGTAGGGTTATCTATTTATTTCATACTTTTTGTTTTATCCTTGTAGGATTTTATGATACCTAGAGGGTATCAGGGTCCCTACTGAGTGTTGTTATACTCACCCCTACACGAGCTATGCCTACACCTTGTTGTGTTGCATGCAGATGACGAATAGTGCTGACTGAGCCTGAGAGTACCAGGAACAGACAATACCCGGATGAGGATCTTGTGATGAGTCGGTACACAGAGGAGAAAGACGTATGTGAATTGCTAAGGAGGTGATATGTACCTACCCATCAGGTAGGATCCTCAAAGGACGATTCAGTTTTTGTTTTCCTTTTTCTTCAGTTGTACTTGTAATTTCTGTTTCTTATACTTTACTATTGGTCTTGTATTCAGGCCCCTTTTACATTCAACACACTTTTGTTATACAGTCTTAATTAGTGTTTCGTATTCAGATGTGTGCTTTTGTGTGTGTGTGTGTTAATAGGTTATAAAGGCAATGCCTTCCCATTTTTAGGTAACTGCGCCTTTGGTGCTAGTCAGCTGCCCCTGGCCTATGGAAGGTGGACTTGGGGTAGTCATGACACAAGCCTAGGGGGGTGGGTCATGACATGGACCTTTCTTGAAAAGATCTATTTTCCCTTTGTGATGGTAAAATTTCAAACCAATCAATTTGTTTGACCACTTCTTGGAAACCAAGATATCACTCCCATTGGAATGTGATTCTGGCTCCTTATCAAGATGACACAAAAACTAAAATATCTCATATCTACATGGCGTAACTCTTGGAGAAGTGAACTCCATAAATAAATTTCTTAATATTCACCCCAAATATTTTCTTCTTCCTTGAATTAGATCCCCACTATCATCCATGTTCAAACTATCCCTCAAGATGTTATGGTGTTTGGAAAAACAATCCCACCTATTGTCTAGGGAAACTTTTTTTAAGGACGATCAAAAATAATTTAATACATCATGAGTTTCTAATATATTCAATGGTTGAGCATCATTTGTTGGTCACCACTTTTATAAGTATGATCAGAAGATTATAATTTCAAACAAATTAAAAATTCTCCCAAATTCCAATTATTACTCACCCTTATCTTCCATGTCTTGGGCATCTCGATTCACATCCTTAGTTTTACCGCTTCTTTGTGTACAATCCAATTCCCTACTGTTACCCTGTTTGTGCATGTTCACACATTGGGAATGCAAGTTAGTTGTCCAGAGTTCCTCAACCCAACCAATGTTTTCCTTTCCATGAAACTCCCACTAATCATTGAATAACTCAATACCTAATGTTTCATTCCATATATAAAACATTAATCATACTGGGAAATATTTTTCTCATCTCTTGTTTCTCACATCTATCAAAACTCACATGGGAGGAGAGATGTATAGATTTTTATCTTGTTACTATGATCGATAAGTGGAAAATAAAAATATACATCCATGTATATTTGATTGAGTAAAAAATTTATTACCTTCATTGGGATGGTGATACACATTATTGAGCCTCACATTAATGACAACAAAAATGGGAGACCTCTATATATTGAAATAGGTGAATGACACCTCCAGATAAACCAGACTGTACCTGGTGGCCTCAAGGGACCACCACCACTCATCTAGACATAGCACCTTCTCTTAAAATAAAGGGTGAACATCCTTGGACTATATTTTTACATGGGACTATTCAAATGTGGAGTCCCTCACTACTTCATTCTCATCCACTAGCAGTTATTCCCTTAGATGGCTAGTCATCTCTCCCCTAATAGTGATGATAGCCTTGTACTCATGCACCTACCCCTATAGCCAACTGATATCCTAATAATCCTACTAGATTTCACTAGTTCCTTCTCGGGTTTTCACATACCAAGAAGGATAAAAATACAACCACTACATCCACATGTGTTGGGTGAGAAATCTGCAACCTATATCATAGAGGCTGCAAGAGTCCACACATCTAGCCTATATACACACAATCCAGTGATGGTGGAACACCATATATATTTTCAAATTGGTCCATGAGGTGTAGGTGATGATGTTTCATATACTCCTCTACACCCTCCACCTGATATCTTAATTATACACGATGATTTAGGATTCATAATCTTCATGATCCTTGGGGGTGCATGCTCATACTCAGGTAAGGTGGCCAGCCCGTTATCAACATGATCTGTAGTGAGAATATTTTCTTAAGGGAAAGGATTCATTACCAATGGAAGGTCAGTATAACTTGAAAATTTTAAAATGATGTAATAATATTAACCCTAATGTGGTAAATCAGTATTTGGATCTAATTTTAGTGCTTCATCATCTACCACTGTCGTGGTTAAACATTCAGTTGACTCCGCCTCAACTACTCGATCCACTTGATCTGGAATTTCCACCACTAGTTGTACACCCTACATGGTTAGAACTAACATTTCAGTACAAGGTACAAAATGATGATATTTAAATATAAAAAAAGAAGGGAATGTTGAAATGGGGAGAATAATTATAGGTTGTGTAATGAAAAAATGATAGATCATAGATGTTCATTGGATGCCCTTCCAGTGATAGAATCACCATAGTAACCGATTCCTCGAACAATAAAAGGTTCTCCAATGACAAACCAATATTCCCAATTTTTATAATAAAAATTATTAATCCAGAAAGGAAATAATGGTAATTATAATTTACCACGAAACACATGGGGTTATGAAGCCATTGAATTATCCATAGGAAATGTCTCGACAATATATTGTTGGATTACTATGACCATATTATAAATGGGAGGCATTTCTCCCAACCATTCATTGCTCAAGAATTTATCATAATCCCCAAACATTCATCATCAATCTCCAACTATACTATATCATTTGATCTCTACATTGATTTGGTAAAATATTTCAACAATTCCATATGAATTACAACTGGCTTGAATCAATAAGAAACTAGATGTTTTACCTGATTGAGAGTGGAGACTTCTTCCTGAAAGGATTCCATGAAAGATTCACTTCACCATGAATCCTAATCATCCTACATCTCTTCCCCAGTGACTTTTATGGTACATCAACCCCCTAAAACATATGTAGATGTGGTAATATTTATAAAGTCCTCACCCAATCTATCAGGGGGTGTTCCATATCACACGATTTGATCATGTATTCTATCTCCTACATGTAATGCACCACCTCATATGAATAAGAAATAAATATGACCCTAACATGGCCCACACAAGGATGGTGAAACCCCTTATCATGAGCATATTTCCATAACTCCTAGATGGAGTTGAACTTTAAGAATATCTCTTAGAACATCCAAGAATTAGAGAAAACCAGATAAATTTTCACTTTATCATAGTGATACCACTTTTAAAATGTCAAATAATGTAACCTTTATACCACTAAATAGGTTTGTTGATGCTCCTTTCGTCACAGAATCTAAAAATTGGAAAAGGGGAATATCTGAGCTCAAAGTGATTCAACCTTTGAAGAAAATATCAAAAATCGACAAAGGCATGAACAAAGGATCAACAACAACTGCACCGCGCAAGTTATATCACTGTCGCGCAAGTACACTTGCGCCACGCTCTTGGTCGCACATGTGACTTGCGCGGCCTAAGTGATAATGGTCCGGTAACCGCCCGGGGTCTTCTCCTGCCTATAAATAGACCCTGTGGGCCCCCCATTCGAGAGGATCTTTTTCCAGAAACTCGGATTGAAACTCCTGACGCCCAAGTCTCTTCTTAAAGCTTCCAGAACACTTCTAAAGGTAATTTGTTTACCTAGAACGAAAGATTTAAAGAGAAGAAGGAAGTCCTAAGTGTTGAAACTCATCAACACTTGCGCACCGCCTTATTCCTTCAATAGAACTCGCGCGTCCCTTTTTTGGAAGAACCTCAAGAGGATTCTAAAGGGATTTATAAAGAGTCGCTCAAATATTCTAATGATGTTTGAGAATCGTGCATGTACCCATCATGTCACGCAAGTATACTTGCGTGACCAATACTTGCGTGCCGCCGCAATACTTGCGCGCCTTTCAAGACTTGCACGCCCCTACATTTTTGGGTGCCCATCTTTCCCATTTTACCCCTCTTAAGCCATCACACCTTTCCTTTTCAAGATTCAGTCTTCAAGACACTCTTCAAAGCCATTTATTGCATGATTTCTTGATTTGACTTCCTTATCTGAAAGGAATTCGGTGGAATATCTCTCAAAACCTAGTGATTTAAATATCCTTATGTCCCTAAATATGGAGAGTTCATTCATTCAACATCATCCTTTAAGATGAGAAAATCTTTAACTTAGGTCTCCATTTAAGGAATAATCCCCAGTTATAAGTACTTTAACATGGGCATCTTCCTCAGGAGTAAGTCCCAAATTCTTGAAGTTCCCAAACATGGGCATCCTCCTCAGGAGTAAGCCCCAATCTCAAATATGGGAATCCTCCTCAGGAGTAAGCCCCAATCTCAAACATGGGCATCCTCCTCAGGAGTAAGCCCCAATCTCAAATATGGGCATCCTCCTCAGGAGTAAGCCCCAATCTCAAATATGGGCATCCTTCTCAGGAGTAAGCCCCAATCTCAAATATGGGCATCCTCCTCAGGAATAAGCCCCAATCTCAAATATGGGCATCCTCCTTAGGATTAAACCCCAATCTCAAATATGGGCATCCTCCTCAGGAGTAAGCCCCAATCTCAAATATGGTCATCCTCCTCAGGAATAATCCCCAATCTCAAATATGGGCATCCTCCTCAAGAATAAGCCCCAATCTCAAATATGGGCATCCTCCTTAGGAGTAAGCCTCGAGTCCTGTAACATGGGCATCCTCTTCAGGAATAATCCCCAAACCATAATCCCTAACCTGGGTCTCCTTTTTCAAGTATAAAACCCAGTTATAATCTTGGGCTTCCTTTTCAGGAATAAGCCCAAAGTCCCCTAATTTCTCTTTAACCAATCCAAATTTACCATTGATTTGGGTTTCCTTTTCAGGAGTAAAACCCAATCACAATTCCCCTCCTAACTTGGGCATCCTCCTTAGGAGTAAGCCCCAAGATTAGAGTATTCAAATCTCCATGAAGCACATATACCTTTATGGTCCCTGTTCATGGATTTTCTCCCTAAAAGTAAATCCTCTGGGCAGTCATACATACATAAGCCCCAAACCATTTCTTATAATTGCATCTTTCACGGCACAATTGTCTAAATTTTACTAATACATCTTCTTTCTCACACCGAGCATGAATCACGTGAGCTTAGAGTGTAAAAGTAATTGTGACATCCTTCTTTGAACAATCAATCATAAACATCATACCCTTATTCGAACTACGTGGGTTCTGATTCTTTTTTCAAAACAAAGGATACGTAGGTAGCCCATCTATGGGTTCGATCCCAACTCTGAAGTAATTCATTGTCCTTCTAAATGACGATAAAATTCAAGTACCCCACTGAGTGGCTTTAAAACCAGCCTGGTCAACATAATGACCAAGATAATTTTTTAAATGTTTTGAAGGATACCATTAACCAAGAATCTCTAAATAGATACAGATGATTCTCTGTTGATGAAGAACCTCGAATACATATAAAAGATTCTCTAAATTTGTTTCATCTTTAATCATTTATTGTTAAACTGAAGGAAAGCTCATTTTATACTTGGTAATGTAATAAGGATTCACGAACATAACATAAATCTATAAAGAGAGTCCCGGAGTAGACAATAATTCCCTTAAAAAAGGTGTGATGAGTCCGACCTCCCATCCTCTCAACCAATGAAAATTCCTAAGCCTCATTATCCCACAAAATAATGAGTGCCTACCTTTGGAAAGTAGGTCCAAACGGATATGGAATCATTGGATGTTTCCGGTTCTACGAATAAACCCATTAGAAACCGATCGGAACGTTTGAATCTCCCATCCAGGAAGTCTTCCCCGGATTCTGTGCGAAACAAAAATGGTGAACCCGACGTGAATCCTTAACCAAGTTAAAGTGATGTTCTTCTTATTTGTTAGGCCCCTTGGGCCAATAAAGTAATCAATGACATATGCTCATCCAAAAGATGCAGTGGCCAGATTCATCTTGATTATGTCTGTTATATGGAACAGGCACTCTTTTCTCAAGATTTTCTGCAAAATGGATTTCCTTAAATTCACCCCTGTGAATACTAATGCTGTAAACACCTCTACTGTGAGGTCTACTGCTGTGAATACCAATGACGCTACTCCTGCTGGAACGTCGTCCGCTCTGAGGATGACATCACCAACTCAGCGTCTTCAACGATGGGTTTCTAATGCACTGGTTAAGGAGTACCGTCGCAACGGTACTATCCCAACTCTGGAGGCCGCTCGTCAAGCCATCCAAGTTAACAACTCTACCTGGTCATCCGGACAACGGCGGTCAGCAATCAAGAAGTAGGCAGTGCTGACTGCCGTCTCTAACCATTTCGGGTCGTTATCCCCAGAACGTAATTTCAATTCACTCCCATACTCTGAGGAAGTGAATGAGCAGGTCCCTCAGGGCCTTAATTCAAAAAGACAGGAGTACTTCCTGAGGGCTCCCATCAATAATCGCCGCCAAACTCGTGTGGTAGTGCACCCTCAACATGATGAGGGTACCGACACCAGGCATTTAGGTCAGTTTCTTCAAACCCGAGCAGGCAAGATGAACTTCCAGAGACGGAATCCGGTTAACAATGGGCAGGTTGTCATCCCTGCCATCTCCGGAGAAGTCCACCAACCTAACTTGGTGGCAAACAACGAGCAGGCACACACACCTGTCCGTTTTAATTCCGCTGTCCAACAGACTCGTCTGGCAGCATCAAGCCAATCCTGCCAGGCAATTCTGGCAGAGTATTATAGGTAGGGACATACACCTGCTTATACATCAGCAGTTAGTCAGCAGGCTTGTCTGACTACATATGATGGATCTCTTCAACCGCGCTTGGAGAAGTGTAATCAGCAGGCACATACACCTGCTAATACTAATCAAGCCTACTAACAGTCTCGCTTGGTAGCGCACAGAGAAGTCAGTCGGAAAGCCCCGATGACAAACAGGAGGCAGACTCAACTCTCTGCCTCCACACTTGAGTACTGTCAGGATTCACTGACAGGAAAAGGAGGACAGGAGCAGGCACATACACATACTCCAAACCCAGAATGGACGTATATCCCCGTTCCGGCGACTGAAGTCACCAAACATATTTTATCAATGGTGAAAGAGGAGAAGCAAATTCCTGCTCATATTATAGATGCTTGCCAGGATATCATAACAGCTTCAGCATCATCTCAGGGACAGACACATAAATCTCTCCCTAGTAGTGGAGTGACACATCAACAATTCACTCCATAACAGACACACACATCTGTTCCAGTCCAAGAGGGTCATGGGGCATACTCCCCCATATCATACGGACAACCAAGTTAGGAACATACACCTGATTTGAGTAGAGATCGTCAGCCTAACCTGACCATCTTTCCTGATTAGGCACATACACCTGCTCAGAGAAATCACTTTCGTCATCAAGTGGTTTCTAAAGTGAGTAAGAAGGCATCTAAGGAAAAGATCCGCCTAGCACAGTCAGGAGATCAAAGGCCAATATATAACAAGGCCTTGCTCGATGCTGGAGTTCTTGAAGCCCTCAGACATTTATCTGTCGGAATTCATGATTCTACTCCCTCAGTTCCCAATAACGGGAACATTAATTCTGAAGGTTTTCAACAGACACTT
Organism: Viscum album; assembly: GCA_963277665.1. Classification (NCBI taxonomy): domain Eukaryota; kingdom Viridiplantae; phylum Streptophyta; class Magnoliopsida; order Santalales; family Viscaceae; genus Viscum; species Viscum album. The sequence continues at coordinate 1,333,716,124 of OY728138.1, forward strand.
CGTCATGAAGACTTGCTTCATGAAAATTCGGTCAATCTTGAAGTTTCTTCTTCATATGAAAGCCACAGGAACCCTCTGTGTGGTCAGAAGACCAAGGATCAAGAGATCTCATCTTTTGTTGTAAGCCATTATGGTGGTCCTCCCCATGATGATGAATTTCGCTGCGAAAGTCCTCTCCGCAGTAGTGATTCACATTGCCTGGAAAATACTCCAGTGGAAAATGTAGTACCGAGAAAGCCCTCTTATCTTGAGGCACTTGCAAATGTGAAACCAGTCATGTCTGATGCTTTATCACTAACAAGTGAAATACTTTCTCAATCAGAAGATAGCCCATGGTGTAGGTCATTCTCCGAACCACCCCTAAGTCATGCATCTTCTAGTTTGATCAATGATGTCTCTACAAATCTTGTTGAATCCGATGAAGCAACAAGGAAACACCAACTCTGGTCAAAACAGGTAGAAGAATCTTCATTTAATGATAAAGAGGAAATGCTGAACATGAGGAAAAAACTGGCAAAAGGTGAAGTACCAGTCATGTTTTGGCCTTTGGCTGACTCCCAGTACGACATTCCAAAGATGTTAACGGATGATGGAATCCATGATATTCGTCTCAACGTATGGAAAACTCTTTGTCAATTAAATAAGAAGGTATTATCTTATGATGAATATGAAAATCATCTTAAGATAATAGAAGGGCTACAACGTCAGATTGAATTGGCATCTCTATCAGTCTCTCGGTATCCGAAGGCGGAAAAACAACAGAGAACCCTTCAACGTTCATGCCTTGGCGCACTATGAAAAATGCGTCAGTTAATTGCCAATTCTCCATCTGATGTTCATATCAGAGGATGGGGTGTTCACGGAGCACTACATTTCACAGTTCTTTCCAGTTAGCAAAGCCCGCCGAAAATGGTCTCATGCAATGTTATTGCCCATGGCCGGCCACAGTCAATGGGCTTTGTTCATAATCAAAAGCTTGCTCAAGAACAGGCTTCAACTAGTTCCTCTCAAAATCAATCATATAGAGAACAAGTTGTTGAATTTCTCCTACATCAAGCAGGCGAGAATATTGCACAAGCCTCTCGTATGGAGCAAACACGTCATCAAATGATAGAAGTCTCGGAAATCATCCAACGGTCTGTTGAACCAGGTGATAAAAGTGGATACAGGTTAATGCATCCAGCTAATTTCTGAACTAAGATTCGCAAGATCAAGAGATCTTTTAAGAAGATCTCAGACGTAGCATGTCAAGAGCCACCCCAGCTTGTCAGACTGGGGACTTCTCTAACCCAACCCTCAGAGTCAACAAATGGGATTCGAGGAGTTGAGCGGAATCAGCAGGAACATCCCCAGTTCACGAGACTGGGGACTATTTCAAATCATCAATCCCCTTCTTAGAGAATATCGGTCCTTTCTCGATTGGGGAAGAATCCCCAAGAGGAACGAAGAGCCAAATTATCAGGAGATTCCCACCAAATTATAGCTCATCAAGAAATTCCTAAAGGATTGAATCAACAAAAGGCAATGTCTCATCAAAGACATGAAAGAAGACAATATCACAGAAATGTTGATAGAAGGGATGCAATGCATTATGCATCAATCAATGTCATCAATGTCGTTGTTGCTAATCCACCAGAGGAGACTCACTCAGGGGACTCAGATGAAGAGCGTCCTGCTCAATAAAATGTACGCACCGATACAAATGAAGAAGGTGTACGTACACGAAGTCAAAGGATTACTCAGAACCTAGGTAATCCACTTCCCTCCCTCCAAAAGGTATCCAACAAAGGGAAGGGAAAGAATCAGGTTACATATCCTTCCTCTGGAGAAGGTCAATCGCTCTCATTAGAGAAAAGGTTTCCACAACAATAGGAAGAAATTAAAGAATTAAGAAAAATGAATGCAGAACTACTTCATTGTAGTCTTCTTCTTAAGAATGCTGAAGTTCGACAGCCGAAGGAATTTGTTGCAGTTACTGAGATGGATCAAGAATATCCTCTTTTATCAGTACACCCTCAGAGGCCTAATCTCGTGGGTCAAGCGCAACAAAGTTTGGCAGTGCTACCATCAGTTGCAGCACCGACCACCACGTCTGCCCAAACTCCATTTATTGCACCTACCCAAAACCAAGTTCAACCTGATGTTTCTCAAAAGTTAATAACTACTATTGAGTCATTAACAGCTCGGTTAGAAACTATGGAAGGGAAACGAGCGCAAGTTCAACCTGAAAAGAAAGTTTACCCTGAATGGGTAGATTCAATTTCCCCTCCATCCGGTTTTGGAAACCCTGTTTTCTCTACTTTCAATGGATCAGGTGACCTTGAACAACATTTGATGCATTACGTGTCTTGTTTTGATCCTATGATGGGAACTCCAGAGCAGCAAGAAGCAGTGAAACTCAGATGCTTCGTGCGAACCTTGCAAGGACCAGCTTTTGTATGGTATACAAGCTCGCAATCCCGGTCAATCATCGGATATGAGGATCTTCGTCAAAAATTCCTTCTTCAGTTCAGCTCAACTTTTCCAAAAACGACAGTTTTCGATCTTACAAACTGCAAGAAAAGGGAGAATGAAAGAGTCTCTGATTTCATTGCTCACTGGAATGGATTAACATATTCCCTGAGTTTAGCACTCCCTCAGGAAGAGCTGTTACCAATCTGTGTGGCAAATTTGCGTGATGAATTACGCACGCCATTGATCCCTGTGAAATACACAGGAGGGTTTCGAGACCTTACTTCAATCGCTTAGCAGATTGAAGATTCCCTTATACAGGCTAAGGTTAAATCTCGTGTAATTCCATCAGCTCCAGGAAGAAGAATGGGTAAAGCAGAAACTGCTACAGTTAGGCTTAAACAAGCACCTGTACCTATATCTACTTCAAAACCATCATCTTCTCGAAGGACTCCACCTCTTGAACGCCAACAACAAAGGATGTTTCATCCAAATGATCAAAGATATCAATGACGAAAACAATTTGAGGATATGGAGAGTAAAACATACTCTTTCTGAAATGAGAAAGTTCCTGGTTACTTCATTTCAGCTCTGAAAAATAATTTGGTTCAATTACCAGTGCCCAAGAGGCCAAACAAGGAAGTAGATGAAGACCGCCCCAATTATTGTCCCTTTCATCAAATGTTGGGGAATCCCATCAAAGAGTGTTTTGTCATTAAAGACCTCCTGCAAAAGATGGTCGACTCGGGACAAGTCAAATTGAAGGGGTTTTCAGCTCATGTAGCGTGTGTTACCACTACAGGTCCAGAGGAAGGAGGCGAGTGGCAGGAACTCAGAAGAAAAACTGCGCAAAAAATATGATGATTGGATGGTCAGAAAGACAATCAATCGGACCCATTCCATTTTTCGAACACAATTGAAGAAGCTCGTTGTGTCTCCTACAAAAGCTACAGTGAATCCTCCATCAAAAGACAAATCCTCAAAAGGGCAGCGCAATTCAATGAAGAAAGAGGGATCAGAAGAAGATGAGTATGTATCGAGGACTAAGTTGTCTTTGACTCTGGCAGATTTCATGCCATCTACTTCAAAGCCACGGGCACCGCCCCATCAAACGGCACAGCCTAAACAGGCTAGTCAGGCAGGGTCTTTATCAGACGAAGAGTTAATCTTCGGTTCTGTTAATATGATTCAATTAACAGATCCATATTCCAGTCTTGATGATTCTGAATTCCCTGTATCAGATAATGGAATCCGAGGAAGTTCCAGACATTCAGGATACAGAGGAAGACGTGGATCTTTCCGAAGCCACTACTCCAATTCTACCCCTACTAGCACTGTGTATGAACCAGAAACTCATGGTAGAGCCCTTCAGTGAGCTCAAAAAGAAAAAGCAAGTTCTTCTGCCAATGGCCAACTCAGTTTTGGCACATTTATTTTGGAAGACCGATTAAAGGTTCCATCTTCTTTATCTCAGAAAGTAAATGGATCTAATCAGTCTAATCTTCCAAAACCAAGGATGTTTCCAACTTCTATCCCAATACAAGATGCATCAGCTTCCAAAGAATCTACTTCCAAGGTACCTGCTAAACCTCATATTCCTGTTGGAAAACGCAGACCTCTAGATCAAAAGTATGATATATTGAAACACTTGTCCCATGTACCAGCCATGTTATCAATTTTGGATGCTTTAAATCTGTCAAAAGATCTTCGGGAATCACTCATCGAAGCTTTGTCAAGTCCTCAGGAGTTTGAAGCTGAAATTGCTGCAGCTGAAGTCTATCACATAGAGACTAATCCTGCAGAATGCCATGCAGTGATATTTTTTACTGATAAAGATGAAGATGATGTTGTGCATTGGCACATAAAACCTCTCTACTTATCTGGCAAAGTCAATGGTGTAGATATCCGAAGAGTTTTAATTGACAATGGTTCAGGAGTCAACCTCATGCCCATTCGTACACTTCGTCGATTGGGCCTCATGGAATCTGATTTATCTCTTTATACCATGATGTTACAAGGATATGATAAAAATGAACAAGAACCACTGGGCGAAGTTACACTCAGAATCCAGTTTGGAGATCTTGTATCCAATTCGGATTTCATGATTGTTGATCAAGACTCAGCTTTCATTGTCTTGTTTGGAAGACCCAGTCTACATCAACATGAAACTATTCCTTCATCATACCATCAATGTCTCAAATACTGTTTCAATAGTCAATTTGGAACACTGTATGGTGATAAGGCCCCATTCAAGACATGTGAGTCTCAATACATTGAGGCAGAATTTTATCACATGAAGGGAAGAGAAAAATCTACAAGGAAGGAAATTACCAAAGTTAATGCTCTATATGGTTTGGAGAAAATTCCAATAAATCCATTTACACATGTGAGTACAGATTATGTGTTACCTATCAGTCAAATTGACAAAATAGGCCCAAATCAAAATACTCTTATGGAAAGATCCATAATGTCAGTTACGACAATCGAGCTAGACAACATGGGAGAAATTGGTATCCTACCAAACAGTGATGAAAGCATAAGTGGTGACGTCTTCATTTCATCTGCTAAAATCCAACAAGTCTATACTTCTCCAATCAGGCCAAAAGAAGTTATAGCAACACCAGAGGTGAATAATGATGTCGATTCTCAATCCATCATCTCCTCTTTATTTCCCAAAGATGGCCCTTTATCATCAATAGGGTCGGAAATGGAAGCTTCTTCTTCAAAATGTGAAAATTTTGACATCTCTTATGATCATGAGAATTTCGTTTTGTCATCTACTATGCAAGTAGAAACGGAAGAAATAACACATGATGAAGAGGAAGAGGAAGATCTTAGAGATGCTCCTCCAGCATTTGAAGAGGGTATCTCTACCACTGTGGATGAACTCAGAGAAATAAATCTGGGTACAAGGAAATATCCACGCCCCCACTTTAATTAGTGCGGCCGTTACCCTTGAATAGAAAGAGATGTATATTTCTTTTCTAAAGCAAAATAAAGATATTTTTGCTTGGAACTATACAGAAATGCCTGGGCTTGATCCTGATGTTGCTACTCATCATTTGGGTTTACCAAAAGAACATCGAGGATTTAAGCAAGCCGCGAGAAGAACACACCCAACCTATGCTTCCAAAATTGAAGCTGAAGTGGATAAGATGATCAAAGGTAACTTTGTCAGAGAAGTTCAATATCCCAAGTGGTTGGATAATATTGTCCCTGTAAAGAAAAAGAACGGACAAATTAGGGTTTGCATCGATTTCAGAGATCTTAATCGGTATTGTCCTAAAGATGATTTCCCAGTTCCGATTACAGAACTCTTAATAGATGCGACGACTGGTTATGAAGTAATTTCCTTCATGGATGGATATTCTGAATACAATCAGATCCGAATGGCCCCAGAAGATGATGAATCTATAGCTTTCAGAGCCCCTCAAGGTGTGTTTTGTTACCAGGTGATACCCTTTGTTTAAAGAATGCAGGTGCGACATATCAACGCGCCATGCATCGTATCTTCAAACCTTTCTTAGGGAAATTTTTTGAATGCTATGTAGATGATTTGGTGGTTAAATCCAAACAACGTTCTAATCACTTGGCTGATTTGGAAGTCATATTCCACAAGCTTCGACAACATAATTTGAAGATGAACCCCTTAAAATGTGCTTTTGGGGTAACCTCAGGAAAATTCCTCGGCTTTGTTGTACGCCATCGTGGTATTGAAGTCGATCCTAAGAAGACCAAATCAATCCTTGGTATGTCACCTCCTCAGAATTTGAAAGAGTTAAGAGGGCTTCAAGGACACTTAGCCTATATTCTGCGTTTTATTGCCAATTTGGCGGGTAAATGTTTACCCTTTACCAAATTATTGAAGAAAGGAGTCACTTACCAGTGGACTGAAGAATGTCAAGAAGCATTTGATGGTCTCAAGAAATATCTCTTGAGTCCACCAGTACTCATGCCACCTGTTGAAGGAAGACCACTTATCCTCTATGTGACAGCTCTAGAGCGATCATTGGGGGCCTTTCTTGCTCAAAAGAATGATGCTGGGAATGAAAATATCCTCTACTATCTCAGTAGAACTATGCTTGAAGCAGAAAGCCGGTATTCAAGTATTGAGAAGTGCTGCCTGGAATTAATCTTTTCAGTTCAGAAACTGAGAGACTACTTGAAACATCACGAGGTCGAATTGGTATCTCAAAATAATCCGCTCAAATTCATCCTTAGTCGTCCAATGCTTACAGGACGTCTAGCAAGGTGGGAAGTTATTTTGCAACAGTTCGACATTCAGTATGTGTCTCAAAAGGCAATAAAGGGTCAAGCTCTGGCTGATTTCCTGGCTGAACATCCTTCCATGGAAGACACGTCTTCATATATTGAACTCCCTGATGAGGAAGTTTTCTCAATTCAAGAGAATCCTCAAACATGGGAAATGTATTTTGATGGTGCTTCCAAAAGTCCAACAGGGTAGAAAATGGAAAATCCTAAATTCAAAAAAGTTGGTTTAGGAATTGTACTCATTTCTCCAGATAAGGCATTGTTACCTTATTCCTTTCTATTGTGTGAAGGTGGTACTAATAATGAAGCCGAATACCAAGCTCTCATTACAGGCTTGGAGTTAGCACTCCAAGCTCAAGTGAATCACTTAAAAGTGAAAGGTGATTCAGACTTGGTAATCAAACAAGTCAATGGGGATTATGCCATCAGAAAAAAAGAATTAATCCCTTTGTATGATTACGTCAGAGAGTTAATGGTGGAATTCCCTTCAGAACCGACATTTTCATATGTCCCAAGATCACAAAATGCTCAAGCTGATGCACTGGCTAATGTAGCCACAGCTCTAGCAGATCCAAATCGGGACGAGACAACCATCAGTATTGCCCACCGTCATGCAATTTCACCTTATGTTCAAGCCAGAATAGAGGAAATTAATGAAATTGGTCCCATTCCTGAACCGTATGGTCATACTACCGGATGGATGACACCTATCAGGGAATACCTTCAAAATGGAACACTTCCACCTGATAGAGCCGAGAAAGAAAAAATCCGGCGACGTGTGGTCAATTTTACTCTTTATGATAGCCCAAACTACCTAGAAAAAATTCTTTACAAACGTGGTTTTGATGGAGTTCTCTTCATATGCATTGATGGTGAAGAGACAATGGTTGTCATGAAAGAAGTGCATGTAGGAGTATATGGTGCCCACCAGTCTCGACATAGATTGTCTGATCAAATTCGAAGGCTTGGATACTTTTGGCCTTCAATGATACAAGATTGTGTTAATTTCACAAAGATGTGTCATTCATGCCAAGTATATGCCAACTTCATTCATCAACCTCCAGAGTTGCTTCATACAGCTAAATACTCATGGCCATTTGCCACATGGGGAATGGATGTGGTGGGACCTTACCCTTCACCTACGACCAAGCAGTTTAAGTACATTCTTACTGCTACTGATTTCTTTTCCAAATGGGCAGAAGCAGTACCTCTCAATGAAGTCAATTCTAAATGCATTGTTAGCTTCATCAAGTCTAACATCATTACTAGATTTGGTGTCCCTCATACCATATTGACGGACAACGACACCAACTTTTGTTCTTCTGAGGTGAAGAAATTGTATCAAGAATACAACATTAAATCCAACCATTCATCTAGGTATCATGCGGCAGCCAATGGCCAAATAGAAGCCTTTAACAAGACTCTTTCAAATATACTGCAAAAGATGGTGGATAAAGATAAGAGGTCACGGCCTGATAAACTCTTTCATGCTTTATGGGCTTATCGGACTACCACCCGCAATGCAACGCGGTCAACTCCATATTCGTTGGTATATGGAACAGAAGCAGTCTTGCCAATTGAAGTTCAATTGCCCTCACTCAGAGTAGCCATTTGTGATCACTTATCTACAGATGAGAAATCCCAAAAGTGATTGAATGAATTGGAACAGTTAGATGGTTCATACAACAATAGTCCAGTATGACTTTAAACTGCATCATCCACGGTCTATGCATATGACCTTAAACTATTTTCACTTTCGTCCAACATGACGTTAAACTGTAGAAAAGAACTTGTCCCCGCAACATGACATTAAACTGTGCAGAACCAGTTCGTCCTTGCTATATGACGTTAAACTATACAGCAATGGTCCTGTATGACCTTAAACTGCAACTTCGTCCAACATGAAGTTAAACTGTGAAAAAGTTACCTAAACCATCAAGCATGACCTTAAACTGCATCATCCTTGGTCCATGCATATGACCATAAACTATTTGCAACTCCCTTTTGTCCAGCAAGACGTTAAACTATGACGTCCTAACTACATGACTCTAAACTGTATAAAAGTCCCTTACGTCTAGAAAGACGTTAAACTATATAATCTCAAATGTCCAGCATGACATTAAATTGCACCATTCACGGTCCATGTATATGACCTTAAACTATTTGCACTTTCGTCCGACATAACGTTAAAATGGTACACTCTTTTGTCCTTACTGCATGACATTAAACTGCACAAATCCCCTTTTTTCCTACATGACATAAAACTGTTATTTTGTCCCAGCTACATGACACTAAACTGTGCAGCACCAATAGTCCTGACTGCAAGACTTTAAACTACATAGTCCCTGAATATGTCCTACATGACATTAAACTGTGCATCGTTAAGGTTGTTATTACCTCTTGTTTCTCACACCTAGTTTGACTCACGTGAGCTTAGAGCAAACCTCAACCATAACACTCTCTTTGGGCCCCTAACCATGTGTAAGTCCCAACAACATGTTTTATTAGATCATTGTCCCCAAGAACAACTTGATCATTAATTCATTCTTTAATTGAACTACACGGACTTTGATCCTTGCCCTCCAGGCTGGGTATGTAGGCAACCTCCCAGGGTTCAAGCCCAAAAAACAATCTCTTCACATCGGTTCACCACCATCTCATATGATGTTGATTCGTGAAACCGCACCTAGAATCAATATCTTTACATTGATTCACTTTCGTCCTTGTTATATGACGTTAAACTATGCAACACTTTTGTCCGGTCCGACAATAAACTACAATATTCTTTGATTTCCTCATTTGAGAGAGAACTATTATTGAGATTGATTTTTCAATCATGGTTTTCATTTTCAAAAGACTACGTGCATACATGGTAATGCCTAAACTTTTTATCTCGGGTTAAACCTTCATTGCACTAAAGTCCCCTTTCACCCATCACATGTACGAACCAAATTTGTACAAAGGGTAGTTCTAGAACTACGTGGGCTTGATTCCCATCCTTATGGGATACGTAGGAACGTTCGAGTATCCCTTGAATCCAGCCCCAAGTCTTTTGGGCCTAACCCCAAATTTCACTTTCAGTCCCTTGGCTGAAAAGTCCTCATGAAAACACACACTGTGTATTCATTATTATGGTCCGAATTCTATGACCCTAAACTAAGATCACTCATACTTTCGTCCTGCACGACGTTAAAATGCATTTCAAGAACTACGTATGGCTTGATTCTCATTCTTATGAGATACGTAGTGAAGTCCAATATTTCAATTCAGGACCCAGCCACAACATGATTATGGTTATCATTGACCTATGTATCTCTATATACATTAGACAATACCCATCTTTATGTGTTATAATCCTAACCTTAAATATTTTCAGATCTTCATAACCCTTTTCATGACTTCTAGTCACAAAAATGTCAAACTTCTGAGAATTCTTTTGCCTAACTATGCAACACGTGCCCATAGGTGGCCATGCATAAATAGTCCACATAACAGACTTGTTAGCCAAAAGATACTATTTTATTTGACCATGCAGCCAATGCCCTTAGGTGGCCCTGCATATTTCAACCCCCTAACGGGTTTGTTAGATAATGGTAACTTCATTCTTGGGAAGAATGCCTCTTTTGTCGTTATTTGTCTTAAACGACAGTATGTAGGGATCCGCAAAAAATATCCATCCTTAACATATTTGTCCCATATCCTTTTTCATGATCTGAAAGTAATCAAGTCTGTGGTTCATTCTTCTTCCCTACGTTTGGGTCAGACCTTCGTAGGAGTGATATTCATCTAGTTATTCGATAATCTTGTCTGAAAATATCTTCTCCATATTCAAGTACCTCTTTCCATACAACAAACTCTATACTTTAGAAAATTTTAATCTCCATAAACATTCACGGGCTTTTAGCACTAGGAAAGTAAATTTATGAGAGTTCTTTTGCCTGACTATGCAGCACGTGCCCATAGGTGGCCTTGCATAAACAGTCCACATAACAGACTTGTCAGCCGAAAGATACTATTTATTTGACTGTGCAGCCAATGCCCATAGGTGGCCCTGCATATTTCAACCCCCTAACGGGTTTTGTTAAATAATAGTAACTTCATTCTTGGAAAATACTTCTTCTAATGCCTTTTATATCTTTTTCATATCATTCCTCATATTCAAATATTCTTAATCCATAGTTTACATGTCTTCCCTCATACTTGAGTATGGTAATATGTTTTCAGATAAATTGTCAAGGAATTGAATCCATTTTAATCCATTTTGGTCAAAGCTGTTTCGACCTTAAACATTATCCCCTTTATGTCCGGCATGTATGACTTTAAACTGCCCACAAAATACAAAGGAACTCTGAATAAAAGTCAAGTTCCAGCTCACTAAATATACATTTTCGTATGATTTAGGTAATATTGAGCAATTAAAAGATTCAAAGTTTGTAGGGTTATTTGTAATAATCCTAGTAAAAATCAAACTATGCTTACTAGGCCCATTGGCATAAGTAAATTTGAAGCAGGTAATAAAAGAATGCAGGTACAAATGATTGAAGGCAAAAGTGTTTTTCATTGATACACAAGAGATAGAATGACATCCACAGACTGGAGTCTCTTCTCTTTTTCAAGAATTATAGAAGATTGTCAACATAAGTCTTCAATTGATGTATAGCATCCTGAGCCTTATCAGCAGTTACTTGAAGCTCGTGAACTTGACCAGCTTCACTCTTTTCAGCTTGTTGAAGTGCCTTCTTAGCATCTGCGATTTCTTTCATGCCATTCATATGAGTTTCATCCAATGATTTATTAAGCTGATCAAGTTCCCCAGTAATAGCATCTAACTGTTGCTGGAGTTGCACCTGCTGGACGACCTTTTCATTGATTTTTTTCTTTAGATCCTTCATCTTGGAAGCATAATCAGCTTCAGCTTGGGATACCGCAGCCTCAAATTCGCCTATGTTAACTGACAATTTCACTCTGGTCAAATCCTCGCGACTTGTCTGCGCTTTCTCCCTCCTGAAAATGATCTGTTTCACCGCGGCATGGATCTTTTCATACCCAAAACCACCAAGTCCCAGTATAACAAATTGGGATGACAATCGAGGAGTTTTCAATGGTAGCTCTTCTAAAGGCGCCCCAGATATAATGTTCCATATGTTGTTCCATGCCTTACGTCGTGAAAAGCTGACCGCTTTAAGCATCTCTGGATCTGATTCAACATCATCATCGGAGGGGGGTATGTAATCTGGAATTAACACACTTAAGGAAGTGCCTTGTCCTACTCTTTCCCCCCTGACTTGTGCTTCTTCACTTTCAATTCCCGTTGGAGCAGAGGCTGAGGCCTCATCTCTGGATCTAGCCATTACAGTTGACGGCCCTGCATGATTAATTGAACGATTTAGTTAGCGTCAAAGGATAACAAAATAATGGATTGTCTTGCAAATAAAGTATAATCACAAATATTGTCATCCCTTACCCAAGGGTGGTTCAGCAACCTGAGAAGACTTCTCCCCATCTTTCCCGGTCTCAATAGGATTTTCAAGATGGGTCTCAGGAGGGTTTATTGGGTTTAGCTCTACTTGAGATAATGTTTCTGCAATGGTAGGATTGAAATCAATTTCCACACCCTCTTCAGGCATTGGCAGTTCAGCGACTTCTACGGAAGAAACTGCATATTGTTTTTCGTCATGGTTAGAAGTATAATTTTTTTTAAAAAAATTAGGCGAAGGGTAGAACTCATGCCCAAGGTCTTCTAAATCACATGACAACTTAGCATGATCATAAAATTCTTCACAAGTCATTCCTTGATTCATCATTTCATCCAATGATACTTCAGAATCTTGATTAGTCTCACCAGTGGGAGCATTTTCTACATCTTCTTGCCGACTTATGTCTTGAAACCCCTGACCCTGGACAGCATCTTCAGTACTAGGAGGGATACTGGGAATGGATGGTAGCTCTTCTCCAGGAGCAACCAAGTCAGCTTGGGTCTGTGATTGTTCTACAGCACCCTCCACAGCCTTTGAAGGAGGGTCAGTCCCTTCCCTCAAGGGGGAAATTGAAGAAGCCCCTGCAATCCTCAGAAATATGAGTAACCATATGATTATGGGTATAAACTCATGATTGTTCGAAGGACTTACCACTGCTAGTGAAACGTTTAGCTATGGATTTCCTCCTTCGTTGCCTTGGCTTATTTTGTTTTTTCAGAGTATCAGTAGTCTCCCTTATTGGCACTTGGATTAGAGAATGGAAGGCTATGTCCAGTGCCTCATTCATGGCCTGCTGGCCTGGAGATATCTCACCTGGTTCGCGAGGAGAATCAGCAGCAGCCCAGGTAGCAGTACCACCAGGGCTATACTGTGGCGAAGGAACCCCAGTTCCTTTCATTGCAAGCTGCAAGATGAAGAAAATAACTTCCTTAAGTAACAAAGCTTCAACTGAAATCAAGATGCAAATAAAATAAGGAAAGAAAACATACATCTTCAGGATCCACGTACTGTTGCCATTCCTCATCTCCAGAACCACCAGCCCCCTCAGTGGTGCCACGATCAATCATTTCCTTCACCCGCCTGGTGATAGAAACCGAGTCATCAGTGGCATATATGAGCATTTCCAGCTCTCTGATGGAAGCTCACACTTCATTGGGGTTATCTCTGTATTGAATATTTTTAGAATCTACAAGATTTTCTATTCTAGGAAGTTGTAGGCCCTCACACAAATCCAGCCAGGCGGTCTCAGTACCACAGTATAAGCTCTGCCATAACTGAACAACGTCTGGTCTTAGATATAAAGGTTGTGATGAAGGTCCTACAATTTTTGATTTTAATTTCTTCCCATCTCCTGCAACTACAGATAGAGAATAAGAAAGTCAGACTTATTACTTTATAAAGTAGCAGTGATTGAAATTACTACAATGAAATAACTCACCAGGAGTTGATGGAGTGGGTCTTTTAATTATGGCCGGAGGATTATATCGGGCACGAAACCGCTTTGCTGCCGATTGTGCCTCATCATCCCCATCATGATAATCCGATGAATCAGTTCTAGAAGAAGAGTCTGTTGAACCTATTTCAGGTGGAGAAGCGTCACCTTCATGAGGAAGGGTTTCTTTCTCTACAGTCCTCTTCCTCTTTCCCACTTGATATACTGGGTGATTCAATATCCCTTTGGGGTATGATGCTATCCAGTGTTCACCATAAAATGTAGTCAAATTATGTGCCGCATTTTCAACTGGTAGATCAAATACTGCCCCAGTCTTCTCTCTTGATGTCAGTAGCCATAGTTGTCGAGCAACCATCGGATGTTTCTCTAACCTTACATGTACCGGAGGGGATACAACAATCTGTTGCAAAAATTTGAATTGGAGTGCAAATCTATATGGAGCATAGGCCTCACATATGATTTCTCCATCAATCTTGGCTACTAACACGCCATCCCTACAAGCTAGCATGTATGCCCTCAAATCCAAATGGGTTGTCCCATCATCAACAAACCGCCCGGATGGCGGAATTCCATAGGGAAAGAAGTTGAATTCCTTAAACGTGCTCAGCCTTACTTTCATGTCATAACCATTAACATCTAATGGAGCAATTCCAGAGAATGCTTGCACTGACGGTCTGAAAGAGCTTCCAGGAATTTGTAATCCATTCTGTACATTGTAAGTCCTGAAGTTAGTGGCGATCCATCCCCACAAAACCTAAAATGGTCCCACTATTCTTAAAGGAGATTTACCCTGGAAGACATGAAGTAAACTCCTGTGAATCTTTGCTAAAATGGGGGTAGCTAACCCAACCGTTTTCCCTCAGCCAACTTTGCCACAATGACGAAGGTCCTTGGCCTAACTCCTCCCTTAAAATCCCTGATCGGCAATAGATAAACACTGATCCACATTTCCAAGAAACCCGCTAGACGAGTTTTCTTTGGAATTATTTGATTCACTTCATATCCCCACTTTTCAAAATCTCCTACTTCTAGAGTTGGCCAGAATGTGCCAGGAGCTCCTCTCTTCTCAGGTTTTGGACAAGTGGTAGGACGTCTGGGCCTGGTATCCTTGGATTTCTTTTTCTTGGATCCTTTTTCTTTTGGCTCCATCCCTTTCTTCTCAGAAAGAAACACATTCATCCATTCTTCTGGATGAATATCTTTTCTAAAATGAGTTAATGAGGTCTCTGAACTCTTAAGCCTGTGGAAGATTTTAAATAATTCTCGAGCTAAAGCAGGAGTCTTCTCTGAATCATTCCAAGTCACCTTGGTAGGAATGAATTCATCATACATATCACCCAAGATTGGAGCCCCTGAAATCTTGTGGACATCCCACAAACTAATACCTACTTCTCCATGAGTCAAATGGAATGAATTAGTTGCTGGGCTACAGTTGCTGTGTATCTCTGGCACGAAGTTATCATGTCTGTAAACATATGTTTGCCCAACCCAGACAACCTCATATATTGCAGCTCTCTTCAGGTCCTCGATAAACTCTGTGCAAGTCTGTCGCACCCAGAATGCCCACATCCAAGTTGGATTCACACCTCCCCCAGGACGGAAATCCCAACTTTTCTTCCAGCCTTTGGATTGATCCATTTGATCATTTCGGAAGATTGAAGGATGACAATGTGGTTGAAGCTCATGTGTATGATTTTTCAGATCTGGTGTGCAAGGACTATGATGCATCACATAATCCTTCTCCACAGTTCCAACAGTTTGAAATACTCCTCCACCTGAGATATTTGCTGAAGCAAAGTTGGTATAATTCTGAAACCATGAAAATGGAAGATAATTCTTTACTTCAGGAATAATGACTTCTTGTAGATGACCATGGCTATACAAAGATAGATAAGTGCAATGAGGAAAGTTGCGATGATATTTCGTCAGATACTTAGCCAACTCTGGAAGAGTACTCTCTTTGACAGTATAGTAATCAGGGCCAATAATGTTCATCATATCATCTATCCTCTTGCTAGCCAGTTCATCAATTAATCTGGGTCTAAGAGCCATTAATTCTACACAAAGAGTTGAAAAAATTAATTTATAAATGAATTAATTTTTTCACAATCTTTGTGAAAGAAATCAAAAAAAATGGCTAAGGCATTAAGGCGCCCAAGTATGGAGATGTCTCGCAAGTGTTACGTGTGTCACACAAGTTTCTGTCGTGCATGTATCACCGCGCAAGCCCTATTACCTTTACAGTAGCGAGACAGCGAGGGAATAGTGAAAAAAGAGACTTGCGCGGCGAGGGATACTTGCGCGGCGAGAGCTCGAGAAATTCGGGATCAGATGCTACACACGGCCAAAATCCATGTATTTATAGGCCAGGAGGCCTATCTGCGCGCCGTACCCAGTACGTTCAAGGCATGCGCGACACAAACTTGCGCGCTGCCCTCTATGCCCGGAAGACCTGCGCGCCCCTTTTCCTTTGGATACGATTCTATTGCCTCAGAGTCAAATCCTCATTTCTCTCCGGATCCAACTCTGAGGGGGGACTTTTGTTGACGCTCCTTTCATCACAAAATCTAAAAATCGGAAAAGGGGAATATCTGAGCTCAAAGTGATTCAACCTTTGAAGAAAATATCAAAAATCGACAAAGGCATGAACAAAGGATCAACAACAATTTCACCGCGCAAGTTATATCACTGTCGCGCAAGTACACTTGTGAGACGCTCTTGGTCGCACAAGTGACTTGCGCGGCCTAAGTGATAACCGCCCGGTAACCGCCCGGGGTCTTCTCCTGCCTATAAATTGACCCTGTGGGCACCCCATTTGAGAGGATATTTTTCCAGAAACTCGGATTGAAACTCCCGACTCCCAAGTCTCTTCTCAAAGCTTCCGGAACACTTTTAAAGGTAATTTATTTTACCTAGAATGGAAGATTTAAAGAGAAGAAGGAAGGCCTAAGTGTTGAAACTCATCAACAATTCCGCGCCGCCTTATTCCTTAAATAGAACTCGCGCGTCCCTTTTTTGGAAGAACCTCAAGAGGATTCTAAAGGGATTTATAAAGAGTCTCTCAAATATTCTAATGATGTTTGAGAATCGCGCATGTACCCATCATGTCGCGCAAGTATACATGCACGACCAATACTTGCACGCCACCGCAATACTTCTGCGCCATTCAAGACTTGCGCACCCCTACCTTTTTGGGTGCCCATCTTGCCCATTTTACCCCTCTTAAGCCATCACACCTTTCCTTTTCAAGATTCAGTCTTCAAGACACTCTTCAAATCCATTTATGGAATGATTTCTTGATTTGACTTCCTTATCTGAAAGGAATTCTGTGGAATATCTCTCAAAACCTAGTGATTTAAATATCCTTATGTCACTAAATATATAGAGTTCATTCATTCAACCTCATCCTTTAAGATGAGAAAATCCTTAACTTGGGTCTCCTTTTCAGGAATAATCCCCAGTTATAAGTCCTTTAACTTGGGCATCTTCCTCAAGAGTAAGTCCCAAATTCATAAAGTTCCCAAACATGGGCATCCTCCTCAGGAGTAAGCCCCAATCTCAAATATGGGCATCCTCCTCAGGAGTAAGCCCCAATCTCAAACATGGGCATCCTCCTCAAGAGTAAGCCCTAATCTCAAATATGGGCATCCACCTTAGGAGTAAGCCCCAATCTCAAATATGGGAATCCTCCTCAGGAATAAGCCCCAATCTCAAATATGGGCATCCTCCTCATGAATAAGCCCCAATCTCAAATATGGGAATCCTCCTCAGGAGTAAGCCCCAATCTCAAATATGGGCATCCTCCTCAGGAGTAAGCCCCAATCTCAAATATGGGCATCCTCCTCAGGACTAAGCCCCAATCTCAAATATGAGCATCCTCCTCAGGAATAATCCCCAATCTCAAATATGGGAATCCTCCTCAGGAATAAGCCCCGAGTCCTGTAACTTGGGAATCCTCTTCAGGAATAAGCCCGAAACCTTAATCCTTAACCTAGGTATCCTTTTTCAAGTATAAAACCCAGTTATAATCATGGGCTTCCTTTTCAGGAATAATCCCTAAGTCCCCTAATTTCTCTTTAACCAGTCCTAATTTACCCTTGATTTGGGTTTCCTTTTCAGGAGTAAAACCCAATCACAAGTCCCCTCCTAACTTGGGCATCCTCCTTAGGAGTAAGCCCCAAGATTAGAGTATTCAAATCTCTATGAAGCACATATACCTTTATGGACCATGTTCATGGATTTTCTCCCTAAAAGTAAATCCTCTGGACAGTCATACATACATAAGCCCCAAACCATTTCTTATGATTTCATCATTCCTGGTACAATTGTCTGAATTTTACTAATACCTCTTGTTTCTCACACCGAGCATGACTCACGTGAGCTTAGAGTGTAAAAGTAATTGTGACATCCTTCTTTGAACCTTCAATCATAAACATCATACCCTTATTCGAACTACGTGGGTTCTGATTCCTTTTTCAAAACAAAGGATACGTAGGTAGCCCATCTATGGGTTCGATCCCAACTCTGAAGTAATTCATTGTCCTTTTGAATGAAGATAAACTTCAAGTGCCCCACTGAGTGGCTTTAAAACAAGCCTGGTCATCATAATGACCAAGAGACTTTTTTAAATGTTTTGAAGGATACCATTGACCAAGAATCTCCAAAAAGATACAGATGATTCTCTATTGATGAAGAACCTCAAATACATATAAAAGATTCTATAAATTTCTTTCATTTTTAATCATTGATTTTTAAACTGAAGGAAAGATCATTTCATACTTGGTAATGTAATAAGGATTCACGAACATAACTTAAATCTATAAAGAGAGTCCCAGAGTAGACAATAATTCCCCTCAAAAAGGTGTGATGATTCCGACCTCCCATCCTCTCGACCAATGCAAATTCCTAAGCCTCATTATCCCACAAACTAATGAGCGCCTACCTTTGGAATTTAGGTCCAAACGGATATGGAATCATTAGATGATTCTGGTTCTACGAATAAACCTGTTAGAAACCGATCAGAACGTTTGAATCTCCCATCCAGGAGGTCTTCCCCGGATTCCGTGCGAAACAAGGTTTAACCCTCATCTTGAGGATAGTTTCTGGGGATTTGGTGGTCTGTCATTTCTACTCCATTAGGATCAACACGCCATATAGGGTGAGAACTATTTATGCTACAACCAGTACTCCACAAACCGAACCATATCTCTCTCCTAAAAAAACATCTATGGTCATATAACATTACATAACCCATTTATTTGGGAACCCTTCCTCAAAGAATACATAGATGAATGGTAACTTAGGATTTTCTTAAGATATAATCCCCCACAACTATTTACATAATCATGAAAATGAATATATGGAGAAACTTATAGTGAAAACATTATCCTCCCACTACTATCTTACAGTGAAAACATGCACCCCATCTACTGGAGGGCCTTCAAGAGGTTCTCAATAAATGTTATTTTTTGAACCTTCGTGGTTGGCCTTTTGGGAAAGTAAAATTTTTGGGGACAATTTTATGGGTCATACAGTTCATAGAAAACCTTTTAGTTTACCATCACAACCAGTAACCAACCTCGAATGGCTAAGACTTATGGTAACTACTCATTCCCCTCATTTACATTATCCAATATGGTACCTATATGGAGGGGTAATTAGTGAAACGTGAAGTTATTTATAATAATAACCCTTTCAAGAATAATGACTTACTTGAGCTATAAATGATTGCTCCAAACAACATTCATCCTGGATTTTCATAATTTCATGTTGAGAGGGGTGATCAAAGTCTCTCATACCAAACCATGTGTTCGATGAACTATCCATGTAGGAAGTGGGAGTTTTTTCACCCATAGATATGTTACATCATGTTTTTTATTTGTCACATCACCATATATACATTAACAAGCACTAGAACAACTAGATTGATGCACTACCCCATCACCATCATTACTATCATGATAAATGTTTTTGGATACACCCCAATATGTGAATAATGAATTGGGACCATACATCCATATATAATAACCATAATAAATCATACTGACCAAGCTCTAGTGATGAGGGGATTGACACAGTATCCCCTATATATTATATTGGTTGACCTCCAATATCACCTTGTTACAATTTTCTTTTTTATGTTGAAATTCCCTCAGGAACTGGTGGGGTCCCCCTGGAAGCCTCTCTGCAGTCTATTTCAAGGAGTATCCTACCCATTTTTTTAAGGGGAATACCTTCATCCTTTTATTTCTCACCTTCTCACATTGAACCATGTGCAACATATCCATTTCTAATATAGTAAACTACTCCTAGTATCCCCATAAAAGTTTTAGTAGGAGGAAATCATCATACATTTCCCGTTAAATATGGATTTTAGTGATCTGGTATAGGTTCCCTTAACTTATGATGAACTCCATGTGACATAAATGAAATTTATTGGTCCCTAATGAAAACCTAATAATCAGTTTTGGGATTATATATAGGTGGAAGTAGACCGGGAACTATGAATCGAAAACTGGATTATACAAATCAAACATTCTTATCACCCCCATTGAATTCATCACATGACTAGATACCCATTATGCCAATTCCTATTGATCCCGGATGTTTTTTTGTTGTAACATGTTTCACTCTTTCACCTATCCTAAGAGAAAATCCACTTGTTTGGCCTTAAATATTCCCTCATATTAAGGAAGTTATTTCCCTATAGTAACATTCCTTCCTTTGATGTTAATCACGAGGTTCTATAATTATTCAGATATTCTTGTAGTTTTATACTTGAAATAGTAAAAATATGGATCCCTATTCTACCTATACTACCATGTGGAACATAAAAACTAGTAAGTGGGAGTTACTCGATATGAAACATGGATGAACACATCATCCCAATGTATAAATCCATACAATGTATTTCTTGAGAAGAGATGATAATCCCTCAGATCATCTATCATAAACCTGGAAACTATTTCATGCTTTAACACACTTGAGAATCTCTCTCAGATTATGATCTTCCCATGAATCTCCCTTAGTTTGGAAGAAATATCATCAAGACTATCAAATCCCATTTTGATGAATTTTTGAAGAATTTTTTTACAGAAAATTCTTGAAAGAAGGGAATCACAGATGATGTGTATCATAATGGTTTGTCCCCAATGTATTTCTTAAGAACTCTTCTTTCTAGAAGGTGAATTGTTTTGTGAGAACCGATGATTTTAGTCATAGAACACTCTATAATGTTCTGAGGTTTATGAAAATATACGTTCATCCAATATATCCAAAGAATTACTTGGTCACTTTAGGGCCCCATGTCCTATTTATAGGATAGTAGATCAATGTTCCATGAGTTGGGTAACCATATCATTAGTGTTCAATGATTTCACCTCATAATCTGATACTCTCCTCCCATATCATCTCCCATTATGATGGGTGAATTTTTTATTACAAAAAAATTATTATTAGATAAGTCTATGAGAACGCTAATTATTTGAGGTGAATCCATAGAAAAACATATTAAAATTCCACTAAAAGAGATAGATTTTTTAATAATTTATCATTCATGAAATAGAAGGTTTATTTGAATCTGGTGGAGAACCATCAAAGATCAACTTAAACCTATACTATAATACTTCATGAAATATATGTCTCCACATCGTTGGGGCCTATAAATAATCATTTCAAGTATAATTTAAATGGAATTCACATTTTTTACTTCCATCTACGACTTTCAATTCAAGAAAATTCATCATTTTCAAGTCAATGTAGATATAGATTCTTTCAAGTATCCATATTCCATAAATATCTTCCCATGAGTTTTTTGAGACCTTAATACCAAGATGTAGATGATTATCATTAAGGATAACACACTATGAGCTAGAGAAAAATACCTCATTTATCATGGGGTTTCTCAAGGACCCCAACTTTTGTGAAACATTCCCCACGGGATCTGAGACATCATCCCTTTTAATTTATTAATGTTTCATGAAAAACAAACCTTCATAAAGTAACTATAATTTATAAACCCGCAAAACTTCATGAAACCCACCTTAGAGGACACTAAATGATTCAAAATTTCAAAAAATATATCTTTTAATAATTTGGGTACCCAAGGTCCATATATGATTTTAAACTGAGTCCATTAATGTACTGACATTCCATGTGACCTGTGAGTCACCCCATTTGTGGAGACCCTGTTCTATTAACACTGGTCAGAAATCATGTGTTCCTCTTCCCAAAAACTATAGGCATTATAAAATTTGGACACCAACTTCTCACCTCACCATGGAAGTTTTTATGACCTAATCCATCCAAAATAACCCTTTTATTTGACACATAAGTCCCAAAGGTGGGATCATCATGGGATACCACTTACATTTCCCTAAGAGTATGGATGGTGGTGTGTCCATTTATCAAAATAGTAAATGTTCTCCCTAGTATAAGTACCACCATACTGAAAATGTAAGATTATAAAGTACTAAGATACCAAATTTCATTTCATATTTATTTACACTACATGACAACATCTCTCAAGACAAGATGTTAAACTATAACCCAACCTAGTGAGGTAAACATAATATTCCCCCTATATTAATCACATGGGATGACACCCCACCGCTATGGAAGCGTATATAAATATTCCCCACACCATCCATTATTATCGGTCCATTCAAGGAACAAGAATCCTATCCACATTACATTATACTACATGATCTAATATTGTCCTAAGATATTAAACTGTACACCCAAATGACATTGGTTTTGATCACCATCTCTTAATATGGTATATAGAACACCAACATGACATTCATTAATAATTACTAAACGCCACCATTTAATGTTTTTATCTCCCCTTAGGGATCCATCAACACTAATGTGTGATAATTTCCCCTAGAAACACAAAAAAACTCCCCACCACATCATTATGTCCCTACTAGACCTCAGCATTTATATGCAGTGATAAACTATCACTAACTGTATAGGAAACTATTGTACATAATTTCTATCCCAAAAATATGTTAAACATTTCAGAAAACAATCCACACAACATGTTAAAATTCTAAACAACATGTCCCTGGAAGATGTTAAACATATGACCAACAAATCACCATAAGATGTAAAATATGTGACCAACCTATCCACACAACTTGTTAAACATGTAACAAACATATTCCCTTAAACATGTGACCAACATATCCCCACAAGATGTTAAACATATCACCAGCATGTCCCTATAATGTGTTAAACTTATTACCAACCTCTTCCCTTCAACCTATTACCAACTATCCACATATGGTGTTAAAACTATGACCAATCTGTCCCTACACGATTTTAAACATGTTAATGATATGTCCCCACAAGACTCTAAACATGATACCCTTCAAAATGACTAATAATTCATACCTTATAAAATTTTCATGGGATTACCTAGGTACCGAGCCTTGGGTTACGTATGACCAGAAGCAAGAAACACTATAGTATATATGGGATTCCTCAGGCTTCACACAAAATATTTATCACAAATGCGATGCCCTATACATTGAATGAGGATGATCATTATAGATACCAAACATGACCAAGATTTCAAACATCATCATCAACTTCAAAATGGATTTTCATTCTTTTCCAAGACAACATACAGCATGATTAATTGGTTTCAACCCAAAAATTTTTTTGGTATTGAAATTAATCATGATTTAATTGATCTATCAAGGAGACCCAAACAAGGCAATGAAATTCAAGGGGGAACCAGTGAAGGAAGATCCCACATTCCAACATACTATTACAATCATGGAATTGACATTATTGAAAATTGTGGGAGAGGTTTCATGACTTTAGAAAACATTAATGTAGGGTATCAAACCTTAGGGGGATCCAAGACCAACCCATCCCATGATCCACTCTAGAAGAGAATAATGAAATATCATCCCATCCTTGATTCATGTCCCCTGGTGAATGCATTGGAAAATAATCATCTATATCTGAGAGGATAATTATGAATATAAAATGAAAATTACATTCATTTTATGGATATTTATTTCTATTCAAAGTGGTTAATTATATCTAATGGTTTATGGTAATCATTACATTATCGATATAATTTTTTTGTCTCTTTGTTGATGTATTTAATGTTTTATTTCATATTATTCCTCTAAATAATGAAGTTTTGTTTTTATTAGAACACATTCTAGGTGATAACACTATTTAAAATAATCCATATTGAATGGCCCTGATGAAGTTGCGGGAATCATATAATAAACTTTTGGGGAATCATAATAAGGGGTTCAATCAGCCATGTTCATAACCATGGGGAGTATTTATTCCTTTTTAAGATGAAATATGGATCAATCTGACTTCATATTGATTGTTAAGAAACTAAAACTATCACAATCAATATTAAGTATCTTTTTACATATATTAATTATTTTTCATTAAATTATGAGGAGATCAATATTTTTCCATGATTTATATTTGATATAGATATTATTAAATAGGGGTCAATAATAAATATATTCTCATTATAGTGTTCCATTCATGGTATAAAAACTATGACTTTGTAGCAATTCTATTTTTTCTTACTAGTGTCGCCAATATATTTATATATTATATAAATATAGATTTAATAGTTTACCTTCAATATTTTATGGTAGTCATTATGTAAGATATTATTATATAGTCTAACTGAAATAAATATCACGATGATAACATGATAATAGTATCTAAGGCCTTACATAAGGATATGTTTTATGAAAAAATTACAATGTGTGAATTTTGGTTTTGTATAGTTTCATTTTTATGTTTTATAATATTAATAGATGCAATATTAGTTGATCCATAAAAAATGGAAGTTATGGTTCATTGGCCAAGACCAACCACTATGACATGGATCCATAGTTTTTTTGGTAGATATTATGGATTCATTATAGAAATTTTTTCACGGTTATCTAATCTAATCTCCATGTTAACTAATAACGGAGTCAAGTTCTTTTGGATATATGACTATTATAAAAATTTCAAGGAACAAAATTTAATATAAGGAAGTAAACCTTTGTTTACACTACCCTATAGAAGAAAATGTTTTTTGGTCAATAGTGATTCATCAATCAATGGACTAGGATGTGTCCCCCAAAAATTGATATAATGATATCTTACTCCTCATGAAAATTGATGTTTCATGATAAAAATTAACTAAATAAGGATTGGGAGTTATCAATGGTAAATATTTAATTACATATTTGGATGAATTATATTTACAAAGATTGGTATGATATATATACATATCATAAAACCTTAAATTTCATATTCATCCAAAAATAAGTCAATATGTTCTATATTATATGGTTTAAATTAATTAAATATTTTGACTGATCAGTACATTTCCACTCATGTAATGCAAATTAGGTGGTTGATGGTCTTATTTGAAAGGATCATTCTATCTTATCTATGATTAAGATTAGAAAAGATCCATTATTTTTGGATTTTGTATGGATGGATCTAGAAATCATGAAGTAATAGGAGAAATATTACCTTTCTCAAATGAGTATTCGACTATATATCTTTATAAATACTAATAATTTGGTAAAGGAAGATGTAGAGCTACTAGATAAGGTAGGAAAAGTTTTTCAATTCAAACATAAATGTGATAGAATGATAAGTGTGATGATCCAGAAATTCTATAAATTATATTCTATTGGGAATGAATAAATTATTTATTAAGTATTTTAGTTATAAAAAACACATACACCACTTTGGTTATTTTAGAATAATTAAAAAACATCTCATTTGATATAAAATATCACCAAGCATCTTAAATGTTGTTCATATATTTATTATATAGCGACAAATATTATTATCATATATTAAGTGTGATTATAATATCTAATTATCACATAAGGGTGGATATATTCGTTAACTACTATGATCATATCCTATGAAGCTCAATTGTTATGTCTCCCAATTAATATTACACAGCAAGGATTTTTCCTTGACCAAGACCAATCTAAAATTCAATAATAGAAGCACAAATAAAAATTGTTTTGGGATATGTTATAAATTTATAATATCATGGGCCAAACCATGTTCATTGAACAACCCCAAGAAATACCCACCATTCCACACCATAGCATTAATATGTACGCTGGTGTAATAAGGGATGTATATCTATAACCTAGTATTGTGAATTGTATATATTTTCTTTTTAGTAAATTAATTATTATATTTAACTTTTCTAATTTTTATAATTTTAGAAAAATTGGTTAAATTTTGATTTTTAATTTAGGGAAACTAAATATATTTTTTTTTGAAAATAAATGTTTTAATTAGAACAATCCTTTTGAAAAATTCAGTAATTTTGAAATATATTATATTTTAATATAATATTCATATTAAATAATATTTATATACAAATAATAATATAATTTAATTATGACTAATATAATCAGTATAATGGTATGAAAACTATTATAAAAACTAGTATTTCCTAGTAAATTGAAATTTTTATTTAAAAGAAAAAATTCACATATTTATAAAAAAAATTCATAAAATAAATATTATTTTTAAAAAATAATTCTAAAATTATCTAATAGTAATTTTTTTATAATTTTCTGAGAGAATAAAATTTTATGATAAATATAAAATATGGTATAAATTTACAATATGTATCACGACCTCCTAATAGCCAAAAATTGTTATAAAAATATTTATATAGGTCATTTATGGACGATAACATTTTTTAATTTTAAAATATAGTATTTATCAATTTATTTGATTAATTTTATAAACGATTAATGAGATCTCCAAAACTATTATTATATTGTACAATTTTAAAATAAATTATTATTTTTATGAATCACTTATACGTCACCAAGGATATTATTTTAATGATTTTGGTTCTTAAAATTATAAAATACTGAAAACCACTCCACATTGATTTAACACGTATTCCAAAATAGGGGATTGTTTTTGTTTGTGGTTATTTTATCATATTAAGTCAAAAACCCAAGTTTACAAATTTTTAACAAATTTATGTCCCTTTTCCTATAAAATTAACCCATCCTCCCATAAATGGTCAATGAAAATCCATTTAACATGAATTTTCTCACTATTTCCCTCTTTAAATATTTACTATGTGGTTCATAATCTCTTAATAATCTTCTCCTAATATTTTATAAGGGCCCTCCCAAAGTGATGTATCCCCTCCTACTTTTATTTAATCAAGCACTTTAATTTTATTGTGAATTTTTATTTCCAATTCATTATGTTAGAATATGTTTCAACACATCTAATTTACTATAATTATGATTTCCAAGTAATGAGAGAACAAATTTTCATCTCATTATACCCTATCATTAATTATTTTGTACTCCCGTTATGTCACCAATATTATCTTCTAATTTTCCATGCCAAATGTTTTTATAATTAATACCCATCCCCATTTACAATCAAGGGTATTCCCTATATGTACCTACCCTTAATTTACTGTGTAATTACATGTATTTAACCCTCACTCTTTAATCATGGGATTAAAAATGCTGAAATGAATCCTTATGTTGAATGATCTATGTGGAACTCTTATGGATGTACATGATATAAATGTTATAGGTGGGTCCAGAATTATATATTCCTCTAATGCATTAGGTAATGTTTTTATTTCAGGAGATACCATTTATCTTTCATGTTAGGATATCCTAATCACATTATTCTATTATTTCCATATATTTATACTTGAATTATTTTTTTCATTTCATCATTTATATTATATCCACATTCCTTAAATTACATGGATTTAATATTCTTATACCATGATTTGAACTTTAGGTTTAATATTCTCACCCCTTTATGTGATCTTTTCATTCCTCCTGACTCACATGTATTACCATAATCAAGTTATTTACTATTATTCCCATACTGGTATTTATATCTCACCGCGTTTTTATGTATATCCTGAGGTTATCTAATGCAATATTAGAAGATCAATGGAATATTGTGGCATGTTTTAGAGTTTTTATATAATTTTTTATACACATATTTTATGTTATAATGTTATGAACTTAATTTTCAATTGAAACTAGGATTCGTAATCTTCTATGAATGTGTAACGTGTATATTTATGTAATAAATAATGAATTAAGGAAAATTAATGATATTGTTTGTCATAGTTTGTATTAGAGGAAAGGTATAGTTATTCTTGGGACTTCGTTTTAGAAAAAATTTGTGAAAGACTTGGAGATACAACTAAAGAAGGTAAAACATCCCTAACATTTGGTAATGTATTGTGTATGTGGTATCCAAAAATTGTGAATTTGGATTTGAATCGATCATCACCTGGTGCAAGATAGGGTGGCCTTACTGTACAATTGGATTGAAATTTATATGGGACATAATTTAGTAAATTCACGTGATTTCTTTGAAAAATTGTGAATGGAAAAATAATTGTTATGAAATTTTAATTCTATCTATATATTATAAAAAAATAGATTAAAAACTTTAAATTAATAATTTATGGAACATATGCCAATGACGATTTATCCTTACAGTGTTCAAAATTTTCATTTTATGTATTTAATAGTTGTAAATTATCATCCCTGGGACTATTTAGGAAGATGTAAAAGATTAGGGCGATAATCAAATTGTAAATGGTAGTCTTATCCTCCATTATTGAATTTCACCGCTTCTATTTAACTATGTTTTTATACATTATTTAATATCATTAATTTTTTTAAATAGAATTAAATGCAACCTCAATACATATAGGTAATGTTATATATGAAAAATGTAAAAGGGGAAATTATTTTATCACATTTATTCAACTTTTACCCTATCCTTATTTGTAGGATGATCTTCATATTGAACATTGCGATAATACCTATAGAAAATTCGATGAGATTATGGGTGTTGATTGGATTTCATTTTATAGAGGCAACATAATTTTTCAGAATAATGAAATCACCCAGCATATCACAAATCTCCAAATTAATATATAAATTTTCAAGGAGGATTAGTCTCTTTTATCATAATCATCTCATCATGGATGTTATTTCCTTATGAGCAATCATATCTTGCTGAAATCATTTAATCTATGGAAAGGATCATCTTTTATGACATACTCATTGTAAGGGAATATGCTTTATGTGTTTTCTAAAAAATTATCTTATCTTCCTACATGCATTGTGGTTCAGTTCTCAATCAATGTTTTACATGGATATTTTTTAATATCCAAGACATCATATAGAATGGACATTGCTGAACATTAATATTTTAATAATAAACTCTCTGATAATATGGAAAAATATGTTATATTACCATGTGATTCGCCATTGACTGTGTTAGTATGGTTCATCAAGAAGAAATATGGTTCACTGTTTATCTTCATTGATTTTCATGATCTAAAAAATTTCATGATAAAGAATAGTTATCATCTTCTATGGATTAATGACTTGTTCAATAAGATATATGTATCATAATACATATCTATGGTGGATCATCGGTCTATACAATATAATGTAAATGTGATTAACAAGGATATCATGAAGACTTATTTTCATTCAAGTAACATGAATAATGAGTTCATAGGGATTCTATTTAGACTGACTATGACTCCAACAATCCTTATGGACTTAATGAATGGAGTATTTTGGGATTCAAAAGCTGAATTATTGGTATTGTTAATAGAAAATATTCTTACCTACTCAAAAATTTGATGAACATGAGGATATTTTGAAAACATTAATTAAGATTTTTCAAAAGAAAAACATATATGTGAATTATAGAAAATGAAATTCTGGTATTAAGAATGTAATATTATTGGGGAATGTTATCACAAACAAATATATGTTTGTGGATCCCTCAAAAATAGAGGCCACTGAAGGATGGGCCAAACTAACATCTATGATGGTTACATGTTTTCTTTGATTTTCTGGGTACTATCATCAATTTTTTAAAAACATAACATGATATTAAATTCCATTAAAAAAGATAAATAAAAAGGTATTGAGGATTTAATAAACTAGTTTATAAAAGGATACCATTAAATAGTTAAAAAATGATATTCAATAACCCATGATCACATTAACCACTAGTATTGAATGATTATTGATCTACATAAATGCATCCAAAAGGGCAGGCATTGTTTACTCATAAATGATAACAAAGTGATATCTTACACATCTCTCCAATTAAAAATACATCAGAAATACTACCCAACATCGGATTTGGAATTGGATGATTTTATCTTTTCATTTAATATTTGGTTACATATCTATATGGGGGAAATTTGAGATATATACATATCCTAAAAACCTCAAGAATATATTCACAAAAAATGATCTCAATAGGAACTAGTGAAATTGGTTATATATAATCAATTTTTATGATTATTCAATCCATTACCATCCCGTGAAGGTGAATAGTGAGGTAGATGCTCAAATTTGAAGGTGTCCTCCAACTCTATCCCTGTTGAGTATTGAAAAGGATCTAATCTTTTTTTAGAAATTAAAATGATAAAAATTGGAATAATAAAAGGATACTCATAATACCATTTTCAATTATATTGTCATACATCCATTCTTTAGAGGATTAAGGAGGCCTAAATTGATGACGAGGTGTTATATAAAAAGGTAGTGAATATTATGGAGTTAATCATGACTAAATATGGAGTTATAAGGTTTTCAACCTAGATATGTATTACATTAAAAACATAATTGATGGGGGAACATCTCCATGATTCACATTTACAATCCATATCTAATCATCCAGGAAGAACATCTACATATAAATAATGAACTAAAGTAAAACTTCATGTGGGATAACATGAAGAGATTGATTGATAAATTATTATCTCAATGCTTGGTATATATGAAATTAAATGTTAAATTATATAGGTCTAAGGTTATGATGAATCCATTAACCATACCAGTATTTAAAGGGGATAACATGACCATGGATGTTTTCATAAGACTCCCAAGGACATCTAAAGTAAATAAGACCATCTAGGTGGTAATTTATCTTCTTATAATGTTAGAGAATTTCATTACTATCCAAAAATATTTATCTCTTGAAAAAACATTCCATGATATGAATTTGTAAAGTTGTAAGACATCATAGTGTCCCACTCTCTATCATATCTTATTAATATCTATGTTTTAACTCAAGGTTCTAAAGAATCCATCAACATGTATTAAATACAGAGTTGAGATTCAACACATATTATCACCCACACATGGATGGTTAGTTTGAGACAATTATTTAAACTCTTGATCATAAACATAACTCATTTTCAATGTATTTTAAAGTATATTGAGATCCTCACCCTCCCCTAATGAAATTCTCATATAAAAACATTTTCTATTCTAATAATATAATTTCTCGTTATGGGGCTCTTTATGGGAAGAGGTTCAGAACTCTAGTATGTTGGGATAAATTTAGAGATTTGAATATTATGAGACCTAATCATATCCATGATATGATATAGAAGGTTCAAATAATTCAACATCACATAACATATAGTCAAATTCATTTAATAATCAATGAAGTTTTTCATTGATTATACCTATCATTTAAAGTCAGAGATAAAATGTTCCTTTGTATATCACCATGTAAGAATATCTCAAGGTTCAGGAATAAGGGAAATCTTATTCCAAGATACATCATCCCCTTGGATATACATGATCTCATCCTAGTTCTAGCCTATCAACTTTCACTCCCACCTAATCTATATCAAGTACAACATGTGATCCATGTATCCATCTTGAAGAATTACATACTTGACACATCACCGATACTGAATTCATAGGTATTTGCTTTTTAAACTAATTAGTCATATAAGGAGTATCTAGTGAATGTATTAGATAATGGAGAAAATGTTCAACAAAATAAGACAACAAACATATACAAAGTGTTTTGGTGAAACCAAAAGTTTGAGTAAGCAACTTTGGAACTAGAATAAATGATAAAAAATAAGTACACTCATATTTTTTTGGTGTATGAAATGATGGTTTTGGGGGTGAAATTATTGAAGGGGGGAAGAATGTAGCAGCCCAAATCTTTTATAAATGCAATTCACTTTTCCGTGAATAATTCATTAATAAGTATTATAGTTATGGAAAATACATGAACTATTTTGGTTATTTTTAATCATTTATAAAATTTATCCTATAGGATATATAATACCGATAATAACCCAATATGTTGATAATATAGTCATTGTATAGTGATCGATAAGATTATTATATATTAAGGGTTTTTATAAATTCTAATTTTCACTGATTGAAGGAGAGATGGACTTAAACTATATGATCATACCAAATAAAGACCATTTGTCAAATCTACTAAAGGTAGATGAAATCAATGCAATTTTACCTTTACTAATCGCAATATAAAATTAAGAAATTAACGAAAAAATGATACTATTTAGAGGATAATATCTAGTTTTTTTGAGATCATATATCAAACCATGTATGTTTAAATACCCTAAATAAATCCCCCACCATGACACACATTACCCTAAGGCAATAATACAATGCAATAAAGGGTAATGTATCATTGTCCTTGTTGTATGAATTTTTATATTTTTCCTTTTTAATAATATAAAGAATATATTTAATCATTTCATTATTACCATTTTATAAGAGTTGAGAGAAATTATATTTTGATACCAATGTACCAAAATCGTATTTTTTATAATATATAGTTTTATATAAAACTGTCTTGGATAAATTTTATAATTTTTAAATAAATTATATATTTATATAATTTCCATATTAAATAATAATTATATAAAAAGATTATATAATTTAGCTGAACCCAATATATTTTTTATATCAGTTTGAAAAGATTTAGTATAAAAAAAACCAATATATTTCAATCAATGTGGATAAAAAAAATAAAACATATCATATTTTGAAAATTATACAGATAAAATAAATATTATTTTTTAAATAATAAAAACTGAATTATCTAATGGTTATTTTTCATAATTTTCTAAGATAACCAAATTTTTGGAGAAAAAATAAATACAATGAAAAAATATGCTATGTATTATGACATCAAAATATCCAAAAATTGATGTCATAAATTGTATAAAGTGAATACATGACTAAAAATATGTTTATACTCTAAAATAATTTTATTTTGAAGGTATTTAATTAATTTTATAAACACTTAATGAATCCCCAAAAAACAATATGATATTTCATGCTTTTAAAATAAATTCTATATAAAAATGACTTATTTCCACATCATCGAGGATATTATTTTTATGAGTTTGGATCTTATAATTATAAAATTTTTAAAACCAATAATATTTGGTATAAAACATATTAAACTCCATCGGATGTATTATTGTTTCCTTTATACAATCATATAGAGTTTAAAACCTATGTTTTGAAATAAATAATGAATTTTCCTCTCCATTGCTATAAAAACACACACAACATCACATTACTCTTCAATAAATTTCCTATAACCATGCATTTACACTTCCTTTACCTCTCTATATCCCTCCCATTGTGTTCCAAAAATCTTAATAACCGCACCCCATGATTTTATAAGTTCCTGATAAAGATAAATGATTCTTTCCTCTTCCGCATTATTCATCCTCTTTCATTGTGTTATTCTATTCGATATCCAATTACTCAGGTTGGAACATTTTTTTACACAAAACTTTTTTGTACATATGATTTACATGTAATGACAGACCCCCTTCCCCTCAAAATAATCCCTTCCATATATCATTATGGAAAAATATTATGAAGTCAAATTTACCTTTCAATTTTCTAGTCCAAAATTTTTTGTAATGTATAACCATACAGATTTCCAATAATGGTTATTCACCTAGATGAAACTATACATAATTTATTGGGGACAACCATGTTCCGCACGGAATCCGGGGATGACCTCCTGGACGGGAGATTCAAACGTTCTGATCGGTTTCTAACGGGTTTGTTCGTAGAACCGGAAACATCCAATGATTCCACATCCGCTTGGACCTACTTTCCAAAGGCAGGCGCTCATTAGCTTGTGGGCTAATGAGGCTTAGGAATTTGCATTGGTCGAGAGGATGGGGGGTCGGACTCATCACACCTTTTTGAGGGGAATTATTGTCTACTCCGGGACTCTCTTTATAGATTTAAGTTAGGTTCGTGAATCCTTATTACATTACCAAGTATAAAATGAGCTTTCCTTTAGTTTTAACAATCAATGATTAAATATGAAAGAAATTTATAGAATCTTTTATATGTATTCGAGGTTCTTCATCAATAGAGAATCATCTATATCTGTTTAGAGATTCTTGATCAATGGTATCCTTCAAAATATTTATATAAAAAGTCTCTTGGTCATTATGATGACCAGGCTGGTTTTAAAGCCACTCAGTGGGGCACTTGAAGTTTATCGTCATTCAGAAGGACGAAGATTATTTCAAAGTTGGGATCGAACACATAAATGGGCTACCTACGTATCCTTTGTTTTGGAAAAGGAATCAGAACCCACGTAGTTCGAATTATGGAGTATGATGTTTATGATTGATGGCTCAAAGAAGAATGTCATAATTACTTTTACACTCTAAGCTCACGTGAGTCATGCTCGGTGTGAGAAACAAGAGGTATTGGTAAAATTTAGACAATTGTGCCATGAAAGATGCAATCATAAGAATTTGTTTGGGGCTTATGTATGGATGACTGCCCAGATAGATGAAGGTTTAGGATCTACTTTTAGGGAGAAAATCCATGAATAGGGTCCATTAATTTATATGTGCTTCATGGAGATTTGAATACTCTAATCTTGGGGCTTATTCCTAAGGAGGATTCCCAAGTTAGGAGGGGACTTATTATTGGGTTTTATTCCTGAAAAGGAAACCCAAATCAAAGGTAATTTATGACTGGTTAAGGGAAGTTTAAGGGGACTTGGGGCTTACTCCTGAAAAGGAAGCCCAGGTTATGACTGAGTCTTATTCCGGAAAAGGAGACCCAGGTTATGACTGAATATTATTCCTGAAAAGGAGACCCAGGTTAAGGGACATGGGGCTTACTCCTGAAAAGGAAGGCCAAGGTTATGACTGAGTCTTATTTCTGAAAAGGAGACCCAGGTTAGAGATTAAGGTTTGGGGCTTACTCCTGAGGAGGATGCCCAAGATTAGAGGACTTGATTGGGGCTTACTCCTGAGGAGGATGCCCAAGATTAAAGGTTTTATAACTGGGGATTATTCCTGAAAAGGAGACCCAGATTAAGATTTTCTCATCTTAAAGGATGAGGTTGAATGAATGAACTCCCCGTTTTTGGTGACATAAAGATGTTTAAATCACTAGGTTTTGAGAGATATTTCACAGAATTATTTTCAGATAAGGATGTCAAATCAAGAAATCATGCCATAAATGGCTTTGAAGAGTATCTTGAAGACTGAATCTTGAATAGGAAGGGTGAAATGGCTTAAGAGGGGTAAAAATGGGAAAGATGGGCACCCAAAAAGATAGGGGCGCGCAAGTCTTGAAAGGCGCGCAAGTCCTGCGGCGGCGCGCAAGTATTGGTCGCGCAAGTATACTTGCGCGACATTAGGGGTACTTGCGCGATTTTCAACCAGTATTGAAATGCTTGAGAGACTCTTTATTAAACCCTTTACCATCCTCTTGAGGTTCTTCCAAAGAAGGAACGCGCAAGTTATATTGAAGGAATTAAGTCGGCGCGCAAGTTTTTGATAAGTTTCAACACTTAGGCCTTCCTTCTTCTCTTTAGATCTTCCATTCTAGGTAAGAAATTACCTTAGAAGTGTTCTGGAAGCTTTGAGAAGAGACTTGGGCGTCGGGAGCTTCAATCCGAGTTTCTGGAAAAAGATCCTCTCGAATGGGGGGCCCACAGGGTCTATATATAGGCAAAAGAAGACCCCGGGCGGTTACCGGGCGGTTACCAATTAGGTCGCGCAAGTCACTTGCGCGACCAAGGTAGTCGCGCAAGTGTACTTGCGCGACAGTGGTAAAACTTGCGCGGTGAATTGGCTTTTGATCCTTTGTTCATGCCTTTGTCTATTTTTGATGTTTTCTTTAAAGGATGAATCACTTTCAGCTGAGATATTCCCTTTTCCGATCTTTAGATTATGTGACAAAAGGAGCGTCAACAAAAGTCCCCCCTCAGAGTTGGATCCGGAGAGAAAT
This sequence comes from Viscum album, assembly GCA_963277665.1. Lineage (NCBI taxonomy): Eukaryota > Viridiplantae > Streptophyta > Magnoliopsida > Santalales > Viscaceae > Viscum > Viscum album. The sequence continues at coordinate 1,333,751,910 of OY728138.1, forward strand.
GTGGATTTGACTCTGAGGAAATCGAATCCTTCCAAAGGAAAAAGGAGGGCGCGCAAGTCTTTTAGTACACAGAGGGAGGCGCGCAAGTTTGCGTCGCGCAGGCCCTAAATGCTCTGGGTACGGCGCGCAGGTAGGCTTCCGAGCCTATAAATACACGGCCTCACCTCCGTACAAGTATCCGGATTTCCGGACTTCATACCTTCTCGAGCTCTCGCCGCGCAGGTCACCTAAGCCGCGCAAGTCTGCTCTGTTTTCCTTGATGTCGCGCTCCTGTAAAGGTATTCGTACTTGCGCGTTTTATACTTGCACGGCAAAAACTAGCGCGACATGTGAATACTTGCGCGCCATTTTGTAGACTTGCGCGCCTTAATGCCTTTAGCCATTTTTTCAAATTTCTTTACAAAATTTTATGAAAAATAAACCCATTTAATAGTTAGTTTATTCATCTTTTGTGCAGATTCAGTGGTTCCCAAGGAAATTGGAACGACTGATGAACTGGCTAGCAAGCGGATTGATGATATGATGAACATCATTGGCCATGATTACTATGATATCTGTAATAGCACTCTCCCAGATTTGGCTAAGTACTTGAAGAAATATCATCTTAACTTCCCACAAAGCATCTACTTGTCTCTATGTGGTCATGGTCACTTGCAAGGAGTCAATGTTCCAAATGCAAACAATTATACACCTGAAATGCAGCTGCGCTGCTACTCCTTCATTTCGGTTATGCTGTGCATTAAGAGCGACAACAATGGTTTGAACTTTCAAATTCTCCTTGCATGCCATTTCCTTGCAGATATGAAAATGGCAAACCTATGGGCTGAAATGTTTTCCACTACCGGTTGGTGGAGAGAAGACAAACATGGTATTAGAGAAATATCTGAAAAGAGTACTCTCTCCAAATGGCTCTTTACTTCCAATACTCCATTCTCAAATCCATGTATCCATCTTCCAAGTCTCTTGGACAGAAACAGAGTCACTGTTTGATCAGCAGAAAATTTTCTCAAACCGCACTCAAGAACATCCTTTTACAATTGTTCCAAGAAGAGCTGGTATCACTGCATCTCTTATTGTATCCAGTTGAATGAATGAATTCTAGGTGGTTGCTGATGAATATTGGGATGCCGTAAATCAAATGAAGTGTTATGTTTGAAACCCTCTTGTAATTCATGAAAGAAAAGAAGAGACTCCAGTCTGTGGATGTCCTTCTAACTCTTGTGTATCAATGAAAAACACTTTTGTCTTCAATCATTTGTACTTGCATTCTTCCATTACCTTCTTCAAATTTACTTAAGCCAATGGGCTTAGTAATCATAGTTTGATTTTTACTAGGATTATTACAAATAACCCTACAAACTTTGAATCTTTTAACTGCTCAATATTATCTAAATCATACAAAAAATGTATATTTAGTGAGCTGGAACTTGACTTTTATTCAGAGTTCCTTTGTCTTTTGTGTGGGCAGTTTAAAGTCATGCATGCCGGACATAAAGGGGCTAATGTTTAAGGTCGAAATAGCTTTGACCGAAAATGGATTAAAATGGATTCAATTCCTTGACAATTTATCTGAAAACATATTTACCATACTCAAGTATGAGGGAAAAAATGTAAACTATGGCTTAAGAATATTTGAATCTGAGGAATGATATGAAAAAAGAGCTAAAAGGCATTAGAATAAGTAGTTTCCAAGAATGAAGTTATTATTATTTAACAAAACCCGTTAGGGGGTTGAAATATGCAGGGCCACCTATGGGCATTGGCTGCATAGACAAATAAAATAGCATCTTTTGGCTGACAAGTCTGTTATGTGGACTGTTTATGCAAGGCCACCTATGGGCACGTGCTGCATAGTCAGGCAAAAGAACTCCCAGAAATTTACTTTCCTAGTGCTAAAAGCTAGTGAAAGTTTATGGAGATTCAAATTTTCTAAAGCATAGAGTTTGTTGTATGGAAAGAGGTACTTGAATATGGAGAAGATATTTCCAAACAAGAATATCGAAGAACTGGATGAATATCACTCCTACGAAGGTCTGACCCAAACGTAGGGAAGAAGAATAAACCATAGACTTGAATACTTTCAGATCATGAAAAAGGATATGGGACAAATACATTAAGGATGGCTATTTTTGCAGATCCCTACATACTGTTGTTTAAGACAAATAAGGACAAAAGAGGCATTCTTCCCAAGAATGAAGTTACTATTATTTAACAAACCCGTTAGGGGTTTGAAAACATGCAGGGCCACCTATGGGCATTGGCTGCATGGTCAAATAAATAGCATCTCTTGGCTGACAAGTCTTTTATGTGGACTGTTTATGCAAGGCCACCTATGGGCACGTGCTGCATAGTCAGGCAAAAGAATTCTCATAAGTTTGACATTTTTGTGACTAGAAGTCATGAAAAGGGTTATGAAGATCTGAAAATATTTAAGGTTAGGATTATAATACATAAAGATGGGTATTTTCCAATGTATATAGAGATACATAGGTCAATGAAAACCATAATCATGTTATGGCTGGGTCCTGAATTGAAACTTGGACTTCACTACGTATCTCATAAGAATGAGAATCAAGCCATACGTAGTTCTTGAAATGCAGTTTAACGTCGTGCAGGACGAAAGTATGAGTGATCTTAGTTTAGGGTCATAGAATTCGGACCATAATAATGAATACACAGTGTGTGTTTTCATGAGGACTTTTCAGCCAAGGGACTGAAAGTGAAATTTGGGGTTAGGCCCAAAAGACTTGGGACTGGATTCGAGGGACACTCGAATGTTCCTACGTATCCCATAAGGATGGGAATCAAGTCCACGTTGTTCTAGAATTACCCTTAGTACAAATTTGTTTCATACATGTGATGGGTGAAAGGGGACTTTAGTGCAATGATGGTTTTAACCTAAGATAAAAAGTTTAGGCATTACCATGTATGCACGTAGTCTTTTGAAAATGAAAACCATGATTGAAAAAGAATCAATGTTAATAATGGTTCCTTCTTAAATGAGGAAATCAAAGAATATTGTAGTTTATTGTCGTACCGAACAAAAGTGTTGTATAGTTTAACGTCATATAACAAGGAAGAAAGTGATTCAATGTAAAGATATTGATTCCAGGGGTGGTTTCACAAATCATCATCATATGAGATGGTGGTGAAACGATGTGAAGAGATTGTTTTTGGGCTTGAACATTGGGAGGTTGCCTACATACCCAGCCTGGAGGGCAAGGATCAAAGTCCGTGTAGTTCAATTAAAGAATGAATTAATGATCAAGTTGTTCTTGTGGACAATGATCTAAAAAAAATGTTGTTGGGACTTGCACATGGTTAGTGGCCCAAAGGGAGTGTTATGGTTGATGTTCGTTCTAAGCTCACGTGAGTCATACTCGGTGTGAGAAACAAGAGGTAATAACAACCTTAACGATGCATAGTTTAGCGTCATGTAGTTAGGACGATGGGGACAATACAGTTTAGCGTCATGTAGTTAGGACGATGGGGACAATACAGTTTAACGTCATATTGGACGAAAGGGGGATTGTGCAGTTTTAATGTCATGCTGGACTTTTGATGATTATATAGTTTAACGTCTTTCCGGACGTGAGGGACTTTTATACAGTTTAGCGTCATGTAGTTAGGACGTCACAGTTTAACGTCTTGCTGGACATATTTTCAAATAGTTTATGGTCATATACCTGGACCAGGGATGATGCAGTTTAAGGTCATGCTGGACGGTTTATGGAACTTTTTCACAGTTTAATGTCGTGTGGGACGAAGTTGTAGTTTAAAGTCATACTGGACCATTACTGTATATTTTAACGTCATATAGCAAGGACGAACTGGTGCTGTACAGTTTAAAGTCATGTAACTAGGACTAAGGTGAACCAATATGAGGATATCAGTTCTGGGGACTTTTTACAGTTTATCGTCATGCTGGACGTTGGAAGTGCCACACAGTTTAATGTCATGTTGCTAGGACACAATATAGTTTAATGTTATCTCGGACAAAATATAGGAACTTCTATACAGTTTATTGTCATGTAGGACAAAATCAGGGACTATGCAGTTTAAAGTCTTGCAGTTAGGACTATTGGTGCTGCACAGTTTAGTGTCATGTTGCAGGGACAAAAGTGCGAATAGTTTAAGGTCATATGCATGGACCGTAGTGCGAATAGTTTTAGGTCATATGCATGGACCGTACAGTTTATCGTCATGCTGGACGTATTATAGTTTAATGTCATATCGGACAGAAGTGTGACACAGTTTAATGTCATGTTGGACGAAGTTGCAGTTTAAGGTCATACTGGACCATCGCTGTATGAACCAAAATGTAAGAGTCTTGGTTCTGGGAACAATATTTTGTGTTTATACAAAATACTTCTTCAGAAATCTGGCATTAGTTGGAGTCGTGATGTGTTCTCCATCCATTGAGATCATAGAATACGCTCCATTGGAGTAGACCTTATGTATTGAATAAGGTCCTTCCCATTTTGGTTCAAGCTTGGGAGGCTTCTTTCCTGGTATCATTGGTGTTCTGAGAACCAATACCAATTCTCCCTGAATGAATGAACGAAGACGAACTTTTTTGTTAAAAGCTCGTGCTATTCGATTCTGATAGATTTCCAAGTGGTGCAAAGTGCACAATCTTTTCTCATCTAACTGTTCCAATTCATTCAACCGCTTTTGGGATTGCTCATCTGTTGATAACTGATCACAAATGGCTATTCTGAGTGAGGGAAATTGAACTTAAATTGGCAAGACTGCTTCTGTTCCATATACTAATGAATATAGAGTAGACCGCGTTGCATTGCGAGTGGTAGTCCGATAAGCCCATAAAGAATGATAGAGTTTATCAGGCCATGACCTCTTATCTTTATCTACCATCTTTTGCAGTATATTTGAAAGAGTCTTGTTGAAGGCCTCTATCTGGCCATTAGCCGCTGCATGATATCGAGATGAATGGTTGGACTTAATGTTGTATTCTTGATACAATTTCTTTACCTCAGAAGAACAGAAGTTGGTGCCGTTATCCGTCAATATGGTATGAGGGACACCAAATCTAGTAATGATGTTAGACTTGATGAAGCTAACAATGCATTTAGAACTGACTTCTTTGAGAGGTACTGCCTCTGCCCATTTGGAAAAGAAATCAGTAGCAGTAAGAATGTACTTAAACTGCTTGGCCGTAGCTGAAGGGTAAGGTCCCACCACATCCATTCCCCATGTGGAAAATGGCCATGAGTATTTCGCTGTATGAAGCAACTCTGGAGGTTGATGAATGAAGTTGGAATATACTTGTCATGAATGACACTTCTTTGTGAAATTAACACAATCTTGTATCATTGAAGGCCAGAAGTATCCAAGCCTTCGAATTTGATCAGACAATCTATGTCCAGACTGTTGGGCACCACAGACTCCTGCATGCACTTCTTTTATGACAGCCATTGTCTCTTCACCATCAATACATCTGAAGAGAACTCCATCAAAACCACGTTTGTAGAGAATTTTCTCGAGGTGTTTTGGACCATCATAAAGAGTAAAATTGACCACACGTCGCCGAATTTGTTCTTTCTCGGCTCTATCAGGTGGTAGTGTTCCATTTTGAAGGTATTCCCTGATAGGTGACATCCATCCTGTAGTATGACCATACGGTTCAGGAATGGGACTAATTTCATTAATTTCCTCTGTTCTGACTTGAACATAAGGTGAAATTGCACGACGGTGGGCAATACCGATGGTTGTCTCGTCCCGATTTGGATCTGCTAAAGCTGTGGCTATATTAGCCAGTGCATCAGATTGAGAATTTTGTGATCTTGGGACATAAGAAAATGTCGGTTCTGAAGGGAATTCCGACATTAACTCTCTGACGTAATCATACAAAGGGATTAATTCTTCTTTTCTGATGGCATAATCCCCATAGACTTGTTTGATTACCAGGTCTGAATCACCTTTCACCTTTAAGTGATTCACTTGTGCTTGAAGTGCTAACTCCAAGCCTGCAATGAGAGCTTGGTATTCAGCTTCATTATTGGTACCACCTTCCCACAACAAAAAGGAATAAGGTAACACTGCCTTATCTGGAGAAATGAGCACAATTCCTAATTCAACTTTGTTGAATTTAGGATTTTCCATTTTCTTCCCTGTTGGACTTCTAGAAGCACCATCAAAATACATTTCCCATGTTTGAGGACTCTCTTGAATAGAAAAAACTTCCTCATCAGGGAGTTCGATATCTGAATATGTGTCTTCCACTGAAGGGTGTTCAGCCAGGAAATCAGCCAGAGCTTGGCCCTTAATTGCCTTTTGAGACACATACTGGATGTCGAACTGCTGTAGAATAACCGCCCACCTTGCCAAACGTCCTGTAAGCATTGGACGACTAAGGATGAATTTGAGTGGATTATTACGAGATACCAATTGGACCTCGTGATGTTGCAGATATTGTCTCAGTTTCTGAACTGCAAAGATTAATGCTAGGCAGCACTTTTCAATACTTGAATACCGGGTTTCTGCTTCAAGCATAGTTCTACTGAGATAGTAGAGACTATTTTCATTCCCAGCATCATTCTTTTGAGCGAGAAAGGCACCCAATGATCGCTCTAAAGCTGTCACATAGAGGATAAGAGGCCTACCCTCAACAGGTGGCATGAGTACTGGTGGACTCAAGAGGTATTTTTTGAGAACATCAAATGCTTCTTGACATTCTTTAGTCCACTGGTAAGTGACTCCTTTCTTCAATAATTTGGTAAAGGGTAAACTTTTGCCTGCCAAATTGGCGATGAAACGCCGAATATAGGCTAAGTGTCCTTGAAGTCCTCTTAATTCTTTCAAATTCTGAGGAGGTGACATACCAAGGATTGATTTGGTCTTCTCAGGATCGACTTCAATACCACGATGGCGTACAACAAAGCCGAGGAATTTTCCTCAGGTTACCCCAAAAGCACATTTTAAGGGGTTCATCATCGAATTATGTTGTCGAAGCTTGTGGAATATGACTTCCAAATCAGCCAAGTGATCAAAACGTTGTTTGGATTTAACCACCAAATCATCTATATAGCATTCAACAAATTTCCCTAGAAAAGGTTTGAAGATACGATGCATGGCGCGTTGATATGTTGCACCTGCATTCTTTAAACCAAAGGGCATCACCCGGTAACAAAACACACCTTGAGGAGCTCTGAAGGCTGTATATTCCTCATCTTCTGGGGCCATTCGGATCTGATTATATCCAGAATACCCATCCATGAAAGAAAGTACTTCATAGCCAGCCGTCGCATCAATTAAGAGTTCTGTAATCGGAACTGGAAAATCATCTTTGGGACAATACCGATTAAGATCTCGGAAATCGATGCAAACCCTAATTTGTCCGTTCTTCTTCTTTACAGGGACAATATTATCCAACCACTTGGGATATTGAACTTCTCTCACGAAGTTAGCTTTGATAAGCTTATCCACTTCAGCCTCGATTTTGGAAGCATAGGTTGGGTGTGTTCTTCTCGCGGCTTGCTTGAATCCTCGATGTTCTTTTGGCAAACCCAAATGATGGGTGGCAACATCAGGATCAAGGCCAGGCATCTCTGTATAATTCCAAGAAAAAATATCTTTATTTTGCTTTAGAAAAGAAATATACATCTCTTGTTCTTAAAGGTTCATGGCCGCACTAATTAAAGTGGGGCGTGGATCTTTCTCTGTACCCAGATTTATTTCTCTGAGTTCATCCACAGTGGTAGAGATACCCTCTTCAAATGCTGGAGGAGCATCTCTAAGATCTTCCTCTTCCTCTTCATCATGTGTTATTTCTTCCGTTTCTACTTGCAAAGTAGATGAAAAAACGAAATTCTCATGATCATAAGAGATGTCAAAATTTTCACATTTTGAAGAAGAAGCTTCCATTTCCGACCCTATTGATGAAAAAGGGTCTTCTTTGGGAAACAAAGAGGAGATGATGGATTGAGAATCAACATCAATATTCACCTCTGGTGTTGCTATAACTTCTTCTGGCCTGATTAGCGATGTATAGACTTGTTGGATTTCAGCAGACGAAATGAAAACGTCGCCACTTATGCTTTCATCACTGCTTGGTAAGTTACCAATTTCTCCCATGTTGTCTGGCTCGATTGCCGTAATTGACATTATGGATCTTTCCATAAGAGTATTTTGATTTGGGCCTATTTTGTCAATTTGACTGATAGGTAACACATAATCTATACTCACATGTGAAAATGGATTTATTGGAATTTTTTCCAAACCATATGGAGCATTAACTTTGGTAATTTCCTTCATTGTAGATTTTTCTCTTCCCTTCATGTGATAAAATTCCGCCTCAATGTATTGAGACTCACATGTCTTGAACGAGGCCTTATCACCATACAATGTTCCAACCTGACCATCGAAACAGTATTTGAGACATTGATGGTATGACGACGGAATAGATGCATGCTGATGTAGCCAGGGTCTTCCAAGCAAGATATTGAAAGCTGAGTCTTCATCAACAATCATGAAATCTGAATTGGAAACAAGATCTCCAAACTCAGTTCTGAGCGTAACTTCTCCCAGTGGTTCTTGTTCATTTTTATCATATCCTTGCAACATCATGGTAGAAGGAGATAAATCAGATTCCGTGAGGCCCAATCGACGAAGTGTACGAATGGGCATGAGGTTGACTCCTGAACCATTGTCAATAAAAGCTCTTCGAACATCTATACCATTGACTTTTCCAGATAGGTACAAAGGTTTTATGTGCCCATGCACAACATCATCTTCATCTTTATCAGTAAAAGATATCACTGCATGGCATTCTGCAGGATTATTCTCTATGTGATAAATTTCAGCTGCAGCAATTTCAGCTTCAAATTCCTGAGGACTTGACAATGCTTCGATGAGTTCTTCCCGAAGATCTCTTGATAGATTCAAATCATCCAAAATTGATAATTTGGCTGGTACTTGGGCCAAGTGTTTCAATATATCATACTTTTGATCTAGAGGCCTGCGTTTCCCAATAGGAATATGCTGTTTAGCAGGTACCTTGGAAGCAGATGCTTTGGAAGCTGATGCATCTTGTATTGAAGTTGGAAACATCTTTGGTTTTGGAAAATTAGACTGATTAGATCCATTTACTTGCTGAGATAAAGAATATGGAACCTTTAATCGGTCTTCCAAAATAACCGAGCCGAAGCTGAGTTGGCCATTTTCAGAAGAACGTGCTTGTTCTTTTTGAGCTCGCTGAAGGGCTCTACCACGAGTTTCTGCTGCATATACAGTGCTAGCAGGGGTAGAATTAGAGTAGTGGCTTCGGAAAGATCCACGTCTTCCCCTATATCCTGAACCTCTAGAACTTCCTCGGGTTCCCTTATTTGATACAGGGAATTCAGGCTCATCAAGACTGGAATATGAATCTGTTAATTGAATCATATTAACAGAACCAAAGATCAATTCTTCGTCTGATAAAGACTCTGCCTGGTTGCCCTGTTTAGGCTGTGCCGTTTGGTGGGACGGTGCCCGTTGCTTTGAAGTAGATGGCATGAAATCTGCCAGAGTCAAAGACAATTTAGGCTTTGATGCATACTCATCTTCTCCTGATTCCTCTTTCTTCTTTGAATTGTGCTGCCCTTTTGAGGATTTGTCCTTTTATGGAGGCTTTACTGCCGCTTTTGTAGGAGACACAATTTGCTTCTTCAATTGTGTTCGCAAAATGGAATGGGTCCGATTGATTGTCTTTCTGACCATCCAATCATCATATTTTTTCACAATTTTGCTTTTGACTTCCTGCCACTCGCCTCCTTCCTCTGGATCTGTAGCGGTAATACACGCTACACGAGCTGAAGAACCCTTCAATTTGACTTGTCCCAAGTCGACCATCTTTTGTAGGAGGTCTTTAAAGACAAAACACTCCTGGATGGGATGCCCCAACATTTGATGAAAGGGACAATAATTGGGACGGTCTTCATCTCCTTCCTTGTTTGGTCTCTTCGGCACTGGTAATTGAACCAAATTATTTTCCAGAGCTGAAATGAAGTAACCAGGAACTTGCTCACTTCGGAAAGAGTATGTTTTACTCTTCATATCCTCAAATTGTTTTCGTCGTTGATCTTTTTGATCATTTGGATGAAACGGCCTTTGTTGTTGGTGTTCAGGAGGTGGAGCCCTTCGAGAAGATGAAGGTTTTGAAGTAGAAATAGGTACAGGTGCCTATTTAAGCATAACTGTAGCAGTTTCTGCTTTACCCATTCTTCTTCCTGGAGCTGATGGAATTACACGAGATTTAACCTTAGCCTGTATAAGGGAATCTTCAATCTGTTGAGCGATTGAAGTAAGGTCTCGAAACCCTCCTGTGTATTTCACAGGGATCAATGGCGTGCGTAATTCGTCATGCAAATTTGCCACACAGATTGGCAACAATTCCTCCTGAGGGAGTGATAAACTCAAGGAATACGTTAATCCCTTCCAACGAGCAATGAAATCAGAGACTCTTTCATTCTCCCTTTGCTTGCAGTTTGTAAGATCGAAAACTGTCGTTTTTGGCAAAGTTGAGCTAAACTGAAGAAGGAATTTTTGACGAAGATCCTCCCATCCGATGACTTACCGGGATTTCAAGCTTGTATACCAGACAAAAGCTGGTCCTTGCAAGGTTCGCACGAAGCATCTGAGTTTCACTGCTTCTTGTTGCTTTGGAGTTCCCATCATAGGATCACAACAAGACACGTAATGCGTCAAATGTTGTTCAGGGTCGCCTGATCCATTGAAAGTAGGGAAAATAGGGTTTCCAAAACTGGATGGAGGAGAAATTGAATCTACCCATTCAGGGTAAACATTCTTTTCAGGTTGAACTTGCGCCCGTTTCCCTTCCATTGTTTCTAACCGAGCTGTTAATGACTCAATAGTAGTTATTAACTTTTGAGAAACGTCCGGTTGAACCTGGTTTTGGGTAGGTGCAATGAATGGAGCTTGGACAGATGTGGTGGTTGGTGCTGCAAATGATGGTAGTGCTGGCAACCGTTGTTGCATTTGACCCGTAGGATTAGACCTCTGTGGGTGTACTGACAAAGGAGGATATTCTAGATCCATCTCAGTAGTTACAACAAATTCCTTCGGCTGTCGGACTTCAGCATTCTTAAGAAGAAGACTATTCTGAAGTAGTTCTGCATTCAACCTTCTTAATTCTTTCATTTCTTCCTCCTGTTGTGCAAATCTTTGCCCTAATGAGAGCGATTGACCTCCTTCAGAGGAAGGGTGAGAAGTAACCTGATTCTTTCCTTTCCCCTTATTGGATCCTTTTCGGAGAGGGGGAAGTGGGTTACTTGAAGGAATACCCAGATTTTGGGTAAGCCTTTGATTACGTGTGCACACACCTTCTTCATTTAGGTCTGTGTGCGCGACTTCTTGAGCAGGAACCTCTTCGTCTGATCCCTCTGATTGAGCCTCATCTGGTGAATCAGCAGCAACGGCATTGATGACATTAATGGATGCATATTGCATAGAATCCTTTCTATCAGCATTTCTGTGATATTGTCTTCTTCTATATCCATGATGAGACATGGAATTCCGTTGACTTGATCCCTCAGGAATTTCTTGGAGAACCGTCACTTGGAGAGAATCTCCTGATAGCTTGGCTCTTCGTTCCTCTTGAGGCTTATTCCCTAATCGAGAGAAAACTGACTTTCTCTGAGGGAAGGATTGAGGATTTGGAAAAGTCCCCAGTCCGGTGGACTGGGGGTGTTCCTGCTGCTTCCGCTCAACTCCTCGAATCCCATTCGTTGACTCTGAGGGTTGGGTTAGAGAAGTCCCCAGTCTGGCAAGCTGGGGTGTCTCTTGACTTGCTATGTCTGAGATCTTCTTGAAATCTCTCTTGATCTTGCGAATCTTAGTTCGGAAATTAGCTGGATGCATTAACCTGTATCCACTTTTATCACCTGTTTCAACAGACCGTTGGATGATTTCCGAAACTTCTGTCATTTGATGACGTGTTTGCTCCAGACGAGAGGCTTGTGCAATATTCTCGCCTGCTTGATGTAGGAGTAATTCAACAACTTGTTCTCTATATACTTGATTTTGAGAGGAACTAGTTGAAGCTTGATCTCGAGCAAGCTTTTGATTATGAACAAAGCCCATTGACTGTGGCCGGCCATGGGCAATAACATTGCATGAGACCATTTTTGGCGGGCTTTGCTGACCGGAAAGCACTGTGAAATGTAGTGCTCCGTGAACACCCCATCCTCTGATATGAACATTAGATGGAGCATTGGCAATTAACTGACGCAATTTTCTTAGCGCGCCAATGCATGAACGTTGAAGGGTTCTCTGTTTCTTTTCAGCCTTCGGATACCGAGAGACTGATAGAGATGCCAAATCAATCTGGCGTTGTAAGCCTTCTATTATCTTAAGATGATTTTCATATTCATCGTAAGATAATACCTTCTTCTTTAATTGACAAAGAGTTTTCCATATGTTGAGATGAATATCATGGATTCCATCATCTGTCAACATCTTTGGAATGTCGTACTGGGAATCAGCCAAAGGCCAAAACATGACTGGTACTTCACCTTTTGCCAGTTTTTTCCTCATGTTCAGCATTTCCTCTTTATCATTAAATGAAGATTCTTCTACCTGTTTGGACCAGAGTTGGTGTTTCCTTGTTGCTTCATCGGATTCAACAAGATTGGTAGAGAAATCACTATTCATGCTGGAAGATGAATGACCCAGGGAAGGTTCGGAGAATAACCTGAACCCCAGGCTATCTTCTGATGGAGAAAGAGTTTCACCTGCCGATAGTAAAGCATCAGACATGAATGGTTTTACGTTTGCAAGTGCCTCGAGATAGGAGGGCTTTCTCGTCACTACATTGCCTTCTGAAGAATTTTCGAGACAACGTGAATCACTACTGCGGAGAGGACTTTCGCAGCGAAGTTCATCACCATGAGGAGGACCATCATGATGGGTTACAGCAAAAGATGAGATCTCTTGCTCCTTGGTCTTCTGACCACACAGAGTGTTCCTGTGGCTCTCATCTGAAGAAGAAACTTCAAGATTGACCGAATTTTCATGAAGCAAGTCTTCATGAGGAAGTGTCTGTTGAAGACCTTCGGGATTAATGTTCCCGTTATTGGGAACTGAGGGAGTAGAATCTTGAATTCTGACAGATAAATGTCTGAGGGCTTCAAGAACTCCAGCATCGAGCAAGGCCTTGTTGCAGATTGGACTTTGATCTCCTGACTGTGCTGGGCGGATCTTTTTCTTAGATGCCTTCTTACTCGCTTTAGAAACCACTTGATGACGAAAGTGATTGCTCTGAGCAGGTGTATGTGCCTGATCAGGAAAGATGGTCAGGTTAGGCTGAAAATCATCGCTCAAATCAGGTGTATGTGCCTGACCTGGTTGTCCGTATGATATGGGGGAGTATGCCCCATAACCCTCTTGGACTGGAACAGATGTGTGTGTCTGTTCCGGAGTGAATTGTTGATGTGTCACTCCACTGTTAGGGATAGATTTATGTGTCTGTCCCTGAGATGATGCTGAAGCTGTTATGATATCCTGGCAAGCATCCAGAATATGAGCAGGAATTTGCTTCTGCTCTTTCACCATTGACAAAATATGTTTGGTGACTTCAGCCGCCGGAACAGGGATATACGTCCATTCCGGGCTTGGAGTAGGTGTATGTGCCTGCTCCTGTCCTCCTTTTCCTGTCAGTGAATCCTGACAGTACTCAAGTGTGGAGGCAGAGAGTTTAGTCTGCCTCCTGTTTGTCGTCGGGGCTTTCCGACTGACTTCTCCGTGCGCTACCAAGCTAGACTGTTGGTAGGCTTGATTAGTATTAGCAGGTGTATGTGCCTGCTGATTACACTTCGCCAAACGCGGTTGACGAGATCCATCATATGTAGTCAGACGAGCCTGCTGACTAACTGATGATGTATAAGCAGGTGTATGTTCCTGCCTATGGTACTCCACCGGAATTGCCTGGCGGGATCAGCTTGATGCTGCCAGACGAGTCTGCTGGACAGCGGGATTAAAACGGGCAGGTGTGTATGCCTGCTCGTTATTTGCCACCAAGTTAGGTTGGTGGACTTCTACGGATATGGCAGGGATGACAACCTGCCTATTGTTAACCGGATTCCGTCTCTGGCGGTTCATCTTGCCTGCTCGGGTTCGAGGAACCTGAGTTGAATGCCTAGAGTCGGTACCCTCATCTTGTTGAGGGCGCACTACCGCACGAGTCTGGCGGTGATTGTTGATGGGAGCCCTTGAGAAGGACTCCTGTCTTTTTGAATTAAGGTCCTGCGGGACCTGCTCATTCACTTCCTCAGAGTAAGGGAGTGAATGGAAACTGCGTTCCGGGGATAACGACCCGAAACGGTTAGAGACGGTAGTCAGCACCGCCTGCTTCTTGATTGCTGGTCGCCGTTGTCCGGACGACCAGGTAGAATTGTTAACTTGGAGGGCTTGACGAGCGGCCTCCAGAGTTGGGATAGTACCGTTGCGACGGTACTCCTTAACCAGTGCATTAGAAACACAGCGTTGAAGACGCTGAGTTGGTGATGTCATCCTCAGAGCGGATGACGTTCCAGCAGGAGTAGCAGCATTGGTTTTCACAGCAGCAGACCTCACAGTAGAGGTGTTCACAGCAACAGTATTCACATGGGTGAATTTAAGGAAAGCCATTTTTTGCAGAAGATCTTGAGAAAAGAGTGCCTGTTCCATGTAACAGACATAATCAAGATGAATCCGGCTACTGCATCTTTTGGATGATCATATGTCAATGATTGCCTTGTTGGCCCAAGGGGCCTAACAGATAAAGAAGAACATCACTTTAACTTGGTTAAGGATTCACGTCGGGTTCACCATTTTTGTTCCGCACGGAATCCGGGGATGACCTCCTGGACGGGAGATTCAAACGTTCCGATCGGTTTCTAACGGGTTTGTTCGTAGAACCGGAAACATCCAATGATTCCACATCCGCTTGGACCTACTTTCCAAAGGCAGGCGCTCATTAGCTTGTGGGCTAATGAGGCTTAGGAATTTGCATTGGTCGAGAGGATGGGAGGTCGGACTCATCACACCTTTTTGAGGGGAATTATTGTCTTCTCCGGGACTCTCTTTATAGATTTAAGTTATGTTCGTGAATCCTTATTACATTACCAAGTTTAAAATGAGCTTTCCTTTAGTTTTAAAAATCAATGATTAAATATTAAAGAAATTTAGAGAATCTTTTATATGTATTCGAGGTTCTTCATCAATAGAGAATCATCTATATCTGTTTAGAGATTCTTGATCAATGGTATCCTTCAAAATATTTATATAAAAAGTCTCTTGGTCATTATGATGACCAGGCTGGTTTTAAAGCCACTCAGTGGGGCACTTGAAGTTTATCGTCATTCAGAAGGACGAAGATTATTTCAAAGTTGGGATCGAACCCATAAATGGGCTACCTACGTATCCTTTGTTTTGGAAAAGGAATCAGAACCCACGTAGTTCGAATTATGGAGTATGATGTTTATGATTGATGGCTCAAAGAAGAATGTCATAATTACTTTTACACTCTAAGCTCACGTGAGTCATGCTCGGTGTGAGAAACAAGAGGTATTGGTAAAATTTAGACAATTGTGCCATGAAAGATGCAATCATAAGAATTTGTTTGGGGCTTATGTATGGATGACTGCTCAGATAGATGAAGGTTTAGGATTTACTTTTAGGGAGAAAATCCATGAACAGGGTCCATAAAGTTATATGTGCTTCATGGAGATTTGAATACTCTAATCTTGGGGCTTATTCCTAAGGAGGATGCCCAAGTTAGGAGGGGACTTATGATTGGGTTTTATTCCTGAAAAGGAAACCCAAATCAAAGGTAATTTATGACTGGTTATGGGAAGTTTAAGGGGACTTGGGGCTTACTCCTGAAAAGGAAGCCCAGGTTATGATTGAGTCTTATTCCTGAAAAGGAGACCCAGGTTATGACTGAATATTATTCCTGAAAAGGAGACCCAGGTTAAGGGACTCGGGGATTACTCCTGAAAAGGAAGCCCAAGGTTATGACTGAGTCTTATTCTTGAAAAGGAGACCCAGGTTAGAGATTAAGGTTTGGGGCTTACTCCTGAGGAGGATGCCCAAGATTAGAGGACTTGATTGGGGCTTACTCCTGAGGAGGATGCCCAAGATTAAAGGTTTTATAACTGGGGATTATTCTTGAAAAGGAGACCCAGATTAAGATTTTCTCATCTTAAAGGATGAGGTTGAATGAATGAACTCCCCGTTTTTGGTGACATAAAGATGTTTAAATCACTAGGTTTTGAGAGATATTTCACAGAATTCCTTTCAGATAAGGATGTCAAATCAAGAAATCATGCCATAAATGGCTTTGAAGAGTATCTTGAAGACTGAATCTTGAATAGGAAGGGTGAAATGTCTTAAGAGGGGTAAAAATGGGCAAGATGGGCACCCAAAAAGATAGGGGCGTGCAAGTCTTGAAAGGCGCGCAAGTCCTGCGGCGGCGCGCAAGTATTGGTCGCGCAAGTATACTTGTGCGACATTAGGGGTACTTGCGCGATTTTCAACCAGTATTGAAATGCTTGAGCGACTCTTTATTAAACCCTTTACCATCCTCTTGAGGTTCTTCCAGAGAAGGAACGCGCAAGTTATATTGAAGGAATTAAGTCGGCGCGCAAGTGTTTGATAAGTTTCAACACTTAGGCCTTCCTTCTTCTCTTTAGATCTTCCATTCTAGGTAAGAAATTACCTTAGAAGTGTTCTGGAAGCTTTGAGAAGAGACTTGGGCGTCGGGAGCTTCAATCCGAGTTTCTGGAAAAAGATCCTCTCGAATGGGGGGCCCACAGGGTCTATATATAGGCAAAAGAAGACCCCGGGCGGTTACCGGGCGGTTACCAATTAGGTCGCGCAAGTCACTTGCGCGACCAAGGTAGTCGCGCAAGTGTACTTGCGCGACAGTGGTAAAACTTGCGCGGTGAATTGGCTTTTGATCCTTTGTTCATGCCTTTGTCGATTTTTGATGTTTTCTTTAAAGGATGAATCACTTTCAGCTGAGATATTCCCTTTTCCGATCTTTAGATTATGTGACAAAAGGAGCGTCAACAAACCATTAATGTATCCCACACTCCTTAGTCATGTTTTTAAAATTAATGAAATTCATATTTATGTTGTATTATCTATTTGGTGCACTTATAAATTTACATAATATGAATTTGATGAGTAGGCTAAGAATTATATATCACCTCAATGCATTGGGTAATGTTCTTATCTCTTGAGATACCTTGTACGGCGCATGAGAGGTTTTCCTAAGTATAACACGTTATTATTTATTAATGTCTAGTCTTGACATATGTTTATGATGTCATTTTGTATTTGGTCTCTACATTAATTAATTTTTCATGATGTTTTCATCTTATATCATGCTTTTACGTTCATATTTAGGATTCTCACCCACTTTATGTCACCTTGATATGATTATTCACTCACATGTATTAATCTCATAATGATATGCATTGATTATTTGTTAACTATATTTTTTCTCACATTTTTCTTATGTATGTCCCCAGAATATCATATTCAGTATTATAAGACTGATGGAATATAGTGACATGTTTTGGAGATTTTAAATAATGTTTTCAAATCCATGATTCAATTAATTGGTATGTGTACATAATTTATTAAAAATCTAGGACTCAAAATATTGTAGCATTGTATAATATGTATATTTATACAGTAAATATTTAATTAATGTGTATTATATAAATGGATTGTCCTAATAAGGTTTCGTATTTGAGAATGTGTCATGTCAACACTAGAATTGATGAATGATCGATCAGAAAGAAGATAATAGCTCAATATTCATTATTCATATTTGATGTATAAAGATGTATAAATATATTAAAGAGTATTTATGGTGGAACAACATTAAGAGGGATATAACCGAGTATGTATCTTAGTGGATGTTGTGTTAGATATTAAAGGATAACCTATAGTAGTCTAAGATGATGTTACAAACATTAACTATACCAAAATGTAAATTGGAAAACATCACAATATATTTTTTCCTCAGACTCCACATAGCATCTAAAGGTCATAATTCTATTATTCTTATAGTTGATAACATTATGAATTCTACACACTTCAATTATATCAGATTAATTTTTCTCTCTTGGTCAAAAATCTAGGCTATACATTAAGAGGTATGGTTCTGTAATGACCCAACACCGAAGCCACTAAATCGGTAATCTGTTCCTGTTCTCCATAAGGCCTCAAGTGCGCATACGCATACACCAAAGGCTTCCGACTAGTAGTGAGGTACTAAGGTGTGATCGTGGGGGGATTATTCCCTCATAAAAGAGTAAGAAAAAACTGGTAGTAACTATATTTCATAAAAAATGGAAATTAAATAGAGTACAGAAGAAATAAACAACTGAAATAGAACAAGATGTAATAGTAAAATGCTTTAAATTCCCAAGAAACCATGAAATTCAATACAACAGTCATCACCCATTGGGCATGCCATATAGATACAAGTATAGAAGAAACTCAAAGTAAAAGTACAGTGATCAACTACTAACTCAAAGAAAACCCACACACCTGGTCTCTAGAAACATTCAAACTACACCAGCCTAATCTGTAGAACCACTCGAGTAGCTCCAATCGATAATGCAACACTGGGCCCTTTCCCAATCAACCATGAAACTCATGAACAAATAAAAAAAGTATAAATAAGGTCTACATGTACACTGAGGTGTATGTGTAGGGGTGATAAATAATCTTAGTAGGGAACTCAGACAAGAAACATATAAATGTGATTCTAAAAATGTATGCAACAGCAATGTGCTCAGCCTAGCTAGACCACAACAAAAATAAGTAAACCAAATGTGCAACCATATTCAAAATCAGGGTCCACAATCCCTATCAACTGGGCATGTTCCACCATGTATTTCAAAATCTATATACATATACAAGTATATTACCTTACCTATAAACATACACATAAATATGAATATTCATGAGTATCTGAATCTAATATAAAAAACATCATAAGTTGATCCATAGGACCATATTCATGATCTCCTGGACATCCTGCGAAAGGGAATTGATATAGATGTCATGCCACTCTAGTCGTGTACCATTAAGCTGATCTATGGGTCTATAATCCCATTTTCATGTACTTACATCAACCAATGTTGGAATTATATATCTGAGAACACTATGTCATCATAGGGGGATACTCGTCCTACACTTGGGATCACCCATACATGACTCAAATCACTAAATAAGATGTCTTATATTGAAATTAAAACTTGTAAGGAATGATACTATATACTGATGGTCAGTCCTATAAAAGGTCACTAGTAAGAATATACAAAGCATAATCCCTTGAATAGAACAAATACCCACAAAACTTTCTCATGGGAACATCAAAACCTCTCCAATATGTATATCATTCAATCAGAGTCAAGCCTAGTGTATAAGAATTTCAGAATTTATTTGCTCTAAGCTCAGTGTATCCCCATTTTAGCACGTATCAGAGCCATGACCGGTGTATCATCATTTCATCACGTATCAGGGACAGGCCCAGTGTATCATCATTTCAGTACGTATCAAATCCAAGCCTATTCTATCATCGTTTAATCATGTTTCCGGGCCAAGGGTGGTATATAATCATTCCAGCATGTATCTTGGCCATGCCCGGTATATTGTCATTTCAGCATGTATTAGGTCCATGCATGTTATATTAGCTTTCCAGCATATATCAAGTCCAATCCTAATGTATCAACATTTCAGCATGTATCACAATACATGTAAATTAAACTATTACATGGTTCACAAAACACAACACATATGGGAAAACATTTACATATCCAATTTCATTATGTAAGGATAAATATCCAATTCCAATGTAATACCTCTAGGTATAGTAAATAACCAAAGTAACATGGCTCAGAAGATGGATAATAGGAGACCACGTCTGGGAATCCCAAAAAAGAAGAAAGACGCCTCACGTCTGGCTCAACAGTCACCAACCAGGAAGCACCTCGAGTAACCACTTCCACATTAGGAAAATGAAGTCAGATATAAACAAATGAGTGAGGGTGTCATGAATGCCCAAACCAACCCTACAGTACTAGCCCTATGGGATTACCGGTTTTCCATGGGATCTACGTGACATCCTAACCCCATATCTACCGAAACATGCTGTAACAACTCATGGTTGGTCAAACCACGAGCACCCATTGGTTCCCTCAAGCCAACACATAGAGTCATCCTACTCGAGATCCTCTTGGTAAAACGAGCAAAGGCATCCTACATGAGATCATTAGAAGCATCAAATCTCATGTCCTCAAAGGCTAGAATCGAAAAACTCTAAGGGAAATGTCCTCACAATCATAGGTCATGGGAGATAGCTCATAGCTCATCTTAGATCAAAGGACTCAACTATGTTGGTCTAATCACCCAACCTATCATCCACACCATGTCTCAATCTCAGGTGACAATTGAACTCGATAACTGGAGGAAGATCCTCTGCATTTAGGTAGAAACCCCAAAATAACATTTATAATACCTCTAAATGTAATTATGATTCTTCCAATTTTATCTACGTAGAAAAAACTCTCAGAATGGACTACTCACATGCCCAAAATGGTCAACTAGTGGATAAAATGCTATTAACTGAAATGATCCAGAGTGAATCCCACACCTAACATTGATTTTCAACACCTGATATCAGTCTCTAAATTTCCTCCTTTAAATTAGTGTCATAATTATATGGGCGTTGTGTCAAATGGACATTAGACACATAAGATACGTCTAATTAAATAATTGTGAAATAATCATAATTTAATTTTTATTATTAATAATTTGAATGTTCTATACCACTGAGAATCATTCCCAACAAAAAAATCTCAAACTAGCCTCAAAAGTTCCTCTTAAAAGAAATGGTCGTTTGTTCATAGATGGCACATGAAATAGACCCCTAGATTAGAATTTATAGGTGTTTGAATTACCCCTGGATGAAAACAGATTGGAAAAATTACATGGCATGAACTATGGAGTACACGGGTCTTCCTGTGTAGTAGTACAAGGTGTGTATGTTACTGTACATGGTGTTTACTATTCTGAAAACGCAATCACGTGGGCATTTTCACCTAGACACATGCCCATGTGCCACTACATGGCGTGTACTCCAAGTATATGGCATATACTCCTTAAAACCAACTATTCTATGTTCCTTTTTCACACATCAAGAAACACAACCTACCACTACACATCATGTACTTAGAGTACATGGAATTTACTTATGAAAAAATTTTCCTTCCCAAATTGGAATGACACAGGGTGTTTTCCCCTAGAATACGCCGTGTAACCTGGGTTTCCCTACAGGAAATACCTCAAAATTCCTAAAAAACCAATTTTCACTACTAAAACAACAGATCCAGACTCAAGGTTCCACAATCAATAAATATAAGTATTTAAATACATAAAACACAATTTTTATATGGGATATATCGTGACAACATAAACAGTCATAACTCCAGGTTGAATCTGCCAAAGATTTTGTTGATTTCACCATCAAAGAATGTCGCGTTCCAACATAGCATGTTGAGAGCTTCAAGTCAGTACTCTTCTGGCCTCCCATATCATTATCATTATCAAACTCTATTTTCTACCATAGTTCATAACCAGGGAGGGTCACAATGTGTGCATGAAGGAGGAGGAAATAAAAAGAAGTAAATAAAAAGAAGTGAAGGACAGAAAAGAAAAAGGGGCCTTAGATTGCCACGATGTCGGACTCGAGTTTATGCCTCACCTAGGATAAAATTCTCATTCTGGACTTAACAACACAAAATAAATCTTAATATGATTCTCCATGTAATAGTGGTTTAAAAACAAACTTGTACTAAAAATATTAAATATTTAATTTAATAATATTAAATATTCAATATTCTGCGAACATTTGAACTTCTTGGATTTCGACCAAACACTTTCCCTAGGTTAAACACCCTATTCTGGGACCAATGGAGTTTTCAGAAAAATTATATGTGGAATCCCATTTGTGTAAAAGACCATTTTTTCCATTACGGGCATCTAATAGTAAAAAATCAAATTTCTCATCAAAATGAATGTCGGAAAAAATACGGGTTCTTACAAATACCCCACCATAATCCTTTTCATCCCCAAGAATCCCAATGAAAGGACCAGTAACCATGATTCTAACCCTATCATATGCACCACCAAGCTATGTAGACTATCCATCCACTAGTTATATAACATTAACAACCACCTCTTACACGGAAGACATCATCTATGACCAATATGGTACTCCCCACCATAGGTATATTGATGTCGTTATCTCAAAAGAAATATTTGAGAATAGGAGCACCTCAAAGACACTTAAGATTAACAAAAATGTGGAAAACCACCCTCAAACATCCAATTGTGCACTCCCCATAATATGTAATTCCTTACTCCACTCCAACAGTGCAACCACAACAGGTTCCCTCCTCAAAATTTAAGAGAATTAAGAAATGAAAAGAAGCTCAACATAAGGCCAAAGCTCACTTAAAATACTCAAGATGAATCAAGATAGCATGTGATTATCCCTAATAATAGTACATTGAGAATTCACCGAAGATGTGACCATATCCTTATGATCCATTCTCACCAACCTGTAATCATGATTTGGATACATCTATGGTTCAACCGTCTCATAGTACTCGATTTATTC
This sequence comes from Viscum album, assembly GCA_963277665.1. Lineage (NCBI taxonomy): Eukaryota > Viridiplantae > Streptophyta > Magnoliopsida > Santalales > Viscaceae > Viscum > Viscum album. The sequence continues at coordinate 1,333,774,609 of OY728138.1, forward strand.
CACGATGTCACCTCTACCACATAGGGACATTTCCACACAAAATCAAGGATCCAAGCCCATGGAATGTCTTGAAACATTGGTCCTTAGATCACACCCTTTCACACACCAATTAGATTCAAATGATACCCTGTGAAAAAAAGTGTGTATCTTTACCATCCGAACATCCTCATAAGGATATTCTCATTAAAGGTCACAACACAAGTAGAAGAGAAAATGAACTGACACTCGTCGGGTATCCATATATAGAAATTCCCCAAGGAGGTCATGTTCAAATGAAAATAAATGGTGTGTATCAGCATCTTACTTAGTAACCTGACTAGATATCCACATACCTAAAAACAACACACAACAAGGGGTTAAATAAAAAGTCTCCACTTCCCATATAGACCTACAAGGGTCATTGCACAGGAGGTGCCTGTGGACTGAGTCCTTAGCCTCTCCACAAAAATTCTTCAACATAGATCAACATATCCTCCAATCAAATTAAAATTATGTCTGATCAGAGCAAAAGGTCTCATTCTTCATTAAAAAAACACACTAGAAGACCTAAATGCTATGAATCATACGTGCCTAGTATGATACATGGGAGGCCTCATTCCTTTACCGACCAAGAGTCAAGAACCATCCCTGGAATCTAACCAATGGCCAAGATCCAATTATCCATAAAAAATCTAAACTCCCAAACAACATGATCATCAATCAAAGTGAAATCATATATGACTGTAACATCTCTATATTAGAACTACAATCACATTCTCTAGCAACTAGGACATCCTACCTTAACAAGTGTTCTCGATGCACCAGTCCAACACAATCCTAAAATTTATATCTACCATATCCCTAATAGTAAATATTAGGAAAATAAAATTCCTTTGATACCACTTTCTAACATCTCGACCTTGAAGCCACTAAATTGATGCTTTGAGATAGTTTTCCATAAAGGCCTCAAGCGAACCTCCATGTGCACCAGAGGTTTCGGACTAGCAGCAAGGACCAAAGGTGTGATAGTGAGTAGACAATGACCTCATAATAGAGTAATAAATCAATATAATTAACTATGTATCATACCCATAGGAAAGTAAAAAGAGTGCAGAAGAAATAAACAAATGAAATAGAACAAGTTGTAATAGTAACTTGCTGTAAAATCCCGAATAGCTATGCAATATAATAAATCACTAGTCACCCAACTGGATGACCATACAAATAAAAGTAAAAAATAAAATGAATGTAAAAGTATAGGTATTACCTACTAACTCCAATCTAACCCACATACACGATCTCCAGACATTGAAGAACTGCACCATCCCGACTAGTAGAACCACTCGAGCAGCTCTGCTCGATCATGAAACACTAGGTCTCATACCTATCCACCATGAAACTAATTCTTACCCTAAAAAGTAGACACAAGGTGTACATGTAATCCAAGGTTCATGTGCAGGGGTAAGAAATAATCTTTGTAGATCACCAAAACATGAAACCTATAACTGTGCTGCTAAAATTTTATGCAACAACAACGTGCTCAACCATGCTGGAACAAAACATAATGAAGTAAACCAAATGTGAAACCACATTCAAACTTAGGGTCTTTAATCCCTATCAACTATGAAAGTGTCACCATCGATGTCCATATCTATATATGTGTACATTTATAGTCCCATACATATACACATATTTATAAATATGAATATTAATGAGTATGTGAATCACATAATAAGAAACCACATTAGTAGTGGATTATTAGGACCCTAAGCCCAGTCACCTAGACATAATGTGCAAGGTAATTGAGTTGCACATCTTTCCATACAAGCCATGTATCATTATTTCAATCTCGGGGTTTGTAATCCCATCGACATGTACATGCTTTAGCCAATTCCAGAATTATATCTCTGAGCAAGTTAGGTCACCACAGGGGATACTCTTCCTACATCATGTTTCACCCGTACTCGCCTCCAATCAGTAAATAGGATACCTTATAATGATAATAAATCTATTATGGAAGGAGGCCATATACCGATGGTGAATCGTAAAAAAGGAAACTTGTCAGAAAACATGTAGTATAATCCAATGAATACAACCAATAATCCGAAACATTTCCCTTAGGCACAACAAAACCTTTCCCATAGGCATATCATTCAATTAGGGCCTAGCTCGGTGTATAAGAATTTTAGCATGTATTAGGGACAAGCCTACTGTATCCTCATTTTTTCATGTATGAGGTCCTAGCTTGGTGTATCAGTATTTCAGCATGTATTAGGTCCAAGCCTTGTGTATCCACATTTTAGCATGTATCAGGGCCATGACTGGTATATCAACATTTCAGCATGTATCAGGGTCTAGCCTAGTATATAACCATTACATCATGTATTGGGGAAAAGCCCGATATATCATCATTTCAGCATGTATCAATGCCAAGCCTCGTATATATGCATTACAACAAGTACCTAGGCCAATCTCGGTGTATCACCATTTTAGCATGTATCATAGAACCTATAAATTACACTATTACATGGATCAAAAAAGTAAACTCACATTGGAAAAACATTTACATAACTAATTTCATCATGTATGGATCAACATCCAATTCCCATGTAATACCTCTAGGTACAGTAAATATAAGAAATAACATTGATCAGAAGCCATATCCAAAGAGAGCACATCAGGGAATCACAAAAATCAAGAAAGACGCCTCACATATGTTTGAATAGCCACCAAACTAAAAGAACCTTTGTTAACCACTACAACATCAGCAAAACCAAGTTAGATATAAACAAATGAGTGAGTGTGGACAGAATGACCAAACGACCACTACATCCACAGCCCCATGGACTTAATAGTAAGGCACGAGTTCTAGGTAACACCCGAAACCCATCTCTACCCATATCGGATATAATATCCCATGGTTTCTCAAACCATGGGCCCTCGTTGGTTCCATCAATCCAACACAAAGAGGCATCCTAATCAAGATCCTCCAGGTAACTCAAGCAACAAAATCCTACATGGGATCTTTAGAAGCATCCAATATCATGGCCTCATAGTCCAGAAGGGAATATCTCACAAGAGAAATTTCCTAAAGACCATAGGCCACACGAGATAGCTCATATATCATCTCAGATCAACTATCTCAACTCAGTTGGTCCGCACACCCAACCTATCATCCATGACAAGTCTCACTCTTAGGTGAAAACTGAACATGATAACAAGATTAATAACCACTCTTTTTATGTAGAACCCCTAAAAAATCATATATAAGACCTCAAAATTTAAATAGGATTCCTCCATTATGATCTACATAGAAAAACAATCAGAATGGACTGCCCACACGCCCAAAACTGTCAACTGGTGGAAGAGGTACTATGAACCCTAACGATCCCGAGTAGTAACCACACCTGATTTTGGTTTTTAGAACCTAATATCACTCTTTGAATTTCCTCCTTTCAATCAGGGAGACAATTCCACGGGTGGTGCATCAAATGGTCATCAGACGCACACGATATGTTCGATTCAATATTTGCAAAATAATAATAATTAAAATTTTATTATTATTTTGGATGTTTCAAACCATTGAGATTCATTCCCAACACAAAATGTTCTCCAACTAGCATCAAAAGGTCTGCCTCAAATAATAGGTTGTGTGGCAGGATATGGAATGCAAAACAAACCCCTGTATTTCATGTTATTGGGGTCTAAAGTTCCACTGGATGACAACAGGTTGGACGAAGTACATGGCATGTACTCCGGAGTACATGGGGTCTGCATGTGTAGTAGTACGAGGCATTTAAGTTACTGTACATAGCTTTTATTATTCACAAAATTCCATCCCTTGTGTTTTTTCACCCAATAATATACCCATGTGCCACTACACAGCTTGTACTCCAAGTACACGGTGTATAATTTTTAAAAACCAATATTTTGTGTTCCTTTTTCACACGGCTAGACGCGCATCATACCACTACATGGTATGTAATTAGAGTACACGACATGTAATTATGAGAACATATTCTTCCTCAAATGGGAAGAACACATGACATGTTACCCTAGAACACGACGCGTAACCTGGGTTTCCTAATGGGAAATACCTCAAAATGACTGAAACACCCATTTTCACCCCTAAATCAACAGATCTAGACACAAGGAGACCTAAGAAAGAATTATAAGTATTTATAAACATAAAAAAAATATTTCTAAATTGGATCTATCATTAAAACATAAACAAACTTAACATTAGGTGAAATCCACCTATGTTTCAATTGATTTCACCATCCAAATATGTCACATGCCGGCTTAACACGTTGAGAGCTTCAAATCGGTACCCATTTTGTCTTCTATCTCATTATCATTCTCAAACTCTAATTTAGTCCATTGGTCATGACCAAGGATGATCAAATGTTTTGAAATAAAGAGAATAAAATAATATGAAGGAATGGAAATGATGAAATTGAAGGATAGGAAAAAGGGGCTCGGGCTGGCCACGATGCCTGACTTTAGTTTATTCCTGGCCTAGGCTAAAATCCACATTCTGGTCACAACGGTGTAGAATAAATCTCAATATTTTGATCCAATTAAAATTTGTTGTCAAATGAACTTGCACAAGTAACTTAATATTTAATTAGGTAATATTAAATGTTAAATATTCTTCTAAAATTTAAACATCTCATATTTTCACCATACTCTTGTCCTAGGGTAAAAATCCAATTTCAAGACCAACGAAGTTGTCAGAAAATTTATTTGTGTCCACTCATTTTGGGAAAAGGCCATTTTACCCATCACTGGCATCCAATAGTAAAAATTAACATTTCTCTTCGAAATGAACTTCTGAAAAAACACAAATTCTTACATACTCCCTACCATAGACCATCTCATCCCTGAGAAGCCCAGTAAAAGGATCAGAAGCCATGATTCCAACCTGAGCATCCACACATCCATGCTATATAGAATTTCCAATGACCAGTCATATAACATTACCAACCACCACCTAAATAGAAGGCATCATCTTCGACCAATATGGTACTCCCCACCATAGGAATACTAATATAGTCATCTCAAAAGAAAACTATGAGATCAAAACCACATGAAAAACACAGATGATTAAACAAAATGAGGAAAACCACCCTCAAATAGCCAATGGTTCACTCTCCAACATATGGAATTCTTTACTCCACTCCTAGGGTGCAACCACAATGGGTTCCCTCTTCAAAAGTGAAGGTAATTAAGAACTAAAAAAAGAGATCGGTGTAGGGAAGAAGCTCACATAGCATACTCAAGACTAATCAAGATAGTGCATGATTGTCCACAATAGTAGTACAATTATATTTCACCGAACACGTTTCTAGTTCCCTCTGATCCATGCTCACCACCTTATCAACATGACCGGGATTCTGCCATGGGTCAACTGTGCCATAGTACTCGATTTATTCCATGATGTCACATCTACCACAAGAGAAAATTTTAACAGAACATCTGAGACTTAAGCCCACAGAATTTATAGAAACATCAGTACTTGGATTTCACTCGTCCACAGACCAATTAGATTCAAATGAACTGAGAATCCTCAGAAAGAGATACTCTTTAGAGGTCACAACCTAAGTAGAAGAGAAACTGAACTGACACTCAGCAGGTATCCATATACAGAAGTACCCAAGGATGTCAAGTTCACATGAAACGCCTTGGTGTCTATCGATATCATACTCAGAGATCTGACTAGATAACCACAGACCTGAAAAACAACACCCAACATGGGGTTAAATAAAAAAGGCATCACAGACCATATCGACCTACTAGGGTTACTGCACAATAGGTGAATGAGGCATGAGCCCTTATACTATCAACAAAAATTCCTCAATATAGATCCAAATAACCTGCAATCAAATTAAAATTATATTTAAGAATACCCAAAGGTCTCAGTCATCATTAAAACACACACTAGCAGGACTATATGTTGTGAATCCTACGTGCCTTATATGATGTATGGGACACCACTTGCATTTTCCAGCAAAATGTCAAAAACAATCCTTGGCATATAACTAATGTCCAATATCCTCATATTACTAGTAATTCAAAACACTCACAAAACATGTGCATCGCTCAAGGAGAAATAATATACAATGGAAACATCACAATATCTGAAAAACAATCTTATACCTTGGAAACCTGGACTTCCTACAAGAACCAGAGTTCTCGATGAACCAGTCTAATATCCAACACCAGTCTTGAAACATTCCTAATATTTCTTTCTACCACATCCAAAATAGTAAGGACATGGAAATGAAAACTCATTTGATAACACATTTTTACATCCAGACCTGGAAGCCAAGAAACTGGTGCTTCGAACTAGTTCTCCACAAGGCCTCAATCGCACCTCCCTGTACATTAGAGGATGCCGACTAGCAGTAAGGGACTATGCTCTGATTGTGGGGAGACTATGTCCTCATTCTAGAGTATGAAAGAAGAATAAATAACTATGTATCATACACAAAAGAATGTAAAAAGAGTGATGAAGAAATAAACAACTGAAATAGAAGATGATTTAATAGTGAAATGCTTTAAAATCCAAAAAAATATTTGTAATAAAAGACAACATTGGTCATCCACTGGGCCGACCATACATATACAGGTACAAAAAAAGAAAAATTATAGGGCTCAACTACTAACTCCGAGCCAACCCTTGTACCAGATCTCCAGACATTGTCGAACTACACCAACCTGATCAGTAGAACTACTCAAGGAGCTCTGCTTGGTCATACAGCACTAGGACTCAGACCTATCCACCGTACAACTCATGCTCTACCTAAAAATAATACATAAGGTATACACGTACATCGAGGTGCATGTGAAAGGTTAAGAGACAATCTCTATAGGTCACCCCAAAAAGAAATCTATAACTATTATTATAAAATTATATTAAACAACAATGTGATCAGCCAAGCTGGAACACAATAAAAGGAAGTAAACCAAATGTGCAAGCATAGTCGAACTCAGTGTCTGTAATCCCTTTCAACTTGGAATGTGCCATCATGGATGTCCATATCTATAAATGTATGCATGTTTAGTCTCATAACTATACACATATACAAAAATATTAATATTCATGTGTATGTGAAACAAATAATTAGAAACCAAATCATCATTTGATCCTTGGGAACATAATCCTTGTCACCTATAAATCATGGGAAATGGAATTGATCTGTAAATCGTGCCACTAAAGCCATGTATCATTAAGTCAATCTCTATGTCTGTTATCCCATCGACATGTACCTACTTCGGACAATGCCACAATTATATCTTGGATCACGCTACATCACTGCAGGGGGATACTCATCATACACCTGGTTTCACCCATACTCGCCTCCAATCAGTAAATAGGATATCATATACTAACAGTCAAGTTAGAAAGGAAGGATACCTTATACGGATGTTCAATCATGTAGAAGGTCACTGGTCGGAAAACAGGGAACATAAGCCCATGAATCCACCCAAGACATAGAATCCTTTCCCATAGGCACATAAAAACCTCACTTGTAGGCATATCAGTCAACCAAGGTCAAGCTCGGTGTATAATCATTTTAGCATGTGTGAGGGCCAATCCCAGTGTATCATCATTTAAGTATATATCATCTCCAAGCCTGATGTATCATTATTTTTGCAGGTATCAAGGCACAACCCAATGTATCAACATTTCAGTATGTATTAGGGACAAGACCATTATATCACCATTTTAGCATGTATCTGGGCCAAGCATAGTATATAAGAATTTCTACATGTATCAAGGCCAATCCCAGTATATCATCATTTCACCATGTAATAGTTCCAATCCTGGTATATAAGCATTTTGATATGTATCGGGGCCATGCCCGATGTATCACCCTTTCATCATGTATAACAACACATCTAAATTACACTATTACATTGTTCCCAAAAGTCAACTCCCATGGGAAAAAAATTTATATATCCTATTGCATCAAGTAAGGCTCAAAATCCAATGCCCAGGTTATACATTTTGGTATATTAAATATCAGATATAACATGGATCTGAAGTCAGAACCTAAGAGAGCATGTCTGGGCATCTCAGCAAACATGAAAGATGCCTCCTATATGGTTCAACAACCACTAACTAGGAAGCACCTCTGGTAACCACCACTACCTTAGAAAAAAATTTAGATATAATAAAATGAGTGAGGGTGTCCCAAACCCCCAACCCAACACTACAGACATAGCCCATAGGATTACAAGTATGGCATGGGTTCTAGGTGACACCAGAACACCATCTCTACTGAAACCTAATGTAAGAGCTCAGGGTTGGTCAAACCACGGGCATCTACTAGGTCCCTCAATTCAACACAAATTGGCATCCTACTCGGGATCCTCCATGTAACATGAGGCAAGGCATCCTACATGGGGTACATAAGAGAATATGGTCTCATGGACTTTCAGTTCATAAAGGAATATATCACAAGAGACATGTCCTAAAAATCATAGGTCATGGGATATATCTCATTACTTGTCTCAAATCAATGGTCTCAACTTTGTTGGCCCGAACACCCAACATATCATTCCGACCAAGAATCACTCTCAGTTGAAAACAGAACTCATTAACTATAAGAAGAACCTATCCACTTAGTTATACCCCCAAAACATCACTTATTCGTCCTCTAAATGTAAATATGATTCCACCATTTTTATCTGTGTAGAAAGACACTCAGAATGGACAACTCACACGCCCAAAACGGAGAACCTATGAAAAAGGTACTATTCACTGTAATGATCCTGAGTGGATCCCACTCCTCATTTCAATTTATAGAAAATGACATTTGTCCCTAAATTCTAGTATTTAAATCAAAATCACATTGCCGCAGACAATGTGTGAAATGGACATCAGACGCAAAAGATACATGCAATCCAATAATCACCAATTAATAATAATTAAAATATTATTGTTTTGGATGATTCATACCACCGAGCATCATTCCCAACACAAAATGTTCTAAACAAATCCTCAAAAGGTCCTCCTCAAAGAAAGTTCTGTCTGGCCATAGACATCACATGAAACAGAGCCATGGATTGAAAGTAACAGTGGCTTAAAGAACCCCTGGATGAAAACAGGTTGGACAATGTACATGGCATGTACTCAAGTGTACATGGGGTCTTCAAGTTTAGTATCACACGACATGTATGTTACTATATATGATGTTATTGTTCACAAAATTCCATATCATGGGAATTTTTACCCAGTCACATACCCATGTACCACTACACGGAATGTACTCCCAATACACGACCTGTACTCCTAAAAAACCACTCTTCTATGTATTTTTTCACACAACCAAACAGACAACCAACAACTACACAAAATGTACTCAGAGTTCACATTGTGTACATATGAAAACTTTTTCTTCCCTAAACATAAATAACACATGGAATGTTCCCCTATAACGCACGTTGTGTAACCTAGGTTTCCCGACGGGAAATACCTCAAAATGCCCGAAACACACATCCCCCCCCCCCCGAAACCACAGATCCAACCTCAAAGGGACAAAATCATGAAATATAAGGATTTAAAAAACACATTTTTAATGGGGATATATTTTGAAAAAATTAACATAACAACCTTCGGACAGAAACCAACGAAGCTTCGGTTGATTTCACCATCCACGGTTGTCGCACGCCGACTCAACGCGTCGAGAGCTTCGAATCGGTACCCTTTATCCACCCATATCTATAAATTTCTCAAAATTCTATTTCTCACATAGATTACCACCAAGGAAGATCAAAAAGTGTAAAATATGGAGGATGAAATTAGAAGACAGAAACGAAAATAAGAAAAAGAAAGAAAAGAAAAAGGGGCTCGGGTCGGCCACGAAGCCCAACTCATGTTTATGCCTCACCAAGGCTAAACTCCCCTTTTCAGACTCAAAGTCCCAAACTAAATCTCAATCTAATACTCTATTTAAAATTTAATTCTAAATGAACCTACATTAATAATTTAACATTTAATTTAATATTATTAAATATTCCACTAAAATTAAAACATCTAGGATTTCGTCTGAACTTCTATTCTGGGGTAAACACCATATTTTGAGACCAATAGAGTTGTTAGAAAATTTATATGAGGCCATATTCTTGGGGGAAATGACCTTTTACCCCTAAAGAATATCCATCATTAGAAATTCAAATTTCATCAAAAAAACAATGTCTGAACAAACAAGAGATCTTACAAGTTATATGGATTTCCACATATTGTTTTATTTAATCAATAAATAATGTTTACCTCAATGCTATAGAGAATTATTCAAAAATCTCTAGATTGAATTTTTGAGTTTCAACACTAAATATTATCCTTATAAGAGATGATAATTCAGATAGGTCCATTCAAATTTTAGATGTTGTGTTGTGATAATTCTCTATGAATTACAAAGGTGTTTAGTATCAACAATTTCCTTTGATGGAATTATCATATAAAAACATATTTCACTCGAGCATTCAGATGGATCATTATGAATATTTTTATTGATAATGGTGTATAATTCCAATATATTTGTATGAATTTAGAGAAATATAGCTATTAAAACCAAAGAAATATTATTATATGTAAGATAAGGTTAAATCCATTCAATATAACATCAGATATGGTTATAGCTGACATAACATTTTTGATAACAACCATTCATGAGGTCTAGAGTTCAAAGTTGGTGATAAGATATTCTTGATAATTTCCTTATGGAATAAGTATATGGGATTTATAAATTAATGAAAATTTGATCTGAAGTTATAGTGGACTCTTAATGATTTTTGATCACATAGGTACTATCAGATATCAGTTTGCAATTCCACTAAACCTTTATCTAGAGGATGATGTGTTCATTATATATATCTTGAGGAAGTACATAACTGATCTTTAATATGTATTGAACATAGAGATCATATCATTTTAGGAAGATCCTTCTAACTATAAACAACCAGTAGATAATCTGAATGGATGAGAGAAAGTACTATCGAAGAAGACCACTCACTAGGTCAAAGTTTTAAGGGAAAACCAAATATTAGAGTAAATTACATAAGAGACTTATGTTTTTATGAACATGAAGTATCCTAATTTGTTTTTTATATAAGTGATGAAATTTAAAGGGATAAATTATTTTAAGTGGGTACAATGTAACATCACAACACTTTATAATTTATTTACCTTTAAATAAATTTGATTTCTTTTCCAGTAGTATTTATATGAAACACCGATTTTAAACAATGTGCGATATAAATATTATTACTTAAAAATGAACATTATAATATAGCCATAAAAATTTGAGGTATGGATTGTAATGACTAAATTATGGTTTTTTTTTTCATTTTCTATATAATTCAAATTCATTGATTATTGTATAAAAAATATGTATTCAATTATCAGTAAAGTCATTTTATGAATCAAAAATATTTTTTCTAAATTGGTTTTTATATCTCATTATGAATGAATATTATAATTAATTTATGATACATTGAGAAATTCTTACCCTTTTTATTTTATTGTGATCTTTATATTATTTTACACAATGAATAAATCCAATAGTTTACTCTCGTTGTTTTAATAACACCAATATTTTATAATAGTGATAAAAGGGGTTTATGTTTAGTTATGAATGGTTTGTTCAAATATGAATTAATTATTTTTATCATGGTAATTTTTTTAAAGTATAATTTATTTAATTATTTCTTTAATTACTTACGCAACATCGATACAGTACTTGTTCGGATTATAGGGAATTAAAATAAATAAATTTGAAAAATAATAAAAGTAATAGGATTTGGATGAATTATTGTGTTTAAATATTTTTATAGATAAATATAACATATTTTCGATGGTTAAAAGGTTTTTATTCATGTTTTATTTAAATATTGTTGTCTTTAAATTCAAACTATGTGAATAGTTCAGAAAAAGACTTTAATCAAATCATATGTTAAATGATAATGTATTAAATTGATTAAAATGTACAAAAATATTAACTTCAATAAATTTAATGTGATGTGGCCTAAAATAACAATCATTGTCCACTTATGTATCACTTTTCCATTTATAGCATGTTTAATGAATCCTCAAGTGTAGAAAAAATTGATATATAAGTAAATTTTAGAAGGGTTAACAAGGGATAAAAATAAGATATTTGGGATAACATATATCATAAAATTATATAAATATTATTTGATGAAATTATTTATATTTATTATTATACTAGAATATAAATATATCAATATTTGATCACATTAATTTGAAAAGTTGTTTATATGAATTTAATACATTAATTAATTTTATGGGTACACCTCCCCTCACATATAAAAGGGAACATTCTATCCTACCATATTCACATATTTTGATAATTATATATCATATAATACCTACAATAATTTAATTATATCTTCATTCATCACATCCTTGTTATTTTTTTATTTATAAATACCATTATATCATGTATTAAGGTGTATGATAAAGGATTTTTCTTAATGGACTACTATAACTCTTAGTTGAGTACCTTCAGTTTTATTTATTATTCCAAATCATATAATTATATTGTATCCATTAAGAAAAATTAATTCAGCATATTAATTATAATTAATTTTTATTATAATTATATGTTTACCATTAAACACATTTATTCCATTTCATGGAAAAAAGAAGACATCACTCGGGCATAAGAGTGGACCACCACCTCTACAAAGCTATGTGATTTTTTTTCAACACCATTTCACAGTTATTGATATAGTGATTTATTTACTAAATATATTTGAGAATTTTTATATTATTATATATAAATATAGTTAAATTATTATTTATATTTCATTGATTCCATCCATAAAAAAGTTAAAACATCACTCATGCATTTGTATATACCACCATCTCTAAATATTGATGTAATTAATTTTTTATCAATGATTTATATAAATATTTATAAAATTTTCTATAATTACTAAATGTTATAATAGTTACATGATTAAAATTTTATTTGTGGTGAACCCATGATAAAAAATTAAGGACTTCGATTTCCAAACAGAAAAAATTAAAAAATTTAAGAGTTTTCACTTGAAACAAATATATTAATAAATATATATTAATAATTTTGTGATAATATGATATAATTAAATAATATATCATGTGAAATATATGATTATGGTTCAATAATAGATGTAAAATAAATATATATTTACTAGATGGGAATTTTTAACATTTTAGAATCATGATAAGACTTGGGTTAACCGATTATATCGTTCAACATCATTTTAATCTAGATTGAGTATGATTGAATTTACATTGAGTGAAATTATATGAAAATTATATGATAAACTCATTTAATGTTTTTCCATTATTTTTAATCATGTAATTTTTGTTTAATAGTTCCATTTTTATATTTTTTTTCTTAAGATAATCTACATATTTTTTAATGAAAAAAGGAATTCATTTCCTCCATTGGTTGGGAATATTATTCTTTCGTGTCTATGATTTTTAATGTGTTTTCAGGAATGTTTTTATTTTTCTCATAGGATTGTTGATAGTCATTTTTACCCATTTATAATGAAACTATTTGAACTTAATATTCATACCATTTTTTTGAATGATTTACTTTTAATTTTTATCCAAAATATCAAAGAAATATTTTTTAACATACTCCACAAGAATAAAATTTCCCATAATCAAGACTACTAAATGATTTGAAACATCCCGTACAAGTTTCTCCGTTTTTTCATATAAAATATCTTCCTAAATATTTGGGAAATTTTTAGACATTAAAATTTTTTGTTTCAAAACTAAAATGGTATTTTATCAAAAAATATAATAGAGATATTTTAAATTCATTTTTCACTTATGGTAAAATCATTTAATGTTACATATTTTTACTATATATAAAAACCAATGATTCCATCCTTATTATTTATATGAATAATGTTTAAGTTTTATGATGAGATGTTTAAGAAACTATTTTTTTTCTACAGGTTATGATAGGATGATATGATGAATGTTTTAGAATCTCATGGAATGTATATAAATGGATTATGAATATGTGATGTGTGGGAAAATAATAATATGTCCCTAAATTTAATTTATTATTGGATAATTTTTTATTATTTAAAATGGTATATATGAGGTTATCTCAAACCCAAAAATATGGTAAAAGGGATTATATCACTTTCCTAGATAGTGGATGCCTGGGAGTTATAATAATCTCCAAGAAGGTAAATAGGTTGTTATCCCAAAACTAATATTTGATTAGTATCTTAGTGGGAATCCTTTAAAAAAATAGTTCTATTATTTTGATAATTCCACACATTGTGACACTCATTTCTGACATGGTCATATTCCAATGTTATTCTCACATAGAACATGTTATTTATTTCTGTAAGACTTATGTCATATCAACATCAATGATTTATAATAAGACTTGGGATTATGATATTTGGATTTTTGTGCATGGTTTTAAAGTATTAAACTCATTTAACTATATAATTATGATCATGTCATGATTAAATGATCAGAGATATATCCCTTGATTACCCTTATTGATATTCTAATATCACCTTTTATTATGTTTCGTTCTCCCTAGGATATGAAGGTTTTTTTAAGTATGATATTTCTATAAAGGGTGTTACATATATAATCTAATTGGAATATTTTGTAGATCTGTAATGTACTGATTTTTTTGTAACCATGTTTTTAATAACACTAAACCATTATGATTCTTGTGTGAAAGAAAAAGATATGTATTTAATATTCATATAATAACATGTATTATGTATGTATGAAAAGTAAGAATCTATATATAATCCACCATTGGACATTTTCAACTTAATGATGATTGTTTTGGGAGTGACCCTTGCCTTATGTTTATGATATCATGTTTTATGTTAGTGCCACATTTTTATGATACTATGTATTTTTTTCTTATTCTATGTCTCAAATATTTTTATAATCCACATTTTTATATCATATAATGCCTCTTGGCACTCATTTAATGCTTTATTTCCATTTTTATTCCATTACTGAGATTTCTATCTCACCCTTTTCCTTATGTATTTTTCGTAGAATATCCTCAAATTTTTTTGTTTATCTATAGATGTAAGAAGAACCGTGTGGATTGTAAAATAAATATGATGTTGTTATATATTATATGATATATTTTTATGTCTAATATAATAAAATTCTATACCTCTTGATCCTTAGTGTGTGTTTATTGGAAATGGATGTTTAGAATTATAAAATATTTTGTGTATTAGGCTTGGGTTCCCTTACCATAGTACTGAAATTTCAGATTCAGCCTATATATTGAATTTTCATGATAATGAAAATGAATATTTAAAAAAATCATAGAATAATTTTATGTAATTGAAGAAATTACATAGTTAACAATGATATTTTTAGAAAATGATGGAAAAAGAATTGTAATTGAGACATAAACTATTAGGAATGTGGGTTAGGGTATTTTTGTGGGTTCTTATTCATGGGTGGGTATATGGTAGGCGAGTTTTGTTCTTTTTCTAGAGGGTAGTAATGTACATTGTTACAATTACTTTTTGGAATTGGTTGATGTTTCTAAAAATTTGGTTGAAGAAAGGGAATAAAATTCACCCCTATAATCTATTTATTCCAGAATAATAGAGTAAAATAATAATTAGGAAAAAAATATAGTATAATAAATGTGATAAGTTGGAATAATATAAAATACTATCCATAGAAGTTGACTTCTAGGATATAAGGATAAAACTCACAAGATCTGCCTCTTAGATGCTTCCAAAATATAAAAATACAAAATAAAATTCATCCTCCTTTCAACATATAACTCATTTAATTAACAGTCTATCCGAAATTATAATAAACAAAACTTATAATAATAAATAATTATAACAAAGTATAATACCAATATGTCCTCAAATCCCACACCCTACAATTTACACCCACAAACAAGGATAACCCCCACTCAAATAGCCATCAACCGCATTACTAATATAAATACATGAAAAAAATATAGATCAACATGAAATAATTGAACCAACTATTGGAAAATAATTGAAAACTTTGTGGGGAGTAGCATTTCTCAAATTGAAGCTAATACAAAAGAGGTGTTATATACATTTCCTCCCTCAATGAATTATAATAACAATATTTATGTGAATGTGGGAATGAAAATATCGATATATGGGGACCCCAAGAATAATACTTGTTGGATAAATGATGGATTTATAAAAATATTGTAGTTCCAACCAAAAAAACCAACACCCATCATCAAATTTGGGATGATCTATGTAATTTATAATCTTAGACAATCTAAACACTTGGATTCGTATTAGGGATGAACCAAAGACTTTTTATTTATGGGAAGTATAAACATAACAACTATTGGAGAGGTTTACTCAAAATATATTATTCTTATTCTACTTTTTTATTTAAATTCTAGTCATATAAATTCATTTAAATAAATTTTTATCTATTTTTATTTTTACATGAATGAGATAGGTGGAAAACAACTTCAACACATTCATGGAGGTATTTGGAAGATATTAAAAGGGGGAATCATTTCCATAAAATTATATCCATATTAAATAAAAATAAATTACGTTAACGCATTCCTTTAATCTTATATTTCTATATAAACATCAATTTTTTCTTGGAAACAAAATGATATCTACTGGGTAATATTCATAATAAAGTGAAATTTGTCAATGGGGTAGAAAGTATCTATTAAACTCATT
This sequence comes from Viscum album, assembly GCA_963277665.1. Lineage (NCBI taxonomy): Eukaryota > Viridiplantae > Streptophyta > Magnoliopsida > Santalales > Viscaceae > Viscum > Viscum album. The sequence continues at coordinate 1,333,791,328 of OY728138.1, forward strand.
TTATAAATTTTCATAAAAATTATAAGTCTTTGGGGTCTCATAAAACTAAAATAAATAAAAAATAAAATTACAGTCAAATGAAAACCCAATTTTAGCCAAGACTATACTAATACAAACCATGAACAGAATCAACCAATTGTTAATCCCAAACATACAACTTTAAAATAATCACCATTTAAAATAATCCACATATATATTAGTGTTTTTAATTGGGGGTGTGGAGTCATTATATCCCATTGTGTGGGCCATATGAGATAAAAATTTAATAGGGCATGCTAGTCCAACCCATGTTGAATTCGAGATTTTAAAATATATCTATGTTCTTAACCTAATGGGACACTAATAGAAATATCAGCCATCGAATTTGAAAAAACTTACACCAAATATCTTTTTATATATTATCAAATATATTAATTACTTACTAAAAAATAAATCAACAATATTTAACTATACATACATATAATTTTGAAATTAAATAAATATATGTATTTAGATAATGTTAAAAACATATATTTATGAATTTACTCTACATAGTGGAGTGTTGAGATGGATGAGGGAAAACCATGACCTGGAATGACTTTACTTAAGTTGAGTTGGGGGATCTATAAAATTAATATGAAAAAAATGAAATCAGTCTGAGATGTTTATATATTTAATTACACTATGATTAAGAGTTTATTTCAATTTTATTATAGAATTATTTGGTTTACTTTTCTATTTAAATTATAATTATTTTCCACTTAACAAGACATGTAGAAATCTGATGGGATAACCCACATTAATTTTAGATTTCACACACCTGATAATTTTTAGTTCAAACTAATGAGGAACTAAACATATAAGGCCATATCCAGTAAAAACCCATGTGTTAAAGGATTACTATGTAGTCTTGTGTGTTTTTTTGAAAAACCAAATATAAACTATCACTATCCAATCCATGAGACAATATTTCCAGATGGATAATGATACCAAAAATAGTGAATTACTTGAGATAGATGATACATATTTCCTTAAGAGATAACAAGAATAGTGAGGTATCAAATGACACAACATCTAATTTCATTCCTATCCATGTCAACGATCAAGAAAACCTTCTCTCTCCCCCTCTATCCAAATAGTGACAACTATCACACAATCAATAGGGAACACCACTGAGCACCACATCATTTATAACTATGGGGATAACTCCACCAAAACAATACCATTAGAACAAAAAAACCCATCATCCATCCTAGCTATACCAATTCAACTTGACTCAATGAATCCAATAGAAAAATCTAAATCGTCATAATTCTATCCAATACCTCTGTTACCCAAGATCAGTAGCAATAGAATCTTTGACCATTACCAAAGCACCTCGTCCAGTTGAGAAGAAAATAATAACATAAAAATACTTTAAAAATACCCTTAAGGAGGATAAAAATTTCATAAAATGAATTAATTTAATTAATTTCTGGAAAAATTAATGTTTTTATGCCATTTTATTTTTTCACGTTTTCATGCTACCAGATTTATTTAACATCAGAAATATCTTCAATATAGTTTAATTTTTTTATTAATACACTCTATTTTTTGTAACTTGGTTTACCATTATAATATGTGGGTGTTACCCATCAGATCATTTTGTATTAGGCATTGGGTATGTCACCTTTATGCTGTGGTGATTCTATCCTTTACAAAGTAATTACTCTACCCAGAAATAGTGTATTGTCATACCTTGATGTGTGGAAATTGTTACCCTTACATAAGGAGGCACTACACCTTTATGTATATAGAGAATGTGATATTTCACAATTACATGGATTTACTTGATGGAGCACGAGTAATCTATATTCATGTCACCCAACCACTCCATAGACACCACACGACCCTTCAACTATTCAGTTTCTATTCAACACCTAGGTTTATAAATGCTTTTACACACCCACCACTATACACCTTTCCCCTATTCTATATGGGGATAAAGTATCACATGATTCACTGTAATAATTTCCACATTTATTTTCCTATAAATCATTTTGATCTTTAATATGAGTTTTGGCTCTCAATATTCCTTCACTTATAATTTTCAATGATGAAATATTTGAGAAAGGAGGTCCTCTGGTGCCTTGTTTAATGGATTTTTTATGCTCAATGTGATGATATCTTATGGTGTAGAGCTTATACCCTCCAATAGTTTTGGTGGAATATGACTACCTTCAATAATATTCATCCATGGTTACACATATCATCTCTTTGGATGATTAACTTCACATTATTGGTGTATGATAATTTTGTAATGGTGGTTGTTTTCATTATTTAGTGTTCTTATATTTTTTAATATTTGTTCAATCCAATGTAGTATGAGTGAGTCTATAAATTTTTGGAGTGTGTGTTACCAACTTCATGATATTATTCCTCATTTTTTTGGAGGGACTAGGTCTCCATTCTCAAAATATCATTTGTTGTCCTTTCTATGTGTTTTATTTCTTTTCATTATCTATTTTATACATGATATTTGTTTTTACAAAATAAAATATAGTTGCTGTTTTTTTCTCACTATGAATATTATACCGACATGGTAAGAAACCCATAAATTCATTATTCCCATTTTTTCATTTTATTGTCTCAATTTTATTGTTTCAATATCATTCTACTTCTATTTCCATTTTTATTATTTATTCATTATCACATTGATAAACATTATATTCTTCCACATTTTTTAGGGTATGTTTTTTAATTCAGACTATCCTCTACCCAAATCATTAATATATATATAATTATATTAGATTTATCCATTTGTTCAACTATGTTTGAGTTTAAGAGGTATGACAGTGAGAATGATTTCAATTTATAGAGAATGAAAATGTGGTTGTTTCTTCATCTCAATGAAACTTCTGATGCCATGTTGGTCACTAATAAATAGGGTATTACTATATCTACCAATGGAAATTTATCCACTATATATATAGAAATTCTCCATATAATATTATAAAATCCCATTATATGTTTATTTTTCCTTAGGAGATAATTTTCTGTGTGATGTCACTTATGAAACAACTCTAAAAGCCATTTGAAAATTCTCCATCATATTTATATTACTATTCCCATTATTATTCATTTTTATAGGTAAATAGGACTATATATTTCTATCATGACATCAAGAACCTTTTTATGTGTTCTTTTTTATGTATTTTAAAAATGATTTCTGGAATTATCAAGATGTGAAAATAAATTTTGAGGATCAATAAATTATTATATTAACATCACATGATGATTCTATTAATTATTTTATAGAATCTATAATGTATTTTTAAGATTTTGTTACTATATAAGTGGTAATGGGAACAATTCTATTGATATATATTCAAACATATGGTTTAAAGGGGGGTAATTGTTGAGTCAAGAATGGATAATATTTACCGAGTGTTTGGATTAAACATAAATACAATAAAAAGAAAGGAAAAGAATCAATTTATGAGTTTTCAATTATAAACTTGTGGTTAGATGAACAAAATTAAAATATATTTCCCTTTTTAAGGATAAGGATAATATGTCCAAGACCAATGTGTTACGCCATAATTGGGAAGCAATTGTTATCATGTGGTTTTGCTAGAAACCCTTAGTTAGAGTTCAGGATAGACTCTAGGATTTCATTCATATATGATACTAGAACTATCTTTTATTGTGATATATAGGGTAACTGGTTGGTACAAAAGTTATAGATAGGGATGGTTTGATTTGTTAAGACATAGGTGGATACTTATATATTATCATCTTCTGGTTTCTTTTATTATTATATCTTTTAATTGATTTACTAATTAAAATTTAGTTTATGTAAATTTCTATTATTTATGATTAATTTCATTATTGATAATTAATTATACTATATTTTCATGGTTTACAGTTGTTTGGTTATCCTTAAAATTTTCATTTATTTATGGTCAGATGGGGAATCGAGTTTAGTTTAGTTCGCCATGTGGATTAAATGTTATTTACAAGATTTGTTTTAATTTTTTGGAATTTTTAGTAGAAGGTGATTGTAGGATAGTGGGTATAGATAGAAATGTACAATCGTATATCTTTTTATGTGAAAAATGTGATAAGATATTTTGTTTTCGGATTTATATTTTCATTTTAGTTAAAAATTCAGGAACCATCTAATTGGTTAGATTGAAAACATAAATCCATATTCATTAATTTAATATAAAATGTTGATATTTTTTAGAAATATATAATTTAATTATTGTGTTTCAAATAAAATGTCTATTGGTTCCATTTAATTTTCAGCTTAATTACATAATTCCTTATTTTTTCCCATAAAAATTATTTCAATTTCATTTTAATTATTTTGTTATGAAATATTTTTTATTGTCTTTGTTTTTTCCTCATAAGGGGTGGGTGTTATAGTTATTCTATATTTTCCTACATTAGCATTACATAAAATTTTTGGCATACTTATGTCATTATAGAAACAAATTCCCAATGCATGGACTAGTCTAGATCCTTTGGAAACATGGAAACGTAAACACTTATAGATAAATGTTCTACATCATCTCCCACTAGGTTCTTCTTGACTATAACCCTTCCTAGACACATAAAACAAAATAAATATCTTCATAACCTTGGGAAATAAAAAATAATAAGGGGTGATATCATATTCTCAGTATGGGTAAACAAGATAGATATATAAGTATAATCATGATCATAAGGGTATGAGAACATTATCATGAATATATAATATTATATCCTTTATATATAAGATCATAAACAAAAATCATGGAATAAATATTTAAATATCATAAGACATGAATTATAATGAAATAAAGAACAAAATGCATGAAATAATAATAGAATAATAAAACATGTAATCTTATAAGACCCACAAGAATATTCAATTATTTCTATAATAGTCAAGGTGTTACTGCGAAGTCCATCTTAGTGGACAATTTCCTTTATAAAACCTTGTCCACACCCCCTTTCAGTCCCATATTTTTGAATCGGGTTCACTCCTCATTCTTTCCTTGTGATAATAAACCATGTTCATTTATCATTCCATCCATTTAATATAGAGTTGGGTTCATTTCTTATTCTATCGATTTTTATGTCAAGAGATATAAATAATCACCCAATGCATTATAAAAATGTAATATTATAATAACATATGGAAAAATATTGTTTTCATTATCATTTCACCATATACATATCACCTAAAAAGATGTGGGTTTAAAAATCTAACAACCCATGAATGTTACAGGTTTCATAAACATCATGCCAACAAAACATAATCGATTTATAGAAAAAATTTGAATGGATACATTTAATAATTTCCTTATAAATTCATGATTAAAACAAAGGGATGTTATATTATATGGGAAATATTTTTGAATGATATTTTAAAAAGTATTGTTGAGGAAAATATCCTTTCTTCTATGAAAAATTCTTTTTAAAACAAAAAAACATTTAAAACTAATATATTAAAATTAATTGAAAACATATAATGGAACCCTCAAAAATATAAAAAAATTATAATCTAATTTATTTGAAAATTATCTTTAAGGGTCATTAGAAAATATTATTTATAACATTTTTTAAAACATGATTTTAAAATTAAAACAAATTTTTGAATGAAAAGAGAAATACAAAAAAAATTTTCTTAATTAAAAATTCTTCATTATATTAATTAATTAAGACATTAAATGGTAATAATATATGGATATATCTTGAATTAATATATTAAAATTAAATTTATTTTTTTCCTACGATTTGGGTCATAATAATTCATCAAAATATTATAATCATTAACAATTTGGTAAACTGAGGAAATTGTTTAAATAAATGATTATCCCTTGGTCAGATGGGATCATACTCACCATGTAAGAAGATGAAATTAAATAAATCGTAAAATATCAAGAAATTAATTTTATTCATTAGATTACTTTTAAAATGGAAGTATATTCAAATCAAATAACAATTTTGGTTCATCAAAAACACGAGTCTCCAAGAAAGAAAATTGATACCAAACTATATTACTGATTTGGTAATAATTGAAATTGAACCCCATGAAATAAATATCCAATAAAGGATATACAAATACCCAAAAAATCATGTACAATAGTCATTTAATACATCCATGGGAAGTATACAAACTACACAAAAAGAATGGGTGGTGAATAACGCATGTATCTCAAATATATAAAAAGTGAGATGAAATCCCCTAACAGTGCGTCTTGAATCTCATTGTAATTGTAAAAGATTCATGTATAATAAATTTAATTTTATTATAAAAATTTTGAAGACTAATTTTCTTATATATAACTACATATATGGTTTGATTTTGACATTATATTACCTGATTGTTAAAAATCATTTGTTAATGTTTCACTACGGGTAATATTCGCTTTGTACATCACTTGTGTCATATTTTGTTATATATTTGGACACACACTTATATCATGTTCTCAAAAATGTAATCCATGATATAAATATCATTTATATTAAATATATTTTTATTATAATAATCATTAGAATATATATGTATGAAATATAATACACCATTCATGGAGACGGAAATTCGTACATACACATGAACATTGTTTCCATTTTTAATATCTTATTGAAAGAAATAAGTTAAATGAAATATATATATATATAATTAATTTACTAATATTATTATATCATATATATCATATAATTTCACTAAAACCATACCTAATATATTCCATGTAGTGTGTCAACCAATCACTTCTCTTTGAGGGGGAAGTAGTCCACATTTCCTGAAATGAAATTATCATTTTTAAACCAAAAAAAGTATAATGATATATATTTTAAAATTATTAATTAAAATTAAAAAAATAATAAATATAATATATAACATACATAAACATATTTTCAATTATAATTTCCACTATGAGAGGAAGTAAAATAAAAATGAATAAACATTATTTCATGAGGTGGTAGGTTCTCTTACATGTAAACCTTATGTTTGATAACCACTAGATGGAGATGAATTTAAGTTTAGTTATTAAAATAGCATAAATTTTTTATTATTATTTTTAGTATATTTTTGATGTTATTAAATAATGTAACAAAGGAATTGGAGTGGGTGGACAGAGAAAATAAAAGAAATTGTCATGAGAGAAGACATCAACTCTTAATTGGGTACCTCCCTTTGGTTTGTACCAAAAGGACTCTTTAGATTGCTTTTAGACAAAGGGGATTCATCAAGTGATAAGGGAAATATATTAGGAGGTGTATTTGGCAGTTCATAGATGATCCTATGTGGTTTTATAAGTGTAAACAAGTGAATGAAATGATTCCTTTTTGTAGTGGAGGAGTTGCACTCTTGTAATATTTTGACAAATGAATTCCATACATGATTTCACATTCCTAGTGGGACTGATAATGGGAACAAAATTATATAAGGGATCATAGGGTCATAATATGTCTCAAAAATGACTTTTTAAATGTTTCTTGGTCATTTAGGGACTTAAATTTAAGGTTTAGTACTTTGTTAACACAATTTTCTCTTACTCATTGTAATTAACATTGTTCACATTCACTATTTTTTTGGATAAAAACTATATTGAACATATTAGAAATTAAAAATAATTATAATTAAAAGTATATAATTCATTCTTAAAATTATAATCACAAAAGTGGTAGAAATTAGTTTAAAAATTTTCCTGCTGATGTGTAGACAATGTAGGTTTTAAAGTAACAAATATCCAAAAGTTTTCTAAGTTTTAATTTACAATTTCAAAGTGAGATTTATTCTAAATACATAAATTGGATTGAATTGTAAAAATATTATCTAATTGTATTCTGAAAAAATTAAAATATTGTTTAACCCTATAAATAAATTTTATGAAAATTCAGTTTTGAATTCAGATATTGTATTTTTCAATATTCATCAAAAAATGATGTTTCTCAGAAGAATACCAAAAATTCACCCTGATATAATTTTGAAATTACAATTTTAATATAGAAGTTTATTTTATCATATTAAATTTTTAAAAATTTATAAAACTAATTTTATAATTTTTCCCAGAAGCACGTGTAAATCTGTTTATATTAGAAAATAGCATTTTAAACCATATACAGACAATATACAAAATTCAATTTTTAATTATCAATATGTTCAATTTATGAAAAACAATTATGGAGAAAAATTAATATTATTCATTAGTATTCATATTAATAATTTTAACATCTATGTGATAACTATATCATATAAATATTTATATAAATAAAAAAATTCTTTTTAAAAACTCGGTGTTCCAAGTAATTTTTGAAAAGATGGTGTCACATGTAACATTCAGCAAGTTGGTATTGTGTATGATGATTTAGTATCGTGTGAATTTTTTTCACTAATTTCAATGCAATACAGTATTGAAATTTATTTCATTCGAAAAAATGGTCAACAAAAACATAGTGTCTTACATTATACTCCCCCTTAAAATGAATTTATCCCTCAAAATTTATCAGTTAGGTAAACAAATAAGGACACATCAGCTTCACTAATTCCCCAAGTTCTCACAATGATTTCTCAAACTGGTTTTTTCTCCACAGTACATTGACCATGAGACTGGTCTTTTTTTGTAGAACTTTCTATATATATTCTAGATTTTCAATAGGTTGTTCCTCATAAGAAAGAACCTACTCTAAGAGTATGACCTCTACATTTAGTACATGTGAAGGGTTTGGAATGTACTTCCTCAAATGAGATACACGGACCATATGATGGACTTGATAGAGATTTTATGAAGTTACATAAATACACTACCATCTAAATATGATAAAAAATCTCAATGGGACTGATATACATAGGGTTTAGTTTCCCTTTCTTCCTAAATCTTATAACAATCTTCCAGGGTGAGATTCATAGGAACACCATTTCACCAACTTCATATTCTAGATCACATTTTCATTTATCAGTATAACATTCCATCTGAATTTGATATTCCTTGATATGAATTTGAATGGTTTTAACTTTCTCATCCATTTATTTATTAACCTCATGTCCCATTGATTTTATTCTCCAACTTCAACCCATCATGTTGGAGAACTAAAATTATTTCTATAGAGGGCTTCATATGGTGCAATATAAAATCACGAGTGGAATATATTTTTTTATTAAAACATGACTAGATTAAGGAATTGATCCCAACACCTTCCAAATAAATAGAATAAGATCTCAACATATCCTATATGGTTTGATTTTTTAATTCAGACTAACCATCTGTTTGAGGTTGATTAGTGGTCCATAAACTCATTTTTGTGTCAAGTTCTTTCTGAAGACATTGACAAAACATTATGGTGAACCTCAGATCCTGATGTAATGTAATGGAATATGGTACTCTTTGAAACCTTAACACTTCTTTAATGTGTATCCTAGTAAGTTGATCCATAGAGAAGTCTCCTTTGATAGCGATGAAGTGTGATAACTTAGTAAGGTGATCGACTACCACCCATAGAGTATTATACCCTTTAGTGGTTTTGGGTATTCCAATAAAAAAAAATATTTATGTCTTCTCCCATTTCTATTATGGTATGGGTGATTCATGAAATCTACATATATAATTTTGTCAATCAGTCTTCACTTTATGGAATGTCAATCACTGAGAATGAAACATTGAGATGTCTATCTACATCCCACCCCACCAAAAATATTCTGTTAAGTCCCTATACATCTTCATTATTCAACGAGGAATATATAATGAAGAACTATGAGCTTTCTCTAATAGATCCTTCTTCAAATATGGTATCTAAGAAAAAAACACGAATCCCAAATCTTATCATTCCATCATAATCAATGTTAAGCTTAGGAACATTTATAACATTATTATTTAGCTATAAATGTTTTTTTTCACATTAATCTTTACTTGAATAGAGGGTTTAACATTATTTTGTGAAAGATAAGATTTTACCCTTCCTTTCATGATTTATTTATTCTTCCATTGCAATTCTCAAAATATTGGATCTTTTGTGGTCCTAGTCTGGGATAAGCTAGCATGATCCTTCCGACTCAAAGCATCGGCCACCTTGTTCACATTCCCATGCTGGTAATGTAATGAGCATTCACAATACTTTATCAACTCTAAACATATTCTCTAGTGAATTCTCAACTCCTTCTATGTGAATATATATTTCATACTTTTATGATTGGTATATATATCAAAATTTTCTCCATAATGATAATCCCTCCATTTCTTTAATGCAAAAATTACTTCTCCTAACTCTGAACCTTGAGTTGGGAAAATTTTCTTAGGAATATTCAACATCCATGAGGCATAAGTAATAACCATGTTATATTTCATAATAATAAATCCCAATCCCTTCATGGATATAGAAATATATATTATATACCTTTATACACTAAACGAAAATATATGATTAAGTGAATTGACTAAACTTCTCTTTAGTTCATTGATATTTTCCATTAAATCATCTATCCTGAAAATCATGAAACCCTTCTAAGTTAAGTTGGATAGAGGATTAGATAATCATGATATATTCGTTAAAAATAATCAATAATATCCAATTAAATTAGTAAATCTATTGATCTCAGTTACCATGGTTGGAAATGGATAGCATTCAATAGTCTCCCTCTTTAATGGATCTACTACTATACTATCTATTTAGATTATGTGACAAAAAATGTAACTTTTTCCGCCAAAATTCAAAATTTTTAAATTTTTTATATTGTTTCTCCTTACTTATGGATTTTAGCACTATTATCAAATGATATTCATGCTCATCATTTCTATTTAAATAGATAAGAATATCATCAATAAATACTACCATAAACTAATCATGGTAATATCTAAATACTTTTTTCATTAAATCCAAAATGATATCATGGGAATTTGTATGACCTAAATTTATCCCTATATATTCAAAGTGTCTAAACATTGTACAGAATTTATTCTTAGGTATATTCCCTTTCTTGACCATCAATTAATCATATCCACAATTATGTTCAACCATAGAAAAGTGTTTATCTCCACACAATTGATCAAAAAAGTCATAAATATGTGGAAACAGATACATGGTCTCTGGTTTGATATTGTTAAACTGACGATAATCAATACAAAGTCACATTGATCCATATGTATTCATAATAAAAAGAACAGGTGCACCCCAATGTGTCAAATTTGGCTGAATGAATCCCATATCTAGGTTTTCATGGAGTTTTTTCATTAATTCTAGAAAATCAATTAGTAAAAATTTATAATGGGTATTTGAAATACTGGTGGAACAATGAATAACTAATATTGAGATCTCAAATTCATTTTTTTTGGTAAGTCTAGGAAACTCATCTAGAAATAAATCAAAAAATTATCAAAAAATAGGTATAGCATCGATGCTGATTATCTCTCCAACCATTTGAGATAAACAACACTTTTAATGGGAATTAAGACCATACATTAGATGGAATCCCCATAATAATTTCATTATTATCATCATATTGATGGATGATAAAATAAGGGTATGCAATATCAAAGGTAACATCCCTTCTTAAGGAACTGATGTGGGACTTTTTTATAGAATGGAAATGGATTCCTAAGATAACATCAAATTTATCAAACTGAATAATCACTTGATTTGCAGGAATAATATTCACACAAACTTCAACCAGAGATGAATCATAGACTTAGGATGAAATAATCTTACCATTAGGGGTCTAAACTACTATTTCCATATCTAATCATTTTTTGGAATCATGACACCCATATAAAATTCAATTGAAAGAAAAGAGCGGGTAGATCCAGAATCAAATATCATATTAGTAGTTCTAGAGTGGATAGTATGTGTTCCTTTAATCCACAACCCTCATCAAAAATATATATTTCCAGAAATTTCCCCTTTTTGTGTAATAGGTTTTTGAAGTCAATCATCATCTTTAGACCTAGGGTTTTGTTAGTATTTTTCATAATTTCCATTATCCATACACTTGCAGAACTCAACCTTCGATGGTGAATTCTATGAAGATTTCTCTCCATTTGTATTTTAAGCCATCTTTTTCCCATCATTTCAATAATCAATTACCTGGTAACCTTATTTTCCCCACATAAAACACATACTGGACCCATTAATTCAAATTCCATCATTCTTATTCCAACACATATAGAATAAAAAAAATTCATATTCTTTTCTCCATGGTCTTTAGGGTTTTCTTTGAACGAATTGATTTTCATATAAAATCCATGAGGTTCATCTGTGAATACAACCTATATTTCAACCTTGATTTCATAACTCAAAATATCATTATATCTACCAATGTATCATATGGACAATGACCTTCTAATTATTTATTGTAAGGCTCTGAAGAACCTATCAACTTTACATTCTAATACAATGATAATTCTGAAATATTACCACACAAGTTGTGTGAAGGTTTCCTTATAGGTCCTGACAAATCATCATCCATTTTCCTCAACTCAAGGAAAACATTCTTCATAATGTTACTAAGAATCTGATTAAAGTACATATTGAAAAATAAGTTCCTAAACTCATCCCATTCCATTGATTAAATTTTATCCTGATTCATTGTATTCATAGGTAGATTCCACCACTAGTTAGCTTCACCTACATAATGATAAACTGCTAGAATAAACTTCTCATGATCTGAACATTGAAGGATTAAAATATATTTTCTATTATACTAACACATTGTTCAGCAACAAGTGGACCAAAAGAAGCTGTATGTTGCATCTTGAAGTATTCAATAGAATTTTGTTCCCTTCATTTCTAATTTCGAAGTACACCGTGATTCATAGCATGATAAATCTATGTGAGAATCAAAATGAGGTTTTTCATTCTTTCTCCCACTGCATTAGTTTTCTCATGAGTAAAATCATTTAATTTTCCATCACAATCAAAATTAATATCGTTCTTTTAGGTACCATCCATTTACTAAAACCAAAATCATACTGTAATTTTTTTATCACAATTTGGAACAAAATAAACAAGTAATTCTACTTATATGATGTCAAAATTATGTCACCATAATTAATCTATGAAACCTGAGGTTTTTCCTCGGTTATTCATTGAAAACATATATTTAAATCCATTATGATGTTTTTTAAGGGTTTGTGAATTCTCAAAGAATATCACATAAGAGTGTCAATCCATGTGTGCAACAAGGCCAATTGTTATGAACCAGATTAACCTAATTCTGGACCAAAATATCATGATAGAGTTGTTACCTCCAGGTAAATTTTTACCATATATATATATATATACTTATAGTGTCCAGGCGGGGATGCATTTCTTGAAAACCACCCAATCTATAATTTACCAAAATTCCAAGAAAATTTCTTATACTTTTCCTTCTCCTTAAATGTATCCTTATACATGTCCTTTCGGTTCTCACTAAGGATCTATCATCCTAGATTCCAAAGGTGAACTAAAAATTCACTCTGATAACAACTATAATGACCCTATATTTTTTATTCATTAACAATACATAACTTTTTTAAACAATTTAAACATTATAAAAACAAATTCCAAAAGACCGTACTAATCTAGTGCCTCAGGAAACATGGAAATACACACTCATATATAAATGATCTAAATAATCTCCCACTAGGTAATTTATGATGGCCATATTTCTTAGACATATCAACCCAAAAACATATCTCCATAACCAAGGGGAAGGAAACCTAAAATGGGTGAGTTTAGATTATTAGTTAGGGTAAACAAGGGAGATACATAGGAGCAACCATTAACATAAGGGTATGATAACATGGTCATGAAAATAGAAGATTGTACCCTGCATATTAAAGATCGTAATTTGAAATAATTTCCTAAATCTTTGAAATTAATAAGACATGAATCATAATTAAATAATGATCATAATCTAGGAAATCATAAAACATGAATAAAATAAATAATTATTGAAGTCACAAAAGCATCTATAATTACGTCTATAGTATTCAAGGAATTTCTATCGGTGTTATCATAGTAGTTAAAGTGTTTTACTAAACAAGGTACCCAAACCATTCAATCCCTGTATAACTAAACCGAGTTCACTCCTCTTTCAAACCCATAAATATTGAAGTGGGTTAATTTCTTATTATATCCATGTAATAATGAACAAAGTTCATTTCTCACTCCATCAATTGCTATCTCATGAGATATAAATCTTTACCCAATGCATTATAGGGAGATATTGTTCCAACTAATCTCAAAATGAAATCATACATATATATATCCCAAAATATCATAAATAATCATATCATAACCCATGAAATGAAATTGGTATTATAAAAATTTAATCACATCATAACCTAAAGAAACAAATCAGTTTCCTAATCATTTTATCAAAAAACTAACTTCTGAAATGAAGTAGGATTCAAAATCCTATAACCCATGAAAGAGAAATATATTTCATAAACATCATTCCATAAAAAAATAATCCCCTCAAAGAATTAATGTTAATGTAAATATTGAATAATTTTTCCAGAAAGGAATTATTAACACCAATAGATGTTATCTTAGATCATAAATATTATAAAATGACTTTTAGAATCATTTCTTATGAAAAATAACATTTTTTTCTTGTAAATTTTTTTGAATCATAATACCATTTGAAAAAAAAACATTCATTGAAAAATGATTTAAAACCTATTAATGGGTATTTAAAAATAATAATACATATTTAGAATCGTTTTTACTTGAAATTCATCTTCAAGGATGAGTTTAAAACATTATTAAAGACATTTTGAAAACATGGTTTTGGAAATAAAATAGATTTTGGACCAAATAGAGAAATAAAGTCGGATTTTGCATTAATAAATTTTATTTATTATCATAAGTAAAAAAAAAATGGGAAATGGAACTAATATTAGGATATATATTGAATAAATATAGGATTTGTAAACTCATGAGTATTCTTTATATATAGGTCATAATATTTCATTAAATAATCATAATAATTAAAATCTCAAAAAGTAGTGAGGTTGTTTAAATAAACTCTTACCCCTTGGTTAATTTAGATCATACGCTCCATGTAAGGAAAAATAAAATTAAATGAAGTGTAAAATATAATTATAATAATTATATTCATGATATAGCATGTATAATGGAAATATATACACCTCAAAAAAATAATTTAGATGCATAACAAAACCATGGTCTCAATGAATGAAAATTGAGACAAAACCATTTTACCAATTTGGTAGATTTTGAAACATATCCTGCATGATATATATATATTACATGTATATGTAAATACCCATATATTTGTGTATAATATTACTTTACCCACCCATTTGTTTTATATAGACCACAGAAAAAATGTGAGTGGTGAATAAAGCATGTATCAAATATAAATAAAAAAGTGAGATGAAATCTCCTTACCTTGTGCCTTAACTCTCTTAATAACATTAAAATATTTATGTATAATAAATGTAAGTTTATTATACATCTTTTTGATAATAATTTTAATATATCTAATACCATATATGTTTTTATTAATTCCTTATACTATCCTCTTGTTAAAAATATTATGTTAAGGATTCACTTCAGGTAATATTTTCTTTATTCTTTGTATGTGTCTTAATTTGTTAAATCATCAATCCATCTACATATATAATGATTAAAATAATGTAAAACATGTTATAATTATAATTTATATTTATTATATTTTTTTTATAATAATCAATAGAATATCAATTTTAGAAATGAAATACACTTTTCATAGAGACGGTAAGCTGTATATAGAGATGGATTTTGTTTCCGTATTTAATTTCGTGTGGATAGAAAGAAGTAAAATTACATATGTATATATATAAATATAATTTTTATAGTGTACTTTTTATATCATATATATATTATAATTTCATTAAAACCATACTTAATACATTACATGTTGTGTGTGAATGAATCATATCACTTTGAGGTGGCAGTAGTGAACACATCCTCAAATTAAATTATAGTATTTACACTAAATGGAAAGAGAAAAGATAGGTTTTTTAAACAATTAAATAATATTAAAATAAAAATAAAAATAATATATAACATATATAAAGAGAGTTTCTATCATAATTTCAAAAACCAGATACGGTAAATGAAAAATAAAAAATCAACAATTTGTGAGGTGGCAGTTTGTCGTACCAGTGAATAGTGTGTTTGTTACCCATTAGATAAAGGTGCATAAAATTTTAGGTCTAAAACATTTCATAAAAACATACTAATATATTTTTGATACTTATTTTAATATACATGAATGGAAGAATGATAGTGGAGTCTGGTGAATTAAACTAAAATAAGGGAGCAACAGAGAAGATGTCATCTCTTAATCACGTAACTCATTTTGGTTTGTCTCTAATGGATTATTTGGAATACATTCTGATCAAGGGGATGATTGTAGGATAGAGTGATTGATATTGGTAAATTTATTAGGCAATGATTATCTGAACCTATTTGGTTTGAATAGAGTAAAGAAGTAGAGGAGAAGAGGCCATTTATAGAGGTGGAGGTATGGGAATTTTGTAATATTTTGAAAAAGGAATTACATACATGTTTTCACGTGTATGGTCAGTCCGATAATAAAAACATTATATAAAATTAAGGATAGTGTATAAATATGGCCATCAAATGGATCTTGGACATATTTTTTTTAGGATCTTAAATTTACAGTTTAGTACTTTGTTAACCTAATTTTTTTTTGTAATTGTTGTAATTAATTTTAAACACATTCAATAATATTTTGGTTCAAAAACTAAGTCAGAAATATTATACACTATAAATTATTCTAACTCAGAATATTTAATACAATATTATAAATTATAATCATAATGTTTTAGATAATTACAAAAAATTAATCCCACTAACGGGATGACACTGTGGGTTTTTAAAGTTGAAACATCCAAAAGTGTGATAATTTTTTATACCCAAATTCGATGTAAAATTAATTAAAATGATTTAAATTGCATTAATTTATACAAATATTATCTAATTAATGTTTTATATAAAATAAAAATATAATTTATCCTTATAAATAAATTATATGAAATGGCATTTTGAATTATAATCCTGTATTTTTTTACTATTTATCCAAAAATGAAATTTCTTTGAAATATCTGAAAAATTCACCATAATCTACATAAAAATTATAAATTAAAAAATGATTTTTATTTTATCATTTTAAATTAACAAACTCTTCTAAAATTAATTTCACTATTTTTCAAAGAAGAACATTAAAAAGTAGTTTATTTGAGAAAATAGTACTTTGAAACATATAAGGACTTTAGAAAAACAAATCATATTCAATATGTCATTTTTATATAAATACACTACGATAAATATTATAAAATAAGTTATTACAATTATTATTACAATTTTTAAAGTCTATTTTATAACTATATCATTTAAATTATTATAACAATGAAAAGATGTTTTGTAGAAACTCAGTGTTGGGTGTAACATGCACCATGTCATTGTTTTGGGTTACATACAACGATTTTGTGTTGCGTACACTGATTAATTATTGTGTTAAAGGAATGTTTGACTTATTTAAATACGTGAAATAAATAAATTTTAATTCAATCAGAAAAATGGTCCATAAAAACTCGAGGTGTTATAGGTGTTACCCTTTAGTGGGTTTTAAAATGGAATTAACTCATGTCACCTTTTCATGGGGGTTCTTATGACCATTACATATCTAGAATGATACCATGAAATAGTATATCTCACTACCCTAATGACAGGGAATGGCTACACAGACATTGGAGTTGCTTTGCATTTACACAACTGGGGTGCCTAATTTTTCACCCTTAAATGAATTACCTAGACACAATATGGGTGATCCACATACCTATCTCACATACAATAAGCTATAACCATGAGAAATTATGAATTTTTCATTTTTAAATTAAGGTTTCTAGAGGTATATGTGTTCCATCTATCATATGCATGTCATCTGTTTTGTTCAAGGCTGACTACTCACCTACTCCACTTTATTGTGAGTGGGTTCCCTAGACCCAAATTCATTAAGTAATCTGTTTAATATTAAATATAATTGTATAATACATAAAAATGTGTTTTTATTTCCATCATAGTGTAGATAGTTTTTCATCCACTGTATGTATGGTAATCTCCTTAGATTATATGTTTTATCAAAATGTTATAATAGTTTCTATAATATAATGAGAACATAAAGACACCTTGAATGTAATATTAAAAATATATCACATGTTTTAGATATAATATGATATTATTTTATAGATGATGTGTTACTATTAGGTATTCGGTTTTCATAAGCATTGAGACTTCTTCTGGTGAATTTCTTTCTTGGTGATCTTGAGTAGATAAGGCAATATGGACTAACTTGACAATAGTAACACCACATGTTTTATGGGACATTGTTACTTTTTATCCATCAAAAAATATATAGGAATCCTAAATTTTAATAATTATTGATATTTATAATTTCATCATGAACATGGTTTATGATGAAAACCAAGAAATATATATCATGGAAAGCTAGCTTTGGTTGGTAGTTCCATTTGTGGTATGGCATTGATTGAAGAGTTACAATATAATTTATAACTTTTGGAAGTGACGTTTCGATCCTAGTTGATTAGTATAGTAGTACCTTCTCTAAATCCATATATATGGTAGTAGAAGGTACAGTCTTCCCATATGTTGATGAATTATAAAACAAGAAAACATTATGATTAAGTTGTGAATCTTTTTTTATGAGATATTTTTTTAAAAAATAGATTATATTATATGGAATGTGATCATTTGAAATGTTTTCATTGATATTAATATACCATTTATATTTATTGTATATTATAGGTTTCTTTAAATCACTCGTGTTCTATGAGTATTACTCAATCCTATCGAGATAAGACCCTAGAGGGTCACACAAAAATGTATGTTTTATTATTATATCTGGGAGTGAAAGACATGTTGGTCCCCATCATGAGGCAGGATGATGTCTGAGTTTCAATGATTTCCATGAAATAAAAAGATTCATATTAATAAAGTTTAAAATAATTAATATTGAATTTGTATATTAATAGTATTCACAAGTTATATAGTGAATACATCAAGAAACTATTTAAACAAATAATATCATCTTCATGTTCAATGATCATTTTATATATCCATGAATACTGAGTGATGTTAATATCTCAATTTTTTAATATAATATATTTATTATATAAGTGGTAACTAAAAAAAATATAAATATTGTTTATGAAGAGTATAATCAGCCATAAGATATTATTTTTGTATTATTTAGCAGATAATATATATTAAGGGTTCATGGATCTATTTTTATGTATGTAAACTAAAATATTTAAGAAATATTATGTTATAATGTGGGGGTGATTCATCTAATAAAATTTCAATGCTCCTAAAACATCTCCCACATATCCTCAAGATATAATTATCCCTTCCAAGGATAGATTCATGTTCTCTCACAGAAATTGAAGGAACAAAAAAGTAGTGACCGTTGGGATGTCGACGGAATCATCAATTTTCTATGTTACCTCCCAAATATCAAATATCTTCATATATACAAGCTTTCATAACATTTATGGATGATATAGAGGGATCTAAAATTGGAACCTTCAACAATATGTTGTCGTTGATGATATCTCTTCACCATCATCATTAAATCAAATGAGGTTTTTATTTTATTTAACTTTTTTGCTTTAATATTTTCACGAGGGGTCCTCTATTTTCGTATTGGGTTGTGAATCATCAATGACAACATTGTTATGTTTACCTTGTGATAAAAATTTAAAATATTAGTCTATCTACTTAGATTGCACGCCCTAGTACAAATAATTAGTATCAATGTGATCATGTGAATATTAAAGTGTAGGAAAATTAAAATTTCATTAAATCAGTGAATTGAGTGTTGTTACGTTATAATATTTAGATATAGATATTCAATATGAAAATAGATTGATATGATATGAACATATAAATATCAATAAATGGATTTTATTGGCTATTATATAATGAATTTATATTGTTATATTTAATTTATTTACCTAGGTTGGTCAATCGTCGCATTTTCTTACCAGATTGTTTTCTTGAATTTTCTTTTTTTTATGGGAGAAAATTCCAAATAATTGTAGAATTAATAATAATTGTCAAAATATAACTCTTTTAGGATTCATAAAAAATTTAAAAAATATATTATAAATTTGAAGGTGTGTGTGAGTTTAGACTAGTGAAAGTAATTATAACAATAATATATGTGGTGGCCAATCCCCCCCCCCTCCCCACGCGCGTTGAAACCAAACACCCCTAAAAATTTTCATTACAATTTTTCATATGAGAGACTATTGGTGTCGGATATTTTTAACAAAAATCAACACATGAAATGTGTTTATTAAATCAAGGTTACAATTCCTATAAGTTGGGTGTTCACTCAATAGTTAAAGGAGCCACAATTCAATTTTGGTAAGCCTGTAAAAAATATACATTGAATAACTATAAGTAGTGTCTTTGATAATGATTGAACAATTTGAAGAGGTTTCAGGGGTCCTTATCAAAAAATACTCAAGTGGATTGAAATTCAATGTCTTGTATCAAGGTATTCTCTCATTCCACAAAATAGTGGGAGACAATTAATGATTTATTAATTAGAAATTTCTATTAGTAATCAAGGTAAAATATTAATTTTTTTGATTATCTGTTGTAGGTAAAATGGAAAACACCACCATATGTTCAATATCATTTTGCAAAAATATGGATAATTTGAATATCCAGATAGGCCAAAACATCCAGTAGTGGTAAAAAACCTTTTTATAGTACTACACAATGAAAGAAATTTTTATTCGCTGGTATCCACCTATCCTTTTAATCCACCATGGAAGAAATCATGTAGGATAATCATAAATATAATACAAATACATATGATTCACTAGATGGATTGTGTATTTTTTTCATTGATGTCTAGTGAAAAATAGAAAATTCATGAGCATAAAAACACATAAAATATGATATATCATCTCAAACATGTATACAAGGAGATTTCATGGTATAAAATATATGACATATCAACTAAAATTTATAAGTGCCAAATACTATAAGGGAATCAATAAGGACTTCATGTAATCAAGATGATTAAGTTTATTGAGAGACTAGAGGCCCTTGGGATCAATCTGAAAAGAGAAACAAGTGACTGGTCTCATTAATTTTTTTATACCACCTAGATTATCTACTTTTATTATTAATTATAACATGAATACCAAGAAAAAATCTCTCTCATAACCATTCAATTTAGTTATCAAAACTAGAAAGGATATAAAAAATATCAACTCTACAATTTTATGGTTAATAAAAGGAGTAAGGTAAAGGATAGGGCTTCATTGTCTAACCCCACGATAAATACATTGATACACCACCCTTCTATTAATCCAATGATATAGATGGAGATAAATGAGTTGGAGGTTTTATTCATTTCATTTCACTAGAAATACCACTAGAATAAAATTTTTATTTTTAGGAAAATAAATCATGGCGATGATTCTACATCAGGTATATTTTTAATTGAATATTATACTAATTTATCGATAAGTTAGTTATAAATATACAGTGTAGATGATACATTGTATCTCATATATAATAAACAAGTAATATTAAAATGATTTCAAAGGGAGAGGTGGGTCTTTGATACGTAGATTTTGTGAGACTAGCAAAAATGAAGAGGGAGTATATCATCGGGATTTTCCTAGTGGTTTAGTTCTTGTATTAAAAAATTATTAATATATACCTTCAGTAACTATATACATAATCATAGTTTTTATTTCAAACACCATGGTATTTTATTTCATGTTTTGAAATTAATATTGTTTATTTTATAAGGATACCATATGTTATGGAAAGGAACATCTTAATAGTGGATTGCATATAATTGAACTTGAAAATCCTATATTGTAAATCCAAGGAAAGAGTAGAAAAAATGACTCATATAATACCTTTATATAAAACATTAAGATCAGACATATAAATGAGAAGTGTTTACATAAATTACATCTTGAATTTTATTTAGACTCTATTGATTTAAACACTTGGATGTTTTTCATTCTTGTTTTTAATAGAAAATTACCAAATCAACCATTAATGGGAATAAAGAATGAGGCAAAGAACAACTATTGTTGATTTAGACTAATATTTGTTGTCCATTCCCAACAAAGGGAAGGGTTTGTTTTGAATACTTAATTAAATTTAATATGACTATATTAGATATATAAGTATATACCTAATTAGATATTAGTAATATTCTATCTAGTTATTTAAGAAATAATTTTTATGAATTAGAACACCTACATTGTATGAATATTAAGTCACTATACTCAAATATTATGTGGAGAGTATCCCAATAAAAGTTGATGTTCTACTTCATGTTTGTTTTCCAAAAACATTTTGATGGAATCTAACTTATATATTTACTGATCACCTGATGGAGTTTTATTAATATCCCAACTCAAATCTCCCTATACACCTCAGTGGAATGGTGTTGGTGATAGGAATCAAAACTTGCATAACATGGTAATGTTGATGATGATTCATCCAAATATAAAATTATCAATTTCCAGATATGTAATAAAAATTGTGTCATATACACTAAACCATGTACTGAATAATATTGTAAATGGAATTCTATATGAGCTATGGTATAAAAAAACCCAGTCTATCACACATACATATGTGGGGATGCAAGGATATTTTCAAGAATACACAGAGTGATAATATAGCATCCTATTTCAAAATGTGTGTCTTTATATGTTATCATAATGAAACTAAATGATGTTACATATAAATACCTTCACATTTAAAAGTCATTATGGAGATAAATAACAAATGTTTATAAAGGAAACCCATTTCTAAAGGAAATAATGGGATTAATATCGACTTCTATGAAGTCGATTTTTTAGGGTCACAGGATTTGGTAAAAACAGTCTTCATAAGAGAAATTGTGAGATGATGATGGTCTAAAGACCAATTCCTTTGTAGGTAAACATGAGTGGTTAGAGAGATAGAGTGATATAGTTTTATTGTGACTGATTTAGGTGACATATAAAACCTATAGATTAATTAGCCTATAACACAAAATGAAGTAGTAGATAGGGGAGACTATTCTATATAGAAATACTCAATTCATCATGAGATAGATTCCATTTATCAAAATCATGTTTTAATTTGGTAAAGCCTCTATATAATTTTAAACCCATTGGGTTTAAAGGGGTATTAAAAAAGAAAGGCATGAATGGTAAAACAAATACCTATAAAGCATGATTAGTATTGAATGGCTTTACGAAACATCAAGGCATAGAGTACAATGAATCCTTATCAACGACTGTGATGTGGACATATATTATAATATTAACATTAATATCAGTCTTCCATGATTATGAAATTGGGAAAATTGGTGTCAAAACGTTTTTTCTAAATGATAAGTTGGTTGAAGATGTCCACATTACACAACCTAAAGGGTTCATTGGTATAACGAGTTCCAACATTGTATGCAAGATTTTAAGATAAAATTATGTTTTATTTAGGAATTACAATGATTAAATATTTATTTTGATAAGGAAATAGTAGAATTAGGTTTTTATAGAACAAATGTGATCCTTGTTTCTATTAGAAGGTAAGTTTAAATGAAATCATTTTCTAAGTATTATAAATTAGTGACAAATTAATTATTCGAAATAATGTAATATTAATACAGTTAGTGAAGTCTTTGTTAAATTAATATTTCTCCATCAAATACTTAGGTAATGTAACCTAAATTGTAGGGGTCAAGATATATATAGATAGATCTTGAAGGATACTTAATCTTAGTCAAAGTATATATATTGAATGTCTTCTCAAATGGTAAAATATAGAAAAATCCACAATGGTATTATTACCAATATCACATGGTATAAATCACTCTATGAATTTTTTTCCACAGAAACATTATTAGACTAAAAAGATGAGTAGAATACCTTATGTATCAGCAGTGAAATCAATAAGGTTTGGCATATTACATATGAGGTTTTTTGTTGTTTTGATTTAATTATGGTGGGAATATATCAATTTAATCACATAGAGGTGCATTATGAAACTATAAAAACTATCCTAGAGTACTTGTTATGTACAAAGGGCGTTTTCTGATTTTATAGATGGGAAGAGGAACTCGTTGTGATTAGATATAGTGATTCTGATTTCTATACAAATCATGATGATATAAATCACATTTAAGAATTTGTTTTCCTAAATATTGGTGTGGTGGGGTGTAAAAGCACAAATAAACCAATTATATATAATTTTGTAGTATAGTATGAGTATATAGTGTAATTAAATATAGTTAATAATGTAGTATGGCTATGCATATTTATGTTAGACATTAGTGTTGTGCCTAATTGTATAGACCGTATTCCAGTTTATTATTATAAAATTATAGTTGTGGTTCTTATCAAGGACACTAGGTTACTCCAAAGGGAAAAAAATATTATAAGGTTTCTGTATTGAAGGATTTTACATTGATAGGTGTAGTTATGGTTAATAACATTTCCATAGAGGATAACATGGCGTACCCCTGAATAAATCCATTTCTTAGCAGAAGTATGGTTTTCGTGTGATACTAAATAACATAAAATGTATTTTTATTAATTTAACCACAAAATAAATGCGATATAAAATTATACAAGCCTATTTAATTTCAACTTAAAAATATTTTGTAGCCACTGCGAATAGAAACTATATTCTAGTAGATAGTTACGATATCTATGAGACTCCCTTTACTTCCAAGACAATCAGCTGTAAAGTAACAATCCCTCGTAGTGTGTAACACTTCTATTTCATTATTTATCAATAGGTTGAATACACAAATAAGTTAGATTATATACCCTGATGTGATGTATTTTTTTATCAAAATTATGACCATAACATTAGAGTCTGATTCGACTTTACACATTGGGATGTTGTGTTCTTCGCATAAAGATATGTTGTTGAGAAGGGCTCTATATTCTACTTCAATTGGGTTCCCTAAACCATAATATGCACTGAATCCCATAATCAAAAATCCCTTAATAACATGAAACATCCTACCTCCACTTATAATAGCATGAACAAAAGAGCTGTTCACATTAAATCTATGTTTGAGTAGAGGTGGATTCCCCTCTACCCACCTCCCCTGCACAATGGTGTCACTCATGTTATGATCAAGAGTTTGAAAGTTCTTTTTAACCACTGAAGAATTATTTTCTGGAATAAGACCACCCATTTCCTCTATAAGGGGAAGAAGTATAACCTTTAGTAATAGATAAGTTATGTGAGTTCCTTCAAGCTCATTGTTTCTCATCACCCAAATAACCTAGAAGACATAAGCACATGACATTCAGTAGTGCATAATCTCATGAGGCTAGTTCATTATCTCATAGAAAGATTAGGATAATAAATATGAAGCACTATAATGTTTTAAAAGATTTACCATATATTTTCTATCCATGCCCCCTGCATATATCACTGAGTATCTTTTAAAAAATAAGTACCATGCTAATTTGGAGATCTGATTATTACAACACATGCAAGACGAAGCTAACTGAATACCTTTCTTATTAATGTTTTCATCTATTAGGATGGACCAGATTAAAGTTATATAGACCAAGAAGTTAAGTTTTATTCGTATCTATTTTCACTAGAGGTAA
Organism: Viscum album; assembly: GCA_963277665.1. Taxonomy (NCBI): domain Eukaryota; kingdom Viridiplantae; phylum Streptophyta; class Magnoliopsida; order Santalales; family Viscaceae; genus Viscum; species Viscum album. Next base: position 1,333,816,977 of record OY728138.1, read on the forward strand.
CATTCCCTAGAATTGTTCCCCCATCTAGTGTGTATCAAGGAAATGAATTAGAGATCACTGAAGGAATTAGTCATTAAATCATAAAATATTCATTTTTCTGGGTCATCAAAAGGGTAATTTTCTAATAAATTTTTCTTTTTATATATTACTAGAGTGGTTTAGATGAATCTATAATAGAGAGAAGATTGATTAAAAGAGATCCCTATAATTGTACTGCCTAGAAAGAAGAGTTTATGTACATCCCAATTTTGTTTCTAGTAACGGATACCACCTCTACCAATCACCCAATAGACATTTTCATCAAGCATGGCTCGCTATTCTCACATGAATTTTCTAATTTTGAGAGGCTATGAGATCAATTTCCCAATAAATTACAACATTCCCCATACATTACATGTATGAATAATCCCCATAGATTCTTCCCCTCGATAATATCAAATGAAAGATTATCATATATTCATGAACTCCTCTCTATGGAATTCCTTAATTAAATGCATCCTTAATCATGTGTCCTGGCCATACGTTGCCAAAAAATCAAAATTTTATATCCCTTCTAGCCTATTTTATGAAATTAATGAATTTAGGATTTTTGTATCTATGATTAGGCCACTTTGGGTGGGTTGATAACCTAAAAAGCATGCATAGGGATGGAAATTAACAAACTACTGGCCAGTGTGATCCTACCACCAAATAATATTGACTTGTTTTTCTAGTTAAATATTTATGATGTGTTTCTACATACTAGGTTATCAATCAACGCCTTCTTAACATCCCCATTATAAATGGGAACAATAAGTTATCGATGAGAAGGTGTCTTCTAGGAATGCCCAGCTTCTCTTGGATGCCCTGATCATAGGGGCTAGAACATGTTCATGGAAGATATGCACTGATTCAAGTGGGAGGATTTTGATGGATTCCCTAGACTGAACCCCTTTAGGTTCTTTTATTCCCATTTCTTAAATGTGGTTGATATATCTAAATGGGTTTTTATTACTATTATACTATAGATACTTATGTATCCACTAATAATATGGTAATACCAATATATTACATGTTTTTTCAAATGGTTATATCAGTTTCATGATCAATTGAAAACCTAAAGATTAAATGATATTGTTAGTGAAATTATGTCCTATGGTTTAGATCCATCATATTTATAAGACACATATCATGTGAGTCTATCAGGTGATAGGGGATCATATATATTAACACTTCTTCTCATGAAGTTTTCATGTGGTGATCTGAGGAAGATAGATTTAGAATGACTGACCTTACAATAATAACACCACATGTTCCATGTTACAACAATAGAGCCTATCTAAGAACACTTTTATTGGTCTCTTGAATTGAGATTATAATCACAATGTACTATTTGATTATATACTTTGTTGACAAACAAAAACCATGAAATTTATATCATGGAATGGTAGCTTGCATTGGGTGTTCCATTAGTGTTACGACATTTATTTAATGATCAAGATAGAATTTATTTCTTTTTAAATTAAGTGATATCATGAGACTAGTTGATCAAGATAGTCATGCCTTTTCTAAAACCTTTCTCATGGTAGAATGAGGTATGCCCATCCTGTAATGTCGAAAAATAACAAATCAAGAAAGGATGATGAAATAATGTATGCATCCTTCTTTGAAATATCATTAAAAATATATATTATATTACATGTCACATGTTTGTAAGAAAGGTAAAAATTTATAAAAATATACATTATCTCTTTAGGTGCCTCTGTGGATTGTGAGACTCAACTTCTAGTTTTTGAGTAGTACTCACTGCTATCGAGATAAGGTTCTATAGGGTCACACACTTAGTGTATCCAAAAATATTTCCTTTTTATTATGAATATGAGTGAAAGACACGGTGGGACCCACTACGAGTTTGGCGTTTTTACAAGATTGAATGATTTCTATTAAATAAAAAAATTCATATTATTCAATTTTATAATAATTGGTATTGAATATATTTATTAATAGTAATAACATGTTATACAAGGAAAACCTAGAGAAATAGTTAATGAATGAATATTTTTAATATTCAAGATTCATTTAATATTTTTGGCATTAATTAGTTTATTTAATAGCTTGTCTTAATCTTGTAATTTAATTGTTATATTACTAAAAAGGTTTAAATATATAAAAATTATTTATGATATAATTTATAGGTCCAAATATGTTGTTTATGGTATATTTATTTTGTATCATATATTTAGGGACCATGGAGCGATTTATGAGAATTATAACATCAATATATAAAAAAATGATGTTCTAATTCAAAGAATAATTTATCTACATGAATTATGGATCTCTTATCACATATCTCCCACAACATAGAGAAAAAACATCTCCTTCCAAGGATAGAACAATGTTTTCTATTGTAGATTAAATGAATAAAAATGAAAAGTCCATTGATATGCTGAAGAAATAATCAATTCTCTATGATGGAAGAATATATCAATTATTATCTTCTTGATAGAATTTCAAATAAGGTTTGGACAATTTATTAGTATCCAAAATCCATTCACAAATGTATTCAAACTGAATAAGGTTTTTTATTTAATTTTGGGTTTAAATATTATAATGTGTGATCTACAGGTCCCTAATCAGGTTTTTTATCACTATATATGACATTGTTACATTAATATGATAAAAAATTTAAATCCATGGTATATCTACTTCTAATGTGCACCTTAGTACCAACACTTTTATCACTACCACCTCATATTTTTTTGGAAATCTTTTTAGTCCATCAGAGGGGTTATAGATAATGTGATTCCCTCTAATATAGATTTTAGAGAGAAGAGATATTTGAGAGGAGGTCATTAAATTATTTATTTGATTGATTCATTATGACAAATCCAAATATCTATTTTGATGGTATAATTGTATCCTAAAATATCTATGGTGGACCTTGACTATATTCAATAGTATTTGATCTTAATAGAGTCAATCGTTCATTCCATAATGAAACTTAGAATTCTTGTTGTTAGATCATTTTTTATGTTTGCATGACTTCATTCATTGGTGATGCACTATATTATTTTGTTCATATTCAGTTTTTTCGAGGTTTTTCTAAGTGTATCCTTCTAGTTCAAGTGATAAAATTACTATATTCAATCCATGCTTCATCATTGGTTCTTGGAGTAGTGAGTTCTTTATGATCGAATCATTTTTGTGACCATATAAGTGTTTTTATCTTATTATTCACTATTTCCTGTCTTGTATTGGTTTTTTATAATAAAATAATGTTCTATCAGTCCTCTTGTTGTGAATGTAGGATCACTATAGTCTAAAGCACATAAATTATCTATATATTTTCATTTTGATAGTTTTTTATCAGTTTTTATGTTGAGGTGTTTCTATATTCATTGATATTCATTATTCCCAAAAACATAAACAAATATGATCTTATTCCACCTTTATTAGGTGATGCTTTTGTGTAATTTAGATCATTATCAATAATAAAAAATAGGGAAAGAAAAAAATAGGGATAATAGAATCTATAGCCCCCTATAAGTGGAAAATTTGATAGGATACTAACAATAGATCCAAGAAGCCTCAATGAAACCATCGTGGGACCTACACATAGAATAGGAAAATAGAAGATGATTACTTAACTAAAACCATATAAAACCACTATTAAGCATGAGAGTAACATATTCACTCTTACATTTAGGTACGATCTTTGGTTTCTTTTTCTTTTAAAAAATTATTGAATAATGTTTTGGTTATGGATTAGTTGGAGTTAATTTGTGGGCTAAAACCTATTTTCTGGTTTTTTATGAAACCACCCCTAGATCCTGGATATATTTTTACATGATTTGTCCAATATAAAAAGGATAGATCCACTTCACGAAGTGTTGGGTTTGGTTTTTAGCATGGTGTGTGTGGAGTCTCATTGTTCACCAAAGACTATATGACCACTAACATGATATGGTGGAGGTTATGGTGGGCCAAAAATAAAAAGTTTTTAATAGAAGTGTGTGGTCATCTCTATGAAAAAGTCACCACTTATTTTTGGGAAACAACAGGGCCTAGGGATGGTGGTTTTAGGATTTGAAATGATTGAACTATTCCAAGTATTATAGGTATCCATACTCCAATGAAATTAATCATTAAACATGGGTGTTAAAGTTCCTATTGGTTTTTTTTTCATCTATTAATGTGATTACCCTCTTACCTTTAGATTTCATTTTAGATTGAGGGTGTTTTAGAAGGCGGTTTGGGTTTATTTCAACAAGTAGTATCTTATGCTGGCTCCCTTTCTTTTTGGGATTACTCATTTTTTATTGAGATCTTGCCGACCATATCTATTCTTCTTCTATAATTGGTCTTATTTTTATAATGTTTTTATTTATTTTTTATGTTTTCATTTTTATAATCTTTTCCCAATAACGTAAAATCAATTTTTTTTATTTTATTTTAAATGGATTTATATTTATATAAAAACCATGAATTGATACTCTTGATAAGTTTATGGAAAATTCATGGTGTGTGTGTATCAACCACCTGTGGGATGGATTTTTAAATATTGTTTTTTCCAAAAAAAAATATTCATTTGAAAATAATTATTTGAAGGATGCCATTGATTATGATTCTTGATAAAAGAAGGCATGACATGTAATATTGATCTAAAATGAAATGAGTCATTTTTAAAGGAAAAAAGATTTGATTAAATCCATTGTTGTTGATTTTGAAATGAAATTCCATGTATGAAAACATGATTTAGGAATTCTTGAACAATGATTGACGAATTTCATTTGAGGTGATTGATTTACCCCTTGTTTTTTTGTTAAAGAAAATTAGAGTCAGGGAAGTTATTTGGGTAGTCTAAGACGCACATGCTGGGAATGTATTATCTCTACCTATCCATGGATTTAGGATGGAAACATTGCTAAATTTTGATGGGGATAGGGATTTTATTCATTGTGGTGGAATCATACCCCCCCCCCATGATTTTGATATAATAAAGTGTGCACATATGGAGTCATATTTCACTTCAATGTATGAGAATATTTGAGACTTTAACTGACTATCTTTGTGAATTATTTTCATATAACTATGATTAAAAATACTTTATTACATGCTTGTATTTATCAAACGATTTACCATAGAAATTTTCATTGAGAGGTTTATTCATTCATGTTTTGAAAAAGAAAATATTTTTAATTTCATTATAAGTTCCATTAAAAATATTTTAAAATACTGTTTTATTATAAAATATGAAATATCAATAATTATTTATTTTATTTATAATTGATCATTCATGATTTATTTGATAGTAAATACTTATGAGACGTCCTGGTGGGATCATACCAAGATAGTGTTTCTCACACCCTACATGTTTCATGGGGTGTCTATATACTTTCATTATCTAGGTATGTGAAAAGTGATATAATTTATTAGAGTCTTGGGTTTTCTTGAGAATCATGAACTTCAGAGTTAGAGGTGGAAACTGGAGTGTGTGATCTACTTATTGTGAATAAATATTTTTATGACATGTCTTTTGGTCATGTGATGTCATGGAGGGATTTTTTAATCCATGTTTTGTACTAGTCTACTTTTTGGTACTTTTCTCTTGTTCACTTCTTTTGAATATTGAATGTTTATTTATTCTTATGCATTCATCTATTTTTTTCTTATGGTAAAATTACACCCACTGTTTGTTTCTAATTCCTAGGTGTTATTCAACAACTTGTGTGGATTATTAATTCCCTTCGATCCATGTCTTGATCTATTCAGGTACTAGTTTAGCACTTTATGTCGGTTGGTTTTTGAGAAATTAGTATGAATGGTGGTTTTGTCTCCTATTATATGTTGAAATGACTTTTTGGATTCCTTGGTAGACATGATATAGAATAAAAAGGACTTAAGGGGTAGGTTGTGAGAGGGTGTCTAGCCATCTATCATTATAGATAGCCTTATGTTTCCATGAGATTTTTTTAATGTTTCATTGATGATTTGACTGATCTAATTCAAAAAATTTCTCAACCTCTAACCTTGTATTTTTTTCCCAAGCTTTTTTATGATTGATAGGGTATATTTTCATGTCTCACCTAAATAATTCTTCCTTGTTGTCAATTGATGTTTTTAATTACAATACAACCACAAATATTCATGATTACACAAATAGAGGGAGATACTAACTATCCATAGTAATGAAACCCTTCAGTTTACCATAACCTCATATAAGTAGTACTATACATGGTCCATGCTCTAGGAAAAGAGGTGATTTCTATCCCTATTTGGGATAAAGAAGTGGTGCCTCAAATATAGCATAGTAGAGATAAATCCCAATAGTTTATTTATCAGAAAGTAGTATATTTCTAGAAACATTTTGCTCCATTAGTGGTAGGGGATCATTTGGGAGAGATTTATTGACACTTCCTGTTATTAGAGATGTAAAAATACATTAAGGTGAATTATACTGTCTTCATTATTGAAGGACCTAATAGGATATAATGGGATAATATCTTTTTGGTGAAGTAAATTGATTATTTTGTAACACCCCGAACCTAATTACCCTGACTCGGTGCATGATTACATAACATTGGAATGATTAAAGGAATCATGTCCTAAAAGATTGGTCAGTTTAGTATCCTTGTAAGTACTAGATATATTCATAAGTTTTATATTACATCATGTAATAAAAACATCAGTAACATTTTTCCCCTTTTTAACACACTTATATCCTTATACTATCCTTATAGGGCAACCATAAAATACTAATTCACATCCTTGGAAAAATAAAACATCGAAACGAGTGAGCTTAGATGCTCAGTAAGGATAAAAATATAGAAGAAACTTTCATAAATAATAATAAACATTTAAAGAAATTTTTTAGACTAAAATAAAAAACTTTTAAACATAAAAATCATTATAATATTACAAATATAAAATCAAATAATTCTATTTACATAATCACATGGATATTATAATAGTTGAATAATAACATGCAATATCAATAGCCACTTTCATAATGATGGAATGCATAATTCCAGACTTCATAACCACATAGTCAAGGCCTTGTTCCTAGAAGACAAATAAGATTTTTTCAAGGCCTTGTTCCAAGACATTATTTGGTCTTAGGATACCAATCGATGCATCAAGAATCTATAGCGGGATCCACCAGTCACTTACTATGTCTAATGAATTCCTCATATGAAAATTTTTAAACAAAACATAAACATTCGTATTAAAACTATCATTAAAATTGTCAATACTTTATCATTAAAACATGAATGGTGTAAAAATAACACATCCACAGTCAAAAATATCCCAAAACATTCAATACAATATGAATATTTTGTATCATAATAGATCAACTTCAAACAAGATTAAAATCCATCAGAGGATGTTGACATAGATGAAACCAAACATTTTTAGAGAAATATCGTATTCTATTTTGAAATAATTTATAAGTCATATAATTATAAAATAAAACATTTATTTTGAAAATATTTATATAATCTTGTATGGGATGCTTAGACAATGATATCGCAGTATGAAATAGCTACACCCACTGTATATGTAAAAAAAAGACATTCTTACATTAATTTTGTTGAAAAGGTCATAATGTAACTTGTTTAGAAAATGATAGAAATATTCCATTAAAAAAATATATGGTCAAATAAGGGTATAAATTACCATAACCCATATTATAGTAAATAGTAAAAAAATTATTTACATTTTTAAGAAAACACGTATGTGGATGATAAAGAAGTCCAAGTAGATACTTACTTAAAAACAACCTCAGATAATACAGTGATTGTGAAATTAAACATTACCTTGTACTCTTCCTTAGTAAATGGTATGTTAAACTAGTATATAATATTTAAAACATTATTATTAAATTATAAAATACCTATATAAATATGATATCATATATGATCCTCTAATATTTCTTTGTTAATAATATTTTAGTATTATCATCGTTTCAGGTGTTAACTGATCTGTTTGCCTTTATATGCTAAGTTACGTAAGCATTGTTTTTTATGGATAGGATGTATTTTATTTATATCCTAAATGATATTATGTTCTTAGACATTATTTTAATCATAAAATGTATATTATTCTGAAATGATTATGATGGGGAATGAATCTCATCGCATTTGTGGAGATGATAATCCGTACGTACAGACAAGCGACAATATCATTATATAGATTGTGAAATAATATTTAATCTGATGGTATATAATATATATAGATTCATTAAAATGTAATAATTATTAATTATATTATTTATACACATTATTATGACCATTCAAATAATGATGTGTTTGAATAACAAACTACACCATGTCATGGAGACGGTAAGCCGTATGTACGAATGTATGGTGACTTTGTCATTCATATGATTGATAGAATAATGAATATGGATGTACCATTTTTATAATTACATCAAAATATATAGAATATAATGGAGTTATTATTTTAGAATGTAAACAATAGAGAAATAGGATGTGTAAGAAGAAAAGAACTTGAAAGAGGGTGCAGAAATTATTACCTTTTCTTCAGGTGTTTCCTTTTGAGTTGATCAATATGGATCAATAGGTTAGATTACATATCAAAAAAAGGTCTCTAGGTAGATTTTATGGAAATTGGAAGGATATTTGGGTAGGTTTTGGCCGAGCCAAATGACTTTGGAAGTGTGATTTTGAGAGAAGGGGAAGTTCCCTTTTATTAGAGAGGTGATGGGAATTTCAGGAAAACATTGAAATATTATTTTATAATAAAATAATTTTCGGTTTATAATGGCTAAAAATGATTTTTTTGAGTCTAAGATGGGTATGGGTCGAAAAATATCAAACAATAGGGTTTAGAGAGGTTTGGGTCACCATATTAATCTCATCTTTTAGATTTAACACTTAGTGAAATAGTTTAATGCTTACAATGTATTCTAGTATTGTTTTAATAATTGGTTAATAAATATTCAATATAATGCCAAGAGAACCTCAAGTGGTTCATTAATGATATAAATATAATTATATAATTTTTTTGTCTTAACCTTAGATTTTTAGGCCTATTATATAATGTGATAATATAATATTTGTTTTAAAAACTTGTTTATGTCAATTTTGAAACTATAAAGTATTTTGTTTATGTGAAAGTCATTGAAACATGATTAATTCAAAAAAAAATTACATTGAATCAAACCAAAAATGTAATATTCACCTATAAAATTCTTGTATGTCCTAAAAAACATAAATTATAATTACTTTCATATTTATCATACCATTTATTTGATTCATTCATTATTAACGTAATTACCGCATCACTTTTGTGTCATAAATAAATTTAATTATTTAATGTCAAAAAATTATATATAAAATACTATTATTTAGAAAATTTACTTATATTTCTAATAATCATTTATAGTAGAAAATTTAACTTATATCACCCCATTTAAATATTTTTTACTAAAAGATATATGTTTAAGATATTTTTGTCTTTACTTTAAATTAATTAATATAATGTGTCATTATCACTCTCAAGTGGCTCCATGGGGTCCAAAAATCAACCCAAGGACTCCCATGCTAGGAAATTTATCAAAATATAGGTATAGGACACATGTTAGGGTAATTTAATATTATTATAATATTATTATTTACCGTTATTTACCAGATTTACCCTTTAACTATGGTAATAAAATATTTACCGAAATAATTATTCAAAATGACTAAAAATAAAAGTTACCTTTTAAAAAATGTAGACCTCATGATTAAAAATATGGAATCCATTTTTTATAATTAAAAATAAATAACTGTCAAAAATTAATTTAAAATTAAATCTCGTTGTCAAAACAAAAAAACATGTTTTTAGGAAATAATAACTATCAAAGGATTCACACTTGTTTATGTCCAGTTTAAGTTTGAAATTTTATACGATGACCTAAGTTATATTAAATGATAAAAATATAATATAAAGAGACTTTAAATCCACTCAAATCTATAATTTATCAATATAAAATTATATTGATTAAAAATTTTGTTTTTAATTAAAATTTATTATTATTCACTATTCATCCAAAATTGAAAGTTTTCAAAAAAGTAACAAAATTTTACCCTAAGATAATTTCAATATTATTATTTCAAAAATTATGTCCATTTTAAAAAATTAAATTTATAACATTTCAAAAATTTGTTATTACTATTTATAACGACGAGATTGATTGGTCGTGGTGTGTTAAAACACCAATTTTCTTACAACGCAAGCTACAACATTATTCAAAGGGAAACATATAGTGGATTCCTGGGGTGTTACATTCTACCTTAATTAAAATAATTTCATCATTGAAATTTCTATAATATAACTGCATAAAAATATTCGTGTGGTTCTTCATCATATATTCATAGGGTTCCCACATTTCCTCTTACATCTTATGGTTTATACATAGATCTTTTACCATATGAGTCGTCCGGTTTCTCAGCACTTGATCTCTTGAATCGGGAATTCTGGCAGGGTGTTCACAATAAGACAGATGGGTTTTTAGATCAATTTCCTCATAGGTGAGTATATGTGTTGGGTCAGGCATGGATTTTCTCAACAGTGATACATGGAATACATCATTAATTTTGGAGAGACTTGGAGGCACTTCCAAATGATAAGCTACAAATCCAATTCATTCTAAAAAATTTAATGGACCGATGTACCTTGTACTAAATTTAACATTCTTACCGAAACGCATAACATGCTTCCATGGAGATACCCTCAATAAAACATGATCACTTTCTTGAAATTCTAAATCCTTTATTTGGGTATCGACATTGCTATTTTTCCTACTTTGAGCTGCTTGGATGTGGGTTTGGATAAAATTCTATTTTTACATTGTTTCCACAAGAATATATGGGCCTATGAGTTTCTTTCCCCAACATTGTAACGACCTGAATCTGGAGCCCCTCTACTAGTGCTCCGTACCCGGTTCGCCACATGACCTCAAGCGTGTTTCCCCAAACGCCAGAGGCTGGTGACTAGCAGCGAGGGCCTTGGTGAGTCGGTAGGGAAACTATGCCCTCATTCGGTAAGGTATACAATGGAAGAATGGCCATAAACAGAAGCAGAAACATTCAACAACATACAACAACTGAAGTGAACAATAGAATCAATGGATACTTAATAATGATGCATCATGGTACATATGTCTATGGAATGCCGTAAACAAACCAACATGATGAAGTAAAACTGAAAACAAATTGCAAAAGAAAACAAAGTAAACACCTCAGCATCACAAGCCTCGTCTCAGTCCCATGCTCTCCAGCTCCAGTTAATCAAGAACCTGAAGTAGAAGGGTGCTTGACCTTATCTATACCTGCAATAACATAGTCTGCTTGGGCCCAAAATCATGGCCCAAACAGGGTGTGAGATACAATCCTAGTAGGAAATCACCAAATGATTTGTGCCTAACAGTCAATGAAAACATGGAAGTAATAAAACAAGAAGTATTAAACACGAAACACAAGTAGCTACAATCTACAGATCTAACAAAAGAATTACACAAGTAAATAGCCAGCAAAAAAGAAAAATGTAACCTTCTGGGTAGCTCTCACTGCCCAACCCCTATGGTTCAACCTATAAGTAGTAGCAACCCTCTAGGAGGCGCACACAGTCTCACCCATCTGGTTCAGCTATGAAATTAATAATAACAGACTCTCTGGGGAAGCACTCACTAACAATTACCCTTATAGTCTCGTATATTACTAAAGGCTCTATGGGGAATCACTCATCATCAATTCCCCATGTGGCCCATGTCGAGGAACTACAGACTCTCTGGGGAAGCACTCATCGTCAATTCCCCCTGTGGTCTCGTATCATATTTAAAGACACTCTGGAGAAGCCCTTTCGTCAATTCTCTCTTTTCTATACTACTCTAGGTTCTTACAGTCCTGAGTGAAAATAAACATTCATAGCATGCGTGTATCATCCATGTAAACCTCAAGAACTACTTGGCTATCATTCTAAGGCCCAACATCATGAATGATGTAGCAGTTCCACTATCCTACAGCTAGGTATGGTAAATAGAAAAATGCCAAACAGGCAGAACAAACATTGTAAAGCATCCTGAGCACAAAATAAATTACTCTACTTACATGCATAAACCTCTAATACAGCAATCAAGCAAAGAAGGTAAACAACAGGGGAAAAACAGGAAACCAACAATTCCCCACCCAAGGGAATTTGTGGAATTTGCACAAAATACTCATCGACTTTAAACCGAAAGGCACAAAACACCTACTTCGATCCTAGGAGATCTATATATGTGAATCACGATGATTTATTCCCTTTAGAACATTGTAGATATGATAAAACTCACAAAAATCTCAACCCAAAATAACTCGGAAATGAAGAGCAATCATAAATCAATGCTCAAGCAGAAGGAAGATCTTACCGCTTTGATTCCAATTCAATCGACCGTGCTTGAATCGGAGAATGGATTAAGATGCGGTATCTCATGGAAGATTCTGCTCTCGAACGAACTGGACCTAGAAGGAGGTGTTTATGTGTGTCAGGCGCGACCCCGGTTTGTTTAGTGAAAAAAAAAGAAAGTACACGACGTGTACTTTTAGAGTACATGGTGTGTACTGGGTCCTTTCCTTACTCCGCCAAAATTGGCCTTCACATCACCCCTACACACTGTGTGTGTTGCCCGTGTATAGCCAGCACACGGCTTCGAGCCGGGAAAGAGTAAATGGCGTGTACTCAGAAATTACACGGCGTGTACTTTAAAAATTTCCAGAAAGTTCATTTTTCTTAAAAACTCTAGAAAAATGAAAACATAACAGGAAAAAAGATGCGGGTTCTTACAAACATCCCCACTTAAATAAATTTGTCCCCGAATTTCCCTAACGTGTCGTAGAAGAATAATTCCTGAACAGCTCCGGCCACTGTGATCGTACATCGGTCTCCCTTTCCCAGGTCTCGTCCTATACTCGCTCGTGCTGCTATAGCACCCGTACCAGAGGAACAGACCGCCCGCGAAGAACCTTAGTACTACTATCGAAAATTCAAATAGGATTCTCCTCAAATGATGCATCTGCTTCATGTTCATACTCCTTTGGCTTAAGGACATGAGACGGGTCTGAAAAGTAATGTCGGAGCTGAGAGACGTGGAAGATGTTGTACATGGCCGAGTGCCTCTGAGGTAGTTGCAACCAATAGGAAACCGGCCCTACTCTCTCCATGAACTCAAATGGCCCAACGTACCACACTAAAAGCTTACCCTGTCCCTGAACCCTCTTGTGTCGCATCCTCGGTGCGACACGCTTGAAAACCTGATCCCCGACCTCAAACTCCAAAGGTCCTCTCTGCTGATTAGCATAAGTCTTCTGCCGAGACTGTGCTGTAGCCATCCTGTTCTGAATCAGCTCTATCTGCTCTGAACTCTCCTGAACAAGACGAGGTCCCAACAAAGCTTCCTCTCCTACCTCCAACTAGCATAAGGGTGATCGTCATGACCTACCGTAAAAATCTTCAAATGGTGCCATTTGAATTGTAACGCCCCAAACACAGTTACCTAGAGTCGGTTCTTTTTTACCTAACATTGGCATGATCACAAAAAATATCAAATCTCGAAAGACCGATTGGTTTAGTAGCCTTGGAAACACTTGATATTTTTATAAGTCTTACATTACATCATGAAGTGAAAAACTACTTCAAAAACATATTGTCTCCATGTTACACACTCATATCCCCACATAATATCCCTGTAGGTCATTCATAATTTACTTATTCACTTCCTGGGAAAAAATAAAACATAGAAAATGGTGAGCTCAAATGCCCAGTAAGGATAACAATATAGCGGAAACTTTCAAAAATAAGCATAAACATTTGAGGCAATGTATAACTAAATCAAAAGCCTTTTAAACAATAAATTCAACATAGTATGGCAAAAGTAAAATGAAATAATTCCATTTACATATTCACATGGATATTCTACTAATCTAATAATCACATGCAATATCAATAACCACTTTCATAATGATGGAATGTGTAATGCCAGACAATCATAACCACATAGCGAAGGCCTTGTGCCAAGACTACAAATAAGATATTTCCAATGCCTTGTTCCAAGACACTAGTTTGTCTCATGAGACCTACCAATGCATCGAGGAGCTATAGCGGGCTCCACCCATCACATATTAAGTACAATTCATTCCCATATGAAAAGGTTTAAACATAACATAAACATTCGTGTTAAAAATAGAATTCAAAATGTCGATACTTTCACCATAAACTATGAACGGTATAAAAATAGCACATCCACAGTTAAACATATCACAAAAACTTCAATACAATATAGAAGTTTTGTATCATAATAAATCAACTTCAAATAAGCATAAAATCCATCAAAGGATGTTGACATAGATGAAATCAAAACTATTTTTAGAGAAATATCTCTTTCTATTTTTGAAATCATTTAAGAGTCATATATTTATAAAATAAAACATTTTATTTGAAAATATTCTTATAATCTTGTAAGGGAAGCTTCGACGATTTTATAACGGTGGAAAATAACCGCTCCCGCCATATAAGTTAAAAAAACATTCTTACCTTAATTCTGTCGAAATGGTTAAAAGCACCTTGTTTGGAAAACAACGGAAAGATTCCTTTATAAAACTGTTATAAAAAGTCAAAAAAGGGTGTAAATGACTTTAACCCATATTATATTAAATAGTAAAAATGTTTTGAAATACATTTTTAAGAAACATGGATGTGGATAATAAAGAGATCCCAGTAGATTATTACGTATAAACAACCTCGGATAATGAAGAGATTGTTAAATAACCCTTACCTTGTACTTTTACTTGGTTGGGGTAGGTTAAACTCTTGTATAATGGTGAAATAATTGTTATTAAATTATAGAAGAATCATATACATTAATATGACATCATATATGATCTTTAACATTGAATTTTTAATAATATCTTAGTATTATCGTTGTTTCGGGTGTTAACTTACTCGTTTTCTTTTATATTTTTTGTTACGTATGCCATGTTTGTAATGAATAGGTTTCATATTATTCATATCCAGAATAATATCAAGTCCTTAAACATCATTTTTAAATTATCAAATGATAATTATATTTGAATGGATATGATGGAGAATGAATCTTATCGCGTTCGTGGAGACGGTAGTCCGTACATACGCACGAGCAACAATATCATTCTTTTGATATAAAAAAAATATATAAATGAATGGTATATCATATATAGAGAATCATTAACATGTTATATTTATTATTTTCATGATTTACACATCATTATTATACCCATCCAAATAATAATTTATTGAATAACAATTACACCACGACGTGGAGACGGTAAGCCGTATGTACGCACGTATGGTGACATGTTATTTAAACGGTGGATAGAATACTGAATATGGTTGTACAATATTTATAATAACATCACATTATATATATTATACTGGATTTATTATTTTAGAATGGTAATAACAAAGTAATAAGAATTGGAAGAAGAAAGGAACTTGGAAAAAGGTGGTGAAATTGTTACCTCTTCTTTGGGATCTTCCTTTTGATTTGGTCAAAAGGGCTTCTTATCTTGGCTTTCTGATCAAACTAAGGCCTCTAAGATGTATTGAAGGAAGTTGGGAGAGTATTTGGGTAGAGTTTCGCCGAAACAAAAGGCTTTGAAGGTGTGAAGAAATGAGAAGGAGGAGTTCCCTTTTATAAGAGGGATGAGGGGCACTTTTGGAAAAGGTAGAAATATTAATTTATAATAAATTTATATTCGATTTATAATGGCTCAAAAGTTGATTATTCAACGGTTAAGGTGGGGATAGGTCTAAAACCACTCAACCAATAGAATTTATACAGGTTTGTGTACTTATATTAACCTTATCATTAAGTATTAACTCTAAGTTAATTAGTTTCACTTCTACAATGTCTCTTTGTATTTTTATATTATATTGTAAATAAACAAACTATATACTTCCAAGAGACCCCCAAGTGGTCCATTAATGATACAACTATCATTATATAAGTAACTTGGCCGAACCGTATATTTTTAGGTATTTAATATCAATAAATAATATAATAATTGTTTAAAAAACTCTTTTATGTCAATTTTGACACTATTAAATAGTTGATTTTTGTGAAGCTCATAACAGAATGATTACTTCGAATAAACTCAATTAAATAAATAATAATACGTCATAGTATCCTATAAAATTATTTTAATTCATTAAAAGTCTCAAATTATATTTATTTGGATATTTATAATATCAATTTTTCTAATGTTTCATTAATTAGGTAATTAATGCATCATCATTGTGTCATATATAAATTAAATTATTTAATGTATAAAAATTATAAATAAAATATCATTATGTAGGAACTCTTTTTATCTTTCTAATTAATATTTATAGTTGAAAATCCAACATATATAACCCTATGTAAAAATTGTTTTTCTAAAAGATATATGCTTTTGTCATTTTTGTATTCATTTTAACTTAATTAAAATAAAGTGTCCCTATCACCTACAAGTGGCTCCATTGGGTCCCAAAATCGCCCCAAAGATGCCCATGGTCAGACATGTATCAACCAATAAGGTTAGGAGACGTTTTATGGTAATTTTTTATTATTATAATATTATTTTTAACCCTTATTTACCGGATTTACCCTTTAACCATGGTAAATAAAATATTTACCGCAGTAATTATTCAAAATGTATAAAAATAAAAGTTACCTATTCACACAATATGAACATCCTGATTCCAAATATTGAATCCATTTTTCCAAATTCAAAACACAGAAGTGGCAGAAATTAATTTGAAATTAATTCCCGTTGTTAAAACAAAAAGCGTGTTTTTAAGAGATAATAACTATCAAAAGATTGACACTTGTTTATGCCCGGTTTAATTGTAATATTATGTCCAATGACCAAAATTATATTAAATAATAAAAATATATTCTAAATATACTTTAAAACCACTCAAATTCATAATTTATCACTATTTATTATTTTGATTAAAAAAGTTGTTTTTAATTAAAATTTAGTAATTTTCACTATTCATCAAAATATTAAAGTTACCGAAAAGTACCAAAATTTCACCTTAGTCTAAATTCGATATTCTGAATCCAAAAATGAAGTCCATTTTTAAATATAAAATATATATAACTTCAAAAATTAGGTATTACTATTCATAATGACTAGTTTGATTGGTTATGGTGTGTTAGAACTCGGTGTTGCGTACAACACACGCTATCACATTACTCAAAGAGAAGTGTACCGTAGAAGCTTGGGGTGTTACATTTTAAATTTTTGATGTACCCATTTAGTCAAAAAGTTTAAAATATTGTATTTAAAAAGGGTTCACTATTAAAAGTTGGTAAAAGTGCAATACTGAAAATGAACTTGTTCTTACATTATGTCTAAGAAACTGATAATATGGATTCTAAAATTATAAGGATTATATAAAGTTTAAAATTTACTTAAAACTATTCATAAACTCTTTTGAACGACTTGTTTGGTAGGTCATGGTGCGCTTAAACCCGGTGTTGCGTGTAGTTCCAGTTATTAAATTATTTTGAAGAAATAACACACTATGAAATCTTGGGGTGTTACATTCTCCCCTCCTTCAATAAATTGCTTCCTCGCAATTTTAAATTGTTCTTCAAAAATAAAAGGATGAAAATAGAAAATATATCTGTGGGAAAACCCACATCGGAAATTGAGTTACTAAAATTTAGTCTTAATATGAGGAACATTGAAATGAAAGGGTCACCACCAAAATATGATCTCGATTAGGAGAACATTGGTGGAAATTAGAGACATATAATTAGAGGAACAATGTAAATATTTATAGGTAGTGATTGAGGTCATCAATCACAAACAAGTTTAAAATTGAGGTCCTTAAATTCATCAATCTATGGTGATTTAAAATACCATCGGTTCAACAAAACATAGGTTATTTGGATAACACATTTTTGACGTTTCAAAATTTCTTAGTTGAAATCCCACATCGAAAAATGAATTAATGAGGCCTCTATTTAAAATAAAGAGTGGAAAGTATGAAGATTACCGAAAATAACACATACTAGGGTTTTATGTAGGAAAATATGGAGATGGAAGAGAAATATAACCATCAATTATCTGATGGAGAGTGGTAGAGAACATGGCTATGAAAAGGTCAACAATCCCAAATCCATAAATTAGTGATGATTTAAGGTACCGTCTAGGACAATTTTTTTTTTCAATGTTCCTTTTCTTAATGTTGAGGAATTTATTTATGATATTGGATAAGATCCTAAGGAGATATACTTACTTTATAATTAGGGTTTTATCCATTAATAAATTTCTACCACAAACTCATATTTCACTCTAAAATATAATAGAACTTAGAAAAATTCTATTTATACTATTCATACAGGGTTCTAAAATAAATGAATTTATAATTCATCTACCATATCTTTTTTAAAAAACTACATTATTTAATCCAGGACATCTCGTGGGCTAGTGGTAGGTGATACACCCTTGTCGCCCTTCGGTTGCGGGTTCAAGTCTCGCGGCCTTTCCGGTCGCGACGGGTTGGTGCCCAACCTCCGGGTTGTCCTTTTATGGCAATCCAAAATTAATCTCAAACTAGAATTTATCCAAATTACTTCTGTCCAAACTCACAGTCCAACATTTATAAGGAAGGTAAATATAATGTGGAACCTTTTTACCCCGTAATAGCATATTAATACCTTCATCGTGTATTATTTTAAAACACTAAAACATCCTGAATTACCATAATCCTTATTTATTATATTCATGCTCCCTTATTCCATATAGAATGCTGGTTATACTTTATCAATCCAATAATGTTTTCAAACCCAACAATAATGGAATATACAAATCATTAATTAGCTTCAAGGTAGTCAAGAATATCCAATATAATTTATCCAAATCAATCATGTATTATTCTAAAATCACTACCTCGGTATCAGTACCATATTATGGTTTATCATTCTCTCAACCATATATTTTCCAAAAATTTAACCTGATATTGAGACACTTTTCTTTGTTCCAAACAATCTCAAGTCCTTAATGAAATATTACTGCAGTACAATCCTTATATACTCCATAATTATTATAACAAGTACATTGTTGATAAAACACTAAAATGACATAATCAACATAAGAACTCTAATCATTCCTCTTCATCTGTCGTAGTATCATAACTTGCTTATTATCCTATAGCATCATTTGCGGCATAGTCTGATTATTGGGACATAGGTTCGCGTAGTGTCCAAACTCCTTGGAAATGAAGAATTGTACATTTGAAACAATTTTCTTACCCTTGCAGTCACGTACTTTGTGCCCTTTTCCTCCACACATATAACAAACTCCCATTCCTTTCAGGAAAGTTCCAGGGTGTTTCTTTCCACAGTTATCACATATGGGAAAATTCTTCTTTTCTCTCTTCCCTTTATCCATCTTTCTCTCTTCCATCCTTTTCTTCTCTTTCTTCCCTTCAAAGCCATAGGACTCAGTAAACTCTTTATTTATCTTATCAACACCTGATATTATTTATTCATATGATGATAATACATGCGAGACTATTTCTCTTATAAATTCTAGCTTAAGACCATGAAATATATGATCCCTCTTTCTATTTGTATCATGTGCATTGCTATAGTTCTCATTCCTTCTACTGGGTTCCATTTCTAAACAATGGCATAAATTAGATTAGTTTATGAATAACAATACCTAATCCCAAACTTGTAAAACACATAACATAAATTAAATAGTTTATGGATATAATCCATAATAAAAAAAATGTCTCCTTTGATGAAGTATATACTCATAAACCCTTCATAATGGTTTGTAAAGAAAATGAGAGTTATCCTAATCATATCCCCCGGGAGTGTCAAAACCAAGAGTGCAACAAGGCCCGTTGTCGTGCACCAGTTCCCGTTCGAGTCGAGCTCAAAGCTGTGTTTTCGGGTTTTACCCCTTGGTACATCTGTGCCAGAGCCTCCTCTACCTGCTCGTATCCATACAGGTATTTATTGCTAGGAAAACTCACAAAATCTTTACAATACCAAAATTCTAGGAAGTTCTTCTATACTAATACTCAAAGTTCATCTTAGGTCTACGTGCTCTAATCAGAGTTTATCTAAATCTAGCTTCCAAGGATTGTACTAAACTTCCTTTGATACCAACTATAACGCCCCGACCCCAGTTACCTAGATTCGATGCATTATTACATGACATTGGAATGATCACAAGAAAGATCAAATCTCGAATGGCCGATTGGTTTAGTAGCATTGGAAACACTAGATATATTCATAAGTCTTACATTAAATCATAAAGTGAAAAACTACTACAACAACATATTGTCTCCATATTCCACACTCATATCCCCACATAATATCCCTGCAGGTCATTCATAATTTACTTCTTCACATCCTAGGAAAAAATAAAACATAGAAAAGGGGTGAGCTCAAATGCCCAGTAAGGATAACAATATAGCCAAAACTTTCAAAAATAAGCATAAACATTTAAGGCAATGTATAACTAAAACAAAAGCCTTTTAAACTTAAACTTCAATATAGTATGGCAAAAGTAAAATGAAATAATTCCATTTACTTATTCACATAGATATTCTACTAATAGAATAATCACATGCAATATCAATAACCACTTTCATAATGATGGAATGCCTAATGCCAGACTATCATAACCACATAGCCAAGGCCTCGTGCTGAGAATAAAAATAATATTTTTCCAAGGCCTTGTGCCAAGACACTAGTTTCTCTCATGACACCTACCGATGCATCGAGGAGCTATATCGGGCTCCACTAGTCACATATTAAGTCCAATGCATTCCATTATGAAAAGGTTTAAACATAACATAAACATCTGTGTTAAAACTAGCATTCGAAATTTCAATACTTTCACCATAAACTATGAACGGTATGAAAATAGCACATCCACAGTCAAACAAATCACAAAACCTTCAATACATTATAGAAGTTTTGTATCATAATAAATCAACTTCAAATAAGCGTAAAATCCATCAAAGGATGTTGACATAGATGAAATCAAAACTCTTTTTAGACAAATATCTCTTCCTATTTTTGAAATCATTTAAGAGTCATATATTTATAAAATAAAACATTTTCTTTGAAAATATTCTTATAATATTGTAAGAGAAGCTTCGACGATTTTATAACGGCAGAAAATAACTGCAGCCACCGTATAAGTTAAAAAAACATTCTTACCTTAATTCTGTAGAAAATGTTAAAAGCACCTTGTTTGGAAAACAATGGAAAGATTCCTTTATAAAACTCTTATAAAAAGTAAAACAAGGGTATAAATGACTTTAACCCATATTCTTTTAAATAGTAAAAATGTTTTGAAATACATTTTTAAGAAACATGGATGTGGATGATAAACAGATCCAGTAGATTATTACGTATAAACAACCTCGAATAATGAAGAGATTGTGAAATAACCCTTACCATGTAATTCTCCTCGGTTGGGGTAGGTTAACCTCCTGTATAATGGTGAAATAATTGTTATTAAATTATAAAATAATCATATAAATTAATATGACATCATATATGATCTTTTAACATTGATTTGTAAATAATATCTTAGTATTATTGTTGTTTCAGGTGTTAACTTACTCGTTTTCTTTTATATGTTTTGTTACGTAAGCCATGTCTGTAATGGATAAGTTGAATATTATTCATATCTATAATTATATCAAGTCCTTAAACATCATTTTTAAATTATAAAATGATAATTATATTTTAATGGATATGATAGAGAATGAATCTCATCACGTTCGTGGAGACGGTAGTCCGTACGTACGCACGAGCGACAATATCATTCTTTTGATATTAAAATAATATATAAATGGATGGTATATCATATATATTGAATAATTAACATGTTATATTTATTATTTTCATGTGTTTCACATCATTATTATACCCATCCAAATAATAATTTATTGAATAACAATTACACCACGATGTGGAGACGGTAAGCCATACGTACGCACGTATGGTGACATGTTATTCAAAGGGTGGATAGAATACTGAATATGGTTGTACCATATTTATAATAAAATAACAGTATATATATGATACTGGATTTATTATTATATAGTGGTAATAACAAAGGAAGAAGAAGTGGAAGAAGAAAGGAACTTGGAAAAGTGTGGTGAAATAATTACCTCTTCTTTGGGATCCTCCTTTTGATTTGATCAAAAGGGCTCCTTAGGTTGTCTTTTTGATTGAAATAAGGCCTCTAGGTTGTAGTTAGGGATGTTGGGAGAGTATTTGGGCAGAGTTTGGCCGAACCAAAAGGCTTTTAAGGTGTGAATAAATGAGAAGGAGGAGTTCCCTTTTATAAGAGGGGTGAGGGGCACATTTGGAAAAGCTAGAAATATTAATTTATAATAAATTCATATTCGGTTTCTAATGGCTCCAAAGTTGATTCATAAAAGTTTTTGGTGGGGATAGGTCGAAAACCACTCAAACAGTAGAATTTAGATAGGTTTGGGTACTTATATTTACCTTATCTCTAAGTATTAACTCTAAGTTAATTATTTTCACTTTTACAATGTCTCTTTGTATTTTAATAATATATGGTTAATAAACATACTATATACATCCAAGAGACCCTCAAGTGGTCCATTAATCACACAAATACAATTATATAAGTCTCTTGGCCGAGCCTTATATTTTTAGTAATTTAATATCAATTAATAATATAATAATTGTTTTAAAAACTCTTTTATGTCAATTTTGACACTATTCAATAGTTGATTTTTGTGAAACTCATAACAGAATGATTTCTTCCAAAAATTCAATTAAATAAATCCTAATACGTCATATTATCCTCGAAAACTATTATAATTCATCAAAAGTCTCAAATTATATTTATTTGGGTATTTATAATATCAATTATTCTAATTTTTCATTAATTAGGTAATTACTGCATCATCATTTTGTCATATATAACATACATTATATAATGTCTAAAAATTATAGATAAAATATAATTATATAGTAAATCGTTTTAGCTTCCTAATTAATATTTATAGTCGAAATTCCAACATATATAACCCTATGTAAAAATTGTTTTGCTAAAAGATATATGCTTGTGTCATTTTTGTATTCATTTTAACTTAATTAAAATAAAGTGTCCCTATCACCTACAAGTGGCTCCATGGGGTCCCAAAATAGACCCAAAGATTCCCATGGTCGGACATGTATCAACCAATAAGGGTAGGACACGTTTTAGGGTAATTTTTTATTATTATAATATTATTTTTTAACCCTTATTTACCGGACTTACCCTTTAACCATGGTAAATAAACTATTACCACAGTAATTATTCAAAATATCTAAAAATAAAAGTTACCTATTCACACAATATGAAAATCCTGATTCCAAATATGGAATCCATTTTTCCAAATTCAAAACACATAATTGGTAGAAATTAATTTAAAATTAATTCTCGTTGTTAAAACAAAAAACGTGTTTTTAAGCGATAATAACTATCAAAATATTGACACTTGTTTATGTCCGGTTTAGTTGTAAAATTATGTCCAATGACCAAGATTATATTAAATGGTAAAAATATATTCTAAATATACTTTAAAACCACTCAAATTCATAATGTATTACTATTAATTATTTTGATTAAAAAAGTTGTTTTAAATTAAAATTTAGTAATTTTCACTATTCATCAAAATATTAAAGTTATCCAAAAAGTACCCAAATTTCACCTTAGGCTAAATTCGATATTCCAAATCCAAAAAAGATGTCCATTTTGAATTATAAAATATATATAATTTGAAAAAGTAGGTATTACTATTCATAACAGCTAGTTTGATTGGTTATGGTGTATTAGAACTCGGTGTTGCGTACAACACACGCTATCACATTATTCAAAGAGAAGCATACTGTAGAAGCTTGGGGTGTTACATTTTAAATTTTTGATGTCCCCATTTATTTAAAAAGTTTAAAATATTGTATTTAAAAAGGTTTCACTATTAAATGTTGGTAACAGTGCAATACTGAAAATTAATTTGTTCTTACATTATGTCTAAGAAACTGATAATATGGATTCTAAAATTGTAAGGATTATATAAA
Source organism: Viscum album (assembly GCA_963277665.1). Lineage (NCBI taxonomy): Eukaryota > Viridiplantae > Streptophyta > Magnoliopsida > Santalales > Viscaceae > Viscum > Viscum album. The sequence goes on from OY728138.1 coordinate 1,333,841,101, forward strand.
GATTAAAATTTATTTAATACTATTCATAACCTCTTTTGAACGGCTTGTTTGGTAAGTCATGGTGCTCTTGAACCCGGTGTTGCGTGTAATGCCAGTTATTAAATTATTTTGAAGAAATAACACACTATGAAATCTTGGGGTGTTACATGAATAGTCGCCAGAAAACTGATGTTGTAGGGGAACTCCACCATTGGAATATACTTTTCCCAAGAACCGGAAAAGTCTAGGATGCAAGATTGGAGCATATCCTCAAGCACCTGGATCATGCGCTCAGACTGGACATCAGTCTGGGGATGGTATGCTGTACTCAAAATTACCTGGGTACCCAAAGCCTTATGAAGTCCCTGCCAGAACCGGGATGTAAAGCGCACATCCCTATCTAAAACAGTGGAGTGTGGAACTCAATGCAGAAAAATGATCTTTTTGATGTATAGTCATCCAAGATCATCAAAACTGGAGGTCTCCTTGATCAGAAAAAAGTGAAAAACCTTTGTGAGTCTGTCGACGAAAACCCAAATAGCAATATTTCCCCAAGCTGACCTCGTCAACGCGGTCACGAAGTCCATCACGACATCATTCCACTTCAACTCTGGAATGGATAATTGCTATAAAAGGCCTGCTGGTCGCTGATGCTCTGTTTTCACCTGCTGACAAGAAAAATAGCTCAGGAAAACCAGCAACATCTTTCTTTATACTTGGCCACCAGTTCTGGCGATGAAGATAGCGATACATCTTGGTGACGCCAGGATAAACTACCCAAACTGAGGAATGAAAACCACACATCAGCTCCTCGTATATGTCTGTTGGCACCAATACGCGTCCCTAGAAATGCAGGATCTCATCCTCTCCCACTGTCCTTCCAGTAATAGGGTCCTCCCCTGACACACTCCCCCACATGACCAAGCCTTCAGAGTCTGATAGATGCATCATCTGTGCCCGATCAAGTAGTGTAGAGGTAATTGTTACAAAAGATAAGAGATTATGTCCCTGTCTTTTGTGCACCTCCAGATGAATCTCAGAGAACAGAGAAATAAGCTGCCACTCACTGCTGGCCTCCTGAACTGCCTGAATATGAGTTCTCCAGCTCAATGCATCTGCCACTGAGTTTCCCTTTCCTGGCGTATAGGCATGATCAAAATCAAAAGACTGAAGATATTTGACCCACCTACGCTACCTCAGATTCAGATCATGTTGAGTGAAGATATTCTTGAGTCTCTTGTGCTCAGTGAAGACAACAAAATGCTATCACAGAAGATAGTGTCTTCAATAGCGTAAGGCGTGAACAACAACTGCTAACACCAGATCATGCGTCGGGTAGTTCTTCTCATGTGGCCTCAGCTGCCGAGACCCATACGCAAAAACTCCATATCCCGGCATAAGCACAGCTCCTATCCCAATACCTGAAGTATCACAATAAATAGTGGAGGTCTTTCCTAGCTCTAGCAAGACTATTATCGGTGCCGACATCAACCTTCCCTTCAGCTCCTGAAAGGCTGACTCACAAGAATCTGACCATAAGAACATCGCCCCATTCTTGGTCAGTCCTGTCAAAGGTGTTGCTAGGCGTGAAAAGTCCTTAATGAAGCCTCTATAGTATCCAACCAGACCTAGGAAACTTCTTACCTCAAATACATTCTTCGGCTGCTCCCAGGAAACTACAGCCCTCACTTTCTCTAGGTGCACAGATTCTCTTCCCTCTGAGATGACGTGACCCAAGAAGTGAATCTGATCCATCCAGAAGTGGCACTTCGAGAGTTTAGCATAAAGCCAATGCTCTCTCAGTGTACTCAGAATGATCTCAAGATGTGTTTCATGGTTGTGTAGAGTGTGAGAGTACACCAAGATATCGTCCACTAAGACCACGACGAAGGAGTCCATGTAAGGATGGAACACTCGGTTCATCGGTTCCAGGAAAACTGCAGGAGCGTTCATGAGGCCGAACGGCATGAATGTATACTCGTATAGACCATACCTACTCTTGAAGGCTGTCAGAGGTATAACTAATGGTCTAACATGCAACTGATGGTAACTGGACCTCAAATCGATCTTTGAGAACACCCGGGCTCCTCAAAGCTGATCAAAGGGGTCATTGATCCTCGGCAAGGGATATCAGTTTTGACCGTCAACTAGTTCAATTTTCAATAATCCACACAAAGACGAAGGTTACCGTCTACCTTCTTTTTACACAGGATAGGGGAACCCCAAGGAGAAGTACTAGGTTAGATGAAACCCTTTTCTTGCAACTCCTCTAACGACTTCTCGAGTTCATGCAACTCAGGTGTAGCCATCCTATAAGGAGGAATGGACACCGGAACTAGTCTTGGAATAAGCTCAATAGAAAAGTACACCTCACGCTCTAGAGGAAAAACTGAGATGTCCTCTGGAAAGATATCCCAGAAGCGATCCACCACTGGGGAAAATTCCAACTGAAAAGTCCCCTGGTCATCGAGATAAAGATTATCCATCTGGGTCGTCACCTTTCCTAGCCCGTGATGCTCGAGTTCTGCTCGACTCACCTGATCATCCCATTCGCCTCTATGAAGAAAAGATTCACCCTCTGGTGAAACAAAACTCACTCTGCGGCGATAAAAGTCAACGACTGCCTATAAGGGAACACACAAGTCTATATAAAGGATGACATCATAGCCTGTCATCTCTAAGACAAAAATATCCCATAAGAACCAATACCCTGCAACCTTGAGAGGTCACTCTCTACACTGACTTACACTAGATTTCCTCATCCCCAAAGGTGTGTCTAGTGTCAAAGAGTTGGAAAAATAAAGGATGCAAATACCAAGGCTTTCCATGCCAACAATAGAGATAAAACTATGTGTAGCACCAGTATCAAAAAGAGCTGTAGATAAAAATGAGGCTACTAAAACCGTACCTCGAACTTTAGAAGGGTCGGGATCCTGCTCCTGATAGGTCTGCTCCATGGAGAAGTACTAGCCTGTACCAGAGCCCTGCACCCCTAGCTGGAAACTCGGGGCTGATCCACCCGGTTGGTGCTGAGGGACTGGTGGCTGACCGCCATGGCCCTGACCTCCACCTCGGCCCGAACGGTCGGAAGAACTCCAGTTCCCTGACTGGTGAGAAACTGGTGGGGCTGCTCCTGAATGAGGAGTCATGGAACAACCTAGGTCTCCTACTACTGGGGAGAAAACCTGGATGAAACGCTAAAGGTGACCCATCTTTCCGCAATATCGGCACTCCACGAGGTCCCTCTGGCATTGTGTCCTCATGTGCCCTAACCGGCCACACTGGCAGCATGTCACCTGGCTGCCTGATGATGCATCAAACTTCCTCTGGTCACCGTGCGTAGGCTCTCTACGGCGCTTCTTGCTAACATCTGTAGTATGACTATCTCTGGAAGCAGGACCGCCCTAGTTCGCAGCTCCAGAGTCTCTCATATTGTGCTCCGCAATAAGTGCCTGGTTGATGACGGAAGGGATGGACATCAGCCGGAAGATGTTCACTTACGAGCGGATCACCCTCCCGAGGCCATCCTCAAAATTCCCTTCTTCTATCACCCCACTTCCATCCCAGAGGGGTGTGAAATGCTGCAGCTTGGTGAAGTGAGAGGAATACTCCATGACATAAAGAGTACCCTACTCTAGGCTCATGAACTCCCGAGGTCGATCGGCCCTCAGGGTCTCCGGGTTGAAGTTGTCATAGAACGCGCACTAGAACTCCTCTCAAGCAATATCCTGATGTTTCCCTACCTGTGAGATCACATCCCACCACCTATTGGCAGAGTCTCAGAGCATGTAGGTTGTGAGCTTGACCCGCCTCTCTGGAGGCGTCTCTAGATGGTCGAAAATAGTTAGCATGGCTTCGAGCCATGTCTCGGCAGCTTGAGGTCCTCCTTCCCCTGAGAACGTAGGAGGATGTTGCAACTGAAAAAACCCATGTCAAGTTTTCCATAGTAATGGATGGATGCGGTGCTCCCTGAAAGGTCTTCATCATCCTCATAAAACCTTTCCTGAACTATGCATCAGTGCTTGCAACTGTTATGACAGTCGGTGCCAAGGCTGGCTCGACTGGAGGATCGGTAGGAAGTCTCTGATAAGCCATATCTGGCGTCTGATCACTGCCTGACGACAGACGTACAACCGGAGGACATCTCAGAGGCATAGCTCTGAATGATCAAAAGCATGCCTTAGAGTAGAAAAGCAATGACAGGAAACACAAGAGTACCAAACGGGAATAGGGGAAGGAAAACACACAAGTTTGCAAAAAACGACTACACGACGTGTATAAAAACTACACGGCGTGTCTTCTTAATCCACTGACAAAGGCGTATACTCCTGACCTACAAGTCATGTACACCTCAAACTACACGGCGTGCTGTACCCACACACGACATGTACTTGAAAACGGTCCCCCTATCTGAGTCCCTTACATGGCTAACCCACATGGTTTTCTTAAACTGAGACTACATGGCGTGTTCTCTATGGACATGGTGTGTAGTGTACATGGCTTCAGTGGCCCGTGTTGTTTAACACACATCCGTTTACATAGATGAACCTTGCACGATGTGTATAGGTTGAGGTGACACCATCTCATGTTGTTCGGGACATGTCCTGATACTTGGCAAGTCTACATGGTGTGTTCCGAACAAACATGGTGTGTGGAAAATAAAGTAATGCCAGACCGTTTTGTTCATGACACGGTCGGGTACCTGGACATGACTACACGGCGTGCTCCAAAAGCAACACGGCGTGTCTAAGAGAAGGTCACGCTGACCCGTGTTGTTCGTGACACGGTTGGTTACCTGGAAGGGACTACATTGTGTGTTCCTAAAGATACTTACATGACATCGTGTTCTACTCACACGGTCAGTAACACGGCCTGAAAACTACACAGTGTGTATCCAAAAACTACAGACCATGTATTCTGGGTTTTTCTGGGCAGTAGCTCAGAAACTGCATAGAACCCCAGAAACACTAAAATAAGGAAAAGAGGTTACAAATTCCAATTTGTGAGAGCCCATACTCCCTGCAAATCAAAGATTGGCATCTCTTATAGTCACATAGAGGGGAAAAACAGCTCTCTAACATAACAGCAGAGATTCTATCAAGAATCTATCACAACAGCATGTGTAATCTACACAAAACCTATCACAAAAGCATTCAATCACTAATTCACCCTAGATGGCATGGTAAGAATGCATGGAATGTGATTTATAGAAGTTCCTATATGATGCTTGAGATGGCATACACTCATCTCATTGGGTTGTGATAGAAATAGAGATGAAATATCAAAACAATAACCACACAAGTCATGTGAATCACTCTAGGTGAAAACATATCAACCAATAAAAAAACCAAAACAACCAAATATCAATTAACGAGGTAGTATGTCTTTTCCCTATACACGGGTTAGCTACTCCCAAGAACAGCTTAATACCAAGTACCGAGTTCATCCTATCCATTGCTAAAGTCTCCAAACATTATAGCAAGTGAAAAGAACTTCTCTGATACCACTTTGTAATGACCCGAATATGGAGCCCCTCTACTGGTGCCCCGTACCCGGTTCCCCACATGACCTCAAGCATGTTTCCCCGAACCCCAGAGGTTGCCAACTAGCAGCGAGGGCCTTGGTGAGTCGGTGGGGAAACTATTACCTAATTCGGTAAGGTTTACAGGGGAAGAACAACCATAAATAGAAGCAGAAACAATCAACAACATTCAATAACTAAAGTGAATAGCAGAACCAATGGATACTTCATAATGATGAAACATGTTACATATGGCTATTGAAATAATTAAACAAACCAACATGCTGAAGTAAAACATAAAACAAAGTGAAAAATAAAACAATGTAAAATCCTCAGCATCGCAAGCCTTGGCTCTGTCCCATGCTCTTCATCTCTAGTGAATCACGAACCTGAAGTAGAAGGGTGCTTACCCTTATCTATACATGAAGCAACATAGTCATCTTGGGACCAAAAGCATGGCCCAAATACGGTGTGAGACACAATCCCAGTAGGCAGTCACCCAAATATTTGTTCCTAATAGGCAATGAATACATGGCAGTAATAAAACAGGAAGCAGTAAACATGAAACACAATCAGCTACAATCTATAGTTCTAACAAAAAAATTACACAAGTAAACAGCCAGTAACAAACAAAAATAGGTAACCCTCTCTGTAGATCTCACAGCCTAACCCCTATAGTTCAACCTATAAGTACTAGAAACCCTATGGCAGGCACACACAGTCTCACCCCTCTGGTCCAACTATTAAATTATTAATAATAGACTCTCTAGGGAAGCACTCACCATCAATTCCCCTTATTGTCTCATATCGTACTAAAGGCTCTATGGGGAAGCACTCATCATCAATTCCCCCTATGGCCCGCATCGAGGAACTATAGTCTCTGTGGGGAACCACTCATTGTCAATTCCCCCTGTGGTCTCGCATCTTATTTAAAGACACTCTGGAGAAGCCCTTCCGTCAATTCACCCTTTGGTCTACTACTCTAGGTTCTCACAGTCTTGAGTGAAAATAAACATTCATTTTGTGTGTGTATCGTTCAAGTAAACCTCAAGAACTACTTGTATATCATTCTAAGGCTCAATAGCATGAATAAAGTAGCAGTTCCACTATCCTATGTCTAGGCATGGTAACTGAAAAAATGAAAAACAGGTATAAAAAACATGGAAAAGCATCCTGAGCACAAAATAAATTACCCTACATACATGTATAAACATGTACTACAACAATCAAGCAAAGCAGGTAAACAGAAGGGGAAAAACAGGAAACCCACAATTCCCCGCCTAGTGGAATTTGTGGAATTTGAAAAAAAAATACTCATCGACTTTCAACCGAAAGGTACAAACCATCTACCTCGATCCCAGGAGATAGATATATGTGAATCATTACGATTGATTCCTCTTAGAACGTCGTAGATCTAAGAAAACGCACAAAATGATCAACCCACAATAACTCAGAAACGAAGAGGAATTAGAAAATGAAGCTCAAGAATAAGGAAGATCTTACCGCTGTGATTCCAACGCAATCAACTATGCTCGAATCTGAGAACGAGAGAAGAGGCGGGAGCTCGTCGAATATTCGGTTGTACATGTCTCTCTCAGACGAACGAGACCTAGAGGGAGGTGTTTCTATATGTCAGGCACGTCCCCGGTCCATTTAGTGAAAAAAAAGAAAGTACATGACTTGTAATTTTAGAGTACACGACGTGTACTGGGTCCTTTCCGTACTCCACCAAAATCGGCCTCCACGTCACCACTACACACCGTGTGTGTGGCCCGAGTACGGCCAGCACACAGCTTTGAGCTGGGAAAGAGTACACGACGTGTACTCCGAAAGTATATGATGTGTACTTTAAAAATTTCTAGAAAGTTCATTTTTCTTAAAAACTCCAGAAAAAGGAAAACATACCTGGAAAAATGATCTGGGTTCTTAACAACATCATTCAATAATGTTGGTGTGCGGCATCTATTTTGGTAAAATGCTTCATAATGTACCATCTGAATACTTGAATGGAAGCTATTTTTATTGGGAAATTCTACCAGAGGAAAATATTGATCCCACATACCTTGAAAGTCAAGTGATAAAGATCTCAACATTTCTTCTAAGGATTTTAAAAGTCCGTTCTGGTAGTCCATTGGTTTGAGGATGGTAGGCAGTGCTGAAACAGTGTTTAGTATCCAGGTATTTCTGAGGACTTTTCCAGAATCTTGATGTAAGATGAGGATCAAAATCAAAAAAAATTGTTAGGGGTACAACATGAAGTCTTACAACTTTATTAATATATAGTTTTTTCATACGTTCATGTATTAAATCTTATCTTGTAGCACGAAAATGTGATGACTTGGTAAGACAACAAACAATGACCCATATTGCATCATTCCGTCTAATAGTATTTGGTATCCCCATGAAATAGTCCATCGTAATATTATCCCATTTTCTCTCAGGTATGGGAAGATGTTTCATCAATCTTCCAGGCTATTGCCTTCCAGCTTTCACTTGTTGAAAAACTAGATATCTTGACACAAAATCAGAAATATCCCTCTTCATGTTGTCCCACAAAAACTGTTCATTCAAATCTCGATACATCTTGGTGCTCCCAGGTTGTATAGAGTAATTGGAGCTATTAGTATCATCCAACAATTCCCTTTTTTAGGTCTGGTATGTTAGGAACACAAATTCACTTCCCAAATGTAAATATTTCATCTTCATATATGAAGCCACTCAATCTCCCATCATTTACAACTTTAATCTTATTTTGAAACTTTTCATCATTAGTCTGAGAAATATTTATCCCTTCTAGTGAATATGGTTTGGAAACCATTTGAAAAGGTGTTGATGTTTCACCATCCATGGTTTTTCCAAATTCATCTATTTTATATCTTGGAAAATAGGATCCCTTTAAACTCTAATATTTTTCAAAACACCATGATCCTTTCTACTCAAAGCATCAGCCAACTTATTTGCCTTCCCAGGGTGGTAGTGTATAGTGAAATCCCAATTTTAAAGTAGATAAATCCATCGTCTATTCCTCACAGTGAGATCGTTTTGTGATAAAATATACTTCAAAATCTTGTGATCAGTATAAATTGAACATTTTTTCACCATATGGATAGTGTATCCATATCATCAGAGAAATGATTACATCTTCCAACTCAAGATCACGAGTAGGATAGTTTTTCTCATGATTTTTTTTCTTTCTTGATGCATAGGAAATTACTCTATCATTCTGCATAGGGACACAACCAAGTCATTTCTATGAATCATCACTATAATTAACAAACCCATCATCACCCGATGGTAGAGTCAATAAAGGATCATTAACGAATCTTCTATTCAGTTTTTCAAAATATTCATCACACTATTTTTTCCAAACAAATTTTACCCCTTTAAGAGTGATCTTGGTTAATGGGTTTGCCAATCAAGAAAAATTATAGACAAACCACCAATAATAACCTTCTAAACTAGTAAAACTGCATACCTCAGTTATACTTATCGATGCTGGCCATTATTGGATTGTCTTTGTCATTGAAGGATCAACATAGATTCTCTCCATAGAGATAATATGGCCACGAAAAGAAATCTCTTGAAACCAGAATTCACACTTTCTAAATTTATCATATAATTCATTCCATCTAAGTATCCATAGGATTATGCGCAAGTGATATTCATGATCTTCATAGATTTTTTAGTATACCAAAATTTCATCAATAAATACAACTACAATGTCATCATTGTATTACTTGAATACTCTATTCATTGGATCCATGAAGAAATATGGTGCATTAGTCTATCCAAAAGGCATTACTATAAACTCGTATTGCTCGTACCTAGTTAGAAATGCTATTTTTGGAATGTCTTCCTTCATCACACAAAACTGATGATATCCATATTGATGGTTAATCTTTGAAAAATATTGAGCTCCCTGAATTTGGTTGAATAAATCATCAATGCATGATAGGGTATACTTTTTCTTTGTTATTATAGAATTGATCTCCTTGTAGTCAACACACAACCTCATAAATCCATCTTTCTTCTCAACAAATATTACAGTGGCTCCGAATAGAGATTCACTAGGGGAAATAAATCCATTATTTCTCAATTCCTATAGTTGTTTATTTAGTTCCACCAATTCCACAATGTCTATTCTATAAGGGGACATCAATACGGGCCTCTAACTATGAATTAAATCAATGGAAAAATCAATTTCATGCTTTGGAGGATTTCTAGGTAAATCCTCTGGAAACACATCAACATATTTTTTCACAATATATATTTCCTCTATTTGAACATTTTTTTCCTCTCTATAGTTATTTCATTCTCTTCCTCCCCAATAATGGAATTTAGTAAAGATACTAGGGGTGAATCTAGATAAAAATAAGTTGGTGATGTTTCTGCTCTAAAGATAAGTTACTCTTTATCATCCTCAAAAATTGCATCCTCTTTATTCTTACAATAAATTATCACATAATGGTCCAAAATCCACTCCATACCAAGGATTATATCAAATTCAATCATGTTTATGATGATGATATTAAGAGATAAAGAACATTTATTTGCCCTAATGGAAACTGATTCACAAAACATTGTTGAGATGATACTTCCCTTATGTGTTTTGAATGAAAAATCCCTTTTAATTTTAATTGAAAGTATCTAATTTTCTTAGGAAACTAGGTATATATGAAAGAATGTGATGATCCAGAATCAAATAAAGCATTGGATAAACATGAGGAAACCATTAATTTACCTTCCACCACATCTTTTAGAGCTTCAACCTCAGAAGTGGTGATCACATAATCTTATCCTTGCTCCATTGGACTTTTTTGAGGTATTTTATCTTGGTACATAGTACATTCATTTTCATAATTCTAATTTTCTCTAAAATTTTAGAATTCTACATCGACATCCTCTTTATTCACCATGAAATCACGAGTTTGGTGGCTTTTTTCACCACACTTGTAATAGACTATCATTCCCTTCAGCCAAGTACTGGGATATTTCTTCCCACATATACTGCATGAAGGATATTAAACTTTTCCCTTCTACCCCTTATTTCCATTTCAAGAGTGTTCAGTAGATCTCTTCATCACTTGCTTTGCTTTGAAGTCATAAGACATAGAGAATTAATTTTCTATCTTGATAGTGCAAGAGACAATATCTTCGTATGATGAGAAGGATTGTGAGAATAATGCTCTATAGAGAAATGGATTTAACCTATCAAATAATCGATCAATATTACTCCATGGGTTACATATATAATCTGTTTCAAATCTTTCTAACCTTGTAAATTTATCCTCAAACTTTACGACATTCTCATCCTCCTTTTTCCTCAAACTCTGAAATTCCCTTTCCATATCCGCTCAATGGTCACGAGGAAATTATTTTTCTATGAAAATATCTTTAAACTCCGTATATTCTATGTTTGATACTTATTTATCTTAATTTTTGTTTTCGATTAAAGACCACTATTGATCAGCATCTTCTGTGAGGTGATAAACTGCCATGTCAACTTTTTCCCTTTTGCTACACCCCAAAGCATTAATGTTTTTCTTAAGTAACTTATCCATTGCTTAGATACTAATGGATTTTTACTCCCATTTAATGTTAGTGGTTTTTACCTCATTAAGTAGTATAACATTGATCCTCAGCATTGTGGATCAGGGTGCTCCATACGGGTAAGGTTATTGTTCATAACCTGAGTGAGTTGTCCCAGTATGGTGATAAGTTGATTAGCACCAGTTGCATCACCAGCTCCACTATAATTATCTTGAGTAGGAGGGAAATCCCTACATAGACTAAACAGGTTGATATGGTTTCCATTCCTTCCACTAGGTTCTCTTTTTAAATAATGGAATACACTAGATTAGTTTATGAATCAAAATACATTATTCCACACTTGTAAAACTATTATCATAAATTGAATAGTTTATGGATATAATCCATAATCAAAAAAATGTTTTCTTTGAGGAAGTATATATACATATAAAAAAACAATAATTGTTTGTTAATAAAATATGAATTATACTAAGAATATCCCCCCAAGAGTGTCATAACCAAGAGTACAACATGTCCCATTATTGTGCCCTAGTTCCCATTCAAGTCTAGCACAAAGAGGTGTTTTCAATTTTTACCCTTTGGTACATCTGTTCCAAAGCCGCCTATGCCTTCTCATATCTAAACAAGGATGTATTTCTTAGAAAACACACAAAATCACTACATTACCAAAATTATAGGATGTTGTTCTATACTAATCTTCAATGACTATCTTAGGGTTATGTTCACTCCGATTTTTTTTTCAAATCTAGCTTCCAAGGTTGGTATTAAATTTTCTCTATTACCAACTATAACACCCCGACCCCAGTTACCCATATTAGGTGCATTATTACATTACATTGACATGATACAAGGTATCATTTCCTGAAATAATGATCAGTTTAGTAGCCTTGGAAGTACTAGATACATTCATAAGTTTTATATTACATCATGAAATAAAAACATCAAAAACATTTTGTCCTCTATTAAATAAACTTTTATCATTAGACTATCCTGGTAGGTCAACCACAAAATACTTCCTCACATCTTGGGAAAAATAATACATAGAAAGGGATGAGTGTATATTATCTGTAAGAATAATAATATAGCAAAAACATTCATAAATAATCATAAACGTTTAAGGAAAAGTATAAGACTAATACAAAAGCCTTTTAAACATAAAAATCAGCATAATATGCAAATATGATATCAGATAATTCTATTTACATGATTTCATGGATATTATATTAGTCAAATAATCACTTGAAATATCTATTGCCACTTTTATAATGATGTATTTCATAATGCCAGACATCATAACCACATAGTCAAGGCCCTCATCCAAGACTAAAAATTATATTTTTTCAAGGCCTTGTACCAAGACACTATTTTGTCTCATGAGACATATTGATTCCTTGAGGAGCTATAGAAGGATCCACTCATCACTTACAAAGTCCAATTCATTCCTCATATGGAAATGATTAAACATAATATAAAAATTTCTATTAAAAATTGTATAAAAAATGTAAAAAAATTATCCATAAACCATGAAAGGTTTAAAAATTACACATATATAGTCAAAAATATCACAAAACCATCAATACAATATAGAATATTTGTATAATAATAAATCAACTTTAAACAAGATTAAAATCCATCAATGCATGTTGACACAGATGAAAAAAATAGAGAAATATCTCTTTATATTCTGAAATTATTTAAAAGTCATATAATTATAAAATAAAACATTAATTTTGAAAATATTCTATTAATATTGTATGAAAATCTTTGAAGATGATATAATGGCGAAAAATAGCCACACACACCCTATAAGTTAAAAAAAGCCATTCTTACCTTAATTTTGTTGGAAAGGTCATAAAGTAACTTATTTAGAAAACAATGGAAAGATTACATTCAAAATATATATGGTAAAATAAGGGTATAAATGACATTAACCCATAGTATAGTAAATATTAAAAAAAATTGAATTACATTTTTAAGAAAACATGGTCGAGGATGACAAAGATGTCCTAGTAGACACTTACGTAAAAACAACTTTGGATAATAAAGAGATTGTGAAATTAACCCTTACCCTGTACTTTTCCTTAGTCGATGGTTTGTTATCCACATTTATAATAATTAAAACATTGTTATTAAATTTTTCAGTAACTATATAAATATGATATCTTATATGATTTTCTAATATTTCTTTGGAAATATTATTTTAGTAGTATCATCGTTTCGGGTGTTAACTAGTTTATTTTCCCATATGTGCATGGTTAAAAAGGCCATGTTTGTTATTCATAGGATGCGATTTATTCATATCCAGAATTATATTAAGTTATTAAAAATTATTTATAATCATAAAATGAAAATTATTCTTGATTGATTATGATGGAGAATGAATCTCATTACATTCAAGGAGATGGTAATCCGTATATACGCATGAGCGACAATATCAATATATTGCAGGTGAAATCTTTTGTAATTGGATGATATATCATATATACAAAATAATTAACAAGTTATATTTATTATTTAAATCAGTTATATTCATTATTGTTCCCATCCAAATAATGATGTGTTTGAATAACAAACTACACCACAATGTGGATACTATAAGCCATACGTACACACGTATGGTGACTTTGTCGTTCATATGAGGGATTGAATAATAAATATGTTTTTACAATTTTTATAATAACATAACAGAATATAAAATATACTAGGGTTATTATTTTAGAATGGAAGCAACAATGAAAGTGGAAGTGGAAGATGAAAAGAACTTGAAAGAGTGTTGAAATTATTACCTCTTCATCGGGTGTTTCGTTTTGAGTTGATCAAATGAGATCCTTAGGATGGCTTTATGATCAAAAAAATGCCACAAGGATAAATTGAGGGAAATTGGAAGGATATTTCAGTAGGGTTTGGGTGAGCCCAATGGCTTTGGAAGTGTTATTTTGAGAGAATGTGAAGTTCCCTTTTATAAGATAGGTGAGGGGAACCTTATGAAATGATTGAAATATTATATTATAATAAAATCATTTTGGGTCTATAATGGCTCAAAAATGATTTATGTGGAGGCTAAGGTGGGTATGGGTCGAAAAAAACTCATCCAATAGGTTTTATAAAGTTATGGGTAACCATATTAACCTTATCGTAACTTTTAGTAAAATTGTTTAACTTTTACCATTTATTCTTGTATTATTATAATATTTGTTTATTAAACTTACTATTAAATGCCAAGAGAACCTCAAGTGGTTCATTAATGATATAACTACCATTATATATGTAATTTGTAAGAACCTTATTTTTTTAGGAAATTTTAATAATTTAATAAGATAAGATTAGTTTAAAAAACCATTTGTTTCAATTTTTTCACTATTTATTATTTGATTTTTGTGAAAGTCATCACAACATGATTACACGGAATAAAATATATTGAATAAACCCTAACGTGTGATATTCACCTATAATTTTCTTTGATGTCATAAAAATTTTAAAATATATTTATTTTACTATTTATAATACCATTAATTTGATTCTATCATTAATATGGTAATTACTGTATCACCATTGTGTCATAAATAAATTTAATTATTTGACTTCTAAAAATTATAAATATAAAAAAATTATTTAGGAAATTATTTTATTTTTAGAATGAGTATTTATTGTATAAACTATAACTTATATAACCACATCTAAAATTTGTTTTACTAAAAGATATATGTTTTTTCCATTTTTGTCTTTACTTAAAATTAATTAATATAAGGTGTCATTATCACCCTCATGTGGGTCCATGGGGTCCTAAAATCGACCCAAGGATTCCCACGGTCGGAAATTTATCAAAAAAAAGGAATAGTACACATGTTAGGGTAATTTACTTTTGTTATAATATTATGTTTTACCGATATTTACTTTATTTAACCTTTAACTAAGGTAAATAAAATGTTTACCAAAGTAATTACTCATAATGTATAAAAATAAAAGTTACCTATTTACAAAATTTGGACCTCCAAATTTCAAATAAGGAATCCATTTTTACAAATTCAAAACACAGAAGTGGGATAAAATAATTTAAAATTAATTCTCGTTGTCAAAACAAAAAGTGTGTTTTTAAGAAACAATAACTATCAAGTGATTGACACTTGTTTACATAAATTTTAAAAGTGAAATTACATACAATGACCTAAATTATAATAAATAAATAAAATAATCCAATGATAATTTAAAACCACTAAAATTTATAATTTTAAACTATAAATTATTTTTATTAAAAAAAGTTGTTTTTAATTAAAATTTAGTAATTTTCGCTATTCTTCAAAAATTTAAAGTTTTCATAAGAGTACCAAAAATTCACCCAAAGATAATTTGGATATTTTGAATTGAAAAATGAGGTCCATTTTGAAAAATAATATTTATAAAATTTCAAAAAAAATTTATTACTATTTATAAATTCTAGTTTGATTGGTTGTCATATGTTAAAACTCCAAGTTGCGTACAACACAAGCTACAACATTATTCAAAGGGAAATATACTGTGGAAGCGTGGGGTGTTATAAGTTTGGAGTGTAAATACATCAGGAATAATATTATGGATTAATTATATCTAATTCCACAGTATTGGTTATGTTATTGAATTTTCTCAACCTTCATCAAACTGATTAAATAGTTACCCAACACATCAATCATTTTTCTTAACTTTTTTAATTTTGGCCTAAGGTGGTGTTTAATGAGAAGCTTAAGACCCAATGGTGTTAGATGGTTCATTGATTATATGCATGTTCTCAAGACTTTATGTTTATATTTTCCTCTTAATGTGATGATTAAAATAGGGCTCTGATGGTTGGAATAGACCTCGATTGTAAGACATGGATGATAAGTGTTCCTATTATTCCTCGTGAAAACCAAAATGGTTCATTTAAATGGAAGATAGAGTGAATTGATAATCATATTTGAAATATAAGTGGTATTCATATACATTTTAATTTAACCAAACAATTAACCACTAAATGTTTTCTAATAAATAAAAATTAGGCACTCGATGTGTTCATAAATTGAGGCACTAAATAATTACGGCTCGTGTGGATTCTCAAGCCAATTACAATGGTTATTAAATATTTTTACTACCCATTTTTGTGTCATAGGATCTTATTTATTGAGAAGAGTTTAACAATATTCAGATTCATCATTAATATTGGGTTTTTATCTACAATCATTATGAATAATACAATATCTCATAGTGGATGAATCTCTAGTTTGAATTGATGTTGGTCCTATGAAAATGAGAGGTTCCACTTTTATTGCCATCCCTTTAGTTGATACATTATTTGATTCTAAACCATCTCAGTATTTCATGTTAAAAATCACTATGAACCTTTTGGATCTTATAATGGTGATTATACCTTTAGTGATAGAGATTACAACACCTGTCAAGATAAAGAAAGGTAAGAGTGTCATATTCCACTCTTTTAGTTTCTCCTTATCATAGGTTGAGATCATCTGAAAAATTTTGTTCCTTGAATTTAATCCTCTCCAGATAAAAATTATTGGTTTTTTTCTCACAAATATCATATTAATTGTTATCATCCATGAGTTTCCATTACTACCCCAGATAGGGAATTCTATGTTTTCTATAGAGAATGGGAACTGAGGACTAGTTAAGTTGAACAACATATTATGGATATATGAGGGGTGATATTCTTGTGTTATGTTGAACTAAATCTGGGAGGATCTTTTAGTGTACATACTCTATTGATTGTTATGTTTCCAAAGGTTTTTCTTTCATGGTTTTCTATTTTTCCCCCTGTAATAGTGGTAGAGTTCCCTATTGACTTAATGATAGGTACTCATGCCATGGTTTTTTCCTCCAAATATATAGAACCATCTAAATTTAAGGATCTCATTAATTAATCATATATGTTTATGTCCAAAGTCATCATTATACCCAATCAATTTCTTTGGGAATCACAAGTACTTTTTTTAAAGAAGGATAACGTAAAATGCCACTTATGGGTTGATTAACCGAAACACAATTTGGTCATGGTTAATAAAATCTTGTCTTCATCCAATATTTATGAATTATTTGGTCTAATATGGAGGGAAAATTATCCTCAAATATTTATCTTTTGAATGGTTTCCTCTATCTCATGTACAAGGATTCTGATATTCCAAAATAACACTATGATGAGAGGGTACAATAACTATGAGTATCTTGTCATGCCATTAGGTTTTACCAATGTTCCTGCTATGTTTATGTTACTAATGAATTTGATCATCCACAAATATATCAACTCTCACATTGGGGTGTTCATTGGTGAAATATTTTAAAAAAAACTATGAAGGATCATGTATATATTTTAAGTGTAATTTTATACATCTTGAGAAATTACTAACTCTATGGTAAGATTTAAATGTTCTTGTTCTTTATTCAGGAGCTCATTTTCATAGGTAACATGATCATGGATCATGGTATCTCATTTGATCCTTAAAATTTGAAGGTTTTTATGAAATTAATGGAAACACATAATTTATTCATGACATGGAGCATTATGGGTTTGGAAAGGAATTACTATAGACTTTTAAATAATTTTCCAGAGATATATTCTCCATTTAATACTCTCATTATAACAGGGTATAAATTTTATTCACATTATCATTTTTATACTTCCTTTGATGAGTTGATGAACGATTTGAATGTTTCTCCCATGATGAATCTTCTTGAGGTTGGGAATGACTATTTAGTCTTTTGTGATGCTTCATATTCATATTTTAGCAACAATCTCACTCTGAGTTATCATGAGGTGTCTACTGGTTCACATCATCTTTGGATACATAAGAAGAACAATCAAACACATGATCTAAAACTTACATCCATGATACACCCTCAAAAATGTAACATCCTTGCCTGGGTTTCACCAGATTGGTTTATTGATCTTGTTCACTATGTGACCTCAAGAGCATGTCCCCATGTTCTAGAGGATGCTTACTAGTAGTGAGGTTCTAATGAATATGTTGTGAAAATATACCCTCTCGATTAGAGTAAATTTATAGAATAAATCCTAATAAACATACGCATGTAAAAATAATAAATATCCAAGAATCTAATAACAAACTCCCTAAATATGGGCACGTAAAACAATCCATAATAATAAGCATATCATGTCAAGATACTCTGAAGTACCATGATGGAAACTAAATAAATACACAAAAGATAATCCCCACAATTTATTCCAATATTGGAATAACCCATCATCAATTCTCCATCCTAAATAAACTATCTTACATTTGTCTATTTCCCTTATCCTGTCCCTCAACATTGGTACGAATGGAGGCCTGAGTAGGGTGTGAGTGAAATGAAGTATGCCATCAACAATGGTTTCTATGACAATATCATTTCCAATATAATTATATGATAAAATTTAGACAATTAATAAACGAAAGAGTGAATAAATGTTTTTATTTAATTAAAAACTATCAATTAGCACCATGGGATCCTAGTTCCTACTATGTCACCAACACACCATGCCTGATTAGGACCTTGTTATAAGATCAACACATATACTATAATGGGTATTAAATTGTATACTACATAGGAATTCATTAATCAATTTAACTAAATTAGTATACCTTAGAGATTACGTTAAGGTTTCCACATCATGTTCATACCAGAGGAGTTTGGAGCATTATTGCAACACCCAAAATATACGATACATCGATGGGGCCTAGATAATTAGTCTAGAACAACCCAATTATGAGGAACTCAGTCCAACATCCCAATCATTAAATCAATCATGATTTTCATATTCCATAATCAATGACCTTTTATCGAACAATAACAACAAGGTTTCCCCTTTCATTGGCCATAATTTCGTGGCTCATTTCATTCAATAAATTTTACTCTATTTCACGACCCTCCCATTTTACCATTTATTCATAACCACAACCATTAAAGAACTATCAACCATTTAACTTCAGAAACATACCCCATTTAGCCTATTTTCACATTTACTATTAATCAACCCATATCCCATTTGTCATTCCAAGCCATGAAAAATTAATTTATATCATGTAAACATGATAAAACCTTTTCAGTAGTTTATTATCATAAACCCATTAATTTTACATTTAACAACTCATTTAATGATTTTCAATACAGTGGTGCACACAAAAAGTGACCATAGGCCCAGTCTCGTGATCATCAATGGATCCAATGGGATATGGGAATGGTACAACACATGATTTAGATAACAAAGTTATCATTCCCTATCAAGGAACCAATTGTGAAATTCAACAGAACAAATTCACAAACTAAAAACACATCAATAAACCCCAATACCACTGTAAATAACATGTACAACACCTATATTAGGTAAATTGATGAAGAATAACACAACCTTATCCTTTGATTCAAGATATAACAACTGAAATCACCATGATGAAGAAAATATTGGAAATAGGTTTTATAATATTTGGAAGAAGATGAGATAACCCACAAAAAGTATCTGAGAGAATAAAAGGAATAATAGTTAAAGACATATCGAGATCATCTACTCACACTAAACTGTAGTCCAATTTCCTAGGAATCAATGTAGATCCTCATTTGGAGATAATAGAATGAAAATATCAAATCCTTGGATGGTGGATAAAAAATGAGGAAACTATTGGGTGAAAATAATATAAATATAGAGCGGGGGAATTCCAAATTTCCCAACTTTTTAAGAAGTTCATGGTTTTGCATAATGATTTTACAAACTATGTTTTAACCATGTGGTCCCTCTATCCAAAAAGAGGGTCCAAGTTTCATGAATTTCAAGGTATCCCATATAGTTTTCTAAAAACCAAGAAAATCCTTTCCAAGGAGCATAGTTCTTGCACTTAGTTAATATTAGCAGCGTACTATCCATGCACTATGCATAGGATTTCCACTCACCCATAATGTGGTAGACACCTGGGACACCTTTTAGGTCTTTCCAACTCCCAATATGCATTCCATTATCTAATTAAAATGGTGTCAATAAAAAATTTACTTTAAAATGTACCTCATCAAACACCATGATATTACTACCTCCCATCCTTATAAAATCCAATCATCGAGAATCTCTCCTAAGCATCACTAATACTAAAAGGTGAGAATGTCGGGACACTAATCCCACATATCAGCTTTCCAATCCATTTTCCCTCCTAAACATATCCATAATTCAATAGGACTCAGGTTGATTACACTATATTACACCATAAAATATTAATTCATTGATCAATAACATGAATTAGATGCTCCCGAAAGGATGAATCAAACTCATGATATGTATTAGCCACATTAATCACATGAGAAGGTTGGGGGCGATACTTACAATGATGTAACACATGAAAAACACCATGAATAACATTCTACCACTATGAATGTTCAAAAAAAGATGACACAAATCCAATACTCCATGAAATATTAAATGATCTCATGTACCAAGGTTCCAACTTTCCCTATTTCAGAATCCGAATGTGACCCACCCTCTGTGACACGTGAGGAGACACACTTTCACCCACAATAAAAATGATAGTTTAATTAAATATCTCAACATATGACTTCTTTTTTCTTCGTTTCATATACATACTCTTCTAGAACCAACAGACATTATCTAACATCTCTAATGTGAGACTTAGTCCCAACCACTCTAATTTTCATTTTTTCATCCCACAATATGGTGATATACAAGTTCTACCAGAGATTTCCTCATTTGGATTCATATAAATAGTCACCTAAAAATAATTTTATTGGTGAGTAGAAAAACCATGATGCGATTCTCCCAAATAGCACTAAAATCTATGATGCATTACCTAACCATTTCCTCTAAAACATGGATAGTTCTCCATGATAGCCTGTCCATCAAGAGGTGAAAAATTTAATTATAAACTGTTGGATTTCTTCTTCCTTCGGGAACCCTTAACAAAAAAATGATTTAAAACAAGGGAACCAATATGAAAAAAAATTCACTTGGAAACCCCATCAAAACAATCTATCTCCTAAACATACAGGTCACCCAATTGATCAATAGTAAAATTATCATGTATTGGAAATAAATGGGATACATTTTTCAACAGATCCAATCTCACCATATTGTGTCACTTTTTTGAGTATTCCATTGAACTCCCACAAACAAATCCACCATAACATCATCCAACTTCCATTTCGGAATGGTTAATAACTTCAATAGACTAGTAAGAAAATGATTATTATACTATACTTGATTGTTGGTGTAGTATTGTGTCACTAAACCTATGATCTTCTTCTTCATTCAAGGACACTAATATAACCTATGGAGGTGAGAGTAAATTTTCGTCAAACATGTATTCACTTCTCATATTGAGGCATGAAACTCACCAATCATATACTACTATATACATATAGTCCCAATAATGTGGCAATAATCATGAATGATCACATAGTCATCAATGGTCCAACTCGGAGGTGTCTCCCCACTATAAATTTTATCCCTCATGGACAGACACTCTTGATTTTCACACTATATCATATTGATATGGAAAAAGTAGTGGGATTGATGGATAGTTACACAAGGTTCATCTATTCCCTTTCATAACAAATATCTAGATGCATCTCAGCAAATAAATATATTAATTTCCACTCAGTACTATACTTCTAGACTATTTGAGTCTACAAATTCCATCTCAAAAAACCAGAAACATTGGTTCCTTTTCATGGAATATAATTTTTCTCAAAATAAATGGATCATATTCTTGAATTATCTTTACTTCTAAATATTTAAATAATTATGGAAAAATATCTATTTGAGGCTTTTATAATCAGTAAAAACAGTAAAATATCCTCCAATAATTTAATTTCTCAAACAATATAAGAACTAAACCACTATGACCAACTCGAGATCATGTGTAGGATATTCATATTCATGATTCCTTAACTTCTGTGATCTAAATTCCATGAATCAATCTTCACACATCCACACATCCCCATGTTTGATGTCAGGTGAATCACAAAATAGGGTACACTCTTCACCTAGTTTGGCTATGATCTTAATTGGTATTATTGTAAAATTCCTCTTTAACTCCTGGTAGGAATTTTCACATGATTGAGACCCTTACCACATTGAATTTTTTTTAAGAAATAGAGTGGCACTGACCGGCTAGAAAATTCCATTATTTATCTTTTTAAATATTCTTCTAATCCTAAAATGCATCAAATATCAAAAAAAAATTCTTAGCTGCGCACAAAAAAATTCCACCTAAATCAAATCAGGTTCCACAGAAGCACATTCCTCCAAGATATTGTTCCCTAGGAATTGTACCTTCTCAATACATAATTCAATATTATATATGTTTTTATATAAAAAATTCACTCAAGGATTACATCGGACCATGTCTAGTTGTTTGGTAGAAACGTTATGATTCTTTGAGTAAACTAAGATATAATCAACAAAAAATCACAAATTGATCCATGTATGGGTGTAATATTATTCTCATCAAAGACATAAACATAGAATAATTTTTTTTATTCAAAACATCATCACCAAAAGATAATACAATTCATTATTAATCCATAAATAATTCAACAATTTATCTTATGGTCTCACCATTAGTTAATGGTACCTGAATCTCAAATCAATCATATAGAATACACAACCACCCTTTAGTTGGTAGAAAATATCATTAACACCAAGAGGAGGTTTTTTGTTTTTTGAAATCATCCGGTTCAACTTTATATTATCAACACTGAATCATATAATTCTATTGGCCTTCAAGGAAAAAAAATTAGAGACCCCCTATGGGACCTACTCAAATAAATAAACTCTTTATCCTATAACTAATATAACTATGTATTGAGCCCTTGAATTTCTTTTTATTCCATTATATAAGGTGGAATATAAATTATATCATGTCCTTGAATCATCTCAATTGTGATCTTATCCTCCCTCCCATGTCGCATCCCTAAAAACAACTCAAGAAACAGATTCGGAAAGTGATCCACTGTATGAGGAGTTATTCAATGCTTTACACATCCATCATCAAGCATACGAATTCACACCTAATATATGAGATCACAAAACTTATGACAGACATGATCCACTTATCCCACATGGATATTTTATTCTCCACGATTAACGTAAACATCACCCTAGAGAAACATGAAAGTCAATCCCCTATGGTACAAATAAATTTAAACTTGGTACAAAACCGACCAGTCCCTTCCCAATATCAAGTCCTACCAAAACATATTTAACATGTAAGATTCCCAAATGAGATGGTACCCAACAATATCTTGGGAATAGTCCTTATATTGTCGGATACCCTCCGTTGATGTATTTAAATGTGTGTTGGTGGACATAACCCCAAATATATACTCCACCACCAGACCCTAAAAATTCACAAATCTAAAAAATGTAAAATAGAAAAATAACCCTAAATAAAAAAGTAATTTTCAAATGTAGAAACTATAATAATTGTACCTAAAACTATCAATAGTTAAACCTTGATACTATTTGTTGAATGATGAATTGAACGCAGTTTTCCTGTTCAAGTATTATGGGTACATGTCTGAATCCCTTATAATGTACCATACAGATTATATGAATGATTACATATTGAAGTACATCATCCCCATGACAATTATTTCCAGAAAAACTCCAACTTTCAGACTGATATGGGTACAATATCCCCTTATAACTCTCTTTATTGGCCAAGGTCCTCCATCACAAACTATTTTTCTAGCATTCCTACATAAACTCTTTTCATTCCTCATCTGATCATGAGATATTCACACTACTAGTTGTCAATTACCATAAACACACATGGGACTTAGTATTATGTACTGATAGCAGAAGACTTTATCTCCTCCCTAATATAACGATACCCTTCCATGGTTTCTCTGACCGCCATCTCCATATTGAAGGTTCTCTTATGAACATATCCTACTATATGTGGATGTAATACATGATCACCTAGCTGGAACAATCTGTGCAGCACTAGAATCCTCTTATAAGTTATCCTCTGAAATGATCCCCTTACTCACCAATTAAAAAATAATTTTTTAAATGTTAGATATTCACATGGTATATGATCTCACATTTAAGCATGTCATGAAAACGTTTTTTCATAGAAACCCCATTCACCATTGGTTTTTGGGAAAAACCATGAAATTAAGTGAATTGGATAGAATAACATATCGATGGTAAATTATATTGATTCAAAAAAATAATCTTCGATGAATGTTTCTATCATAGTTTTTCCAGATAATGGAACTCTACGAACTCCTCTTGGTGCTCCTCTCAAGGCATACCCTCAATCATCTCATCCTAAACCTAAATATCCCACCTTATTTTCACTAGATGTAACAATATATATGATTCAACTTTAACATTTTCCTTTGAAGTTGTTTCTATGTGATCTAGTATCTTTTTTATAGACTCAATACAAAACTCTTATACCTCAGGTCCACCCTCCAAAGATAAATTGGATGGGTGATATAGCTAAAACATCCTCGTTTTCTCAAACATAATTAGAACATCCTACTTACTGTTTCTATCTATAAAGTTCATAAAGAAATTGAAGTTCTCACAGAAAATCTATTCTTCACTATCACCCCTTACTAGTGTGCTATCCTGACCCAATATTGGAGGTGCATACTCGATATTTTACTCGTATTTTCCTATCGGTAAATGACATTGTGGTGGAATTGGTCTACAATGTTAAATAAACATTTAAGGTAACATAAAAATCATTCCAAAATTATTTAAGAGGGGAATTTTAATCTATAATGATAAAATTCACATAGACTATCCTGATATCCATAATTATAGTATAATAACATCACCCAACCATATCTATCTTACTCTATGGATAACTCTGGGAAAACCAATTTCTATATTTTTCAAGAATTATATTTGACATAATTTTCACATCACTGAATCTTTAAAATGTTACAAATTCATTATTAGTAACAATTTTATCAACTTAAATTTGATCATCCAATTTAAAAAAAATTACAATCTCTTTATTGGGAACCATTTCTTTTAAACTATTATAGAAATAGAAAAGAACATCATTTCCCACAACCTATACGCTTTCTTGTGTGTTCCTAATACATTACATTTCACATAGATCCTTGAGTACCTAAAATAATTAATTTTAACAAACCCCAAAATATTTTTGACCATTAAAATATCATCCAAAATAACATCACACAAAATGTTTATCACATATGTTGCGATAATATTCAACCATAACAATGACCAGAAAAGAACAAAAACCCCACCCTAAGAACATAGGTTTTCCATCATTAATGGGTTTTCTACTCCCATAAAGAAGATTATTACCAAGGTCTAATATATACATGCATCATTTTAAATTTTTATAAAATAGTAACATAATAAAAAGTAAAAAAACATAATTTAATACATCCAGGATCCCACTTTGTAACCTCCCAGCCCGGGTTCCACTAGAATGGCACCTCGAGACAGTTTTCTTGTAACACCTTGAGATTTTATGAAAAATATTCTTTTTAATTTTATTGATGTCTTATGTTGTATGATACACCAAAAAAAGATTTCACTAAATGCATCCCTGACTTGGCTTGTATTACACGCAATCAAGACCTTCTTCAATAGCGTGTGTAGTACGCAATACCATGTTTCACTAAACGAGATATTATTATAATATTATTATGAAGTAGCCATTATGAATACTAATATCCACTTTTTGAAATTTTATCTTTCAAAATGGACTTCATTTTTCGATTCGGAATATCGAAATTATCCTTGGGTGAATTTTTGGTATTTTTCTGAAAACTTTCAATTTTTGATGAATAGTCAAAAAACTGGGTTACTATTTAAAAACCGACATTTTATTTAAATAATTATTCATTTTATTTAAATTTAATTTAGGTAAAAATGGATACATAATAATTATATAAGTTCAATTTAATTCATTAGAGTTATTTTATAATTATTTTAGATATATAAAAAGTTTATTGAACTTTTGACCATGTTTTACCCACCTCCTAAGAGAATTTGAAAATTTACATAAAACATAATTTTACCGCTTTTGAGAGAGGAATTTTAAAAATCTAAGAGAAAAGATTGATGAAATTAAGTAAAATTTTGTTCAATGAGATGAAAATAATTTTTGGGGAATAGTATCTTTTTACTTTTATTTACCACCGTTAAAAGTAAATAGGTTAATGAAGGGTAAAAATGATATTATTACTACCATAACACATGTCTTAATTCTATTGGATAAGTATAATTCGACTAAAAACAACCTTAGGAATAAAATATGACCATTTAGGTCGTCTTGGATGAGATTAGGACATTTATTATTATTTTATATAAAGAATATTTAAAATAGTTAAAATCAATGTTTAATAACTAAAACATTTTTAATATGGGGATATACATAAGATAAATTCGACTATAAATATTAATTATAAATATAAAAGGATTTCCTAAGTAATGGTATTTTATATATACTTTTTAGACTTTAAATAATTTATTTAATTTATGACATAATGATGATGCATTAATTACCTTATTAAGCAAATATTAACATAATTAATATTATAAATACCCAAATAAATGTAAAATGAGACTTTTTATGAATTAGAATAATTTTATATATTAATATGAAATGTCAGTATTGATTTAATTACCTTATCTAGAACTAATAATGTTGTTATGATTTTCACAAAAATCAATTACCAAATAGTGTCAAAAATGACATAAAATAGATTTTAAAACAAATATTATATTTTTAATTGTTCTTTTGTTCATAAAAATATAAGGTTCGTCCAAATGACTTATATGAGGTTATATATATTAATAATAAACAACTTAGGGTTCGTATTTCTTGTTATAATAAGTTTATTAACCGTATAGTGTAAGAAAACAAAAAGACACGATAAAAGTAAAATTATTTAACTTAAAGGTAAATATAAATGAAAAGGTTAAAATAGTAACCTAAACATGTGCAAATTCTATAGGATTAGATTATTTCTACCCATCCCCACCTTAGCTTCAAAATAAATCAATTTGGATCTATTAAAAATAGAATATGACTTTATAATAAAATAATATTTTTAGTTTTTCCAAAGGTGACCCTCTCCTCCCTTATAAAAGGGCACCTCCTCCCTCTCCTCCTCACAACACATTGAGACACCATTATCCCCCAAACCCTGCCCAATTCTCTTCTACACATCCCTATAAGAATCTTAGATGTCCTGGTCTTCTTTAAAGACCAATGCCAGTGCCCTAAGTGGAGGTTAAGAAGAGGCACATCAAAGAAGAGTTAATATCCATTACCGATCCTTTCCAATTTCTTTCTTCTTCAACTTCTTATTATTTAGTTGATACATTATAAAGTAATAACATAAGTATTAATTATATATTGATATGTTTTTATAGATATGAAACAACCCCATTTCAACTTCTATCCATCCTACGGAAAAAGAAATCACCGTGCGTGCGTACGTACGGAATACCGTCTCCACGCCATGGTGTAATATGTTTTTCCACCACCACCATTCTTGGATGGGTATAATGGTGTTAAGAATAACTATATATAGATATTATAACATCATATTTATTATGATATATTATATCATCCACTCCAATTCCATTCAAAAATTATGTGAATGATATCATCGCTAGTGCGTACGTACGGATTACCGTCTCCACGACACGATGAGATTCAATCTCCATGTTAACCATTAAAGAATGATTATAAAGTTTATATAATAAATAATAATGGTATGTATAACATAATAATTCTACTGGATTTATTTATATGTTTTTTACTTAATTCTATTCAAGTCAATAAGAAAAGGAAAACAACGTTCATGTGTACGTACGGCCTACCGTCTCCATGAACAGTGTTTTTCATTTCATTTATCTATCTATTATATATATATATATACTGAATATATATGATATATAAATCATGATTAACATTATATAAGTAATTAAATCATGATATACGTAATAATAATATCAAGAACAACATGTCCAAACAAGTACGATAAAAAAATGATTTTACCCAAAACTCTGCTTTAACATGGAATTTATAAAAGAACAGGTAATATAAAGTCATAAGTGAACCATATATGATATCATAACAATGAATATGATTATATGATAAGTCAATGACATTATTTTAATCATTATACAGGAGTTTCGAATACATACAAATCATATCAGACATTAGGTAAGGGATAACTTTTCCAATCCCGTTTTTATCCTAGATTGTTTATTCGTAAGTATTTACTGGGGTTATTGTTATCATCCAAGCCCATGTTTTAAAAAAATGTTTTTATGTATGTTTAAAGTCATTTTTACCCATTTTTGAATTTTACCACATGTTATGAAAGGAATATTTCTATTATTTACCATACAAGGAATTTTTTGATTTTTCCTACAAAAGTACGAGAAGAATGTTATTTTTAACTTATACGGCATGAACAGATTTTTACGGTTTCATAACGCCTCATTTTAATGAAGCTTAATCTACAAGATTTTATGAATATTTACAAAAAAATACATTCCTTTTGAAATTGCCTGGAAATTTTTGAAAAGAAAATTATTTTGAAGAAGAAAGGATATTTTCCTCAAGAATTCATTTCAAGTGTTTTATCATAACCATTTTCCATATAATAAGACATTATTTAATATGTGTATGTTTCAAGTATAATGTATCTATGACTTAAATGGTTTCAATTTTCTTATGATGAAATTTACATTTGTTTTAAATGGATTATTTGATGATGGGATGATATTTATGAAACCCATTTTATGCTTTGTGTTATGATGAATGTTTTAAGTTTATTTTGTGGCACATGTAAGAATGATTTCATTATGAGATGGGTGGGACCTATATCTCCCTCTAATGAATTGGGTAAAGATTTATATCTCATGAGATGGACATGGCTATAATGGTAAGTTAATCTAGTTAAGTATTACAGGACTGAAACGAGAAGTGAACTTGATTCAGAAAGGGACTGTGTCCACTAAGATGGTCTTGGCAGCAATGCCTTGGCTACTATGGAAATCATATCATGTTCTTAATGGTTTTCCACAATTATATGTTTTCCTTCCATGATATGTTATCATGATTGATGTTCTATTATTATATATGCCTTACGTACTTCCAAGCTTTATGTCTTTGCCCACGATTTTGATGTTTAGATTTTATGTTCAAGTTTTTACATTCAAATGTTTATGGATTGTTTTATGTTCTCTATGTTTACCATTTCTGGGAATTTGAGCTCACCCTTTATATTTTTTCTTTTCCCCAGGATATAAAGAAATGTTTTTGGTAAGAAAACAGAAGGGTAACATATTTATGAGATATGTTGAATATCTTTCACCACGATTAGATGATTATGTTCCGAGTTTCCAAAGACACTAAACTATTACAGTCCTTCGGTGTCTATTTTTTGTTATGTATTATGTATTCTGAAAAATTAATGTAATGTCCATGTACGTCAAGATTTGGGTCTCTACATTTGGTATCAGAGGCGAAAGAGGTAAGAATTAATCCGATCCTTGGGAACTCTCACATGTGAGCGTTGGACGAAGCATGGCTCTCCACCCAACGGCATCATGAGGAAATGGCTACCACTGGGGATATTGGTGTGCCCCGCCCAAGTGGTGTAGCCGCCCATGGAGTTCCCTGATAGGTATAAATTATATTTCACTGGAAGTAATTCCGGACTGTTACAGTTTGCATCAGAGGAACGGTTTAGTCAGCCTTTGGAAACATGGATGCGAGCACCTTAGTGAGATCCCTAGAGATATTTCTATGGTATGTCTAGGGATGTCCATAAGGTTAAGTATAAGTATAGATTATAGTCCTAGAATTACGGTAATGATATTAGAATTAAACCTATGATGTTATATATGGAAGGTACTCCCCCTTTATTATGTTGTTTTCCCTATCATGATTTTTGCCTCTCACACTATTCTTTTTGGGTTTTAGAAAATGGCTGGAAACATGAAGATTCATGATAATGGAGGATTTGATGGACAATGAAATGATATTCTTCATGAGAAACCAAATGAAATTGGATCTGGAAGTCCACATATTATTATTATTCCTAATCAGAAATATCATAATTTGATCAATAATCTCAACTATGGTAAGTTTCCTGACTCAGATAATAAGAGAAAGATGGAGTTTCAGGATGATCATAGTGGAACGAAAGTTCAATTTACCTCATGTAAATAATGTGGGAAGAGGCAATATAGAGATTGTTTCAAAGGAACTGGAAGATGTTTTGTGTGTGGAAAAGGACACAAAGCTAGTAAGTGCAAAGGAAAAGGTTCAGTTAACACCATTGTCACGGATAATGGTATTGCTACGACATCAATAATGATTAAATGTTTTGAATGTGGAATGTATGGGAATTATGAAAACCAATGCCCTAAGGTAATGTCTCTTGAAGAGAACCAGCAAGGTCGTATGGGTAGTATTTATGTTGATGATGATGAAGATACTACAAATGATATGTGAGATGAAAGGATTGTGGAATCTCATTCAATGGTTTAAGAAGGTAGTGGAATGATTTTATGTTTATCAAGAGTAATGTTGTATAGGTAATGGTACTATGGAATAAAGACACATCTAAGGATTGTTACACTATTGTTTTTCCTAAATGATTTGAAATTATATGTTGAATGATACCGGTAACCATGAAAGGTTATTCAGATATTTTTGGAAAGAAGATGATATGCGCATAATGAAGGGATAAATAGATAATAAAATGTTTAATAGTATTCATGATCTCCTGAATGATATATGGACATAGTTATATCATGGTTTGAGTATATAGAAATTTTGGGATTTTGGTATGTGGAAATAGTTAACTTTTGACAGCATTCATGTTTTCACTAAGGTTCAATGGGTATTCTTTTTTCAAGATAATACATGATTAAGGTATTCACATGTTTGGAATGTGACCAACAAGATATATCATATGATATATGGGTTATAAATGATGATATTCACATGCTCGGTAAATGACATTTCCTGTAATCCTTTTCTTTATACTATGAGCTTGGATAGAAGTATTTTAGATAAGCCTAAAGATTGAAATGGATTATGTTGGACATACGTTAGTATTGTTTAAGGCTAGAACATTTTGATATTATTGATATAATGTCATAATATTGTAGTTTAAGAAAGGGACAACCTGCAGAATGGGTAACAACCCGTCGTGTCAGACAAGGCTGTGGGAATCGAACCCCCAATCAAAGTGCGACATGCCTTTATCGCCTACCACTGGCCTACAAGAAGTCCCTGGTTAGTAGAAACAACTTTTTTTATATTAAGCTGTATTATATTTGAATTATAAGTCCATTTTAGTAACCATATATGATTAATCTCACTATATATGTACTTATGTATAGTTAATAACTTTTACTATCCATTTTTTTGAGACAGATAGAATGACCTATCATTCTATCGCATAGACTTATAACACTTCACAGAATAGAAATTCAACTTCATTTCATTATGAGATGATGTAGAAATTATTCAAGGAACAAACAACAGTAAGATTGTACCAAAATCAAGTAAATATTTCTTTTACTTCAACAATTCTTCAACTTTAGGGAAATGATCTTGAATACAAAAAATGTTTTCCTAATTTCATGATATCTGATGAATTATATGGTACCATAAATCATCAAAAATTTATGGCTTTGTGAATGTTGGATTATTCATAGCCATGTTCTCTACCACTCTCCATTAGAACTTGATGGTTAAATTTTTCTTCCATATCTATATTTTCACCTATGTTCTCCTATGTAGAAACACAGTGATAAGTTAATTTGGATAACCGTTACATTTCATACTTTAGTTTTTAAAGATAAGTTTTGGTATTTCTTTTTACAATCTGGGTTTCTATTAAAACCTTCGAGTAGTAAACCATTCATAACCTCGACAAATTTGGGGGCGAAGTTCATTTTAATAGGGGTAGAATGTAACACCCCGAGATTTTATGAAAAATATTTTATTTAATTTCATTGATAGCTTGTGTTGTAGGATACACCAAAAAAAGCTTTCACTACACGCAGCCCTAACTTGGCTTGCATTACACTCAATCAAGACCTTCTTCGATAGCGTGTGTAGTACACAATACCATGATTCACTAAATGATATATTATTATAATATTATTATGAAGTAACTGTTATGAATAGTAATACCCAATTTTTGAAATTGTATCTTTCAAAATGGACTTTATTTTTGGATTCAGAATATCGAAATTAGCCTAAGGTGAATTTTTGGTATTTTTCTAAAAACATTCAATTTTTAATGAATAGTGAAAACACTAGGTTACTTTTTAAAAACCGACTTTTTATTTAAATAATTATTTATCTTATTTCAATTTACCTTAGGTCAAAATTGATACATAATACTTATATAAGTTGAACGTAATTCATTGGAGTCATTTTATAATTATTTTAGATATATAAAAATTTTATTGAACTTTTGACCGTCTTTTACCCACCGCCAAGGAGAATTTTCAAATTTACATCAAACTTAATTTTACAGCTTCTGTGAGTGGAATTTCAAAAATCCAAGAGACACGGTTGATGATAGTAAGTAAAATTTGGTTCAATGAGATGAAATTTTTTTTGG
The DNA here is from genome assembly GCA_963277665.1 of Viscum album. NCBI lineage: Eukaryota > Viridiplantae > Streptophyta > Magnoliopsida > Santalales > Viscaceae > Viscum > Viscum album. Next base: position 1,333,873,784 of record OY728138.1, read on the forward strand.
TGAATAGTAACTTTTTACTTTTATTTACCATGGTTAAAAGTAAATAGGGTAATTAAGGGTAAAAATGATATTATTATTACCATAACACATGTCCTAATTCTATTGGATAAGTTTAATTCGACCAAAAACAACCATAGGAATAAAATATGACCATTTAGGTCCTCTTGGATTAGATTAGGACATTTATTATTATTTTATTTAAAGAATAGATAAAATAGTTAAAATCAATGTTTAATAACTAAAATTTTTTAATATGGGGATATACATAAGATAAATTAGACTATAAATATTCATTAGAAATCTAAAACGATTTCCTTTATAAGGATATTTTATTTATAATTTTTAGACTTTCAATAATATATTTTCTTTATGACACAATGATGATAAATTAATTACCTTATTAAGGAAATACTAACATAATTAATTTTATATATATCCAAATAAATGTAATTTGAGACCTTTTATGAATTAAAATAATTTTATAGGTTAATATGATATGTTATTATTGATTTATTTAACTTATTTCGAACTAATAATGTTTTTATGATTTTCAGAAAAATCAATTTACAAATAGTGTCAAAATTGACATAATTTTTTTAAAAAAAATGTATTATATTATTAATTGTTATTTTATTCATAAAAATCTAACTTTCGGCCAACCGACATAGATAACGATATATATATTAATAATAAACAACTTGGGATTATTTTGTCTTGTTATAGTATGTTTATTAACCTTATAGTGTAAGAAAACAAAAAGACACTGTAAAAGTAACATTATTTAACTTAAAGTTAACTCTAAATGATAAGGTTAAAATATTTACCTAAACTTGTCCAAATTCTATTGTATGAGATTATTTCGACCCATCTTCACCTTAGATTCTAAATAAATCAATTTGGAGCTATTAAAAACCGAATATGACATTATAATAAAATAATATTTTTAGTTTTTCCAAAGGTGCCCCTCTCCTCCCTTATAAAAGGGAACCTCCTCCCTCTCCTCCTCACACCACTTTGAGCCATCAAGATCAGAAAAACCGTGCCAAATTCTCTTCTCCACTTCCCTAGAAACATTTTATAGGTCCCTCTTTTCTTCAAAGACCAACCCTAGTGCCCTAAGAGGAGGTTAAGAAGAGGCGCGTCAAAGAAGAGGTAATATCCATTACCGATCCTTTCCAATTTCATTCTTCTTCAACTTATTATTATTTATTTGTTACATTATAAATTAATAACATCAGTATTAATTATATAATTATATGTTTTTATAAATATGAAACAGCCCATTTCACCTTATATCCATCCTACGGAAAATGAAATCACCGCTCGTGCGTACGTACGGAATACCGTCTCCACGCCGTGATGTAATCTGTTTTTCCACCACCACCTTACTAGGATGGGTATTATGGTGTTAAGAATAACTATATATGGATATTATAACATACTAATGATTATGAGATATTATATCATCCACTCCAATTCCATTAAAAAATTATGTGAATGATATCATCGCTCGTGCGTACGTACGGATTACCGTCTCCACGATGCGATGAGATTCAAATACATGTTAACCATTAAAGAATGATTATAAAGTATATATAATGAATAATAATGGTATATATAACATAATAATGCTACTAGATTTATTTATATTCTATTTACTTAATTCTATTCATGTCAATAAGGAAAGGAAAACAGTGTTCATGCATACGTATGGCCTACCGTCTCCATGGGCGGTACATTTCATTTCATTTATCTATCTAATATAAATATATATATGTAATGAACATATATGATATATAAATCATGATTTACATTCTACAAGTAATTAAATCATGATATAATTAATAATAATATCATGAACAACAAGTCCAAAAAAGTTCGATAAATAAAACGATTTTACCCAAAACGCTGCTTTAACATGAAATTTACAAAATAACGGGTAATATAAAGTCATAAGTTAACCATATATGATATAATAACAATGAATATTATTCTGTAATATGTCAATGAAATTATTTCAATCATTATACAAGAGTTTCAGATACATACGAAGCATATCGGACATAAGGTAAGGGATAATTTTTCCAATCTTGTTTTTATCTTAGATTGTTTATTAGTAAGTATTTATTGTGGTTATTGTTATCATCCAAGCCCATGATTTCTACAAATGTTTTTATATATGTTTAAAGTCTTTTTTTAACCATTATTAACTTTTAACACAATATGTGAAAGGAATATTTCTATTGTTTACCATACGAGGAATGTTTTGACTTTTTTGACAAAAGTATGAGAAGAATGTTATTTTTTACTTATTCAACATGAACATATTTTTACAGTTTCATAATGCCACATTTTCATGAATCTTACTCTACAATATTTGATGACTATTTTAAAAAAATAAATTTCTTTGGAAATTCCATGAAATTTTGTGAATAGAAAATGATTTTGAAGAAGAAAGGATATTTTCCTCAAGAATTCATTTCAAGTGTTTTATCATAACCATTTTCCATCTAAGATGACATTATTTCATATGTGTATGTTTCAATTATAATATCTCTATGATTTACATGGTTTCACTTTTCTTATGATGAAATATCCTTTTGTTTTATATGGATTATGTGATGATGGGATGATGTTTATAAAACCCATTTTATTCTTTGGGTTATGATGAATGTTTTAAGTTTATTTTGTGGGACAAGTAAGAATGATTTAATTATAATATGGGTGGGACTTATATCTCCCTCCAATAATTGGGTAAAGATTTATATCTCATGAGATAGACATGGCTAGAATGGTATGTTAATCTGGTTCAGAATTACAGGACTGGAACGAGGAGTGAACTCGATTCAGAAAGGGACTTTGTCCACTAAGATAGTCTTGGCAGCAATGCCTTGGATACTATGGAAATCATATCATGTTCTTAATGTTTTGACACAATTATATGTTTTCATCCCATGATATTTTATCATGATTGATGTTCCATTATTATATATGTCTAACGTACTTACAAGATTTATGTCTTTGCTCATGATTTTGATGTTTAGATTTTATGTTCAAGTTTTTGCATTCAAATGTTTATCGATTGTTTTATGTTCTCTATGTTTACCCTTACTGGGCATTTGAGCTCACCCTTTATATGTTTTCTTTTCCCCATGATATAAATAAAGGTTTTAGGTAAGAAAACAAAAGGGGAAGATCTTTTTGGGAGATGTTGAAAATATTTCACCATGATTAGAAGATTATGTTCCGAGTTTCCAAAGATACTAAACTATTACGGTCTTTTGGTGTCTATTTTTGTTATGTATTAAGTATTATTCAAAAGTAATGTAATGTCCATGTACGTCAAGCATTTAGTCTCTACAGTTGGTATTAGAGGCAAAGGAGGTAGGAATGAATCTGATCCTTGGGTACTCTCACTTGTGAGCATTGGACGAAGCATGGCTCTCCACCCAAGCGATTCATGAGGAAATGGTTGCCACTAGGGATGGTGGTGTGTCCAGCCTAGGGAGTTTAGCCACCCATGGTGTTCCCTGGTAATTATCAATTATAGTCTACTTGAAGTAATTCCAGACCGTTACATTGATACATGACCTCAAGTGCACCTCCCCATATACAAGAGGCAGCCAACTAGACGCAAGGATCTAATGTAACATTTGTGTAGACTATATCCACCTTACCATGGTAAATAAATAGTAGAAACAATAATAAGAATCCCCTAGTTAGAATAATAAATATCTGAGATTCAACTAATAAACTCCCAAGAACTGGGTAAGTAAAACCATTCAATACAATATGCATTTCATGTCATGATGGTATAAATAATCAATATGGAAACCAAATAATGACTCCAAACATAATCCACACCTGGGGTCACATTAATAGTTTTGGTTCCCTCATCCATACCCCATCCCCAAGAAACCATTTTTATAGGGCCCTTCCATTACGTGTTCCTACAAACAAGATGCCTACTCAAGAACAAATGGTGGACCGAGTAAGGTGTGATTAAAACTCAGTAGGCTTCCACCAGTGGTGTCTATAACAATTTAAAGTATAATACTTGTATATACAGAAGTAATTAAAATTAATAAAAAAGATAGTGAAAATAAATTTATTTTTAATTAAACAGTTATCAATTAACATCATGGGATCTGAGTACCAACTATGGTACCAGCACACCAAAACAGATTTACCCATATGAGAAATTTAAACCATCCACCAAAAGGGTTTAACACAATATATTACATGGGAATTCATTAATAAACATATTTAATTAAATGTACCTTAGATAATTATTCCAGGTATCCACACTATATCAACACTAGAGGTTCTTGGAGAATAATTACAACAACCAAAACATATAACACATCGGCGGTACCTAGATCATTATTGTGAACTAACCTAAAGATGAAGTGCCTCAATCTAACATCGCAATCATAAAATCAATCATGATTTACAAGGTTCATCATCCTAAAAGGTTTATCAAACAATAAGTACAAGTGTATGTTGTTTATTTTTCACAATTCCATACCTCTTTTCTTTCTATAAATTTAAAAACATTACATTGCTATCCCTATTTACCATTTATTCATATCCAAAACTATTAAATGTACATTCAACCATTTAACAGCTTAATATTACACCTTTATACATTTTTTACATTTTCCCTTAATCATCACATAATACAATTAACTTTCTGAGTCATTAAAAACATCCCCTTATACCAAGCTAAGTAGATAGACACCGTTATAATGGTATAATATCATAAAACCTTTAAATCCCCATTTAGAAACTCATTATATCATTATCAGGGGAGAGTTACATCCCATGGGTAACTATAGTCCCAGTCTTATGATAATCAATAGATCCAACAGATCCATGAATGGTCCAATGAGAATTTTAGACACTCTATTTATCTTTCCTTATAATGGACTCAATTTTACATAGGAATGACACAAATGAAAAAATTACATCCACATAAATAAACAACAAGACAATGGAAAATATCTTATAGAAATTTTTCCATAGGTTCATTGAGAACACTGACCCAACTATAGCCCCAAATATGAGATATAATGGATAAAATCACCAAGAGGAATTTGTTTTTGGAAATATGGTTCATAATCTTTATATGAAGAGGAAATATCCCAAAATTATTCTCCTAAAAATAGAATAGACTGGACTGAGAGACTAATTGGGGTCTTTGATTCACAATAAATAGAAATCCAATCCCTTAATAATTGATGAGTATTTACCCTTATAGATATTGGGGGGAAAATTCTCACACCATTGGATTATATTGAATAAATGAGGAAGAAACTATTTGAGAATATTATAATCGTTAGTAGGTAAAATTGGAATTTCTCAACTTGTTCAGAGGTGGATGGTTTTGATCCATGTTTGGACAAACTATGTGCCCACTGTGTGGTCCCATTTATCCAAGAGGATGGATAAGTAACATGTTTTTGGGTATCCCACATGGTTTTCCAAAATTTGTGAAGCTCATATCTCAGAATCATTGTGCTTGTTAACAATTAATACTAACTATGTGCCAAACATGTATGGTTCACTGGATAGCCATTTTACTACCTTTTTTAGTACAAAACAATAGAGAAACTCCCAATTCCATTCCCAATCATAGGAGGAATTACATTAATTATGTAAAATGGAGTTAAATCAAAATTAAATTGGGAAATCATATCTTCATGCACCAAGATATTTAATAATATTTGGTCTCCCTACCTTTCTTAAGAATGGTTGACTATTTAGACCAATCACAAGAGTTTTAGTTATGTCTCATTAAAGAAAATATTTAAATATCTATCAAAGGAGGTGGGCAGATCATGTATAATATTTTTAATTTCTATTTCCTCCGCCCCTATGAACAGGAAGATTTTTTCTGACATTCCTAGAATGTTGTTTCCATCCCATGTTGTGAAGGATTTTTTAGAGGAGTGTAATCTCATGTTACTCTTTACTTGTATGTAATTTGGAGTCTAGGAGGATGAGGCCAAGTTTCTTCTAGAAAATGTTTAGTTGAGTCCCTCTTTTATTAAGATGGTCCTATATGATAAATAACTTAATGGTGGGTTTCATGATTTTATGAATTATTTATATTGTGGGTATATCACATCTAAATGGATTGTATCTCCATAGGTAATCCTTTTCTTCATGAATATTTCTTTTTCATTCCATCACCTTTGATAATATATTTGATGGTGATTTTCATTATTTCTTATGGGATGATTTTCTAGACATAACTAATAGGTTTTATGATATACAAAATCATTTTCAATGGATTCATATGAAATGGCACATCATTGATCTTATATTCTATTATTGCACTTGTTTCCATGTTAAGAATTATAATCATAAGCCTTAGAGTTTTCCTTAACCGCTAAATGTGCTTAATTTCAAGTTAGATGGTATATTGATTTATTTTTTTGGAGGGTTTTCACATAATCCTTGGGTAAATAATGTGATTTGGGTGGTGATTGATCAATTGACCACTTCAAAAAACATTATTTTTATTTATGATACCACCAAAGATGAGTATTTTGAAAATTTATATGTTTAATATATTTTTAGTATAAGGCCTCAGCCTTAAACCTTACTTAATATTTAATTAAATGAATAATTCACATTGAGGATCTTTTCAGGTTTAGAGTTTTAGAGAATTAGGACATAACTATTACATCTCAAAAGATTACAAAGTAGAAACTTCTACTATGTTTCCATAAAATAAAAACTCTTAAAAAGAAACATGTCTAGTCCCATGTTTTAGATAGCATGTCTTTACCTTGATCCCATCCTCGACCCTATTCCACATTATGTCCTATGAAAAACATTTCAAAAAAACATAGGGTGAGCATAAAAATATCAGTAATGGATACACAATGAATGAAAACTGTTAGTTTTTCAAAACAACAAGTAAACCATGTATACTTTATCAAAGTAATACATTTCACCTTTATGAGGTAGTGGAAACTCTTCACTGAATAAAAGATCATTACTTAACCTTTTGTAACCAAACGATTACCATAAAACCCATATAAAAATCACATAACATATAAAGGTAACTTGGGACATAAAGATACATAAATGGAATAACCATACGTTCGACTTCCACACATATCACTTAATGGAATAGCCATACGACCGACTTCCATACCCAATGCATTGGAGGTTATAATGTAACCACCCATCCTGGTATTCACGACACCACTCATCATATGGTTTATCACGTAACCACCTGTCAAATGTCCAAGTACCATTATAAAATCATAAGACATAAAAAAATATAATGGAAAGATAACATTTCCACACTTTGATCACAATATATCACTTAAATATATTGAAATAACAAATCCATTATAAAAACCATTTTCAATACCAAAATACATAAAAGAGTATATGGTATTTATTTCATTTTAAAAACATTACGGCTTATTGAGGAAGTCAAAGAACAAATAATACGCGCGGCGGCAGAAAATGTTATTGTCACCGCGTACATTAAAAGAAACATTCCTTTTTTTGTTTAGTAAAACACTTCATAGAAAAAGTTTCCTTTTTTATAAAAGTTAATGTAAAAGGGGTTTATACACCGTATAAAATAATGTTGTGTATAAAATGAAATATGCCTCAATGAAAGGAGATTGAGACGAAGTCCCTTACCTCGGGTCCGACTTGACTCGATCATTCTTTAATGTCCTGAATAATAATCTTGAGTTAATTTCTACTTTATTAAGAAAATTTTTCAAGTTAATTATTCCTTTTATATCACTTATTACCATGTTAGGAACATTATTTAATCATTTAAGTTAATAACGGTCATTTTGTCGATATTTGGTACTTGAGTCAAAAGCGAACTTCTTATATTTACAAGTTGTTCACGTAGTCAAATATCAATTATATAAAGAATGATATTCATGATGTATATTCCATATATATCATATATATCCAGTATATATGTGCATTTATAATATTACATAATCATTTATAGGTAATAAATGAAATGCACTGTTCATGGAGACGGTAAGCCGTACGTACGCATGAACGCTACTTTCATTTCTATGTCATATTAATGGAACTAAAACTAAATGATAGATATGTATATTTTAATTCCAGAATTATATTCATAATTTATAGGTAACATACATCATATATATCCATTATATATATTTACTTATAATAGTACATTACATTTGAGGATAAGAAATGAAATGCACCGTTCATGGAGACGGTAAGTCGTACGTACACATGAACGCTACTTTCATTTCTATCTCACACTTTAATGGAATGAAATAGTAATTATATAATGGTATATTATAATTACAGTATAATATCATATATAATATCATTAAATATATCTTTTATACGTACCACATATGGAATTAACGAATGAAATCACTTTGAGGGGGCGGTAGTCCGCACTTCCAAGAATGAAGATATCACGTTTACCCATAATGGAAACCATAAAGGTATGACATAAATGAAAAATACAGAATATTATGTAAGATATAAAAATATTATATATCATATATAAATATAGTTACATCTTAATGTCCACCTTTGAAGGTGTTATATGAGTGTCGAACAATCATCGTTTTGTGAGGCAGAAATTCACCATCCACAGAAACAGTATGTTCTTTAACCAATAGATGTAGGTGTGTGTAAGTGTAGCTCGAATAATTCTTATAAAAACATCCTAGTATATTTATTATACTGTTTTTGTTACAAAATAAATGAAAAAAAAGAGTTTAGAGGGTTGGAGATGAAAAATAAAACAAAAGAACACAAGAGAAGCCACTACCTTTAAATCGGGTAAATCTTTTTGATTTGAGCTCAAAGGCTTCCTTAGAAAGACTTCTGCCCAAAGTGAGGCTTCTATGAGTAAGAAAGTGATATGGAGAGAAAAAATGAGAAGTTTTTGGCCGATCCAAAGGCTTTAGAGGTGTGGTTAAGGTGGTAGAGGTGGGGGCCTTTTGTAAGAGGAGAGGAGGGGAACTCTTGGAAAGTTATACAAGGTTACTTTATTATAAAATGGTTTTCGGATAAAAAAGGTCCCACAATAATAGATTTAAGGGAAAAGGTGATAAGGGTTAGAAATACACCCATCCTATAGGTTTTTGAAAAGTTTAGGTCTTAGATTTTACATTATTGTTTCATTTATTTAAATCGGTAAATAATCAGGTAATCGCTGCATCATCATGGTGCCATATATAATTTAATTTATTTAATGTCTAAAAATTATAAAAAATATTCATGATGTAGGAAATCTGTTTATCTTTCTAATGAATATTTATAGTCAAAATTATGACTTGTATAACCCCATTTAAAAGTATTTTTTGTAAAACATCTCATGTTTGTGACATTAATATTTTAACATTAAATAATATGTTATTAATGTCATTTTCCTACCACAGTGGCTCCATGGGGTCCCCATGTTGACCCATGGAGTGTCTTGGTCGGCCATTATACATCCAATAAAGGTAGGACATGTGTCTAGGTCATTTCATATTATTAAAACATTTTTTTACCTTAAACTACACTAATTACCTCTAATCTCGAATAATAAACTTAAAAGATACTATTCACCAAAAAATTATTTTAATCCCATTGAATGAAGTTTTACATCCTAATGACAACCATGTATGTCAGATTTTTAAAATTCAAAACACAAAGGTGGTAAAATTTCATTTAAATGAAAAAATAGTTTTTTAAGTACCACTTAGTGGTTTCACTATTCATCAAAAATTGAAGTTTTTTAGAAAAATACCAAAACATCACCCGAAGCTATATTTGATATTCTGAGTTCAAAAATGATTTCTATTTTGAAAAGTTCAAAACATATAAGTTACATTAATTAATTTAATAATTAATTCCCGTTGTCAGAACAAATAGCGAGTTTTTATGAAATAACATATATCAAAAGATTGACACTAGTTTAAGTCCAATTTCAAAGTGAAATTAATACCAAAAACCACTATTGGATTAAATGGTAAAAATATATTCTAATTTCACTTTAAAACAAATTAAAAAGATAATCTAATCATATAAATAAATTAGATTAAAAAGAGGTTTTGAATTAAAATACAACATTTGTCACTATTCATTAAAAAATGAACTTTATCAGAAAAATAACAAAAATTTACACAACGTAAATTTTGATGTCCCGATTCTAAAGAAGAGTTTTATTTTGGTCCAATAGAAATTATAAGAGTGACAAAAACTATATTTAAAGATGGTTCTCCATGAAAAGGTGATAAGTCGACCTTTGGTGAATATTATAGTATCTATGCCTAAAATTAAATTATTTTCTTATTTTAAGCCTTTATCTTTTATTGGAAAAATGTAAAACCATTTAACAAACATATATAATCATATTTTATTTGTTTCTATTCATTCCCACCAATACAATGGCTATGTGTTAACTACCATTTAAAATAATATCATTTTAATACTAGTGTGCAACGTAAGATTTCAAAGAAACTCTTTGTTGCGTATCAGGTACGCTATCGAACATAGCTACCACTTTAAAGAAAAATTAATATTCAATTTGTAAATATTAGTAAATATGAAAATGTTTTATTTTTTATTTACCTGGATGTTACATCGTTCCCCCTTTTGGGAATTAGGTCCTCGTAATTTTATTCACTTATCAAAATAGGTGGGGGTATTTATCCCTCATAGCATTTTCAGATTCCCTTGTTGCCTCTTCAACCATATGGTTTTTCCACAAAAAAATTACCTGGTGAATTACCTTATTTCACAAAACTTGCTCTCTTCAGTCAAGAATCTGGACTGGTTGTTCTTTATAAGAGAGAGTCTCTTCCAACTGAACTACCTCTGGGCTCAAAACATGAGATGGATCTGGAATATACTTTCTCAACATCGAAACATGAAAAACATTGTGTACGTTAGATAAACTCAGAGGTAATGCCACTCTGTATGAAACTGATCCGACTTTCTCTAGAATTTCATATGGTCTAATGAACCTTGGACTCATCTTTCCTTTCTTACCAAATTGAATCACACTTTTCCATAGTGAAACTTTGAGAAAAATCATGATCACCTACCTCGAAAGATAGATCCTTCCTCCGGTTATCCACATAACGTTTCTGTCTGCTCCGAGCTGTTCTCATGTGTTTCTGAATCAACTGAATCTTTTCTTCCATCTCTTCTACCAATTCTAGTCCCATCAGCTTCCTTTCACCTAATTCATCCCAAAAATCTATAGTTCGACACAGCTTCCCATATAATTCCTCAAACAGAGCCATCTGTATACTTAAAAGAAAACTGTTATTATATGAAAATTCAACCAAAGAAAGATGTTGGTCCCAACTTCCCTGATAATCCATCGAACAAGCACGTAGCATATCCTCCAATGTCTGAATTTTTTGTTCTGACTGCCCATCTGATTGTGGATGAAAAGTTGTACTAAAATTTAATTCAGTACCCAACAACTTCTGAAGGACTTTCCAAAAGTTAGAAGTAAACCTGGGATCACGATCAGATACAATGGAGAGGGGAAATCCATGCAACCTGACTATCTACTTAGGATACAATTGAGAAATTTGATCTAGAGATAAAGTATCTCGAATAGGAAGGAAATTAGCAGATTTAGTCAAGCGATCAACAATAACCCAGATTGCATTATTACCTCGACATGTCTTCGGTAATCCCACAACAAAGTCCATGGATACATTTTCCCATTTCCACTCTGGCACTGGTAATGGATGAAACATCCCTTTTAGTAACTTCCTCTCTGCTTTAACCTGCTGACAAGTCAAACACTTTACAGTAAAATCAGAAATATCTCTTTTCATTCCATCCCACTAGTAATACTCCCGCAGATCTCTGTACATCTTAGTACTTCCAGGATGAACTAAAAATGGGGAACTATGAGCCTCACATAACAACTCATTCTTCAAATGTGAATCACTAGGCACACATAATCTCTTCCCAAATCTCAAAACACAATCATTATCATTTTTTAATTCAGGAAACATAACCTTCTGAACTAACTCTACCTATTTCTGCAACTCGCTGTCTTGCTTCTATGCTTCCTTAATTCTGTCTGATAGATATGATCTCACTGATACCTGAAACCAAATAGAAGGAAATCCTGCACCAACAACTTCTATGGAAAAGTTCATCAAATCTCTAACCGAAGGATCACGTTCCAAACACAACATTGTTAATGAAGCATTACATTTTTGACTCAAATCATCAGCCATAATATTTGCTTTTCCCATATGGTAATGTACTGTACAATAATAATCCTTGATTAATTCTATCCATCTCCTCTATCTCATGTTCAATTCTTTCTGAGTGAATATATACTTTCAACTTTTGTGATCGGTATATATTCCACACTTTACTCCATACAAATGATGCCTCCAAATTTTTAAAGCAAAAAAAACAACAGCTACTTCCAAGTCATGTGTAGGGTTATTTACCTCATGAGTTTTCAATTGACGTGAAGCTTAAAAAATTATGTGATCATTTTGTATAAGGAAACAACCAATTCCATTCAATGAAGCATCATTGTAGATAACAAACTCACCATTCCTGGAATGAAGTGCCAAAACTGGATCATTCACCAATCTTCTTTTAATCTACTGAAAACAATCATCACATTCTTTTTTCCAGATAAACTTAACACCCTTCCAATTTAGCTTAGTCATTGGACTAGATAATCATGAAAAATTTTCAGCAAACCTTCTGTAGTAACCTGGAAAACCAAGGAAACTACGGATCTCAGTCACATTTGTGGGTCTTGGCCATTCTTCAATAACTTTTGTTTTAGGAGGATCAAAAGTTATTCCATTTTTTGGAATAATGTGACCAAGGAATGAATTTTTTTTAACCAAAACTCACACTTTATGAATTTTCTATACAGTTTCTTTTTTTTAAGGTTTGTAAGATAACCCTTAAATGACTTTCATGCTCCTCTTTACTTTTAGAAAAAAACAAAATATCATCAATGAAAAAAACCAACATTTTTCACCTGAGTCAACAGAGCCATCACTGCAACAAACTGTTTAGTTCTGATTCCAACCATCTCAGGATACTGATTTGAAAGGACATTTCCCTTGGTATGCCTTCCCAGAAAAGTTGTTCTATTACTTCAATTAAAAAACATTCTTAACATAGAAAAATCTTAGGCCAAGAAACATGGTAATCATTAAATTCTATATCATTTCAATCATACTATAAATTAATTTATTATTTAAAAATTTTCTAACTCCTAAAGTTTTCTAAACTGACCTCTGATACCAACTATAAGGCCCCAGACATAAACCTTACTTAACATTGAATTAAATGAATAATTAACATTTATGATCTTTTCAAGTTTAGAGTTTTAGAGAATTAGGACATAAATATTACATCTCAAAAGATTACAAAGTAGAAACTTCTACTAAGTTTCCATAAAATAAAAACTCTTAAAAAGAAACATGTATAGTCCCATGTTTTAGATAGCATGAGTTTCCCTTGATCTCATCATTGACCCTATTCCACATTATGTCTTGTGAAAAACATTTCAAAAAAAACTTGGGGTGAGCATAAAAATCTCAGTAAGGGATACACAATGAATGAAAACTCTTAGTTTTTCAAAACAACAAGTAAACCATGTATACTTTATCAAAGTAATGCTTTTCACCTTAATGAAGTAGTGGAAACTCTTCACTGAATAAAAGATCATTACATACCCTTTTGTAACCAAAATATTACCATAAAACCCATATAAAGATCACATAACATATAAAGGAAACTTGGGACATAAACATACTTAAATGGAATAACCATACGGTCGACTTACACACATATCACTTAATGGAATATTCGTACCGCCGACTTCCATACCCAATGAATTGGTGGTTATAATGTAACCATCCATCCTAGTATTCACGGCACCACCTTTCATATGGTTTATCATGTAACCACCCGTCAAATGTCCATGTACCATTATAAAATCATAAGACATAAACAAATATAATGGAAAGATAACATTTCGACACTTTGATCACAATATATCACATAAATATATTGAAATAAAAAATTCATTATAAAAACAATTTTCAATACCAAAATACATAAAACATTATATGGTATATATTTCATTTTAAAAACATTGCGGCTTTTTTAGAAGCTAAATATCAAATAATACTCGCGGCAGCGGAAAAGGTCGTTGTCACCACGTATGTTAAAAGAATCATTCCTTTTGTTCTTTTAGTAAAACACTTTGTAGAAAAAGATTCCTTTTGTATAAAATAAAAATTCAAAGGGGTATATACACCGTATAAAAGAAAGTTGTGTATAAAACGAAATATGCCTCAACGAAAAGAGATTGAGACGAAGTCCCTTACCTCGGGTCCGACTTGACTCGATCGGTCTTTAATGTCCTGAATAATAATCTTGAGTTAATTTCTACTTTCTTAAGAAAATTTTTCAAGTTTATTATTCCTTTTATATCACTTATTACCATGTTATGAAAATTATTTATTCATTTAAGTTAATAACGGTCATTTTGTCGATATTTGGTACTTGAGTCAAAACTGAACTTCTAATATTTACAAGTTGTTCAGGTAGTCAAATATCCATTATCTAAAGAATGATATTCATGATGTAGATGCCATATATATCATATATATTCAGTATATACATGCATTTATAATATTACATGATCATTTAGAGGTAAGAAATTAAATTCACCGTTCATGGAGATGGTAGGCCGTACGTACGCATGAACGCTACATTCATTTCTATGTCATATTAATGGAATTAAAACTAAATGGGAGATATGTATATTTTAATTCCAGAATTATATTAATCATTTATATGTAAAATATATCATATATATCCATTATATATATGTACTTATAATAGTACATTATATTTGGGGATAAGAAATGAAATGCACCGTTCATGGAGACAGTAAGCCGTACTTACGCATGAGCACTAGTTTCATTTATATATCATACTTTAATGGAAAGAAATAATAATTATATAAAGGTATATTATAATTCCAGTATAATATAATATATAATATCATTAAATATATCCTCTATACGTACCACATATGGTATTAACGAATCAAATCACTTTGAGGGGGCGGTAGTCCGCACTTCCTAAAATGAAGATATCGCGTTTACCCATAATGGAAACCATAAAGGTATGCCATAAATGAAAAATATATAAGATTTTGTAAAACATAAACATATTATATATCATATATAAATATAGTTTCATCTTAATGGACACATTTGAAGGTGTTATATGAGTGTTGAACAATCATCGTTTCGTGAGGCAGAAATTCGCCATCCACAGAAACAGTATGTTCTTTAACCATTAGATGTAGGTCTGTGTAAGTGTAGCTCGAATAATTCTTATAAAAACATCCTAGTATATTGATGATACTAGTTTTGTTACAAAAGGAATGAAAAAAAAGAGTTCAGAGTGTTGAAGAAGAAACATAAAACAAAAGAACACAAGAGAAGACACTACCTTTAAATCAGGTTACTCTTTTTGATTTGAGCTCAAAGGCTTCCTTGGGAAGACTTCTGCCCAAAGTGATGATTCTAGAAGTAAGAGAGGGTTGTGGAGAGACAAGATGAGCAGGGGTTGGCCGAGCCAAAGGATTGAGAGGTGTGGGTAAGGTGGTAGAGGTGGGGGCGTTTTATAAGAGGAGAGGAGGGGAACTCATGGAAAGTTATAAATGGTTACTTTATTATAACATGATTTTCGGATAAAAAAGGCCCCACAATTATATCTTTAGAGTATAAGGTGATACGGGTTCTAAATCCACCGATCCAATAGGTTTTTGACAGGTGTAGGTCTTATATTTTACATTATTGTTTCATTTATTTAAATCGTTAAATAATGAGGTAATCACTACATCATCATGGTTCCATATATATTTTAAATTATATAATTTCTATAAATTATAAACAAATATCATTATTTAGTAAATATTTTTGGATTTCTAATGAATATTTATAGTCAAAATTATGACTTGTATAATCCCATTTAATTTTTTTTAGTAAAACATCTCATGTATGTGACATTTCTATTTTAACAGTAAACAAAAAGTTAATAATGTAATATTCCTACCAAAGTGGATCCATGGGGTCCCCATGTTGACCCATGGATTGTCTTGGTCATCCATGACACATCCAATAATGGTATGACATGTGTCTAGGTCATTTCATATTATTAAAACATTATTTTTACCTTAAACTACACTAAGTACCTATAATTGCGATTAATATACTTAAAAGTTACTTTTCAAAAAAAAATTATTTTAATCCCATTGAACCAAATTTTACATCCTAATGAAAACCATGTATGTCAGCTTTTTGAAATTCAAAACACAAAGGTGGTAAAATTTCATTTAAAAGAAAAATCAGTTTTTTAAGTACCACTTAGTGGTTTCACTATTAATCAAAAATTGATGTTTTTTAGAAAAATACCAAAACTTCACCCTAAGCTATATTTTATATTCCGAATTCAAAAATTATTTCTATTTTAAAAAAATCAAAACATATAAGTTACATTAATTAATTTAATATTTAATTCCCGCTGTCAGAACAAATAGCGAGTTTATATGAAATAATATATATCAAAAGATTGACACTAGTTTAAGTCCAATTTCAAAGTGAAATTAATTACAACAACCACTATTAGATTAAATGGTAAAAATATATTCTAATTTCACTTTAAAACCAATTCAAAATATAATATAATCATATAAATAAATTATATTAAAAAGTGGTTTTGAATTAAAATACAACATTTTTCGCTATTCATTAAAAAAATGAACTTTATCGAAAAAATATCAAAAATTTACACAAACTAAATTTTGATGTCCCAATTATAAAGAAGAGTTTTATTTGTTCCAATAGAAAGTATATGATTGACCAAAACTATATTTAAAGAAGGTTTGACATGAAAAGGCGATAAGTCGACCTTTAGTGAATATTAGATTATATATGCCTAAAATTGAATTATTTTCTTATTTGAAGCCTTTATCTTTTATTGGAAAAAGTTAAAACCTTTTAAAAAACATATATAATCATATTTTAGTTGTTTCTATTCATTCCTACCAATACAACGACTACGTGTTAACTACCATTTAAAATAATATTATTTTATTACTAGTGTGCAACGTATGATTTCAAAGAAACTATTTGTAGCGTATCAGGTACGCTATTGAACATAGAAACCCCTTTAAATAAAAATGAATGTTTAATTATTAAATATTAATAAATATGAAATTTTTTATTCTTTATTTACCTGGGATGTTACATTCAGGTTACAAGAAGTTCTATATACCTTTGTTTCTAATAGGGATCCCTAGTTCACATCTCAGTTCTAAGAGGCCTCCAAGATGTGATGGGATTCAAGATCAAGATAATCACATCATATGATCCATAGATAGATTATCAGATAGAATGGGAAATGCATATTATTGAAGACATGTTTTATTCTTGTGTCCTTAACTATAGATGACGGTGAGATTTCAATCTTGTTCTGGTTGATTTTTCCTCGAATAGTATATATTAATCATACATAAGAATGCACAATTTATAGCCTTGAATGATTGAGCATTTAAATCTCTCCAATATTGGTTAGTGATTACTGAACTTCCCCAGTGGGACCAATCATTGTCTAGGATATGAGGTAAAAGATCCAAATAATTTTTCAGAATTTCTTAACAGATCAAATCCATTATTAAAATTACATAGATCATCAATGATATCCTTTTGTGTTCATAGTTTGTGACCTAGTTATGGATAACCTCACCTCGGATGGTTAATTGATGACATAGGAAATAAGAAAAGTTGGCAGTGAGGTATGTGGGACCTTTTAAGGTCATTGAGCAGATTGGTAAGGTAACATACCATTTGGAATTTCTACCAAAAATTACATTTATCCATAACAAGTTTCACTTATAATATACTAAGAAATATCATTTTAACACATCCTATGTTTTAAAATAGTTGGACCTTGATAAACAACATGATATGACTTTGATTAAATAGATAATTCAGATTATTTATTTTCCGGTGAACGTGTTGAATAATAATTCTATCCATTTTGACCATGTTCTGTGGAAGCATGGGTTGGATTCTCATGATACCTGGGAGCATGAGGTATTAATTATATAGCAGTTCCCTCATCTCTCATTGGACCAATATTCTTGAATAGTCTTTCTTGTGGGAAAAAACATTTTGTTGTGGATAATCGTAACATCCCAACTCCTTCTTTTTGGTATAATCTGTGGTTTCTTTTTATTTCCACGGATCCTTAATTTTTATTTTTTTTTGTTTCAATGTTTTTGGTGGTTCAAGGTTGATTAAAACTAGGTAGTTTAATTTTTTCTGAAAAATAGTCAGGACAATAGTCATAGTGGAGGCCATGGTATCCCTTAGTGCCTCCAATGTAAAACAACTAGATCCACTAAACATACTGTTTGGAATGGTCTTAAGCATGGTGTGCAGGGAGTCCCGCTATGAACATTAACATATTTGAAGAAGAAAAAACATTCCATTTATAAGAGTGTATTTGACCAAAACATCATGGTTTTCCACCCCAGGGTGTGGTAATTCCCTTTGGTTAGTCTCCTAAGAGAAGCCACCACACATTGGTGAGAAACACAAAGGTATGAGGACAACAGTGTTAGAATATGAGACACTAGAATGGTGAGTAATAATCTTGGTGACATTACTCCAACTATGTGAAATATTTTTGATGGGTCTTGAATGATCACATGATTTATTTTACCTCAATTAAATTTATATCCCTTCTACAGATTGCTGAGATTTTATATTGATGGTGTTATAAGATGTATTTTGGGATTCATTCATCTAAAAGAATTATAGGGTGACTCCCTTTCATCATTATATATCTCTTTATAGAGATACTCTTGTAATGGATGTATCTTTTCTGATACCATCACTGGTCTTGACAGCGTCATGTTTTTCTTTATTCATGAGGTATTTGGTTTCACAATCTTAACCATTAAAATTGTAACTAATGTTTCTTGTTTTATTTGATATAGATCTATATTGAGTTAAAAATCATTACTTAAGGATCTTGATAAGTGTTGTGAAATATCATGGTGTGCGTGATGAAACCTCTTTAGCAATTGATTTTTAAAAAATGCTTTTTATTTTTGAAAAATCATTTTCAATTGAAAAAATTATTTTAAATATGACTTCGTTGATGATTCATGAGAAAATAATTCATAAAAAGTTTTATGGATTTGAAATGAAATAACTTTTTTTAAAAGTGTGAGTTTTGAGGGAAACCATTAATGTTGGTTTTGAAATGAAATGGCACTCTTAAAAAATTATTTAGTGGTACTTGAATGATGATTGATAATATTTATTTGAGATGATTGATTTCCCCCTTGGTGGATTTCATTGAATCATATAAGATCCTAGGTAGTTTGGTGGATATTCTAAAAAGTACTCTAGGAATGTATTAAGTATCCTAACCATGTATTGATTATGAAAAAATTAATAAATATTAATGGGGGAAGGGAGTTACTCTTTTCGTGTTTACTCAAATTCCTTATAGGATGAAGACCTAGGTATGTGTGGACACCTGTAGACATATTTCATAGAGAAGTGTGAGGATCCTAATCTTTCAGATAACTAGTCCAAGGTCTTATAACCATTATTCTATGATTAAGAATTATATATTACATCCTAGTGTTTATGAGAGGATTTATCTTGCATATTTTTATTGAGATGATTATTCAATCATGTTTTGATAGATATTTTTGTTTTTAGATACATTATAATTGTCATTGAATTGATTTTAAAATCATGATTTATTATGAAATTTGAAATGTTTATCTTGCCATGTTTTTTAAATTAAGAATATTTGGGTTATTTAAAATAGACTAATTATGAAATTTTTTGGTAGGATCCTAATGGGATAGTATTAGTCACATCTTAAATATTTTTTAGGCATATGTAGACTTTGTTATTCTAGTTATGGGAAAATAGAAATCACTTCTTTGAGATTGTGGGTGTTTACGATTTTTGGGACCTTTGAAGATGGTGGTAGAAGGAAATTTGTGGGATCCACTTATTATAAGGAGATAATGTGATGATGTCTTTGTAGGTCATGTGATGTATAATATTGATTTGATGTTCCAATTTTTATATTTTTCTACCATTTGGTAATTTTATGTTGTTGGACGATTTGGAATACTAACAGTTTGTCAATTCTTATAAGCTTATATACTTTTTTAAAGAAGTTTCTTGTGAAAAATCATTCCCCTTGTTTTTTTTCGGAGGTCTAGATTATAGTAGTTATCCCATCGGGATTGGGTACACCCTTCAGGCCATGTAAGGATCAATTCAGGTAAAAGATTGGCTCGTTATCGAGGTTGGATCAGGAAATATGGATAGAGACCCACCATTTG
The DNA here is from genome assembly GCA_963277665.1 of Viscum album. Lineage (NCBI taxonomy): Eukaryota > Viridiplantae > Streptophyta > Magnoliopsida > Santalales > Viscaceae > Viscum > Viscum album. The sequence continues at coordinate 1,333,894,224 of OY728138.1, forward strand.
TTTTTGTTTGTTTATAGTATGTTTTCAATTTAAAAATGAAAAAATTATTCACATTTAAAAATTGTTTTCAATGATTTTTCAGAATTTTTTGTTATTTTTTTAATCTTTTTTGAGCCAAAGTAAATATAAAATTATATTTCTGAATCCTGATCCATTAGTGAAGAGTTTTATCATGTTATTAAACCACAAGAACTCAAATAAAGACTAAAATGTATTTTTTTCTTTGGATTTAATTTTCTAGAATGTGCTTGATTTTTAACTAGAAATTGAAATTCAAATCCACTAGTGACTATCCCATATTTGTATTCTCATTAAAAGTATAATTCTAAGACATTTTGAAATATTATTTATAATTCCTTCACTTTAACAATAGTAATATAAAATTTGTATGAGAATTCAAACCTAGGATTATTCAATTTCAAATGTTTTAAATCCATGATAGTTTTTAAAAATGATTGAGGAATTCATTTGGATATTACTCATTATCCTTGATAATCAATTATTAATTGAACTTTTTTAAAACCTTATAATTCCATAAATTACCTTATAGGTTTAAGCCTTTTTCATGAAATTCATCTCATTACCACGTTAGCTACAAATATATTTGTGTTAATTAATTCCTGAATTTGTCTGTAGTAAGGATTTTATGTGTATATTTGGGAGGTGTTCTAGAATTTTGGAATATATGGTGAGGTAATAACTTGGTTGAATTAAATAGTTAAAATGTTTAATAACTAAAAAAATCATTGTATTTAATCCTATTATCATAAAATAAAGAATATATTTTTTAAAAATATTTCTCATAAAAAATGTAAAAAAACGGGCAATTGGATAACACTTTTAATTAGGATTATTTGTATAACTCGTCATGTTAACAAAATGTGTTAGGCATGATTTTTCATTTAGCTGTTATTTTCATGTGTCATCCTCTTATCATAGAATTTATATGTGTGAAAAAATTAAGGGATATAAATATATATAAATATATATATATATATATAAAGAAATTGGAGAATATAGATGAGATCATTCATTATCATAAATATTCTGACTCATGGTACAATAACAAAAAAAATATTATATTTCATGGGTTGGTATTTTATGGGATTTTGAGGGAGGCGGTATGTAATTATATAATTTGATTTATAATGTATTGTATTTGAAATTAAAACATCACATTTCATCCTTTTTAAAAAAAAGACTACTCGTAAACCATAAATCACCAAAAATCTAATTTAAAGACCTCATGATTGATAATATAATAAATTTCTCATTAATTGGAATGTGATGGATATATTAATGTAGATTTATCTCATAGGGTTCAAATTGGATATTTAAATTTTATAGTCTAATTATGTTCTCTTTAATCATAAAATTCCTTTGCAATTAAATTTCAAAATTTATAAGAATTTTTTTAGGCCTATTATTCTATATGTTAGTGAGTTTTGGTTTTTTTAGTGAATATTGAATAGAAAATAAGTGTAGTATGAAGGAAAATTATAAGATGGACATGTGGACATAGTAATATGGATAAGATTTTAGAAAAATGTATTCGATAGAAAATTATACTTTATTTGATTGATAAAATGATGAGTGAAACGTGATTAAGATAGTTTGTACGTGATCGAATAAAATATATATATGCAACAATTAATAGGGTATACATAATGACAACATAGATTAATAAACGATGTGGAAGTGGTCCTTAATGGACCCTTAAACAAATAATTCAAGATAATTCTTACTCTAAATGGTTTCAATGAAATTATAGTCTTAAATAAATATAATTGGTAATGCTTAACCCTTGTAGCTTCCCTAATTTAATTAGGTTTGGTTATTTTTTGTTGTATTTTTGTATGGTGGAAAACAAATCTTTATATATTACCATAACCCCATCAATACATTTTCTATAGAGTTTAGATTTACATGACTTTTATGTGATTTAGGCCATGAAATTTATTTATATGGATTTTTAAAGTTTAATTCCATGTTTAAAAGAGATATCAAAATGTTTTGAAGGAAATTCATATAAGAATAATAATGAAAATTTACTGAAAGGAACCAAATAAAAAAATTTCACCGACAACATTGTTGTGTAAAATTGTCTTAGGAATATCAATTAATTTCATTGAATGATTTTCTTGAGTGGAGTTTTTTAAATTTAAAATGATAAATCTATTTTATATTCCACTATAATATTTAAAAATGAATAATAAAACTGATTGGTTTTTAGAATTTTATAAGGACATTATTGTTCAATTTAATAATAAACATAATTTTTCTATCTTCTCTTTAAAAAATTTGTATTTCATTGAAATTATAATGTTTTGATATGGTATATTCTGAAGATTTTCACAACAAATATAATAGTTTTAAATATATTTTTAATGGTGGTTGGATTTTACACACATTTTTTTGAAATGTGTTAATGTAATTCCAATAGATACCTCTTAATTTGAGATTTTGAGAATTTTTTAAAACTATTATCATTTCTAAGAAGCATCATATTGTTAATATGTACAATAAAAACATATTTTGGCTATATTGAAATACAAATGTCATTATGAATTTTATTATGTTCATATTATGTGATTCCCTTCAATATATTTTTTCCATGTCAATTAAGACTATATTGATTCTTCTTGTTGTGCACTCCATAATTTGAAATGTTTGACTCTGGATCTTGATTATAGTTTTTTATCATTTATTTTTTAATCATTCCATGAATTTAGGTCATGAAAAGGGTAAACTAGTATCCCATTTTGAATTTTTAAGGTCTATTTTTCATGTTTCTTGTATAATACTAAAAAAATTAACTTAATTATTCATCTATTTCAATATTTTAATATTCATACGTAGTGGACAATATGAGAGTATTGTTAAGGAATTTTCAATATAGAAATATATTGAAATGGGATGTGAGGAATTAGTTAATGTTTATTGAATTCATTTGAAAGATATTTTCATAGTGATAAAATCATAATTATGGGTAAGTGATAAATGGGATTTAAATTTTTTTTTAAATTGTCATTGTATTTTTAAATTTTTCATTCTTGTGTTTAAATCCTATTAATATCACATTTTCATGTTGTACGGGATTTATGTTGAATAAATTGAATTTGGTTTTAAATTTTTTTAATGATAAAATTTTAGTTTGGAAATTTAATGTAATTTGGGATATTGAATAATGAATTACATGTGTTGTTCATATTCAGAATTATAGTTTTTTAATTTTTCTAAAAATTTACTTTTTACTATTACAAGCCCAACACCAATTTATCCTATCATTTTGGTTCACTTCAACAGGTTGTATTCAACCATGGGATTCCAACACTCGAAATACATTTCTAGCCTTCTATGATTGGTTCACAAATCCAACATTAAACTTAACTATCCTTGTGAAAACACCAGAGAAAATCTATTGGGAAATGATGTTGGAGGACAAAATTATTCCCTCAATCCTAGTTAAGGGACATCATCTACAAAAGTCCAACCAGGTACCTCATTTCATTTTTTAATTTTAAATATAATTGGTCCTTTTAAATTTAACCATTTTTTGGTCATTAATTTGGATTAGTTTTTTTATTTGGTACTAGATCGTCATTTTCTGAAAATCTAGATGTGCACACTATCGTTCTCTCATAGAACCTAATCATAGCCCCACACCATGAGTTTTCCCAATTATATCCTTTCCCAATCCTTGGATATACACACCCAATAACCCTTATTCAATTCTATATTATTCTATTATACCATGCATTCAAGACCCATCAACATATTCATCAAAAAAATCCATTAATATTAGTTTTTTATACTATATTCATTTTAGAATTGTCTCCACATTCCATCCTCTCCATAGACATGAATCACAATCTAGACCTATAATCTCATTTGCGTGCAATATCTACAACAAAACATCCCAAAATGATCTTTCTATCCTTCCTCTCCATGTATCACCCAGTATTACAATAGAACCATCCAATTTTATTTCTCTACCAAATGCCTCCAAATTGAGTGTGTAATAATCAAGATACCTTATTTTTCATCCACTACAGGAAACCTTATGCTTTATATTAATCCTTTATTGATCACATCCCCTTCACAAAACCAATTCAACTCATACCACTACACCTAATCCATAATAATCTTCTAGTATATTCCAAATTATTTTCAGATTCCAATGAAAGATTCATCTATAATCCATTATAGATTTATTTCAGAATAAATCATTCAAGGAAAGGTCTAGTATTATATATTTTCTAGTCTCCCAATATCAAGAATCTATTGTAATAAAATTATTGTGATCCAACATCAATTTCACCACTAGAAACCAATCCATTTGCACACTGTTGGGAAATATTAAATGAAAAAATGAACAAGTTATTAAAAAAATGAATGTGTAGTTGAAATATTTATTCATTCCCTTCTTACTAGCCTAAAAAAATGTGGTTGCACAGCGGCCAAATAATATATATTGATAAATAAATGATCGAACCGTAAATTTGTTTCCAGAATGACCAAAATGGAATTGATGTGATACATAGTTGAGAAATTATAATCCACAAATAATCAAGAGAACATATAATTGACTCGAAAATATGAGTTATATATCAAAACCAACACTCTAATGAAATAGAGGATCAAAGGTAGACATCATATGTTATCTAAATAAATCCAAAAATGAACAATGCATCCTGATAATAAAAACCCCAAATACGTCTGATCACATGTAGAATATTCTTATTTTTCCCTATTAAAAGGTGAATATAATATAAAATACCACCATAAATTTAACAAAATTAGACCAAAAAAATTTCATTAGTTCTAAATCTGAAAAATGTTGTGTCAAACCCTAACGACATAACACCAAGGATAAAAAGAGAGATACTTGAAACTAAAAATAATAATCTTCCTAAAAAGATACATAACTATCAAATATAATATGTATTTTTCCTTCTTATTTTTAAAGAATGTGCATTCCCTAGGAGAGTTGAAATTCCAAAAAATCTCCCAATGACTCGTGCAAGGATCACTACCAACCCAAAAATTTATCAAAAAGTCTCAAATTTACTTATAAGTAATTTTTTTTTCAAAATATCTTACCCAATTAAATAACTATGGACCTTATAAAGATCTAAATAAATTGAATCATGTATATAGAATATCTAATGATATCAAACCTTGAAATTTTTTTACATACCATAAAATGGTATTTATTCCAAAAAAATGTAACCATGGCTATTGCAAAATTAAGTATAATTTTCCTCAAAAAATTAATATCTAAAATAATGTTTTTCATCAAAAATTATTATTTGCATCAATATTTACCTACAACTAACTTTGACGTAGTAGTATATAAAGAAACACATCTATACAATCCAGACATCCATAATATTTCTCACCTACAAAAGTTATCAAATAGTCCAAAGTAGAATTTTTGATATCTATATCTCCTAATGTATTTGAGTATATAATTAAATAAAGAAAATTTTCCCCACTACCATAACACACACTCATATCACAATTACTATGGAGATAATTTAATATACACTTCAATACTCTCCCATGGACTCTACCAGGAAAACATAGATATTTTATAATTTCAAAAACTACCCAAAAAATAGAATGTCTAGTACACTCAATAACATAAATCATAAAAAAAAAGAATTTGAATAATTTATGTTCTATATCTATTCTCTATATAAGGTGATTTTAGAGAAAGGATGTTAAAATTTAATGTAAAAGGATTAAAAACTAATTTCACTCTCTCCGTTGAAAATCTCCGAAAATTACCTCATTATACATCTCCTAAGATAACCATAATTTTTTGGTGTTTATTTCATGGGAAATAGAAATGAAGAGAATCTATCATGTTGGACCCAAGTCATTCATCATATAATATTAGAAAAACTCATTCTTTAATTTTTCATTTTTAAAATAATTTTGGCCAATAGTGTGCATATAATAAAAATAATATAGTCATATAATAAAATCATCCTCAGTAAATATATGGAAAAACTCAATGATTAGAATATTTATTCCAAAATCCATAACAAAAACTAAGAAATTAAAACTTCATATAATACTACCTTGTATCTTAATTCAGACCATAGAAACCCTTATTTAAACTATATATATAATTATCTTCACCAGTTTTAGCAAGAACCTATGGTTGATCCATATGAATTTCATCCACTATATATCCATGGAAAAAAGCTACATTCACATCCATATACTAAATATATGGATCTAAACTAGTATCGAAACTAAGAACAACCTTAATGGATTAAATTTGGATTTTTTTTTGAAAAAATGTCATCAAAATCTACACCTTTCTTATTATAGAAAAATTTAACAACTAACCATTCCTTATAACATTAAATAGAGAAATATTCTTCATTATTGATCTTACAAATACATTGATGTTTAAAATCAATCTTACCTATAGGTAACATCAATAGATCAAAACTATGGTTTCCATGAAATGATCTCATCTTATCATTCATCTCCTCAACCCATTTATCCTTAAAATAACATTACATCACCTCATCAAAAGTTCCCCCCCCCCCATTATATACAAAGAACGTATTCATCCATTGAATATAGAGTTGAAATGGTACAATTTAGAGAGGATCTAAATATTGGAATAGTGGGTACATTAAGAATACCATAACCAGATCATTTGATAGAATGTGCATTAGAAGAATAAACTCTAAATTATTCTCCCATAACATCATTATTCACATCATCATGATTATCATTACAAAAAATATGAGGAAAATATGAATTATAAATTGACACAAGACTGAAGAATCCATTATATGTTATAGAAATTGATTTTCCCCACTCATCTATATCGGAAATATTTTTACCATCCATCAATATTTCATCATGAATGATGATATGTTTCTTAAAATAATGATCGTAGAACCTATATCTAAAATCATAATAGTTATAGTTAATAAAAATAAATTTTAATGAATAACCACCAATATTAGATCTATCATCTCTAGGAACATGAAAAATACCTTTAAACCAAAAAACAGTCAAGTGATCATATGTGATAACTTCTATATAGTAGAAGCACTCAATAGTGTTTGTATCTAGAGAAATACTCAGTGGTAATTCGATAATATACATAGAAGTAAATAACTCCTCACCCCAAAAATATCGAGGAAACATTTATACCAAAAGTAGACATCGATATATTTACAACGAACTATTATTCATCCACACAGCTACACCATTATGATGAGGTGTCTAAAGATACATAATTTTATGCCCAATACCATTTTCCAGGTAATACTGATAAAAAAGAATACAAAACTCACCCTAATTGTCAGTTAGAATGAATTTCAACATCTTACTAGACTCCCTCCAAAATGAAACCTTATTTTTTTTAAAAATGTGTACCTAACTTTTTTAATTCAAAACATAAAGCTAATGATTATTGGATAAGTCGTCAATAAATGTCATAAAAATAAATATCGCCAAAAAACCATTAGTCAAAAAAGTACCAAATAACATAAAAATCTTAATATTAAAGTACTTGAGACTCTCTATACAAGGTATTACTACTAAAACTCACTCTACTCAATTTTTATCCTATACAGAGACTGCAAATGTCTAATTTGACACCCTTAAAACATAGAATTATGTTTATATTGGAAAAAACCAATCCCCTTATCACTAATGTTGTTAATATGATTATTCCTTAACATGGAAGAAACACTACACTCAACAATACAAGTAGTACCAAAATAAATAAAATTTATAGTCTAGTTAAAAACTAATTTCTTCTTACCTGGAGCGTGTATCAGGGAACAGTTGGGAAGATTCCATTGGTCATCACTGAAAGAACTGATAAACCCATCATAATCACAAAATCTTATAAAAATATGTTTCAACTATACCTTAGTAGAATGTATATTTTTAAAAAAAAATTAGATTATTTTTTATGATGTTCTAAAAAAATTAGTACCAATACCAATTACATCAACATGACTATCATTACCCATATTCAAAATCCCCAAGTTACATGGGTAATGAGACTTAACAAAGTCCTTCCTCTATGCCACATTAAATGAGGCACCACTATCACCAACACAACATGAATCGTAAGAAGAAATATTAAGAGAGTCATAAACCATAAAAACATCCACCCTATAGTGGGGGTGACCCAATCATATATATCAAAATTTTCATTATATTGATTTTACTACATTATTTTTATCCATTTTCAACTGATATAAGAACATCATAACATGTCATTTCTTACCAAAATGATGAAATTCACACTCCCTCAATGTTTACCTTTAATTTATTGTTCCTTATCTTTTACCTTTATTAAACTATACATGATTATTTTCTGGAATTTTTTCCTTATTCTTTGTGGCCAAATGTTTTGGAGAAGATCTCACCTAAGTATGACTCTTAGCCATTTTATTCAAAATAGCTGACTAAACAAAATTGAATGTCACAAAAATTTTTTCGCTGATCTAATTAGAGTAACACATAAATTCTACTATAAATTAAGTAAATTATTATGCAACCAATGTGATAAAATTTCACCTTCAAAATTAATATCCATACCATAAAACAAATCAAAATAGGCCAGAAATTCACTCAAATAGTTAAAAATAGACATACATTATTTATACCACAAATTCATCACGTTTTTGATGAGGTATAATTTATTGTGTCCATTCATGGAGGAATTGGTGGTCTCAAGATTCTCCCAGAATGCTCTGGCAAGAGACATGTTCATATGTGGTTTTTCATCTTGTCCTGGAAAACTGATAAATAAAACCAAAAAAATTATCATTCTAAATCTTCTATTCTTTATTGGAATTTTTTACTGGATTCTAGGTACTAATTACTGGTAGGAAAAAATCCCCGGATCTTAATATGATCCATAATTTTTAATTAACACATATTATAGTTGGTATCATTCAAAAATCTATCAAATTATTGATTTCTTCCATAATATGTCATATCAAACCCACTCCTTTAATATCCATTGTTGGGAAATACAAAAAGAAACAACCATGAACATGTTAAAAAATGAATTTATAGTGGGAATAAATTTTATTTCCCTTTATACTTGATTGAAAAAGAATGTTGATGCACTGTTACCAAATAATATATATAGAAAAATAAATGATAACAATAGAAATTTTTAACCTGGGAAACCCAAAATGGAAAAACTAAAATACCTAGAACAAAAATCACAATAAAAAAATAATCAATAGTATATAGTAGATACTTCAAAATTTCAGTGGGATCACAAAAATAATACTGTGATAAAATAGAGGATCAAAGGAAGAAAAAAGATGTGGTCTGAAATTTGTTTAAAATGAAGAATGTGGTCAGATAATGAAAATTCAAAATACATGCCACTATGCATAGATTAGGTTCATAACTCCGATCTCTCATATTTTTTTTAATGAATTGCTTGGGGTCCCCATGTGATGTGGACCCCCAAAACTCAAATGGTTTTTGATAAATTAACTATGATAGCTACATGCTTAATTTATCCAACCCTGATGCACTAAGACAAATATGAAGTATCTTAAAAACATCAGATCTATTATTTAATTCTAATTCCACTATGGTCTTATCCAATGGTTTCACAATATATCAAAAATAAATTCTTCCATAGCATGACTCATGTGGAAAATTTTCTATGATTTCTATTTGTAATGTAGTACAACACATCTCAAGGCCTTAGTAGTCAATGTAATAATTAGATTTGGTTTATTGTCGGTGGTAAAATCCTTCTAAAAGACTCTATAGAGAATTAGTAAAAAAAATATGGAGATTAATCCACCAAAAATGGTATAAAATTATACAACATTTGATTAATATTCCAGTCTAATAATTATTTAATGGGGTGGGTGATATGTATATAATTTCAAAACCTTCAGATTACTCTATTCACTATTGTTTTTTATTGAATTTAACTATTGTTATGGTTTGTGGAAATACTGTATGACACAGAAATGAACCAACCAAATAAAAAAACATAAAAACAAGAAACATAAAATGATTTGGGAAGTAGAATCAAACAAGAAAAATAAGTATAATGACATGAAAAAACCTACTATAATAGAAACATGAATAAGAATAATGGACAGATACTATTTATGTGCTTCAAACTAGTTTTTTCATATAATAATGTAAGAAACACTATCACAACAATATATTGTTATGAATAATTAATTTATTACCAATCATACAATAGAGAAGTTTAAATATAGATAAATAAATGTGTACTAGAGATAGTATCTATCAATGAGAACTGTTTCACTACATGAAATCAAAGAAAACATGATGATAAGGATAGTAAAAAAACCCCAAGGAAAGATGTAATCATTCACAAAACTCAGATAAAGAAGGAAACAAGAAAGAAATAAAATACAACTCAATGTCGAAGCAACAATAAAAACAGAAGAAACTCATAGACCCGATCCTACAGCCAAAACTCGGTATGATACACATTAAAGGATTCCATATGATCTTCCAAATCTATATTTATTAATGATGTTTTAGTACATATAGATTTTTCACATCAAAGGATCTCCATCAGATATCGTCACCTAAACAAGGGTGAAAGGTTCTATTGATAGGGGTGGAATGAATCTCTCTCAAACTCTCTTTTATCTATAATGATAATGTTAAAGGAACAATGAATAACCTATCATACTCAAAGGATTAACAAAATAATATCGGTAAATAATCCAATGGAGAAATAAAATCATAGTAGTAGGGATGATGATATGTCACTAACCAACATAGATAACCAACTGACTCAATGACTGGGCCAACTCTAACATGGATCGAAGGGAATTACTGATCTTCATGGGATGGAGACTGGCACCTAAAGATTGTGAAAACAAATAGGTGTATTATTTCACCACTGTAGAACTATCACATATTACATCAATAGATAAGAATCCATAAATATCCAGTATTACTATAATGAAATCTAGATTAATGTAATATAAGGTTGATAAGTAAAAAAAAGGAAGAAATCTGAAGCATCATTAAAACCAAGATTGTACCACCACTAATATATCCTTATAAAAAATTGACATCATACACCACATATCACCACCAAATACCATATTTTTATATCAATAACACCAATTTTAAACAATTGGTTCTTTCCCTTTTCATAGACATGGAAAATTTAAGACATCATATACCTGAAGGATTATGTAGGACGTGAGAAACACTAGTTCAATTTGATCTATCTAAATAATTTCATAAATATTCCAAATCAATTAAAATAAATATGAATAATTTAGAGTACAGAATGAAATGAAAATATTTTTCATAATTTTTAATAAAACTATTTTTTCATGTAATTTCTGTGTAATGTTTAAAATAGACACAAATGATCATTTGGATAAAACAAGCATGAATTATTAATTTCATAGACACTATATTGTACAATTAATTTTCAATCATGGAACCATGTTTACAATCCCTGATGCTTGTTTGATCAAGGCTCAAGGATCCTCAAACATCATGGTAAAATATAGCTCCATGTGTTCAAACTTCTATATATCGCATGTCGAGGGGAGTAAGAGTCCACAACAATGAATTAACTCCCAGCCCTCATCAAATATACTATAATTTTCATCATCAATATATTATTAAGTAAATAAAAAATAAATCTACACTACATGTACTAGACTATGGACATATCTACATAGGATAATAGGTTCTTCAAGTAAAACAATTAAGGGGGAAATATTTCGTCTAAAATTAGTTCATCAACCATAATTCAAGAAACCCCAAATCCTGTTCTCAAAAATTCCATTTCATTTCAAAACCCACATCAAAGGTTTTCATTAAAAATCATTCCTTTATATAAATTGAATTCATTAAAAATTCCTCAAAAAATTTAGGCCATTGTATCTCAAGAGTTCTTTGTTAAATTCATATTTTAAATCTTTCATTTCAATTAAAACTCATTCCCCGTTAATCAACACTTTATTCCAAATCCTTTACAAACGATGTAACACCACACCCACACGGCCTCACCATTCAATTTTAAAACATTTCGCATGATTATTAATAAATGTTTCATCAATTAATAAGATTTCAATTTAAAATAAAACAATCAATAATGGTTTTAGATGATACGAATTACATTAAAACCCACATACCTCAACTACAATATTTTTAAACACCTAAAAATGGATCCACTGTCAGAGATAGATGAAAGTCTATAATAAACCATGAGGGGGTCCTAAAACCACAATTCGTGATTCACGATCTGGATCAATCAATGATACAGGGAACCATATCTCTTGAAGAAGAATATATTTGAATAAAGAGTAATTCACAATAAAATCAATGATACACTTTCTGAAATAGATTCAATGCTCCAATTAACACATCAATCTATGCATATTCAAAGTTGTAAGGAAAAATATATATCCAAATAGCCTCTAAAGTAAAATGGGGTATGAGGGGGGAGGTTGAAGAAATAAAACATAGATTTTAGGAAACATAATTTTGATAATACCTAGGACTTCTTCACCTCGATGAGTATCATAATCTAGTCAATGGTTCTAGGAAGAATGCCAACACCAATAAAAGCCCTACTAGATGGCATGTGGAGTACTTGTAGGATCCCCCAACCATAGGCATACAACTGGTTGGCCAATAGGGTCTCTCTAGGGAGATAATAGACTAACTATAACTATTATAGCTATAGGACCATATCTACTCTCGAAAAAAACTATCAGGACACCTCTAGACCTCTCACACAACACTAAAAAATGTCATTTCATAACGAGTTTTCTTTTAGAATTTAGCGACATGTAAAACTAACAATAAATGATACATAATGCTTTCTAAAGGTATCATGTATCTACGTGTTGGGAATAATTTCATGGAATTTTATGTGCAATGGTTTTTTTATTTCGTGGTATTTTGTTTGGCAAAGGAAATATTTTTAAAAAATTATTAATGTAATTAATGATTTTTTTATTTTATTTTTTTGTAATTTACTATTATTATTTATTAATATCATTTATTATTATTACTTATTATTATTTATTATTATTATTATTATTATTTTTTTATTTTTTATCATTATTATTTGTTATTTATTATTATTTATTATGTAATATTACCATTGTTGTTATTTTTTTATTAATATTTATTATTTATTTATTCTTATTTATTACTATTTAGTATTTATGAAATACTATTTATTTATTTTAATTATTATTTATTATTTATTATTTATTATTTATTATTTTTTTATTTATTAGTTATATATTATTATTACTTATTTTTTATTTATTATTATTACTTATTAGATATCCTACTATGCATGCATATTCCATGCATGTTATTAAGGCCATCGTTAAATCTGACAAATATATGTGCTGGGAGAGATTTGAAGCCCTTTTCTCTTGAATGTATGATAATGATTTTACCACTCCACCAAACTCTTCATACGGTGACTAAAGAGTGTGTAATATACTTAGACATAAACAAATAAAAATAATAATAATAAATAATAATATATAACGAATATATAACAAAGAAGTGATAAATATATATTAAGAAAATATTAAATAAATAATACTCAAAAAATAATCTATAAATAATAGAAATAAATATATAATAACAGTTAAATAATAATACATTATAATACATTATATATAATGAATAAGAATATATAATATAAAATATTAACTAAATATATTATAAATAAATTATAAATTATAAATGAGATTTGATAAATAAATAGTGAATAAATAATATTAAAAATAACATAAATAAATAATAAATAATAAAATAAGATAATAAATAATAAATAAAAAATTGAAAATGAATAATAAATATGTAATATAAAAATAATATATAAATAATATATAAATAATAAATAATAAGTAAATAGTAAATATTAATTAATGAGTAATGTATAAATATTAAATATTTATTTCACAACAAATTAACAATAAAATTAAATCAATAGGTAACAAATAAATAATAAATAAATATTTATATAATAAATAATAAAATAATAAAATAATAAAATAATAAATGGATACAAATATTTATAAACGTATATACATTAAACCGAATTTACATAAATATATGTAAATACATATTTATGTTACATTAATATATATATAAACACACTTAGATATATAATTGTATATCAATATAAATACATACATACATACATATATATATATAAACACAGGTAGATATAAATATAAAAATCAATATATATATCTCTATACATATATGGTATATAAATATATAAACAAAAATATGGTTAGATATATAAAAATGTATATAAATATACAAAAATTCTTATATATATATATGGGTGTGTGTATTTATTTACATATATTAGAATATACACATAAATATAGTTTTTTATTGACACACACTTGTTTATATATAAACATTACATGTATAGGTATATATATACCAATTAATTCATTTTTATAGGGTAAATAAATTTGACAATTATTAATTTTATATGTAATGAATAAAAATATTTATTTCCATTAGGTTTATATGTTTTAAATTTTTTTTATTACAATATATATTTATACAAGTGATTTATTATATATAAATATTATAAAATATGAATAAATTTATTAACCAATAAAACTACATTGTGAAAAATGATAAAAATTCAAAACTATAATATCAATATGAATGAAAACCCTAAGAATAAAATCAATCCCCACTGAAAAATATAATAATAGGAACCTAAATGACGTTCAAATTCCATTTAAAGAAATAACATTTGGATACCCCAACTAAAAACTCAGTTTTGGAGGCCTTTAGTGCGTATTTTGACCTTAAATAAACATTAACTATGTTCCCCATAACCATCATGGGGTAGATCTCTTCACAATATTCAATTTGATATGTGGTGGAGCCTAAATGGACACTTGGATCAAATGTCATTACTATTTTATGTTCAATTTTGATTTCCTACTTTTCTATAAACTATTATAAATTTTATTTTATTAATTATTACAAAATATATATCTACTTTTTTTATTTAATTTCAAAAACATTGATTTGATTGGTAGTAAAACTAAAACTGACTGTCGGGTGAAAAGTTGTTATTAATTGATGTAGAAGTCCGGTATTCAACTTATTGATAATTTTTTGATGATTCAAATTATTATTAACTAATAATTATAAATATTTCTTAATTAAAACATTAAAACAAATTGTAATTATAAATAATAAACTATATATTATAGTAAATAAAAAATAAAAAATAAAAAATCATAAATAAATAGATATTTCTTATTTTATTTCCATTAATTTAACAACATTTCTTTAAAATGACTGCTATTACGCGATAGGTTTTTTAAAAATTGATGCTTTGAAAATTAAATTTTTTTTGAAAAAAATATAAAAAATATTTACAAAAGAATTAGCAGTGCTTTTAACATCTGATACTAACTTTTTCTGAAAATACATTTAGCATTGGTTGTTGAAAACACCACTAAATTCCAATTTTGGTGTAGTGTAAGAATCAAACCCACTCCCATGACCATTAAAAAACAATAAACCCGCATGAAAAAAGATGAATCGCCATGAAAAAAATATGATCAATGAAAAAAATAGCATCATACCTAAAATTAAGAGTCAAGATATCACATGAGGTATTAAGGGCATTAGTTGAGGTGGGATATATAGTCATTTGAGGGCACTTAGAAGAATTTAGAATCAGGTGTAGTGTAATATAAATCCAATGGAAAATAATGTTGGTTTGCAATAACAGATAGGTTGGGTGGCATGTGATAGGGATCAACCAAAATTGCAGAGAGAAAAAACCACCACATAACCCCAAAAACACCATAGAAGATTCTTCGAATTAGCCATGATCAATAACTGGAAACATTAATAGAACAAGTCTTCAGAACATGTATTGAGATTATTCCAAGCTATAGAGCACTCCAAAATCCCATCACCAAGACCGTAAACCCAATAAAATAATATTCCAAAAAAAGACCCAAATGAATATATCCCACATAAAAATACAAAATATGAACAAAAAATCCAAAAGAAACGTTTTTCATAAAAATAAAACATAACCATTTTTTCATTGAAAATTTTAAAAACTATAATTTTTTAATATTAACATCTCATTTTAAAAATATCTACCTTTTCAAAAAAAATAAAACCAATATATGGTGTTCTTTTTAGGCCATATCTGTCCTACTAGTTGGTTTGGGAAGATCTCTATAAATAGAAAACCCAAGTCTAAAATAGTCACCTATAATGAATATAACATTGTCTGTACCATATTTTGAAAATCTTCTACTTGTACAACCTATCTACTATAATCATACTATTTAAACATTATTAGATATTAAACTATATAAAAACATGATAAAATCGTACCCACACACTACCTGAGTCTCCACAAAATTTAGAGATACTACTGAGCATCCAAACACCAAAAACCAAAAGACAGTACTTCCACGATGGTTAATAGCTATTGACATGAAAAATCATCAAATCTCAAAACAATGCAATAGTAAAATGTAGACGAACACACATGAACCAAAAAAATATAATTTTGATAGGATAATAATATCCATCCAATATGAAATGGCTCATTCCAACTCAATCTTAATCTCTCTTCCCATTTGGGTACCCTACAAATCACATCAAAGGCCATTCTGAGGGACATATAAAAGAAAAAATCAAGACTGTATTCCAAAATCAAATAAATTCATGGAAACAAAACAACATAACAAAATTTGTGTTGATTATAATACATACTATATTGTTATGGTCGACACTATACCTAGTTTTTAAATTTGGATAGTATAATTAATATCATTGTTTTCACCACACTCAAAACCCAAACTTTTATCAATTATGTTCTTATACGTCCATTATTTATTATTATTTTTCATCATAACCCTAACATATGTAAACTATGGTTGGTATTTCACCTAAATAGAATTCTCTTTTAAATAATATGTTTGATGATAATGTGATAAAACAACCAACATAACCCCTTCTAACATTATAGACTCAATATCATACAATATGGAATCCTTTAGATTGTTAAAAGAATCCTAAAGTGAATTCCAAAGATTTATTATCCGATCCTATCCATAAAAAAATCAATATTATATTATTTTTCAATAACCTTATTAAATTTATTAATAAGAGAAAAAATTGAACAACCAAGAGTCATGTTGAAAGTAAAATGGTGATTCATCTTATACAGTTGACTATGAAAGTACATAGACGTAAAAATATATTCAATTTTAATCCATATAGTTTTAATAGAGGTATCGTAGATGAAATCACACTACACTTTATCCCCTATGTTCAATAAAAGAACCCATTGTAATTTTGAATAATGTTAGGGTCAATATAAACATAGGTAGTGGAAGTCATTCCTTTGGGTGTGAAAAAATCAACAGGTTTCTTAGGACTATTCATGGAATATGCAAGTCCCCTATTGAAACATAGTTTGTGAATATCTACTCTCTTTATATTAATTCCATTTTCACCATCAAAATTATCTAGTTATAATTTATCTGAAGTAATATTTAACTCAAAATAAATTCCTTAAAAAATAATTGTGATGGTTGGGTTCTAGATCTAATGTCACTAAAAACCCAACCAGAATATTACGAAAATATCTCGAATTAAAAAATTATTTAGGATGAAAAATAAATAAAGAAAAAAAATGTATAATGGTGGAAAGAAGGATATAACAAAATAATAAAATTAATAAAACTAAATAACAAGGATTATTTACATGTATTAGGCCTATTTTTTCTATTTCCACAATAATAACACCACCCAAAAAATAATTATGAAAAAAATGGATCAACAATCATACAATTGAGGATATGAAACTAATATAAAATGCATAGAGACATGGTAAACTATATATGTGTGAGTCCCTTGTCATTTCAGAGACTTGAAACGAACCTAGGGTCATGGATGGAAACAATCACCCCCATAAATTATAGACTCATACATGAAACTCCAATATATACTAAAAATAATAAGAAAGAAATATAACACATCAATGAAGAAATATATTGAAAAACAAAAGAAACTTACAGTCTTGAGAATACAACAACTAGGGCTGGAATTTTTTAAGGTGTTTCTGTACTGACATTGTTCACATGATGTGAAATCTCAACAATAATTATTCAAAGGAATTTGGGTTAAAGGATTCATTGATGGGGGTGGAAGGACTAGATTTTTCTTTCAAAAAAATTATTCCCTCAAGAAAAAGAATGTTCCAGGAACATATAATAACTACTCACCATCATGGGGTGAATATGAACATGATTGAAAATGATGTTATGCTATAATAATAGCACAGCATCAAAATAGGCGTGACATAATGGGTAGAAGATGTGGAGATACTGATGGGTAGTCAAGGGTTCCCTAGATAATCAAGAAGCACGAATAAAATAATGCAAATTTAATTGTACCCTCGAATTCTTATAGGATGTGCATTGGTAGGGATATATGTGAGGGGGATTAACCAAAAATAATGTTGTCAAAAAATACAACATATAATCATCAAAACACCCCCATCAAAGCCATGAGATCAACCATGATCAACGATAATGAAAAGAAGCCGAAGAATCACTTGGATCTAGCCACTAGAAGTGGCCAATCCAGAGACCACCCCAAAATAAAATTGCCAAAAACAATTAAAAAACGTAAAATAGGATCCCAAACAGAAGACCTAAATGTATAAATCTCATATATAAATTCAAAATAGAATTAATATAAATATTTTTCTTAAAAATAAAACAAATCATTTTTCATGTAAAATTAATAAAACAATTTTAGATTGAAAAAAAAACTACAAATTAATCATCTTATTATTATTAATTATTTTTTATGTTAGGTTTCATCCCTTTGTTATTTCAATCTCCATTAAATGAAAAACTAATACCATATTTATATGGATCTAATGGAGATAACTGCGTATATTTCTTGAGTTATGGAATTAATATATCTATATTTTATTTTATATATTTTATAACGAAATTTTTTTTGGTCAAATGTAAAGTAGATGATTTTGGTTATATTTTATTTATATATTCTATTGTATTTATTTTTGTATATTTCAATGCCTCCCCAAATTCCTTTTTCAAGCATAAGTTTGGAGTATAGAAAAGTAATTTTATCATGATGTGTGTTTTATTACCATGTGTGGTTTTGAAACATTATGACTTAATTATTTGAAAGTTACAATCATGTGAGGTATTATTTCGAGTTTTTAGTTATTGTATGTTCAAAACACTTTCACTCAATTTAGGAATGAACCTGGACAAGCCATTTTATAGTGAAATGCATCTGGTGTAAACTCATTTGGGTTTTTATCAAGATTTGTATAAGAATAAAAAATGGTGTAAATGTTGTACTTTTTTGGGTATTGATTTCATGAAAGGTAAGATAATAAAATTAAATAAACTATCAAATAATAAAAAAGTACACTCATTAATATTTCATGCATCTATTAACATTCTCACTTATAATTTTGGTTATTTCATTTTTTATTTCCAAATTTTTTTATTTTAAAGTCAAATTTTTTTATTGATATAAATTAATTTTATAGCTGAAATCCTAAATTAAATAATCACTTATAACTCCATGAACAAGAATTGATATACACCACCTTGAGAGACAATCTAGTTGCATCTACAAAGATACATATTTTTATTAAAATACTCTTGATTACAACACAAGGATAGGTATTGATTTTATTAATGAACCATCACTATAAATATAATTTAAATATATTATTGAGAAATCCAATATACACATTTCATTCCTATATTTGTTTTTTTAAAATTTGCTTCTAGGAGTTATGGGGTCAGACTAGATTTTAGTTATAATAATGTACTCGTCCAAAATGAAAAAAATAGAAACAAAAATAAATTATTAGAAGAAGAAGAAAGAAAAATATGATGTAGAATGACCTAAATAATAACATACAACAATAATAAGATACAAAAAATTAATTATCAGTAAGTATTTATGTACTTCATTTCAATTTTCATCCTACGTAAAAATAAATAAAACCACATAAATATTTTATTATTATTCCTAAAAATGATCAATTGTAATACAATAGATACAATGAAACATATTGAAATGTATGTCGACAAGAGAAATTATTTATACATGAGTCCCTTGTCGCTCAAGGGATTTATATTGAAATTATGATTGATGATGGTAACATACACCCCCCAAGATGGATTGACTCATGTAAATGAGACCAACACAAGCCAAAGAGAATAAGAAAGGAAAATCATCACAGAACCAAAGAAATAGAAATAAAAACACAAGAAACATAATGTATTAATCCTACAAGATGAAATCCTGAGGATTCATGTAAAATTATTTCATCAGCACCCCCAAGGCTTGACTTATTAAAGGTGTTTCAATATAGATATATTTTTAATGTTTAAAACTCTCCACTAAACATCATAACTAAAGAATGGTTTCAAGGAGTCATAAATATGTCGGATAAGGACTCCTTATTTTTCTCTCAAAGTATATTCTCTCTAGAACATAAATGGAAAAGACATTTTGAAGAGTTTATTACCCTTTAAAGATGATGATTACCATTCTTTAAAATAAACCTATGTAATAATATTTGAACATTAACATAGTAAGAGGTATGTAATGAAAAAACACACATAAACTAAAAACTCATGGTAAAATCCATCCATAACATGGCCTAAATGGAATTATTGGCCCCCATGGGCTATATACATGCACCAAGGAAACAAAAAAACAATAAGGGGGATAAATGATTCACAATAAAACCAATAAATGAAAAAATAAATTCATAATAATTCACAAATAATTTGAACATCTATATATATATATATCTAGATTAAAGAACAATAATGTAGATATGTATAATTACCAAAACATAAAAAAAATATGTAAAATAAAATTCACCAATATAGAACCAAAACTAAGATCTACTCATAATAGATGGATGGTATACTCCACTTTCCACCACCAACACTCGTGTTATGATTTCAAGAACACTCATCATCACCATCAGCTTCATTCCATTTTCTTGAACCTGGATAAAGGAAGATCACATCTACCCATAGTCATATGTAGGGTTTGAAAAACACAGTCCCAATAGGATCCCACCAAGACATTTTATAAGATTTCAATGTCAAATAAAACAAATATGCTACATTTTATAAAAAAAACATTTCATTATATGATTTTTCAAAATTCTTAACGAAACATAATTTTTTAGTTTATAACAATGGAAATAATTAAATATTAATGAATAATCATTTTTATCAAACAACAATTATAAATCATTTTATGAACCATGGAAAGTAGAATTAATTTTCAATCATAGCTCCATGGTTACAAGCCTTGTGGTTTGATAGATAAAATCTTAAGGATCCACACACATCATAGTGAAATACAACTCCAACTATGAACACATCCAAATATCTCAGGCATAGAGGGAATCATATTCCACCCCAATGAATGATTATTCTATCTCCTAAAGTTTTTTTTTCGTGTTATCAACATTAATCTATTTCTATTTAAAGCTAATACATTCCCCAAATTCTTGTCTTGGAATACACACTAAACTACCAATGACACCATGTTGTATATGTGAATACATATGTAGGTAAATAATTACTCTCAAACTAGTTTATTAAACTTCATTCATGTATCCAAAAATCATGTTAATAAAAATTCCATATCATTTCAAATACAATATCAGTGGTTTTCATAAAAAGTCATTTCTTTTTAAAAAACCATTCAACTCAAAATTTATCAAACATTTCATGCCTAAATATATGATGAATAATTATCAAATTTATATTTTAAATCATTAATTTCAAATGAAATTCATTTTTTAATGAACACTTTATTTTAAAATTCATTACTAATGATGTAACACCACACGCACACCATTCCATTTGGAAACTGTTGGTCAGAGTGGATACTCAAGAGAGGGGGTGAATTGAGTTCCAATTAAAATTTATGTTAAAAATATTTCTCTTAAAAATCGCCCTAATTAAAAATAAACATAAATTGTAGTGAATTCATACAAAGAGTAAATGTTCATTTAGTTTCTCAAAGATTGATAATGTCTCAGTTAAATTAATCTGAAGATTAAATTGACTTTTGAAACTGACTTACTGGTTTACAAAAAGTATAAACACTTGCTAATTTAACTATCAAAGTAGCTTTAAAATAGTTTTTTATTTCAATGTAATAGCAGCGAAATATAAAATATATATAGTATACTTATGACTTAAACTAAAGTGCACAACACATGTAACCAAGAGTTTCAGTCTCAAGCCAAGACTTAGTCCTCTCAAACAATATTTATAAATTGATCCACACCCTGGATCGGGGGTAAAGAACAGTACAAATATGTCCAGGTATAAAGACCTTTACCACAATTCATCATGGGAAAAACAAAAACAACAGCACACATGATGTCCAGGTCTTAATCGACCTCTACCACTATCCACAGTGGGATACAAAAGAGTTACATAGTTTGAATGAGGATTTAAGAATCCTACAACTTAGCTCAGGAGATAGCGTTTGTGTAAAATAAACAGGGTACACACACTGCTCGAAATGTAAATGAAAGAATTACTGAACTATGTGAGAAAGAGTTTAGAAAATATTTAGTGATTGTCAGTGCAGCTCTAGACTCAATTGATTTGTCAGAAAAGCTTCTGAGTCCTTCTCTGGTTATTGGTTCTAAAAAACAGAGTGTCGTTTTCTTCGGTTGTTCCAGGATCAACATAGAATCCTGAGTGCATGAAGTGTTTTTTTTAGTTCATCACTCAAGATTCAGCTTATGTTCTCCTCTAAAATGATTGGCTTCGTGTATATCCAGTGTTCTTTCAGTATGGAGTGGTCCTTCATTATGTAGCTCATTTTTCAGTATGATGATTTTATGTACTCTTCGTATCTATTTCATGCTACTTTTTTCTTGCTCGTTACATGCTCCTTGTTATTTCTTCTTCTTAATGTAGGTCTTTATCTTCCCTTTTATAGCATTCAGCTCCGGAAAATGGGAATTATTACCTTTTTCATGGTTACTAGGTTCAGTTCCCTGACATGGAAATAGATATCATTAAATAACATTAACTGCATTAAAAACATCATATGTAACCGTTAGCATAATAAATAAATATTATTAAGAGTATATAGTATGACTTCTTGGTCAACCGTAGCCTTCTGTTGGTAGACATGTATGGTGGATTTTGTATAACAGTCCTTCCATCAGTAGCTCTTTGAACTTGCATCGGTAGCTCTTTTAACTTTCATCGGTATCTCTTTGCGTCGGTAGCTCTAGGTTTCAATAACTCCTTCTATCGGTAGACTTACTCTATCGGTATCTCAGTAGACATCTATTGGTAGCTCAATTCTGTCGATAACTGTCTATATCGGTTTCTCTTGGTCTATCAGTAGCTCTATGTATTGGTGTCTGTACTAGTAGATTTCTTAGTTCCAGTGATTATTTGTATCGGTAGACTTATGCACTTCAGTATCTTCACTCTGTACTATAAGAAAACATGACAACTCTTATATCAGTAGCTTGATCTTATGCATACCGATGGACTTGTACATATCAGTAGCTCTACGTATCGGTGACCTTAGCTTATAGGTGACTCTATCTATTGGTAGACTAAGTCTATCAGTAGGCTATGTACTTGTAGCTCTATACCAGAAGCTATATGAATATATGTGACCAACACTTATATGTGTTATGCAAAACATATCCGATTTGGTTAGAATTACTACAGAACATATACAAACATGGATAAGCATTGATTAACATATCTCATGTATTATTTTAATATTATTATCATCTTGATAATAGAATATCATATATTAAGAGAATTAGAATATAGATAAACATTAATTGGGATTATCAAAGGTATGTAAAATCATAATTGGTATTTTCAAAACAGTTGAGGTCAACAATCTCACCCTTTTTGATAATCCCGAGTTATGATATTATAGTTTTTAAAACAATGAATAGTTTTATCAGAGGATATATCATTAAATGCAAGTATCTTAGAAAAACATTATAGTATAGAACATAATGGATCAGTGGTCGAAGAAAATATAATGATATCAGAAGGGAAAAGCACAGTATCTCTTCCTTAAATAATATTTCTCCTTGAAAAAATTTCTCCCCCTTTTATTCTTTGATACTATTTCTCTCCCTTTGTGATAATCAAAAAGTGGGAAACAATAAGAAATAGAAAAATTAGAACAATGAGAAATAAAGAAATGCCAATTGTATTAGATGTTGCAAAAAGGTACATAGATAGAAAACAGAACATAAAGGTATTCCTATCAAACATCCTATCCATTTGTTCAATAAACATCCACAATGTGAGATTTACCTTTTGGTTCATAAGAGGATTCAGACTGTGTAGATACTAGTGAAGGTTTAGGAATTCTAGAAATGATCATATGAGGCCGAACCATAGAAACTGTCCTGGTCTGTACTGAGGAGTCCTTTGAGTGATCATAGGTGTGAGGCGTCGAATGGCCTGGGATGGAGTCCTCGAAACCAGAGAACCAGTATAGGTAGAGGCTAGTAAGGCTGGAGGTACAATCACTGACCTGGCATTAACAAGTAAGAATGTCAACAAAATATTTTTGAAATCCATAATTATGCCTCCTCCTCTCTCCATACCAGATATAAATTCATCCTTGTTCTCCATAAATTTTTCCAGGGGAATAGAAAATTCCCTTAGTTACCTAACATGCTCTCTGAAGGCTTGATTGACAGGAGGTAACATCATGTTTTTCAACAGAAGTTTGAAATGATTGTTGAGTTGATGCTTGGTGAATATCTTAGAGAAATAGGAGTCCACCATATATTTCACTTCTTTCTGAGAGGCAGAATCGTCTCTTATATAATCTTGGACTATCTTCATTATTTCTCTAAAGTAATCTCTAGTAGCAAGAACAACTTTTCTCAGTTTGGATGAGTCCAAAAAGCCACTAGTTGAAGCTTCACCAAGCTCCGCCTTTAGCATAGCGCGAAACTGATTCAAATCCACTGAGGGCTTAGAAGAAACAGAACCAACAGAGAAAGACATGGTTTCCATGAAGTTCTTGGTCAACCCACTAATAAGATTTTGAACATGGGAATCATGGGTTTTAACATGATCTTTCATGGAGGTTTTAAAAAAATCAAACACTGAAACCATCTGGCTCACAACACTTTTGACATAGGCTATGTCCTTGTCTGCTTGGGATTTTGAGCTCATGTAAGATTCCAAAGAGATAACCCATTTCTTTAGAGTTTCATGATCTACATTTAGTCTAGAAACTTGAGTCTAGAAATCTTTACCTTCTCCCACTTTTTCATCCATAAAGGCTGAAAAATTACAACAGAGAAAGAGTTCAAAAGATCATTCCAACAAACTCATCTCTTAACCAAAATAGTGCTTCAACTCAGCAAAATAAGCACTAAAGGACTCTTTCAGCTCATCATTTAAGGATTCACGATCGGCCCTGGTGATCAAATTAGTAGGGGCAACTACAACAGATACTCTTTCAGAGGCCATGCTAGCCACTGAGTCCGTCATAATCTATTGGATTGTGGATACCAGTGAAGCTTCCATCTTCTTTGTCTCTTCCAAAAAACTGTCCTTCAGATTTTTCTTCAAAATATCCAGGTCATGCATTCTGACCACATCTTCAGGTAGCAACCCAGTTTCAACATCATAAATGATTTTTGGTCTATTGAGAGATGCTTCATTGTCAGTATCAGGATAGTCTAATCCATAAACCACAAAACCTGGGTCTTCTACCCAGTCCTCAATATCAACAGCCAATAACACACTTCCAGACTTTGTTTGATGCTCTCCCTCAATGGGTGCATTCTCTTGTACAACAAGTGAAATCTTAGAGGGTCTTTCTTTCTCAGGAGAATCTTCAACTATCAATTCCATCTCTGCAACAGCGTGAGGGTCCTCTGAATTAGGTATAACTTCTTTCACTTCTCCTACTACGTCCTCAGTAGGTACACTTGAGCTTCCAATTAATGGACTCCGACTTAAATAGACAGAATCAGAGAATTCAGATTCATTTTCCTATTATCTTTTATTCTCAGGGGTTGGCTGGTCTTCCTTATCAATAGGTGTCTCTCCTTCTACTAAGGCTTCCTTTCTAGAAACAATTTCAGAAAAAGGACTTGGAGGTATGTTCATATCTCTTCCATCATCCATAGAATTTTCTTATTCAGTCTCATCATTGTATTCATGTACATCTTCATCAGGTCCTAGACCTGGATCCCTCAAATCCTTAGGTCTTAGAGGATGATCCACATGATTAAATTTATGATATACCTTATGGTCATCATTAACCCACTCTCCTCTCCATGGGTTCAAATTAATCTTCATGTATTTGCACATTGTGCTTGTGATACTGAAATTATTCCTTACTACCACTGTCTCATCTTGAGACTCATCTACCCATTTCATTTTGATCATCACATAGATCAAATTGGCAATGAAAAGACCATTAGTCATAGATTTTGGCCTTATCATGTCTTCCATTTGGATCATCAACAATCTGCACAGATTTACTTTTACACAATGTCTCAGGAGATGCAAGAGATAGATGTCCTGATATCTTAGATTCCCAAAGTCTCTTCTTCTTGGTATTAAGACGTGCGTAACAAAATTGAACAACAAGCTGTTCTCTCCATCCATTTCAGTAGCGACTACTTGTATTTTATTTCCATCACCGATAAGCTCCCCCAAGGCAGTCTTATAATCAAATATCTCACTTGTAGGTGGTATTTTCTTCGATACATATCCAGATACACCTTCATGCGGAGCCTTTAATCATTCATCCCACTCAGCGGATGAGAAAGATATCTCCTTTCCATTCACATAAGAAGACACTCAATTCTCAGTTTCAGATTTATCAAAGCTTAAAAACTCATAAAATTTCTTTACTAGCTTCGGATAGTAGGGGCCACTGTTGTTCGAAAAACAATCTACCCACTTTTTATCTTCCATCACTTTGAGCACTAACTACTTACTAGGCATCAACCATTCCACGCACAACTCTTTTTCGATCACAACAACCCTATTCTACATATTAGGATTCACTGTTCGCCTACCCGACCTAGTTCTTCCAACATTACCTCTTGCTTATGGCTCAGACTTTTTATTTTTTTGTTTTTGGCTCATCGAAGTCATCTCTGATGGTAGGAAGTTTGGTTTTTTCCATCGCTAGTTCGAGGGATTTAGGGTTCTAGAAAGATTCGGGAGCTAATGTTTGATGGTAAAGGATTGGGGCTTGGAGGATTGAGAAGTATCTATGAATATATTTTTATCATTTAGGAATCATGAAATAAATAAATAAAAAGAAATAAAGTAAAAATGATTCAGATTCTGGCGGCAGACAGAAGATTAAAACAGCACACTCATCGGCAGGGTCTATCAGTGAGAATTCCTATCAGTGGGGTTACATCAGTGAGAATTCACATCGGTGAGGTTACATCGGTGAGGATTCACATCGGTGAGGTTACATCAGTGAGGATTCACATTGATGAGTTTACATCAGTGAGGATTCACATCGGTGAGGTTATATCGTTGAGGTTCCTACCGATCAAGGTTAATCATTCCTAACTCGTGTCTCATGTAACTTAACCTATCCTAACTCAAAGGTTTGGTGAAAATTTCAGGTAATTGATGTTCAATACCAATAAATTCAAGAGTAATTTCACCCTTTTGGTAATGATCTCTCAATAAATGGTGTCTTACATCACTGTGTTTGGTCCTAGAGTGAGATATAGGGTTCTTTGAAATGTTTATTGCACTAGTGTTGTCACAAATGATAGAAACATGCTTAAAAACATATCCATAGTCCAATAGAGTGTGTTTCATCCACAGAATTTATGCACAGAAACTACCACCAGCAATATACTCTTCTTTGGTAGTGGAAAATGCTACAGAATTCTACTTTTTACTACATCAAGATACTAAGTATTTTCCCAATAAATGACATGTTCCTGATTTTCTTTTTATATCTAACTTGCAACCAGAAAAGTCAGCATCTGAAAAACTCAACAACTCAATGGATTGTCATTTTGGGTAAAACAAACCTAAGTTAACATTAGGTTTAAGATATTTGAAAAAAAAATTAACAGCAAGTAAATGAGATTCTATTGGATTAGCATAAAATCTTGCACACATACACACACTAAACATAATATTTGGTCGACTAATAGTAAGGTAAAGTAAGATTCCAATCATAACTCTATAATTGGATTGATCCACTGGTTTCCTAGTTTCATCTGCATCCAATTTACAAACTGTACTCATAGGATTATCACTTTCCTTAATACTATCCAAACCAAAACGTTTTAAAAGATCCTTTGTATATTTACTTTGATTCAGAATAATGCAATTTTCTTTTTGGAAAACATGAAATCCAAGAAAATATTTGAGTTCTCCCATTAAACTCATTTGAAATTCAGTTTGCATACTGTTTGAAAAATTAGTACATAAAGAGTGTTTAGAATATCCAATAATAATATCATCAACATAGTTTTTAACTATTAAAACATATTTAGTAATTATTTAAATAAAAATAGTTGGATCAACAATTCCTTTAGTAAAACTTTTTGAAATAAGAATATTACTATGTCTATTATACCATTCTTTTGGAGCTTGTTTTAAACCATAATAATCTTTAGCATGTTTGAAAACTTGATCAGGAAAATGAGGATTAGTAAATCCAGGTGGTTTTTTAAGAAAAATGTCTTCAACAATAAGTCCATTTAGAAAAGAACTTTTAACATCCATTTGATATAACTTGAAATTCAGATGATCAGCATAGGCAAGTAGAATTCTAATAGCTTCTAATCTGGCTACAAGTGAAAAGGTTTTATCATAGTCTATACCTTCATCTTGAATATATACTTGTGAAAGTATCCTAGCTTTGTTTCTAACTGTGTTTACATATTCATCAACTTTGTTTCTAAAAACCCATTTAGTGCCTATTGTCAAAGTGTCCTTGGGTCTGTCAACTAATTCCCAGACTTTGTTTCTTTCAAATTGATTTAAATCTTCTTGCATGGCCATTACCCAAAATTCATCATTGATATCATTATTGAAAATTTTAGGTTCTAGCTGTGAAAGAAAGGCTTGATGTTCAACCAGGTTTCTTAGAGAAGCTCTAGTCTGTGTCCTTCAATCAAGATTACCAACAACAACATCTAATGGA
Organism: Viscum album; assembly: GCA_963277665.1. Taxonomy (NCBI): domain Eukaryota; kingdom Viridiplantae; phylum Streptophyta; class Magnoliopsida; order Santalales; family Viscaceae; genus Viscum; species Viscum album. Next base: position 1,333,923,513 of record OY728138.1, read on the forward strand.
TGATTCTTTAGAATCATAGTTGATCTAGTAAAGGTAGGACTAGAAATTTCAAGTTCATCTCTTAAGCTCGGGTTCAACAGAAGTAGATTCTGGAATATGTCCAGAACTGGATATTTTTACAGTAGGTTCTTTATATCTATCATTAAGGTCTAGAATATTCAAATATTTTTCAATATTTACAAGAGAGGTTTTAGGCTCATGTGGATAAGTTTCATCAAACATGATGTGAACAGATTCTTCCACACATTTGGTTCTTTTGTTAAAGAATCTATAGGATTTTCTAGTTAAATAATAACCAAGAAAAATTCCTTCCTCACTCTTAGAAGCAATCTTTTCATGATTATCCTTTGTATTAAGAATAAAAACATTGCAGCCAAAGACACTAAAGTAACTAAATTTAGGTTTTCTATTATTCCATAATTAATATGGGGTCTTCTTAAGAACAGGTCTAATCAAGACTCTATTAATTATATAACAAGCTGTATTCACAGCTTCATACCAAAAATAAATAGGCAGGTTATACTCATTAAGCATGGTTTGTGCAATTTCCTGAAGGGTTCTATTCCTTCTTTCTACAACACCATTTTTATGAGGTGTCCTAGGAGTAGAAAAGTTGTGACTATATCCATTGTGTGAGAAATAAGATTCAAACTCTTGATTTTCAAACTACCGCCCATGATCACTTCTCAGGGTCTTAATTTTAAGTCCATTAAGGTTTTCTATAGATTTGGAGTATTTAACAAATTAAGAACAATTTTCACTTTTGCGAGCTAAGAATTATACCCAATTATATCTATAAAAGTCATCTACTAGAACATAGGCATAGTGCTTCCCATTTAAACTAGAAAATCGTGAAGGACCAAACAAGTCCATGGGAACCAACATGAGAGGTTCAGAAGTTGAAACTTGTTTCTTTGACATAAAAGAAACTTTATGTTGCTTTCCATTTTGATAGGGATCACAAACTTTGTCATTTGGGAATTCAAGTTTTGGTAGGTCTCTAACCAAGTTCTTCCTAGTCATCTTTCTAAGTAAAAATATGTTACAATGTCCGAATATTCTGTGCCAAATCCAAGACTCTTTTTGAAAATCATTTAAGAAAGTATCATTTTGTTTATCTAAAGAATTTAAATCAATAGCATAAACATTTCCATTTCTAAAGGAAGAGAATACTAAAACATTTTTTGAATTAAAAACATTACATGAATTATTTACAAATTTCACATTAAATCCATCATAACATAATTGAGAGATAATTAACAGGTTACACTTAAGTCCATCATCAAATAAAACTTTAGAACCTAAAACTGAATCAGTGTTACCAATCTGGCCTAGGCCGATGATTTTTCTTTTAGAATTATCACCAAGGGTAACGTGGCCTCCATCAACCTTTATTAAGCATTTAAAGAATGAATAACCTCCAGAAATATTCCTTGAACATCCACTTTCCAAGTACCATACCTTCTTGTGAGAACTCTTCAAACATGTTTCCTACAAAACAGATTTAGATGGAAAATGACTTTGGTACCTATATATTTTTGGGTCCAGATAGTTTAGAAATAAAAGCATTAGGTACCCAAATTTTTCTTATGGGTCTCATATAATTTATAGAATAAATAGATTTTGAAAGATAAACTTTTTTTGATCTATAACCATATGAATAACTAGTTGATGCATACGAATTTCCAGAACTGGAATAAGAAAAAAAATTCCCAGACATAGGGATAAATTTAGTTTTAGTAAATTGTCCTTTTCCAGGTTGGTATCCCAAATAAGTAGTGTATTTTAGTGCAATATGATTTACTAACATTTGAGTTAGTGTATACTTTCCTTTTGGGAATTTTTCTAAGTCCTTTCTATGTTTATCATCAGACATTTTTAGTTCAGTACTGTCCTTTAACAGTTGAGCATCCTTTTCCTTTTCTATTTCCAAGGCAGATTTTACATTGGCAGTGAGAGAATATTGTTTCTTTAGTGACTTATACTTTTCCTTAAGTTCATAAAATATTTCTTCCAGCATGTTAAAATATTCAAACAATTCATCCTTAGAAATATCTTCAGAATCAGAATTAGATTATGCACCATCTCCAAAATAATAGGAATTTAAAACAGGAGTATCTAAAGTTACCTCATATGTGTTGGTCATGAAACACATATTGGAACGATTCTTTTCAAACTCAAAAAATTCAGATTCACATGTGCTGTCTTCTGAAGCACTCTAAGTAGATTTTATATCTTTCTTGTACTTCTTGTCCTTATAATCTTATTTCTTTTTCAATTTTAATTTTAGAAAGTCAGCCTTGATGTGTTCTTTCCTCTTGAATTCATAGCATACTATATCATCCTCCTTATCATATTTCTTCCAATCCTTCTTCCAGTGACCCTTTTTGTCATACATTTCTTTGTAATTTGATTTTTGAAAGAATTTTATTTCTATAAAAATTCTTGAATCTCATAGCTATTTGAGCCATCTCAGCATCACTATCAAAGTCTGAATCTTCACTTGTTGAACTTTCAGTAGGTACATGTATTTTCCCCTTGTCTTTTCTCTTATAAGAAGTAGACTTGAAAGCCACAAATTTTCTCATGGGTTCATCATCATCCTACTTGTTTACCTTAAGTTCTTCCTCTTACACAATAAGTTTTCCTTTTAATTCCTTAACAGGGATTGTGCTGATGTTGCATGATTATATAATTGAAACAGAAGTGCCCCTCCATCTTTCTGGTAGAAATCTTAAGATTCTCATGATTTTTTCCTTTGATAGAACAACCTTTCCATGTGATCTCATAGTATTGACAATGTCATTGATCCTGAGATACATGTTAGAAATAGGTTCATCAGTCTTCATTTTAAAATTATCATATTTAATAGTATAAGTATTCAATCTCATTTATTTAACATTGGTTGTTCCTTTATGAGAAACATCAAAAGTACCCAAAATTTCATAATCATTTTTGCAAGAAGAAATTCTATTAAACTCTTCATCTCCTAAAGCACAATAAAAGGCATTCATATCTTTACAATTATTATTGTAAGTGGTCTTTGTAGGTTCATCCCAAGTTGTTCTTTCAGTTTCTGGAATTTTATATTGCGACTCTATAGTAGTCCAGATATCAAAAACCATACTTTATAAATGAATTTTCATTTTAAGTTTCCACTGGGCATAGTTAGTACCATTAAAGAAAGTTTTCAGGTTAGTAGCATCACCTTCTAGTCTATTGTCAATAGCTAGATTTTAGAAAAGATATTTAAAGAGATAAAATTTAGGACTAACAAAAAATTTAGATCTTTAAGGATGAAAGTAAAATCACAGTTGAAAACAGAATGTTTGAAAACTTGTATTAATAAAAAAAGACCTTTGATACCAAATGTTGCTCGGAGTGGGAACTCAAGAGGGGGTGAATTGAGTTCCAATTAAAATTTCTTTTAAAAATATTTCTCTTAAAAATCCCTCTATATAAATATAAAGTTAAACTGTAGTGAATTTATACAGAGTGTAAATGTTCAATTAGTTTCTCAAAGATTTATTAGGTCTCAGTTAATTTAATCTGAAGATTAAATTGACTTTGGAAACTGACTTACTGGTTTATAATAATTATAAGCACGTGTTAATTTAACTATCAAAGTAGATTTAAATTAGTTTTTTATTTCAAAGTAATAGCAGCGGAATATAAAATATATATAGTATACTTATGTCTTAAACTAATGTGCAAAGCACATGTAACCAAGAGGTTCAGTCTCAAGACAATACTTAGTCCTCTCAAAATATTTATATAAATTGATCCACACCCTGGATCAGGGGTAAACAATAGTACAATACTTTCCAGGTCCAAAGACCTCTACCACAATTCTTCATGGGAAAAACAAAAACAACAACACACAGGCTGTCCAGGTCTTAATCGACCTCTACCATTATCCACAGCAGGATACAAACGAGTTATAAAGTTTGAATGAGGATTTAAGAATCCTCCAACTTAACTCAGGAGACAATGTGTGTGTGTAAAATAAACAGGTTACACACAATGCTCGAAATTTAAATGAATGAATCACTAAAGTAATTGAGAAAGAGATTAGAAAATATTTAGTGATTGGCAGTGAATCTCTGGACTTGATTGATTTGTCAGAAATGATTCTGAGTCCTTCTCTAGTTTTTTTTGTAAAAAACAGAGTTTCGTTTTCTTCTGTTGTTACAGGTTCAACTTAGCAGCCTGAGTTCATGAAGTGCTTGTTGTTGTTCTTCACTGAAGATGCTGCTTTTGTTCTCCTATAAAATGAGTGGCATCGTGTATATCCATTGTTCTTCCAGTATGGAGTGGTCCTTCAGTATGCAACCCGTTTTTCAGTATGAAGCTTGTATGTACTCTTCGTGATTATTTCTTGCTACTTGATGATTGCTCGTTACACACTCCTTGTTATTTATTCTTCTTCAGCTAGGTCTTTATCTTCCTCTTTATAGATTTTAGCTCCGGACAATGGGAATGATTACCTTTTGCATGGGTACTAGGTACGGTTTCTTGAAATGGTAATAGAGATCATTAAATAACATTAACTACATTAAAAACATCAAATGTAACTGTTAACTTACTAAATAAATAGTATTGAGTGTATAGAGTTTGACTGGTTGGTCAATAGTACCCTTCTGTTGGTAGATGTGTACGGTGGATTTTGTGTAGCAATCCTTCCATCGGTAGCTCTTTGAACATGCATTGGTAGCACTTTGAACTTGCATCGGTAGCTCTTTGTGTTGGTAGCTCTAGGTATCAGTAACTCCTTCTATCGGTAGACTTACTCTATCAGTAGCTCGGTAGAGTTATATCGATAGCTCAATTTTATCGGTAACTATCTGTATTGGTTGCTCTTAGTCTATCAGTAGCTCTATGTATTGGTGTGTGTATCAGTATCTTGAAAAGTTATAGTGATTATTTGTATCGGTAGACTTATACACATCATTAGGTTCACTCTGTACTATCGGAAAACTTGACAACACTTGTATCAGTAGCTTGTTTTTATGCTTACCGATGGACTTGTACATATCTGTAGCTCTGTTTATCGGTGACCTTAGCTTATCAGTGACTCTATCTATTGGTAGACTAAGTCTATCAGTAGGCTAAGTACATTTAGCTCTGTACCAGAAGCTATAAGCAGATCAGTGACCAACACTTATCTGTGTTATGAAAAACATATCCGATTTGGTTAGAATTACTTCAGAACATATAAAAACATGGATAAACATTTATTAACATATCTCAAGGATTATTTTCATATTATTATCATCTTGAAAATAGAATATCATATATTAAGTGAATTAGAATATAGATAAACATTAATTGGGAATATCAAAGGTATGTAAAAGCATAATTGGGATTATCAAAATAGGTGAGGTAAATAGAAACATTAATCATGAGTCCCATTTCATTCTTTAATAATATATCAAAATAAATTTAAAATAAAACATGTAAGAAATAATTCAATTGATTGGAATCTTGTTAAAAAAATCAAAAGCCTCATCCAAAATATTTTCGAACACACAATAAGGGATCCACATTTTGAGAGAGATAAATGGATAGAATAAACTATGAGGGAATCCTAAAAATAAAATTAATTAATAATTATCTTGATTTTCTAACAACATAAATATCCATAACCCCAAAATAATAAGATACATGGTTTAAAAGGAATTGAAAATCCAATCAACATTACACATATGGAAAGAGATTAAATCGTTTTATCAAAACTTTAATATGTTTGTACTCAAGTTTGGAATGGAAAAAATCACCTCAAGAGAACACCTAATATTGAATAAGTCAAATAGTTTATTAGGGATGAGGTTAATGGGAAAAATGTAGTTTTTCAGAAACATATTTCTTGTACTAACATAAACATTCTCAACAAATAGGGTATTAGCGATGAGGTTAAAAGAAAAAATGCAGGTTTTCGGAAACATAATTATTGTACTAACATAAACATTCTCAACAAAATCAATATCATAATATAAAAGGTGGTTCAATAAAAAATGCATTCACAATTGAAATCCCCTTCGTCTTGTTGGTTTCTTTACTCTATTAACTTCCTGAAGTCACAATTCCATTTCATGAATGATGGGACTCACCAAATAGCTGATGGACTACCGATATCTATTATATCTAAAGACTAATGTCTACTCCAGATCCCAACTCCCAGGACACATCCTGACCTCTAAAAATAATCAAAATAAATCCCATAACCTTTCAAATGTTAGAAACAGGAAGGAGACCCCAGGAATATGAAGGTTCTAGGCACTGTATTAGTGCTTTATGAGTGGTAAATTAAAAAATTAATCTTTATTAGTGTTTATATAAACCCTAAAAGATGATATAACATGTTAAATTTAAAATTAATTTATTTTGATCAGATGAAATTAATACACGCTCTTAGGATCTCACTTCAATGATGATGATGATGATCATCTAAAAGGCACTTTATGGATTACTATTGTCATTATTTTAATATCCAAGAGTATAACACTACAAGAGGTGATCCAAAATTTCTTTTTTATCACTAATTAATCATTGATAGAATGTTAATTTCTAGTTTGATTGATCAATAATCATGTTTTTATGGGCTATATCGCTCATCCTTTGGGCTTGAAGGATTTCTCAATATTATTTGTAGGATGAGTAGAAGATGAGTTGAGAAATAACTCTTTTCTTCCAAACAATACCCATATCATTATTTTCTATTATCCCTACACAGTGGGAATAACAATCTATTTATAAATCAATATTTTATGTTAAAATATTTTTAAATTTCATATCTTCCCCTAAATAATATAAAATATTTAACAAATCCCATGAAATAAAATAATAATTAATCCCTTATTATTATTTTATGGAGTGAACGTAATTACGCGATGATAAAATATAATTTTACTGTATGGAAAATAAATATTTAAAAATGGAAATGGTCTTGGTCTATTTATCCCCCTAATATTTATTTATTACCTGAATATACTTTTTATTCATAAATAATTAATTTTTCCACAAACCAATGAATAAATATTTAATAAATATTCAAAAAAATATAAAAATGTATTTTATTCAAACTCTAGTAAAAAATATTTATTTAAATTTTTTGATAAATGAAACTTTGATAAAATTATTCCTTAATCTCGAAATAATATTTATTTCATTAATTAGATTCCATGAAAATTTAATCGCGTTCAATAGAAACATATAGTGTGTGGTCATATATGATTCATGCTTATTGGAATTAGGTGGGTACATCTAATGTTCAATATTTCTATCTAGTAATGGATCAAGGGACCCAAGATAGAGAAATTAATATCACATCCCTAACAAACATGTATTAATGCTCACTATGTAATATAATTACTTTGTCTCATTATATCATCAGGATGGTTGCACATATGTGGCATTAATCAATATGATTGATATTTATTTATTTGAATATATGAAATAATTATGTCGTTACGTGATGACCATCAAATTAATGTGATGTTTCCATTACAATAAAAGGGATTAGATATCAACTTCCATACACATGTAAATTGGAAAATTCTTCATTGAATTATTCATTCATAACACATTACTTGTAAAAAACCCAATTTATCCAAATTCATCTAGAATTTTATCATAATGGATTTGGAAAAAAAATTATGTGTTTGAGTTTTAATATGAATTAATAATAGTATTAATGACTATGTATCATCACACACACTCACCGATTGTAATATCTGATTACACAAAAACATGTGGAATTCTTATTCTGATGATTTTCTTCATAATATATCATCTTATATATTACCATGTGAAAAAATCAGGAGAAGAAGTCTCATATTTTTATGACTACTCTAACATGGTAGTCACATTATATGTGTTCCATCATTGAATTTTATCAAACAATAAAACTATATTTTATAATATCATCATAGTTTTATAGGTTCTCATTATAGTGGAGAACTTCATTGAAATTATCAATGTGATAGATACTCTATGATATTATTATATTTAATTCATGCAGAACAATAAAAAACATGTAAAAATATATTATTATTAATATTAAAATATTATAATAAAATAGTAATAAAAGTACAAATAGTTGTCTAAGGAAACCCACTCCAAAAAACTCCCACATAGACTACTGCCATGTTCTTATGAATTTTAGTTTGTTAAAAGGTACATGATAGTCATGTTTCTATTGAGTCAAGGATTTAGTCACGGTGTCTACCAAATTTTCTTCTAGGGTATTAATTATCACTATTACTTCACTTATTTGAAAAAATTACATCAAAAATGATACTTACGAAGAAATTAAATTATCAATTCAAGTGTCCTTGGCTATTTTTCAAGAGCCCCAGCTGAAATAGTTTAACATTAGAGTGTGATGGGATCTTTACTACTATGTAACAAGTTAGGATATTAGATTGTGTTTCATATCCATACCACATAATTAGATACCTGAAAATCCGCAATCTAATCAGAATATACTATAGAATCTATGAAGACAATCAACTTTGAGAACATATATCTCACAACACCTCTATTCAAATTGAATACATATCGATTTTTGAATTTGTAATCATCATGATATATTTCAAAACTACTATATATCATTTGATGACTAGTTCATCGTCTCTTCCATAGAATAACAAAATATCTTTATTTTTCTTCATGTACATAATGATGGAGTTGAATTTAATTCAATGGTGGTTACCTAGGTTATCTTGATATTTTCATAATGCAGTCAAGACATATGAAACATCGAGACATGTACATAGTATATCACACATGACAGCCCCAATTTATGATGGATATATAATAATTTCCATTTTATGACTTTCCTCATATTTATGAGGACACATTTTATTATAATGATTAATGCCATATGACATCAATAATCACCCCCTATTGTATTTTTTTAATACTAAACCTCTACATTATTTTTTCAATATTTGTATAGTGATATAAAATGGGTAGTCTCTTGGATCTATAATAATATATATTGATCCAAATAATATATGCTACAAATACTTTGACCGTTAGGGACATGAATTTATTCAATAATACTTTATTAGATTTTATGTGTGGTATTTATTTACAATAAGTAATATTCCATAAACAAATACAATTAAGAAAAATACTACACTACCACTAAACCATTTTAAGACACATGGATAACATTTTATATTTACAAAACTAAATTCTATTAGAGATTCAACAAATAAAATTTTTAATGTCATTAATTCATTATTTAATCTGTAAATGGTTTTTTTACATCTTGGATACATTGTTGGAATCCTTTGGAGTCATAAACCCTTTGGATTCTATTGTAGATACATCTTCCTAAAGGTTATCGTTAGGATGGATATTTGGAAATCCATTTTAAAATTATCATAATCATGGAAGGTTGTAATGGAAAGAAAATTATTATATATTTCATCTTTTTAATAGGTGAAAATGATTATTCATATTCTATGAATTGATTGTATTTAATCCCTTTTGCAAGTAGTCATGCCTTATAGGTACTGACTTCTCCAACCATTTCTAGTTTCTTTTTAAACACCCATTTATAACTATGGGTATTTACATCTATTGGAATGTCTACCTAAATCCACACATTTTTTGGTACATAGAATCCCTTTAAACATACCGGGGTTCGTACCACTTTATATCATTTGTTCCACTTATAATTTCCTGTAGGTTACATGATAATTATTATCAAAAAATAATTAGTCACCATCCTTGGTGACTAGAAAACCATAATTTTCTTATTCTATAGACTATCCTATACTCTTACATGGTAATTGCGTATTTGGAATATCTTCTTCCATAAGGATTTTTTAAAGTTTTTCTGGTTACAACTCTTTTGTATCTTGATCCTGGACTTCATCAAATTATATCTTCCTCCCACTATATCTCTTTGATTTCTGATCCTTATAATGAAATAATGGATATCTATCATCCAAAACCTTTTTGTATAATAGATTTTATATTTTATATTTCTTTTTTTTTTGTTGGGATATCATATAACAAACACTATGTGCCATATGGCGAATGATTGTTACCTGAAGAGGCCTTAACAAAAGCTTCTCAATCCTACACATGTTAGTATGACAACATATGTTTAATTAAACTCTACAATTGGTATGGCATACTATTTTTCACATTAATAGTACATAGTTTAGTATGTATACTAATATTTGTAAATTATATCCCTATAGAGATGATGAATACTTGCTTCTCTCATCACTGATTTCACCATGTCCAACATGGTGTGATTCTTAATTAATATTATACCACTCCATAGTGGTGTGTGAGGAGGATTGATTTGATATAGGATCCAAAACACCCATTAGTAATTAATTATTTCTTGATAAATTTATTATCTACCATATTCCAAGTGAATTTTATTAATATTTTATCTAAGATTGTTCTAAACATCATTTTTGTATTCTTTAAATTTTCCTAAGGAATTTGACTTATACCTTATCAAGTAGATATATCAATATCTACTAAAATCGTTATTAAATGTAATGAAGTATGATTACCAACCACTTAATTTAATAGAAAAATCCCCTCATTCATTAGTATAAACAAATTTATAATTTTAATTAACCCTTTCACCTTTTCAACTAATTAGTGATTTTTCCATTTTTCCTTGTAATCATCTCTGACAAACACCAACTGATTTGAGTTCAATGGAATATAAATATTAATCTTGATTTAATTTATTTATAATAATTTATTTTAAATGACCAATAAATTGATTCATCTTGTGTGGTATTATTCATGTGATGAAATTTCGTTATTAATTTCCATCTCTTTGTTTTTGAAATCTAATATACAATGATATTTTTTAAATGTGACATAGAAAAAAATGTTATCTTTATTAAGTAATAAAATCTTATTCTTTAACTTGAAAATAAATCTTTTTTAATCATGTCTACATACATATATAATATTTTTGTTAATGGGTGGTACATATCAAAAAACTTTCAAAATTAAGATCATTCACATTGTTAACATATGGTGATAGTCACTGATATCTTGAGAAACAAGTTTAGATATATTGGATACTCCATCATTTACCACCACATGATAAATAATTTTGAGTCTAGTTGGTTATTGCATTCAAATAAATATGTGAGCTTCATAAGCTGTATCTAACATTAAATTTATAGAAACAAATAAGTTTGACTCTATAAAAAAGTCAGTTAAAGCTTCCCCTTTCTTCTTTTATTGGGTTTACTTTTTATTACAATGGCCCATCTGGTTATGTGAAAAATAGACACTATATTATTTACTTTATTTTAATTTGATATTTCTTTTATTGGAAGGGATTAGTGAAGAAGAATTGGGTCTAATTATATTTATTTTTCCTTTCCATTTGATTTCTATATGGATGGAAGGATTTTCCTACATCATCTCCTTATCTACTTGGTGAAGTATAGTAAGTAGATCTAGGCAAGACTTCTCTATTTTCTAATAATAATTTTCAACAAAAAATTTAGATAATATTTAAGGAAATGATTTAATAGTGATATTGGTGTGAAGTTAATTGGGGACTCAAAAACCCAAAACCTCCAGGTGATCAATATTTTCCAATGACATTGACAACTTGAGGTCTATATGTTTCACCCTATACAAGATTCCTCTGAAAGAGTGATTGGAGATATCAAATAACTGTTGTATTTATACACTCTTAGTATACACCACGGATATGATCGATCGTGCAATAACAATCCATGTTTTCATAAGACTTAATGAATTTAATAATCAATGATTAATGATTCAAATAATGAATATATACAACATTGTTCAATCATTTCTCATAGAAAATGATCTCTTCATCCCTCACCTCCTATCTAGTTGGATCAAGTATTTAGGATTATAGTACATAATAGTTCTTTCTAATGCACAACATAATCCTATGGAATATGAAACATTACTAGAAGTTACTATCAATGGGTAGATGGAATTTCTATTATATGGATCTTCTGGATTGTTTGTATGATGAAAATTCAATTTTATTCTACAATTTAAATGGATAATATTATTATTAGTTTTATTGATTACATGTTATATGAGAAAAAATAATAATAATTTTTTTCAATATCTATCTATTTTATCAACTCTTAGCATCCCTCTCCATTAAAATCAAAATTTCATGTAACACAAGAGATTTTAATTTAAAGAATCAATATTTCAATTATTTGTATCATAGAAATTGGTAATAAAAAAAATAATATGGTTTCTAATTAGGTAGTCCTTCCAAATGTGTCAAGTTTTTTCTTCATCTATTGTTTAAAATCCCAAATCCAGAAATCCTAAATTGTATTTCCACAACAATAACCTCAAAATTTGTATGTAATAGAATTTGGTTGTTAAATTCACCCCAATTTAGATTAATTCAACCCATTATCTTAGTTAATACTTATTTATTATAACAAATGACCTTGTATTTGGATGAACCAACATATTAATAATGGGATCATATCATTTCATAAATTGGAAGCCTTGATGATTTATTATTACCATGAGGGATTTTTTTAATTAATCATAATGATTTATTGTCTTATATGTTAGAATCCTTGTTAATATTTACTGGATTTTAATTAACTCATTTAAAAATGTTTTGATGAAAAAACTATCCATAATCATTTATTTAAAAACCTTATTTTCATATTAGTTCATTTATTTATGTTTTCATAGTCTTGAATCTATAAAATAAATAATAAATAAGAAATAAATAAATAAATGACATGATCTTGTGCTTAAATAATGTTATATTTATTAAGAGGAAAATAAATCTGTAACACCCTCATATTTTTTGAAAAAAAAGAAAATTAAATCTTTTAAATATTTTAAATAACATGGAACTCTATATTTATTTATTTTTTGCAAGAAACAATGAGTGTACCTTGTGATCAATGCAATATCGAGTTTAAATGAAAAGCAAAATACTATTAAAAATTTATTATTTAAAATAATAGTTATTTCCTAGTTTTTTAAATAGTAAGTATGAATATAATTAATGAACTTTTAAAAAAATATGGTTTACACACGTATAAAAAATTAATTATTTTGTGTCGAGTTAAATATAAGTTAAAATAAAAATTATTAAAAAATAAAGAAAATCTTTTTCTGAAAAATAATTTTTTTTACAGAAAAAATATTTTTAACACCATAAATTTAATAAATCGCATTTGTTGAATTATTTTATTGATACATATATTTCATATATTCAATAAAAGTTTTAACATTCATAATATGGTTTTTATAGTTAATAAAAAATAATAAATCTATTTCTATACATAAAACATTTTTTTCTAAAAAATAGTTGTGTCTCCTTATGTGTACTTATATTAAAATTATGTTTTCAAAATTAAATAAAAATTATTTGAAAAATAAACCTAATTTTCTAAATATTCATTTTAAATTTATCAGGGATTTAGTTTTCCAATTTTTTTTGAAAACATATGTTTTTAAATAATGATGAAAAATACTTTTTTATGAAAAAATTCATTACATTTAACGAATTTAAAAACATAAAAATAATTTTTCTATGGTATTAAAAGTAAAATTAGTTCAATTATATATATATATATATATATGTATCCAATTCAGGTCATTGGAATCAATATCATATTAAATCCTAATCTAAAAACATTTAATTATTTTTAAATATTTTTATTTGGAAACAAACTTTTTCATCACGTTTGTAATATTAATTAGAAATTAATATTTCTGAAATTTATAAATGAAATTTATAAAAAATGATTAAATATTTTTAATAATATTAATTTATATCATATAATATGGTCAACATACCTTTTTACCCTAATGAAGTGTGTGAAGAGGTAAACTTAATTCCCCTGAATAAGGTTAAAAGGGGTTTGTTGGTGGGATAAACAAAACATATAAGGAATAAAAATGACCTATAAACTTTTCCAAAACAAATTTAAATTACATTATTAGATCATACAACCTCTATTTATTGATAATGGACTTTTTTAGCATTTTTTCATGTGAAAAAAAGGATAAAACTTTTTATTTTCAAAAATTACAAGTGTGCCCCTCACTTCGCTATAAAATCCCACACCCTCTCCTATCCTCATCACACTTCCAAAACCCATTGGTTCAACCATTAACAGAAATAGTATATTCCGTAATTCCCCAACAACATACAATATTACTTCTTCAGATCATAAAATAAATCTAGTATGGCATTAGGTTAAACCTAAAAAGGTAATCCAAAGAATAGGTAATGCTTTAACATATGAATTTTTTTACTTCCTCTTTTTACTCTAAAACATACATTTCATCCTATATAAAATAATAAAAATTATTATCTCATATATACTAATATGGTATCATATTAAATTAATAACCTATATCCATTTCCACTTTCATTAAATGAGACTTTAAATCATCATTATGTGTAGGGATGACTACAACCTCACAAATCAATGTTATTTGTTTTCCATCATTGACTCTCGTGGTGGGATATAATGATAGATTTAATGATTATATATTATATTTATGATATTATTATACCTATGGAACTGTTTTCTACCTATAGAAATTATCCCTTCTATCTATGGTTTCTTGGTTTCGTTGAGGTGGCAGTGGTGGGGATTCATCTGGCTCCTCCTCACGTGATGTAGAAGATGATCCCCAAGCTCCACTTTACAAGACGTTGCACAAAAGGTTAGATGATTGTCAAATATGAGCTCCTGCCTTCATCTGGATTCATCTAGATCCTCCAAAATACATTGCTCATGGGTCCATCCAACCCTCACATATCCCACCATCATGAGGTTGTTGTCTTCACGTCGACTCTCCCAAACCCTATCTCATGTTGTTAGGATCTCTTTTGATAAATCAACCCAACACATAGTTGGGATTTCTATCAGGGAAACATACCATTCATGATGTGGTGGTTCTGATATTCAGATAGTGACTCCTCCTTCATTTATCTAGATGGAATGTTGTATGTGGATCCTTTTTATGGGCATCATCCTGGTTTGATTGTAGTTCCCAATTTTGTGTGAGGTATTGATTCGGTGTGATTTTTCTGGATTTGTCTCTATTTTTGTGTTTGTGATTCTTAACCTTCTTGAATAGTTCATTTTTGTCTTTATAGTTGGATAATTGCTTGTTTTATAGAGTAAGTAGTTTTATACGGATGGTAGATGCGGGAATATGAGCTCATAACAGGAAGGGTCAACATCTACTCCTGGGTCAATACATGGTCGTAGAGAGAGAACACTGGAATGTGTGGTGCTTGATAAATTTCCTCAATATTTCTCCCCTATTTAAATTTTTCATTTTTTGGGGTTTTATGTTTTGTGTTCTAGGTAATGATAACATCATTTAACAATTATACTCTACTCGTTTGGCCTTTCCCTTCACAGGTGCCCCCACATTGGGCTGGTTTGAAGGTCTCATTGAAAAATTGGGATGTTGTTGGAGGATCTGATGATGACATTTATGATCTTGGAGGATCTTTATTTCAGATCTCACAAATCCACAAATTGATGGAATCTCATGTTTTTTTGTTTTTTTGGGATAAGTTTGGTCTTGGACATGATTCTTTTCCCTTCTCATTAATTATTCCCTATGATGGCATGCTAGTTCTTATTGAGCATCAAAATGATTTTTATGGTGGATTCTCACTTGACCAAAAAGTGTTTAAAAAATAAAAAAATTGACTTTTTTGAGATATTATTATAAATATTCAATTATAATAGCACATCTAAATTTTTACGTCCTTACCCATTGAAAAACAATAATGTCTCTCGTGTGTACGACGTATTTCCGCCTCACGAACCAATGTGATGTATTTTTCATTTCTGTTTTACATTGATTTTAATAAGAATATAATAAATTAATAATTTTAATAATTTTAATATAATTATAATTTTTTAACTAATATAATACATATATCATCTTACTTTTTTTTTCTGTGGGGGAAATGATAATGTTGTTCATGTGTATGGCAGACAACTGCCACACGAAGCAATGTGATTCATTTTTCATGTATAATTTACATTAAAGGTAAAAACAATTATTTTAAATAATTTTTTTTTATATATATTACATAAAAAATTATTTAATTTTAATACATTATTTACACATTTTCATTCATTTAATCTATAAAATGTAAATAGAGTGCATGAATACGTACACTCCATCGTCCCCTTGAAAGGTTTATTTTATTTTCTATCTCTAACATTTATGGAATACACTAAATAAATATATACTGAATATATATAATATTTAAATGATTTTTTAAATTCCATGTTATTTGGATCCATGATCAAAAAAATATAAACTAAAATAACAAATCAAAACATACTCGAAAAACAACGTAGTTATTTCAAGAAACAAGATTTTAAGAAATAATTTTTTATAAATGGGTAATAAATGATCATAATTAAACAATATATGGGATGATATATATAATTATTTTTCATCAATAGGTTTATAATAAACATATATTTTTTATATAGTAGGTTCAAACATGTTTTATGTAATTCATTACTAAAGGTAAGGTATTTCTATCTCATTTTTTACATCTATGAGACACATTCCATATTCACACCCTAACCCTCTTATGATTTTCATATTAAAACATTGACTATATTTTATTATTAATATATTAAAAATTATGTGGATTTAGATATCCATTTTTGGATCTCTATTTCACGGGTTTACAATTAAAATGTTTCCAAAGTGGTAAGGTATTTTTGTCTTAATTTTACTTCTTAGGGATATATATTATGTTAAGCGTCGATATTATTTTATGAGGTGTATATAAAACACCTTTTACATGTAACCAAATGTATTTATTTATTATAAATATTCTTTAATATTTTTTTAATGTTATTTCTTTATGGGGATTATTATTCAATGATACCAAAGTGTTAAGGGTTTTCTGATATGGTTTAATCATTTATCAGGATTGTATAAATTTATGATTCAGATGAAAAAATATAATGATATATCTTTCAATAAAGTCATAAATTTTCGTCTCCTATGGTTATTTATTTATAATACATGTTATCCATTCATTTTAATCTCTTTATTTACTCAAGAGTCCATTAGGTAGTTTTTAAAGAAAACTGACCTTATTTATCTCTTCAGTAAAAACCCCTTTTTCTTCCATATCCTTGTTTTCTAAAAAAATCAAATATTATTTAAAATTATTAACAAAAAAATATTAAAGACATTTTTACCCATTTTTTCTTTTTCAAAAAAACATAAAAAATTTCTTCTATTTATTTTAAAAAACGAGACCCATTTAGATTTTAACAAAAATATGAATGTTTAATTATTTTAAAGTGTACGTTATGAATGGTATTTTCCACCATCATGACCAAATAATTGATTTAAATATTCCATTATAATTTTCCAAGGATATTTTCAAACAAATATATTTTGAAAATTATTTATACTTTAAATAGATTTTTGAATATGGAAAAGAAAATTTTCCTCAAGAAATGTTCTTATTTCTTTTTAAGGATTCCTTTGAAAGTATCCAAGGTCATTTTCAATGAAATAGATTTAGAAAATGTTTTATGTTTTAAAAATTGTTTATAAATATATAAAGGATATTTTCCCTAGGATATGTTTCATGTAATATTTTAAAATCATTTTTCTATATAGGATGGCATCTATTGATGTAAACTTTTCTCTACTAGGTATATGATCTAAAAAACCATTCTTATTATTTCATGGAATGGTTTATTATTATGAGGAAAATATGAATATGAAAAAAATTCGCATCCCTATGTTATACCATGATATATTCTTATGAATCATGCTTATTTATTCCATGGTTTATGCTATGTTGAAATGATAAAATGATTATAAAACATGTTTCTTTTCTAAAATATATAATATGATTAAATGTTTATAAACCACATTTTTTTCCTCATTTCTATTATGATAAATATTTTAGGAAGCCTATTTATTTATAGGGTATCTAATATGGTGATTGTTTTATGATCTCATGGAACATGTATGTATGATTTTAAATATGTAATGGGTGGGACCTATATCTCCCCCTAATTCATTGGGTAAATATTGATATGTCATGATTTTAATAGGAAGAGAATGTGGAATTAATAAAACTCAAAAAGGGAATTTGTCTGATATGATAGAATTGGGAGATAACCTTTACTAAAATGAAGGTTTGGGGAGTAAAACCATTATACTAGGATAGTCTTAGAGATTGTGCTTCTATAAACAGGATATTATTTCATATTTTTATGTGAATGTCACTAATCTATGTCTTATACCAAAATTATACTCTCGTAACTTATATTCTTTGATTCTATCACGATTCATGTCGTATGAACTCCTAAGATTTATTCCATGAATCGTGTTTATAATCTATGATATGTAGGATATGTTTTTCAAATGATATTACCATGTTATATTATCCTTTCTATCATCATATGTGGATATATCTCTTTTCTACCCTAGTTGAGATTCTAATATCCCCATTTTCTTTTATTTCCTTTTCCCATGTTTTGAAAAATGTTTTATGTTGGGTATGTATAAGAAGAGTACTATGTCGAAGTTATGTATGGGGCATATTTAATATATTTCAACAAATTAGAATATGTTTTTCTAGTTTCAAGATTCACTATACCTTTAAACTTTTTGGTCATATGTTTATGTAATATAATAAATATTATTCTAAAAATATGTAACATTCATTTATGATGAATATGGGTCTGTATTGTCAGTATTAGATGATAGGTATAATAAATATTTTGAATCTGGGATAATAAAATTTTAGTGATATCCCTAGGGTAATGTCAAAGGAAATGTATAGGGATATGTCAAAGGATGATTCTAGGGTGATTAATGTATAAGAAATTTTCTATGGATTTTATTAAAGGAATGAGAGATTGGTTTTTAAGAAATTTCATCCCTATATGGATACTACAATTGGATTTGATACTCATATATAAGTACCTATGGGTAATAAAGTTGAAAATGTGCATTTAGCTAGATTCGATCGTTGCCTAGTGTAAAACAATGGGTTTTACTACACACCTGGTTTGACACTCCACAGGGGATGTGCTTCGGAAATTCACAAAATCTATAAGAACTGTCATGAATGATTTAAATAATGACCATGAATGACATAGGTTAAGCCTATGTTTTCATATATTTTAAAGATGGTGACATTATATAGATATACTATTATTCATTCTTCTAGATTATATGAATTCCCACTATAAATATTGTTCCTCACACTATAATTTTTGGTTTAGTCCATGGTGATAACAAGATAGAACTAGATTAACATTAAGTGTGATAGACAATATATTAATGAGAAACCAAATGGGATGATGAATGATCTGAAAGATATGTTTATTGTTCCTAATTAATTATCATGATATATTATTTGGAAATGTAACTTTAACTAACTCTTGTACTCACCAAAGAAGAGAAGTATATAGTTATTTGTGAGTTCGAGTACTGTATACCATAGATAAAAGAATATTAATATCTCTATTTTCCTATAATGATGAATGAAAAACACTTAGGAATGTCTAAATGGGATAAAATTATTTTTTTGTGTTGAGAATAGGGAAAAATTGTAGAAATGTTTTGAATAAAAATGAATATTTTAGTTAATGTGATGGAGGGTAATATTGGTCTCCATAAAGTATTATCGATTGATTGTTGTTTTAAATGAGGAATATATGGGAATTATGGAAATTTATGTCTTATGGGAGAAATATCATGAAGAAAATTAGCATGGTTTTACATGTAATGGTTATACAAATTATGATGAAGAGACTGTGAATGACATATAAAGGCTATGTGTTGTTTTAAAATTATTTTTTATGTGAAATGTAAGAAGCATGATTAAATTAAGGATGATGAATGTTAATTCATGATTCATATTTAATATTATAGTAGTGTGGTAATAAAAAATAAGATGGTGAATCCTAGTTATTGGTTAAATAATGAAGTGAAAATTATGTAACTGTTTATGTATTGGGATTCATTAATTATGTTCTATGAATCTTCAAATATATAAGGAGTGTTTGATAGATGTTTTTTTAATTATTTTCAAGAATATTTCTAATAGAACTAATGATATAGAAAATTATTTAATGGAATAATGATATTTTATGGGAAAAAACATGATTGGGGTAATTCAACCCTTAATATGTTCAGGATGTTGAGGTAATGATATAAGGATAAATATATGATTGATATAGATAATGTAAATTGGATAGTATTAATGAGCTTGCAATGGATTAATGTTTTTTGTATAATGTGGTATATCTTATCATTGACAGAGTGTATAACATTTCATGATTTAAGGAATATGTTCAATAATTATGGTTTTACTTAAGGAAAGAGGAAAGAGTTACTTTTTTAAAAAATATATTTTTTCCTTAATAATATATGATCAATGTGTTCCCATATTCAGTGTGTATCACCCCGAGATTTTGTGAAAAATATTCTTTTTAATTTCATTAATGTCTTGTGGTGTACACTACACCAAGAGGAGCTTTCACAACACCCATCCTTTACTTGCCTTGCATTACACACAATCGCGATCTTCCTCGATAGCGTGTATAGTACGCAATACCGAGTTTCACTAAACGAGATATTATTATAATATTATTATGAACTAGCTGTTATGAATAGTAATAACCAATTTTTGAAATTTTGTAAATTTTATTTTTCAAAATGGAATTCTTTTTTGGATTCGGAATATCAAAATTATCTTAGGGTGAAATTTTGGTACTTTTCGGATTACTTTCATATTCTGATGAATAGTGAAAATTACTAAATTTTAATTAAAAACAACTTTTTTAATCAAAATAATTAAAAGTGATAAATTATTAATTTGAGTGGCTTAAAAGTATATTTAGAATATATATTTACAATTTAATACAATGCTGGTCATTGGATTTAATTTCACATTTAAACCAGACATAAACAAGTGTCAATCTTTTAATAGTTATTATCTCTTAAGAACACGCTATTTGTTTTGAAGACATGAAATAAATTTTAAATTAATTAATGAAACTAATATGTTTTGAATTTGGTAAAATAGACATCATTTTTGAGTTCATAATATCAAATATAGCTTAGGCCTAATTTTTGGTATTTTTCTGGAAACTTTCATTTTTTGATGAATAGTGAAACCACTAAGTGGTAGTTAAAAAAATGAATTTTTCATAAAACATAATTTTACCACTTCTGTGAATGGAATTTCAAAAATATGAGAGAAAAGGTTGATGTCAGTAAGTAAAATGTGGTTCAATGAGATGAAAATAATTTTTGGTGAATAGTAACTTTTTACTTTTTTTTACCACGGTTAAAAGTAAATAGGGTAATTAAGGGTAAAAATGTTATTATTATTACCCTAACACATGTCCTAATTATATTGGATAACTTTAATTCGACCAGAAACAACCTTAGGAATAAAATATGACCATTTAGGCCCACTTGGATTAGATTAGGACATTTATTATTATTTAATTCAAAGAAGAGTTAAAAGAGTTAAAATCAAAGTTTATTTACTACAAAATTTTTAATATAGGGTTATACAGAAGATAAATTTGATTTTAAATATTAATTAGATATATAATATGATTTAATAAATAATTATATTTTTTTTATAATTTTTAGACATTATATAAATTAATTTATTTATGACACAATGATGATGCAGTAATTACCATAATAGTGAACAATTAGAATAATTGATATTATAAATACCCAAATAAATATAATTTGAGACTTTCTATGAATTCCAATAATTTTATCGGCTAATATGACATGTTAGTATTGATTTAATTAACTTTTTTTGAACTAATCATTCTGTTATGATTTTCACAAAAATCAATTACTAAATAGTGTCAAAATTGATAGAAAATAGTTTTTAAAACAAATATTATATTAGTAATTGTATTTTTATTCCTAAAAATATAAGGTTCGGCCAAATGACTTAAATAAGGTTATATATTTTAATAATAAACAACTTGAGGTTCGTTCGGCTGCTTATAGTAATTTTATTAACCTTATAGTATAAGAACACAAGAAGACATGGTAAAAGTAAAATTATTTTACTTAATGTTAAATATAAAAGATAAGGTTAAAATAGGAACCTAAACTTGTCTAAATTTTATTGGATGAGACGATTTTGACCCATCCCCACCTTCACTTCGAAATAAATCAATTTGGAGCTGTTTAAAACCGAATTTGGCTTTATAATTAAATAATAGTTTTAGTTTTTCCAAAGGAGCCCCTCTCCTCCCTTATAAAAGGGAACCTCCTCCCTCTCTTCCTCACACCACTTTGAGCCTTCAAGCTCGGCCAACCCCTGCCAAATTCTTTTCTCCACTTCCCTAGAAACATCCTAGAGGTTCTGGTCTTCCTCAAAGACCAATTTTAGTACCCTAAAAGCAGGTCTCAAAGAGGCCCTTCAAAGAAGAGGTAATGTCTGTTACCGATTCTTTCAACTTTATTTCTTCTTCCACTTCTTCTTCTTAGGTTGTTTCATTATGAAGTTATAACATCATTATAACTCATATAATGATATGTTATTATAATTATGAAACAACCCTATTTCACCATCTATCCATCCTATGGAAAATGAAATCACCGCGTGTGCGTACGTACGGAATACCGTCCCCACGACGTGGTATAATCTATTTTCCACCACCACCTTACTTGGATGGGTATAATGGTGTAAATAATAACTATATATGATTATTTTAAAGTGATATTGATTCTGAAATAGTATACATACACTCAAATACAATTCCACAATCATGAGAACGATATCATCGCTCGTGCGTACGTACGGACTACCGTCTCCACGACGCGATGAGATTCATTCTCCACGTTAAGCATTCATTAATGATTATAAAGTATATATAATAAGTAATAATGAAATATATGACATAATAATGATTCTGTATTTATGTGTATATATATTTATGTCATCTACTTAATTCCATTCAACTCAATAAGGAAACGAAAACAACGTTCATGCGTACGTATGGCCGACTGTCTCCATGAACGGTGTATTTCTTTCCATTTACTGATCTATTATATATATGTATATTCTAAATATATATTATATATAAATCATGTTTTATATTATGTAATTAAGTAATCATGATCTAAGTAATCATATGAATAATTACAAGTCAAAACACGGACGAAAAATGAAATGATTTTACCCAAAACGCTCTTTAACATGGAATTTACAAAATAACGGGTAATATAAAGTCATAAGTGAACCATATATGATATCATAACAATGATTATGATTCTGGAATAAGTCAATGACATTATTTAAATCATTAGACGGGAGGTTCGGACACTTACGAAGCAAATTGGACCTAAGGTAAGGGAAATATCACAATCTCATTTTTATCTGAGATTGTTTATACATTGGAATTTACTGGGGTGTATTTTATCATCCACATCCATGTTTTCTCAATATGTAATTTTATTTCCATCCACATACAATTGTTTAAATACAATTTTACCATTTGGTGAGTTTTTAGTAAAATATATTAAAGGAATCTTTTGTCGTTTTTCTACAAGGTACTTTTTGACTTTTCCGACAAAAGTACGAGAAGAATGTTTTTTTAACTTATACGGCTTGAATGGATTTTTAAAAAATTATTTCCAAGAAGATTCCTTTACAATTTTTCAAGTTTATTTTTAATCAAATTTTTTTAGTTTAAAATTGTTTGACATGTTAAGAAAGGAAAACTGTTTTTGAAGTAGAAAGGATATTTTCCTCAAGAATAGAGTTCAAGAGTTTTATCAAAATTATTTCCAAAATAAGATAATATAGGGTCCTATTTATATCCCTATTATTACATGGATTTTATTATGTTGTGATGGAAATATTTTTATGAATTCCTTTATCTTATATGAATTGTTTTATGATTTCATGATGTTTAAGATTCTCATTTTTATTACATGGGTTATGCTATGATGTATGGTTTATGATTTTGTGGCACACATAAGAATGGTATCATTAAGAGATGGGTGGGAACTATATCTCCCTCCAATGCATTGGGTAAAAATTTTATATCTCATGAGATAGACATGG
Organism: Viscum album; assembly: GCA_963277665.1. Taxonomy (NCBI): domain Eukaryota; kingdom Viridiplantae; phylum Streptophyta; class Magnoliopsida; order Santalales; family Viscaceae; genus Viscum; species Viscum album. Next base: position 1,333,947,637 of record OY728138.1, read on the forward strand.
CTGGAACGGCAGGTTAAACCGGTTCAGTGAAACAGGACTGAAACGAGGAGTGAACTCGGTTTAGAAATGGACTTTGTCCACTAAGATAGTCTTGGAAACGAGTCTTGGCTAATAAGAAATGATTCTCTATGATTATGTGTTTATTCCACGAAGTTTCATGTTTTATGTTATGCTTATTGGGATTACATTTCACTAATATGATTTATCCCATGTTATGATATTATTATCTCTTTTGCAGGTTAAGATTTCTAAAATGTTATGTTCTTATGAATATGATGTGATTGATATTTCTTTTGTTTACCTTTACTGGGCATTTGAGCTCACCCTTTTATGTTTTCTTTTCCCTAGGATATAAATAAATATTTTAGGTATAAAAAAGGAAGATCTTTATGTTGAAGATCTTTCACCATGATTAGAAGATTATATTCCGAGTTTCCAAAGACACTAAACTATTAAGGTCCTTGTGTGTGTGTTTTTTTATGTACTAAGTATTCTGTAAAAGTAATGTAATGTCAATATACGTCACGATTCGGGTCTATATAGTTGGTATCAGAGGAAAGGTTTAGTCAACCTTTGGAAACTAGGATGCGAAAAAGTTAGTGAGATCCCTAGAGATATTTCTAAGGTATTTATAGGGATGTCCCTAAGGTTAAGTATACATTATAGTCCTAGAATTGTGCTAACCATCTTATATTTAAACCTAAGAAGTTAGATATTTTAGTTACTCCCCCTTTATTATATTGTTTTCCATAGTGGGATTTTTGCCTCTCACACTGTTCTTTTTGGGTTTTAGACGATGGCTGAAACCCGATGGAACCGTGTTGATCAATGTAATGGACAATGCAATGATTCGCCTACTGAACAAACAAATGTTATGGGAGATGGAGTGAAAAATATTATTGCTATACTTACACAAGCTATGAATCATTCTATACTTCCAAATGAGCAGATAAGGGAACAATATACTATTGATTCCTTAATGAGGCAATGTCCACCTTCTTTCAGTTGGTCTTCTGATCCACTTGTTGCTGAACAATGGATCAGTACTACTGAAAAGATATTTTCAGTTCTTCAATGTTCTAAACATGATAAAGTCGTCTTAGCAGTGTATCGTTTGGAAGGTGATGCTGATCAATGGTGGAATATTATCAAGAATACGAGGCCAAGAGATTAAATTGAGTCCATGGAATGGGACGAGTTCAAGAACTTATTTTTCAATAAGTACTTCCCTCGTATTCTTCAAACAATGATGGTGAAGGAGTTTCTTGAACTAAAGAAAAAGGATGATGAATTTGTTGGTATATATGAAGAGAATTTTACAAGGCTTGCAAGGTATGCATCTGGATTTATAATCCAACCTGAAAGTAAAGTTGATCAATTCTTCAGTGGCTTAAAACCAAATCATCAATGGGCATTAGCTATAATAGACTTCAGTAGCTATGAAGAAATCGTGCGTTGTGCTATCAAGGTAGAAATGGAAGTTGGTGTTAATTATCCATCTCATAGTTTTGACAAGAAACGAAAGATGGAGTTCAAGGAGAAATCTCAGAATAATGGTAAAAAGAAGATGAATGTTTCCTTATGCTCAAAGTGTGGAAAGAAGCATGGTGGAGATTGTCTTAAAGGGACTAGAAAATGTTTTATGTGTGGAAAAGAAGGTCATTGAGTAGCTGAGTGTCGAAGTAATGGAAAAAGGGTTTCTAATGATGTGAATAAAGAAAAGACTGCAGAGAATGCACCACCAACACTTCAATGCTTCAAGTGCAAGGAAATAGGGAATTATGCTAATAGATGTCATAATCCAGGGGTTAGTGATGATCGACATGAGCAACCACTTAAGGCAAAGGAAAAAAGGAAAGTCACGTGCGATCACTATTGGCGATGTTGAATATGACAACGATGTGGTGGAATGATTAAGTGTTTATGTAATGGGATTCCAAAATAATGTTGTATATATTATCGTGGAATATTGGAATATTTATGTATTGCTTTAGGGTACCGGTATCCATGGAAAGTGATTGAGATATTTTTGGAAAAAAGATGATATGCGCATAATGAAGGGAAAAGGAAAAAATGAAATGTTTGACAGTATACATGAGCTCATGATTGATATAAGGACTATGTGATATCACGGTTTGAGTATATAGAATTTTGAGGATTTTGGTATGTGGAAAGAGTTAACTTTTAACAGCATTCATGTTTTCAATAAGGTTCAATGGGTATTCATTTGTTTTCAAGAGAATACATGATTAAGGCCTTTGAATGTTTGGAATGTGACCAACAAGACATATCTCATGATATATGGGGATCAACAATGGTATTAACATGCTAGTTGTATGAACTCTTTGGTAATCATTTTCACTATAATATGAGATTAGACAGCATTATTTTGGATAAGCCTAAAGATTGGAATGGATTATGTTGGACATAAGTTAGTATTGTTTAAGGATAGAAGTTTTTTTGATATTATTTATGAGATGTTATAGTAATGTAGTTTTAGAAAAAGGACAACCTGCAGGATGGGCGACAGCCCATCGCTTCGGACAAGGGTGTGGGAATCGAACCAACAACCTAAGTGCGACTGGCCTTTATCGCCTACCACTGGCCTACAGGAAGTCCCTGTTTAGTAGAAACTAGTTTTATTATATTAAGCAGTATAATATATGAAGTATAAGTCCATTTTAGGAACCATATATGATTAATCTCACTATAGATGGACTTATGTATTTTTTGATAACTTTTCTAACATTTTGTTTGAGACAGATGGAATGACCCATCATTCTATCACATGATCTGCTATCACGTCACAAATAACAAATTCAACTTCATTTCTTTAAGAGATGAAGTGGAAATTGTCCAAAGAACGACCAACGGTGAGACTATACCAAAATAACGAAAGTATTTCTTATAATTCCAATTTCATCAACTTTAGGGAAATGATCTTGAAAACCAATAATGTTGTCCTAGTGCTCTTATATCTGATAAATCATATGGTACCTTAGATCATCCCAAATTTATGGCTTTGTGATTGCTGGCTTTTCCATAGCCATGTTCTCTATCACTCTCCATCATAACATGATGGTTAGATTTCTCTTCTATATCCATATTTTCACCTATGTGGAAACCCAGTGATTAGTTTATCTGGGTAACCGTTACATTTCATACTATTGTTATTAAAGATTGGTTTTGGTATTCCTTTTTACGATGTGGGTTTCTATTAAAGAAATTTTCGAATTGTAAACCATTTATAACCCCAACGAATTTCGAGTGTGAAATTCATTTTAAGGGGGGGTAGAATGTAACACCCCGAGATTTTCTGAAAAGTATTCTTTTTAATTTCATTATTGTCTTGTGTTGTACACTACACCAAAAGGAGCTTAAAAAACACACATCTTTGACTTTCCTTACATTACACGCAATCACGATCTTCCTCAATAGTGTGTGTAGTACGCAATACAGAGTTTCACTAAACGAGATATTATTATAATATTATTATGAACTAGCCGTTATGAATAGTAATAACCAATTTTTGAAATTTAGTAAATTTTATTTTTCAAAATGGACTTCATTTTTTGATTTGGAATATCGAAATTAACTTAGGGTGAAATTTTGGTACATTTCGGATAACTTTCATATTCTGATGAATAGTGAAAATTACTAAATTTTAATTAAAAACAACTTTTTTAATTGAAATAATTAATAGTGATAAATTATTAATTTTAGTGGTTTTAAAGTATATTTAGAATATATTTTTACAATTTAATACAATGTTGGTCATTGGATGTAATTTCACATTTAAACCAGACATAAACAAGTGTCAATCTTTTGATAGTTATTATCTCTTAAGAACACGCTATTTGTTTTGACGACGGGAATTAATTTTTAAATTAATTAATGCAACTGATATGTTTTGAATTTTTAAAATAGACCTCATTTTTGAGTTCATAATATCAAATATAGCTTAGGCCTAATTTTTGGTATGTTTCTAGAAATTTTATTTTTTGATGAATAGTGAAACCACTAAGTGGTAGTTAAAAAAAGACTTTTTCATAAAACATAATTTTACCGCTTCTGTGAATGGAATTTCAAAAATCCGAGACACACGGTTGAAGTCAGTAAGTAAAATGTGGTTCAATGAGATGAAAATAATTTTTGGTGAATAGTAACTTTTTACTTTTTTTACCACGGTTAAAAGTAAATAGGGTAATTAAGGGTAAAAATGTTATTATGATTACCCTAAAACATGTCCTAATTCTATTGGATAAGTGTAATTCGACCAAAAACAACCTTAGGAATAAAATATGACCATTTAGGCCCACATGGATTAGATTAGGACATTTATTATTATTTAATTCAAAGAAGAGTTAAAAGAGTTAAAATCAAAGTTTATTTACTACAACATTTTTAATATAGGGTTATACATAAGATAAATTCGATTGTAAATATTCATTAGAAATAAAAAAAGATTTCCTACATAATGATATTTTATTTAAAATTTTTAGACATTATGTAAATTAATTTATTTATGACACAATGATGATGCATTAATTACCATAATAGTGAATAATTAGAATAATTGTTATTATAAATATCCAAATAAATATAATTTGAGACTTTTTATGATTTCTACTAATTTTCTAGGTTAATATGACATGTTAGTAGTGATCTAATTAACTTTTTACGAACTAATAATTCTGTTATGATTTTAACAAAAATCAATTAATAAGTAGTGTCAAAATTGACATAAAATAGTTTTCAAAACAAATATTATATTAGTAATTGTTATTTTATTCCTAAAAATATACGGTCCGGAAAAATGACATAGATAAGGTTATATATATTAATAATAAAAAATTGGGGTTCGTTTGGATGCTTAGAGTATTTTTATTAACCTTATAGCGTAAGAACACAAGAAGACACGGTAAAAGTAAAATTATTTTATTTAATGTTAAATCTAAATGATAAGGTTAAAATTGGAACCTAAACTTGTCTAAATTCTATCATATGAGATGATTGCGACCCATCCCCACGTTATCTTCGAAATAAAATCAATTTGGAGCTGTTTAAAACCGAATTTGGCTTTATAATAAAATAATATGTTTACTTTTTCCAAAGGAGCCCCTCTCCTCCCTTATAAAAGGGCACCCACTCCATCTCTTCCTCACACATCTTTGAACCTTCAATCTCGGCCAACCCCTTCCAAATTCCCTTCTCCACTTCCCTAGAAACAACCTAGAGGTTTTGGTCTTCCTCAAAAAACAATTTTAGTGCCCTAAAAGGAGATCTCAAAGAGGCGCTTCAAAGAAGAGGTAATGTCCGTTACCGATTCTTTCCGCTTTATTTCTTCTTCCACTTCTTCTTCTTAGGTTTTTTCATTATTAAGTAATAACATCAGTATCACTCATATACTGATATGTTATTATAATTATGAAACAACCCTATTTCACCCTATATCCATCCTACGGAAAACGAAATCACCGTGTGTGCATACGTATGGAATACCATCTCCACACCGTGGTGTAATCTATTTTCCACCACCACCATACATGGATGGGTATAATGGTGTAAATAATAACTATATATGATTATTTTAAAGTGATATTGATTCTGAAATAGTATACATACACTCCAATACAATTCCACGATCATGAGAACGATATCATCGCTCGTGCGTACGTACAGACTACCGTCTCTATGGCGCGATGAGATTCATTCTCCACGTTAACCATTCATGAATATAATAAAGTATATATAATAAGTAATCATGAAATTTATGACATAATAATGATACTGTATTTATGTGTATATATATGTATGTCATCTACTTAATTCCATTCAATTCAATAAGGAAACGAAAACAGTGTTCATGCGTACGTACGACTTACCGTCTCCATGAACGGTGTATTTCTTTCCATTTACTGATATATTATATATATGTATATTCTGAATATATATTATATATAAATCATGTTTCATATTCTGGAATTAATTAATCATGATCTAAGTAATCGTATGAATAATTACAAGTCAAAACACGGACGAAAAAAGAAACGATTTTACCCAAAACGCTCTTTAACATTGAATTTACAAAAGAACGGGTAATATAAAGTCATAAGTTAACCATATATGATATCATAACAATTAGTATGATTCTGGAATAAGTCAATGACATTATTTAAATCATTATACAGGAGTTTCAGACACTTAAGAAACAAATCGGACCTAAGGTAATGGAAATATCACAATCTCACTTTTATCCGAGATTGTTTATAAATTGGAATTTACTAGGGTGTATTTTATCATCCACATCCATGTTTCCTCAATATGTAATATTATTTCCATCCACATACAATTGTTTAAATACAATTTTACCCTTCAGTGAGTTTTTAGTAAAAGATATGAAAGGAATCTTTTGTCATTTTTCGTACAAGGTACTTTTTGACTTTTCTGACAAAAGTACGAGAAGAATGTTTTTTTTAAAATATACAGAATGAATGGATTTTTAAAACATTACTTCCAAGAAGAATCCTTTACAAGTTTTCAATTTTATCTTTAATCAATTTTTTTTAGTTTATAATTTTATGAAATGTTAAGAAAGGAAAACTGTTTTTGAAGTAGAAAGGATATTTTCCTCAAGAATGGAGTTCAAGAGTTTTATCAAAATTATTTTCCATCTAAGATAATATAGGGTTTTCTTTCTATCCCTATTATTACATTGATTTTATTATGTTGTGGTGGAAATATTTTTATGAATTCCTTTATCTTATATGAATTGTTTTATGATGTCACGATGTTTAAGATTCCCATTTTTATTACATGGGTTATGCTATGATGTATGGTTTATGATTTTGTGGAACACATAAGAATGGTATCATTAAGATATGGGTGGGACCTATATCTCCCTCCAATGCATTGGGTAAGGATTTTATATCTCATGAGATAGGAATGGCTGGAACGGCAGGTTAAAATGGTTCAGTGAAACAGGACTGAAACGAGGAGTGAACTCTGTTCAGAAATGAACTTTTCCCACTAACATAGTCTTAGCAATGAGTCTTGACTAATAAGAAATGATTATCTATGATTATTTGTTTATTCCAAAATGTTTCATGTTTTATGTTATGCTTATTGGGATTACATTTCACTACTATGATTTATCCCATGTTATGATATTATGATCTCTTTTGCAGGTTAAGATTTCCAAAATGTTCTGTTCTTATGAATATGATGTGATTGATATTTCTTTTGTTTTCCCTTACTGAGCATTTGAGCTCACCCTTTTATGTTTTCTTTTCCCCAGGATATAAAAAATGGTTTTAGTTATAAAAAAAGGAATATCGTTATGGGAGATGTTGAAGATCTTTCATCATGATTAGAAGATTATATTCCGAGTTTCCAATGACACTAAACTATTACGGTCCTTGTGTGTGTGTTTTTGTTATGTACTGAGTATTCCGCAAAAGTAATGTAATGTCAATGTATGTCAAGCATCAGGTATCTACACGGTGTGTGACATTAAGAGCTACATGATGTTGTTTTAGAGATTTATGATAGGTTGATATTTGAAATTTTATAACCTTATTTTTGAAGTTGTACCATATTTAAAGTTTTGTCTGACATGTTAAGGAAAAAATGTGATCTTTTCATAGAATGGATTATGTTTTGGTTTTGATATTATTGGACAGTGAATTCTACAAAATTATGTTTTTGATAATATTTAGAAAACGAAGGAAAGTATTATCATTATTTAATGAATCTTATGATACATTATTTCCTTAAAAATTATAAATATAGCATTTTCATGTTTATTTCATAGATAAATATATTATGTGAAATTTGATGGAATCACATCCAAAGGTTGATATGGTTCTTGGGGAAAGGAATTAAATAAAGTATGTATATATTTTCTTGAAAATTATTTATCATTAATAAAAGGGCCTTGAAATAAAATGTTATAAATTCAAATTAAATTTTGAAGAATTAATACACTTTTAACCTATCTCATTTTTATGGATTGGTGGTCATTAACATTATTCTGACCATGTTCTCTATCACTCTTAATCAGTGGTTGGGAAAAAAATTCACTTCCATGTCCATATTTTCACATAACACCAATTTTATTCTACATGAAAAACTATTTTTTTATTATTGGTTAATATCAAACAATTATTTATCTATTTTAAATAAAAATTTTTATTAACCATTTTTATTATGTGGGATTCCCACAATGATATTTTAAAATGTTAAACACTATTTTATCAATAAAAATTTCAAATTGCGAGGATACACTTTATTAAAGGGGGTGGAATGTGATATTCCAATATTTAAAAAATTAAGATAAATTTAATATCAATGATATTATGTGTTACATGGAACATTGATTTAATATTTTGTTGCATGAAATACAAATGGTAGCTTGTTTCACAATCAACAATTACTTTAAATTAAAGATGGAGTATTATTATAATAATATTATTTAATATGATATTCATCACCTAGAAATTGAAATTGCATGTATTAATAGTATTAACTAAATTATGAAAATATATTTTTTACACATGTATATAATATGAATTCTTTGGTGATCAGTTAATTATAAAAGAAAATAAAAACTATTTAAAAATAAGTTAAATCTTTTAAAAAAACTATTTGTTATGAAAAAAACAAATTTTACCTAACTAAATTAAAAAATTAACTTTTTGTTAAATTATTTTATTAAATTTATTTATTTTGCTTTGTATAAAATGTTTACTATTCATCTTATGTGTTTACTAGAAATAGATAATATTAAATTTTCTTTTAAGTTTAATACTATATTTTTTATAAAAAGAGTTATGTCGCCTTTTGAAAACTTATTTTAAAATTAAATTTTTATGATTTTAGAAAATTTATTTTAAATAATAATCATAATTTTTGAAATAATAATTTCAAAATTATCATGAAGTTAATCTTAAAATATTTTAAGAAAAATAATTTTTTAAATGAAAAAAGAAAAATACTATTATTTATAAAGATTGTCATTTCATTTAAAGAATTAAAATACTATGGGATTATATTTATAGTTTTTTAAAAAGTAAAATTAGTTTTATTATATATCTGTTAATCCAATTTAGGTCATTTAAACCCATTTCATATTGAATTTTGATATAAATATTTATGATACTTTTGAAATTTCTCTATTTTAAAAAATGTTTTCATTGTATCCTCGATATTAGTTTCAAAAAACTTTTCCCACTTATATGATTGGAATTTGAAAAAATAGATTCCATTTTTTAATCATCATAATTTATGTCATCTAACAATTGAAAATTAAATTTTTACCATAATATATTGTAAAAATAATAAAAATGAATTACCATAGTATAGGTTAAAATGGGTTTACTGGGGGTTAAACTAAAAAGATAAGGGGTAAATGACTTATAAAATTTTCCAAAAATAACATTTTATGGACATACTAAGATATTATAACCTATAAATCTCTATTATTCCCCATGTTGGATCCTCTTGGAATATGAAAATCATTGGTATGCCCTTTTTCATTATATATGTTTGATGTGTGCCCCTCTCCTCACTTATAAAAGGCCACAACTGCTCCTCTCCTCTACCCACATCGAAAACAAATTATAAACGAAATTAAGTACCAAAATTTATTTTTTTAATTACCTAAAAACAACATGGATTGATTTTTGAGATCATAAAACCAGTCTATAAAGGATCTAAGATATACCAAAAAAATGTTTTCTAAAGAAGGGGTATGGTTTTAAATTTGTGTTTTTATTTTACTTCCTCTACTAACTATTTAAGATCAATTAAAAATTTTATAAAATAATAAAACCTATATATAATATATAAATAGATGTTATTATGTTAATTTTATAACCTATATCCATCTTCAATTCCCTAAAATTGGATATGAAATCATCATTTTTGTGTACGTCAAACAACCACCTTCTGAATCGGTGTTACTTTTTTACATCACCACCTCTCATGGATGGATATAATGATGAATTTTATGTTAATATATGATAGTTATGATTTTATTATACCTATATAACTAAAATAGGACATCAATATGCTTACATCCCATTCAATTGGACAATAATAATGTTGATCGTGTGTATAGCGAACAACCATCCCACAAACCGATGTGATGTGTTTTTAATTTCTGTTTAACATAGACGGTAATAATGATATCATGAATGAATAAATATTTATTTTTAATATATTTATACTTAAATAATTAATATATCATATTTAACTTCTTAATTACCATTCTATGGGGGATAAGATAATGTCATTTGTGTGTACGGTGGACTATCGCCTTGCGAAGCAATGCTAATCATTTTTCAGGAAAGCTTTACAAGATATGTAATAAGGATATGTCTCAATAAAAATAAGTTATATAAGTGACATAAAAATTATTATTCATGTCATATTATATTATTCTAAAATCATAATTTCATTCTGTTAATAAAATGGAAACGGTGTTAATTCATATGTACGACCTACCAAATCCAAGAACGTTGTATTTAATTTTCAATCTATAACATTTTCTGGAATATTCTAGATACGTATATAAAAAATATATATGATATTTTCATCATTATAAATATTATATATATGATTAAACTATGATAAATATATTAGGATCAAAAATAAATAAAAAAATAAAACATACATGGAGAACAAAGAAGTTATTACTCAAAACATTATGTTTAAAATGAATTATTGATAAATGGGTGACAAAAGGTCATAATAAAAGAGTATACGGTATTATATATATAATTATGGTTCTATAATGTATTTATTATAAACTTATATTTAATATATTTGATTTTATAATGTTTTTGAAGGAATTTGATTCTTCAAGTAATAGATTTCTGTCTCACTTTTTAATTCTTGGAGACACATGCCATATTCAAATCTTATTTATTTTATTTATTATATAAAATACCCATGATTTCATTTTATAATTATTACCATAAAAATTATTTGACTTTATATATCCATTTTTGGGTCTCTATTTCATGAGGGTTATGGTTCAAAAATTACCAAAATTGTCCTGGATTTTTTTCTTAGTTTTTCTTCTCTAAGACATAAGTTCTGCTCTATACTTATATTTTTATGAGATGTATATATAGCCACATTGACATGGAAGATTGTGAATTTATTTATACTCATGATAATTTATGTTTCATTTATTTTTATTCTTTCATGGGACTTATGATTTAAAGTTACCAAATTCGTAAGGGTTGTATGATACAATCTAATTATTTATAAAGATGGTTTATATTTATTCTTCCAATGATAGAATATTATAATCTATACCTCTGGAAATTAATTTATTTTCTTTTTATCTATTTATTTATTTTGAAAAAAAAATTATTTTAATTTTACTCTCCTTGTGTACTAAATATTTGGAAATAATGTTTTTTAAATAAAATTTACATTATTTCTCTCTTCGGTCGAAATCACTATTTCATCAGTATATATGTTCTCTAAAAATGTTTTTCTTTTTTTTAACATTATCAAAAATATTTTTTAAATAAATTTTACCAATTTCTGGATTTTAATTTTCTTAAAATAATCTTAGTGTTTTTTAAAAAATATCCATTTGGATTTAACCAAAAATGTTTAAGGAATGTTTGTTTTAAAGCGTATCGAAATAAAGGTATTTTACGCCATCATAAACAACTCATTATTTTAAATATTACTTTATAAGATTCAATTTTTTACTTTCAAATAAATGGATTTTGAAAAAAAAAATAAAAAAATCAATGTGTAAAGGATATTTTCATCATGAAATGTTTTAAATTGGTTTTAAAATATAGTTTATATGTTTCAATGGTTATTTTTAAGAAAATGATTTTAATAAAATTATGTTTTAAATGTTTTTATTTTCAAAGTGGAATGTTTATTTTCATCATGAAATTTCCCAATTAATCATTCAAAATAATTTTCTACATAAGATGACATTATTTTATGTAAACTATATTTTTTAGGGACATAATCCATAGAAACAATTCGTGTTCTTTATCATAATGGTTTATTTTTATGATTAAAATAAATTTATGAAACCCAATTCAATTCCACTAGTTATAACATGATAAATGATTATGAAAAAATCTTCTTTTAATGTGGTTTGTTCTATGATAAGTTTATGAAATGATTACAAAACATGTTTCTTTTCAATATGTTATAATATGAAAAATAATAATTATGAAGCCCATTTCTATTCATGGGTTCTGATATGATAAATGTTTTATGAAATCCATTTATTTTATGGTGTTCTAATGAAATTATTTTTTTGTTATTATAGCATAGGTATGTATGGTTTTTCATTAGGTGTTTGGTGGGACCTATATCTCTATGTGATTCATTAAATATATATTTATATCTCATGGGTAAACTGTACTAGAATAGGGATTGAACCCAGTTCAATAAGGGACTTTTTCCGCTATGATGGTCTTGTGAGTGAACCATGGATACTATGATGGTTTGGGGAGTATACTCATTTCAAAGTGATAGTTTTATCAGGCATCCTTCAATAAAAAGGATATCATTTTATATATTTATGTGTATCCAAAAAAATCTAGGTCTTATACAATTATTATTATCTAATGGATTTTATTCATTGATTACATTATGATTCGGGTCTTATGAACTGTCATGTTTTATTCCATAACTCATGTTTATTATCTATGATATGTAGGGTATCATTTTCAAACTTTACCCTCATGATATGTTGATATATCCCTTGTTATCCCAAATTGAGCATCTGGCCTCAACCTTTCATAGGTTTTAATTCCCCTTATTATGATGAATGTTTTTCAGTAGGATATGTCGATGAAGAGTACTATGTGTAAATATATTTATGGATTATATTGAAAATATTTCACAAAAATAATAATATTTTGTGTCTAGTCGTAAAAGGAACTATAGAATTATAATCACTAATGGTTTGTTTGTGTAATGTAATGAAAATTAATCTAAAAAATATAATATCAAGGTTTGAGAAGTTTGGGTGTTTACAAAATCAACCTATGACCTGGGAGAAATCCTTTTATTATTCTTGGCATGGGTTACATCATTCCACATCTTCACTTATGTATCACATGTTCTACCAATATCTTGGATGACCGTATTGAACCACCTCTACATACCCTGCTAAATTCTATTAATTACATTTATTTATAAATAAAATTCATGTGAGGGGCCAAAGGATTAGTTAAGGATAAATTTAATAAATAACCATTAGACACATTGGTCTAATATAATATCTGAGAGAGGTATGACCCATAAGAAATAATATTTAATTTAATAAAAATTAATTGAAAATACATGTAATTAATTTAAATTAGTTAATGATAACACATACATGGTTGTTGGTCAATTTCATGATCAGTCATTAACATACAATGACTACAAAATTTAAATAACTAACTATAATTCATTTCAATTCATTCAAAAATAATATCTAAGTAATATGATTTAATTTGACTCATTCTATTATTAATAAATAAATTTATTTTATCTTATTTCACCCAATAATCCTAAAATTTATATTCGACGTGACTTAAAAAAATTATTTTATTTTATTTAAAACTCAAAAATATTGTATACAAATTTTTACCATGAAGAAACCTATATATTACCAATCCAAACAACTTATTATGGAATAAATTGTAAACAATTCACTCATATATCTTTTTGTGTACATGAAATGTATCATAATTCCCCAATATGAATTACCATTTTAATGCTACATTGTCCTCATGAAAATTATATATCCTAATAAATTTCATGTGTTGAGTCTTTAGTATATAGTTACAATATAGGTATCATAGCATCATATATTATACGAAATTAATTTATCATTTATTATAACATAAAACATAATAATCAACATTTACTATCAACTTAATTACCAATATGGAACTCGGGTCAATGAGGTTTAATAGAGTAATAAATTTAATTTAATTTTTCAATTGAATTAGGTAAACTCTATGTTGAGTGATAGTAATCCATATGTCATGCACATACCTTCACTGGATATTTGTAGTACACTCCTTGGTACATGGACTTTACTTATTGTGAACATTTAGAAAATGAAAAACATGTATATAGGATACACAGAATGTAATTCTAGTTACATGGAAGTAATTTATTATGTGTAATATAATTAATACACTTGATATATCAATTACATGATGTGGTTTGACCAAATATTTTGGTCTTGAAACCACATGTACTACACATCATGCAGTCAAACTACATGGTGTGTACTCCAGAAAAGTTGGTGTCACTATGGCTCATCTATGAAAGGTGAATTTATTCCATGTGGCATTTATTAATTACACAAAAACCCCAGAATCCATGTGGGAATCACTGTATAATGAACAAGGATACACACTTTATAACAAAATATTACACTCCATGTAATCTTGTATTATCCATCTTGGATCCTTGGAATCTTTGGGTCAGACATACATTTGTAAAAATCATTAATCATTTACTTATCATGGAAATATTTGTGAGAAATAAATAAGGAAAAGAAGATATTTGGATGATATATAAAGAATTAATTAAAACTTTAAATGAATATTATCATTTAAATGTGAAAATATCAAAAATTGAATAAATAATTTTAAATATGAATTTGGCCCCTATAATAAAACATCAAGGTTCCAGTCATAGAGGAAGAAAGTTTCATGGTAGATAAATCAAACATTAAGTTGACACATAGTTTAATGAAACCCCAATGGTGGACCTTTCACATTAAATTTATAATTAATTTATTTTGCTCTGTTGAAATGAATACCTAGACATAGGATCTATCATTGATGATTATGATGTTGATCATCAAGAATATGCTTTTCAAGTTACCATTGTTGTACTTATATAACCCAAGAGTAGAATCCCCCTAGAGGTGATCCAGATTTGGTCCTTTGATCTCTGAATAATAATGGATGTAACTTTAGGTGTTAACATGGATGATCAATCATCTTGTGTTGTTCGCCTTAGCACTCAACCTTTGATCTTGAAATATTTCTTCTCAATCATTAGAAGATGAGAGGAATAGTAGTTGAGCGAGAAATCTATTGTGCGAAATGACTCTCAGTTATCCATTTTTAATTAACCGTACACAATACACACAATAATTTATTTATAGATCTAGGGATTAGGATAAGATATTATTTAACTATATAATATCCCTTAAATAATATAATAATATTTACCAAACCACATTCTATATGTTGTTATTGTTATTATTATTACTATTATTACTATTATTATTTTGTTTTATAATGTGGTGTATCTTACGCAATTATAGATATACTTTTACCAGATGGTAAATAAATATTTATTAATAGACACAGTCATGGACCATTTATCCTCCTATGAATTTATTTAATACCAAAATAAACATTTTATTCATAAATAAATACTTTTATCCACAAACTGGTGAATATATCTTTATATAATATTTAATAAAATAAATAAATATATTTCGTTCACAATCTAGAGAATAAATATTTATTTAATTTATTTTATAAAAAAATAGAAATAAATTTATTTGTCTTTATTTATAATAATATTTACTCCATTAATTCAATTAACATATAATTTAATTATGATCAATGAAAAAACATATTGCATGCCCCTCTAGGATTAATTCTCATTGGAATTAGGCTAGTATGCCTAAAGTACATGATTGTTGTTTAGTAATGGTTCATGAAACCCAAGAGAAAGAACATAATCTCAAAACCTAGACAACCATTCATGCATGATCACAAAGTAGTATAATTTCATTATATCAATATATCAAAAAGAAGATTTCACATCTGTTTCATCAACATATATTCTTGATATGTCTTTCTTGGACTATAAGGAATAAACACGTTATTACATCATAGACAAAGATTTTTATGAGATTGTTTTATTCTAACTAATGGGATAAGATATTAACTTCCATAAATATGGAACGAAAAAATCCATCTAAGAATTTTCGATAATAAATCATCACTTTTGATGCACCCAAAATATCCAACTTCTCCATTAATTATATTTTCATGCGTTTCGGAAAAATATCTAAATACATGGGTTTTAATATGAAATAATAATAATAATTAATTGTAAGGATCATC
This sequence comes from Viscum album, assembly GCA_963277665.1. NCBI lineage: Eukaryota > Viridiplantae > Streptophyta > Magnoliopsida > Santalales > Viscaceae > Viscum > Viscum album. The sequence continues at coordinate 1,333,963,782 of OY728138.1, forward strand.
ACACACCCTCACATATAAGAATATACAAGGACTCTGAAACATATAGAATTCATACTAGGGAGTCTGTTAACATAATCTACCATCTTGAAGATTACCATTTGAAAACAACATGAGAATAAGTATCATCTTCATATGAGTACTCAAAAAGAATTGTCACATCCTATATTTCCCCTAATTGAATTTTATTTAACCGTAGAAAAATATTTAGGGATATCATCATATCATTTTAAGTTTCTCATTATAGTGGTGGACTTCTATAACCTCATCAATTCCAAATATACTCTATGAAATTATTACATTAAATTAATGTAGCAAAATGAACCATATGTAACAAGATATTATTATTCATTATCAAATTGTCCAATAAACATGCAATAAAATGACTATAAATCAAAAATTGAACACCAAATCCAACAGAAACACCCTAGAAAACAAGAATAGAAAATAAAAACCACGATCTTACATGAATTTTTGATTCGAGATGTTACAATTCTCCCTATCATAATGCTTTGTGCCCCTAGAAAACCTAATTAATAATTCTAGTCAAAAAATATATGGGGACACTACTCTTTCATCATTACATCTTGATCCCATTACTCATTAACAATTGAACTTTGATTCTAAATTATCCATACCAATGTAAGAGACATATTCTATAGCACCATCTCAACAGAATCAACAATCCAAACTAGGTTCATAGTCATGGTCATGTCAACTTCTACATAAAGATATTCCCAATTAAAAACATGATACAAGTATGAAAGATATTTATTAATTTGCAACATGTGAATAATGTTATGAATAAAATCTATGTATGGTGGATAGGATAAATTGTAATCCACCTTCTTGTTCTATGCAACATCATCTAAAGGTATAAAATATATTAGATCTATCTTCCCATATTTTCCAAAGTATTAGTGACCCATACAATGTGAGGCTCTCAAGAAAATATACATTAAAACCAAAAAATCTAAAGGATTTCAATGATGATCCACATAATATTCGTATTGGATTTGATCCATCGGTAACTTTTTCAGAATCACATGGATCTTTTCCATCATCTCCTAGGAAATGCAAGTCCCACTAGGGATGCTTCTCCAATCTTCAACCAACAATGTAAATAATTATAAGGCCTATCATAAAAGTCCAAAAGGGTAACATTTAAATTTATTAATGTTAGTTATTTTGTTATGAATAATCAAGAATCCCCAATTGTTAATCCCATGCTCCAATGTTATGGAAAAAAGCATGCAGTTTCTCATTAAGAATCTTTTTAGCCTATTATGTTTGACCATTTATTTAAGGGTGGTATGTTATGATCAAAATGAATTGTTATCCCGTCACCTATTTTATTCCTCTCAAAAACCAATATGTGAATTTGGGATCACAATCACAAATAATATAAGACAAAACTTATGGAAACATGAAAATAAAATACACATGAAGATTTATTAAATCCTTAACATTTCTAGATTCATGAATAATATTAAAGTGGGGTGATTTATTCAACCGGTCCACCACCTCCCAAATCATATTATTTACAAATGGATTTCATGTTATCCCAATAATAAAATCCATTGATATATCATCACATTTATATGTAGGCACAAGATGTGGTTGAAGAAAATTAGAGGGCTTTTGATGCTCAAACATGATCTACTAAAAGGTATAAAAGGTATAACCAAAATTAGTGATGTACCATTTCATACATGGACACTGGAATTAATTCCTTATGTCATAGAATATTTTATTAGTGTAGGTTTAAACTTACCATTTATAAATAAGACAATCCAATATCATTTACTATCTTATATGCATCATAATGACATGAGAGTTCCTGAAACAAAGGATTTCCTCTAGAGATAGAGACTATTCAATTATAGACGCCATATAATATAAATAATTTCTTATAACTATAAACCATCAGTTAAACTAATTATATTTAAGGATCATTTCATGAAGAGATGATATTAATTAGAAAATTTCATGTAAACTCCCAGTCTCATCCTACAAGACTCCCAAATTAATGGGAGAAAAAAAGGGTCATATAATTTAAGTCCTCTAATGATTCATTTACTGTCTTAGATGGAAACATCATGATAATAGAATCAATAAAAACATTCCATCTACCGTGGTTGTACTAAAATTCAATGTACATAATATTATAGGAACTCCACACATTTCCTCTCTACGAGATTGAAATACTTCTATGAAAATATATAACCCAAATTTTGTGATCACAGTTAGAGGTAAACTATTCCCCGAAAAGGTTGACTCACAAACACTTAAGGGTTTAAATAATAACTGGTAGTTCTAAATAATTTTTTAATATTTTTATTATTTTACATAGAAATTTAAAAATATCTATAAGCTTCTACATAACCATATTACATGATAATGAATCGAAAACCCAAAACTGATGCATTAATAAAGACCACGTAGCCCTATCTAGGCTATATAAGAGTCCACACTAGATCTCAAGTCAAATGGTTCTTCAACTAATAAAAGGAAACATATCCTTTAGACTAAAAAAAATGTACTTATCTCCCTTCTAATTGAGAGCAGTAAAAAAAGAAAGAAATAGGATAAATATTTTATGAACTAGTGGGAATACCATTCCAATTCCAATAAACTCTACATCTCAAATTCATTCCTTGGTTACATATATAACATGATGGTTTTCACCATTTTCGGATAAACTGAGACACAGTGTTCTGAATCCACAATCCCAAATAATTTAAACTCTAGAATCTGGAATTCTCACTTTCATAGCTTGGAATAATTCAGTTCATCATAAAGATAATAAAAACTCATCTCAAATGAAGAACATGCTCAATTTTTGAATAATACAAGATTTTATCCATGAATATATCAAAAATAATATTTAAAATATTGTTGTAAAATCATTTTCATTAGTAGCATAAGAACAAATAGATAATTAGTTAGGCTGTATTTTATAATAGGATATTAAAACATGTTATACCTGCTCTTAAAAGATCCCTTTGCTATATCAGACACCTTGATCCTGAGTTGGTGGTAACTAGGCTGAAGATCAATCATAGATAACCACTTTTCACATTTTAGTTGATCCAAAAATTATAAATTTTTGGAAATAAATACTTTTTTTACCATAACCCAATTGAGATTATTGTAATCAACACATGAGTTAAGGTTTCTATCGAACTTCATGGAAAAACATCGGTGTTTCCTAAGGTAATAACTTGATATGAATGAATCCTCTAGACATAAATTCATTCAAATAATTATTATTCTTTTTTTTGTGTTATATATTAGGAGGGTATAAATACTTGTTAATTACTTGGTACAAAGTGAATAGATAAATCGACATCCCCCTATATTGGTAGGCCAGAAATGTCTAAAGAAAAAGCTTCTAGCAACTCAACAACTATAAGAGTTTGTGATTCACAAGAGGGTTCCTACTATAATTCAATACAACAAAAATATATCATCATACATATCTCCAAAATATGAATTATGGATCGACTCACCCTCAAGTATCATTCTCCCAATAAGATATAGAACTCTCTATAATGGGTAATAAATAAAACCCTCTAATTATAGTAGTAAATTGATGATTTATGATGAACCAATAAGTATATTTCGAGAATAAAATCTATATATTTCATTTCAAGACCCAAAAAGTTAAAAATAAGCTCGATCAATAATAAAGAGAGAACACAAGAGATTTTTGGCATCCTTACTCTCTCTTCATCCCGAGAGGCATTGCAATTCCAATAATATAATACATTATATAAATTGAAATATTTAACAGGTCCATGGTCTGTTTTGATATTAAAGACTAAAAAATATTAGTATCAATGAAAATAGTTTCTAAAGACAAAAAAATAGAAATAGTACCCATCACTATCTTACGACCCACATCAGTTCCAACTATAGATTCATCCACAATTTGACATTACTTTTCTCTTAATTATTATGGATATGAACAAATTTTTCTTTATTCATCCTACCATTCCACTTTTCGTCTTCGTACTGACGAGCCTATGCAGTTATGTGGGGCATAAAAAACGTATAAAAATATATACAAGTTGTCTGAATTGTTGATCCTCAAACTTCTCATTCATAAATGTTACATATTTTGGATGAGTATTCATTAAATTACATAAACACATGCCTCAGGGTCATAATATTTTAGTTATTTTTTGAGACTAGGTACACAAGTGGAAGATCATTGTTTGAGATGTTATGTTTCCTTTCATGGGTTATGAATAAAGGTTTAATGTCTTCTACATGAAACTATGGACAAGGAGGTAGGGGACTATGGGTTGGAAATGGTTAAATCACATGGCATACTAAACTGTGAGGCCACCCCAGTTAAATCATGAAACATGAGATAGTGGTATATCACATGGTTTGAGAACTTTTTGTCAAACCATGAAGGTCAATTGTGTTCGGTTCCCATTGGGGCATTATCATGTTCATGGTAAGCAGACAGTTTTCCTAACTGTGTAGATAAACTATGCACTGGATTAAAAGTGGGTTTCCATAAAATATATGTCATGTTTTTATAATAGTAAACACTCCATTTTTTCCCATCTAAACCATAACTTGGGATTTATTCCATTATTAGGTCAAGGAACCTCCCCCACTCATTTTGGAATCATCTCAAATTGCTTTCTTGTTGATTTGAATATTAATCTCCCCTGGTAAGTCTCTTTTCTTGGAAGTTTCTTGGTTTTTTGAGATCTACTATACTCTCTCCTAATTCCATAGATTAACTTCCATCATGGATATATCTAGGGTTTTTATGATGATAATGGTGAGAATTTACATTTTTATGTTAAGGGATGGGATCTAAAGAAAATTTGTGGGGTGTTTCACTCAGATTTTGTGAGAGTTTGTGTCATTGGTCATTTTCTTCAAAACCCTAAAGTTAAATGGCTTCACCTGAGACTCATAATACTATAACTAGAATTATTTATTTTAAATTAATTATTTCTAAAACAATATGTTATTAAATTGATAAGTGAAGCTTATGTGAATCCCTTTTAGAGACATTTTGTGCATTTTGGAAGAAATGTTATATTTTTAGTGCAATATGATTCACTATTGGATTTTAAAATGATGATTCTAAAATTGATTGCATGATTTAATTTATGGAAATAATTTTTGAAAATGGTTTTCAATAAAATGTTTTTTTATTAAATTTTTGCTTAAAATAAATATGAGGAATGGGTTTTTGTATAATTGGTATTCATGTTGCTTGGAACAATTTTGGCTTAAGGACTTTTAAATTAATGGATGATTTATTTGAAATGGTTTTAGAATATTTGTTGAAATGTTATTAGTGATAAATGTTTCATTAACTTTTTAAATTGTTTTAAAGTAGGGTTTTGGAATATATTGGTTGATATGATTTTGTTAAATATTGATTTGTTGGTTGTTGGAATAACTGGTTAGGCTTGAGTTGGGTGGGATGGATAGTGGGGACTATGTACCACCATCAAAGGACTGGGATTTGTCACAGTGAACCACAATAATTAGGGTAAAAGGTATGGATTTTTAGTTTCACTTATAATGGTGACACCAATATCATGTGGTTAGGTTGTGTTTATTATTGTGATATCCGTGCGGTCACATGAGATGAAATCGATTATTCTAAAATGAAATGGGAAAATGAGTAACGTTTTGTTTGATTGTATTCCTAGTAAAAGTTTTTATTTGGGTAAAATTTTATTGTATGGATGTGTTTAAATTATTTTAAATTATCAAACTATTTAATGTTTTATATAAATTTGTTTTACATAAATGTGATGCCTTGATCTACCCTAGTGGCGTGAGTTGGGAAGTCATTTGGGGAAATTCTATTTAGTTTCATTACTCACCCTTACCTTGGAAATTGTTTTCTTTTTCATATGTTGTATTCTAAAAAACATGTAAATATAAAGAATCTCATTTCTTTAGTAGTTCATAATGATGCTTGGGTAGTCTATTGGTGTTAGAGAATGGGGCTTGGTGTGGGGATATAGAGATTTATTTTGGATTCCTTGAGCTTTTTTGTTATATTATTTCACATTGGAAATCTAATTATGGTTGTGTTGTTTGGTTATGATGACTTTTGGTGTTTATTAATTGTATTAAATTGTTATCCTACATCATGTATAGACATTGGTTATGGTGAATTTGGTACTGTTAATTTTGATAAAGGTATAACCCCCCCCCCCAATTATTCATGAATCTCTTGGCATTTCTTTCTAGCCTTTGGGGCCATGGGGATGTTTCTTAAGGCCTTATATCACTTTCACAACAACTCAAGCCAATGAGGAGAGGTGGGAAGTTACATGTGGTATGATTTTCATCAGTCATTTGGCATCGGTTATCAGCCGTGAAGTTGGGATTCATTATTAGATTATTCCATGAGATGGGACGGTAGAAAGGATTTGGATTTTCGGAATGTGAAATGTATAGAATGAAAAGATGTCTATATACTTTTTTTACTGAATTTCCATCTACCATATAGATAGGTACATAGGAGTTTTGGAGGAACTTATAAGAGGTTATTATGATTTTCATATATTTATCTAATGAGAAGAGCATAAAATTCACTTCAGAAATGAATTCCCACATATCTCATTTGGATAAGTGATTTATGTTATGATATGAAAGTGTTTCTGTTCAAAAAATATAATTTTTTTTTTCAAATATGAGATTATAAAATGATAATGGTTTTGAATTATGGAAATGATTTGACTTTAAAAAAATGTTGTATTTTTCAATTATGATTGAACATTGTAAATGTTGAACTTTTGATATCATGGTTTTGCTAGTTTAAACTTGATTGAATTTGAAATTTTATGAATTCAGAAACTAGGGAGTGAGTCTTATGGTGGATGTACGGTTGATATAAATTGAATCTGGTAGGCATCCTAGAGACCAAATAAATAAATCTGTTAAAATAATGGTTACACCTAAGCCCCTGGTGTTTGAGTATCTAGTTCAAAGCATAGTGTAAGCCTTTCAAGCTTTGGATGGTAGGAATATAATGGTTGAGTGGAAGCAAGTGGTCCATTCATTTCTTTTTCAGAAGCATTATCCACCCATCTATTAATGTGATTTAGAACTAGAGAAGTCCGAGGTGCAACTAAATAGGATGACTCAAATCATTGATTTCCTAGGAACAATATTGGATTTGAATGTGAATCTAGTGATGTACATGATGGAATATATTCCACATCAAGGGTGGGAGTTTTTAGTCACGGCCTGAGTAGACTAAGGAATTAAATGGTATTATTAGAAGGAATTATTTTACAACCAATTCTACCATCACATGTTTAGAATTCATACAATTATAGACTTATTTAGTTTGAAACAACAAAACCATTCTATGACAGAATATGTGGCTAAATTAATTAATTTATTCTAGTTTTTACCTGAGCTTCTTGATATTACATCATTGATGACACATATTTTTTAATCTGGGTGAGGAATGTTATTCATTAGATGATTGTGGTGCTCTATAAAATAAATTATACATAGATTGATAATTGAGAAACAATGGATGAAGGATGAATCTAAGGATCTATGGAGGGTGGAATACTAATTATGCCCATGGGAAATAGTGGGAACTCAAACACACGGAGAAAGTAGAGGAAGGATAAGTATTTACAAGGTGGGATTATGGATAAAACCCAATGGATGGATTGTTGAATCTTCCTCTGAAGCCTATGAGAAAGTGGGGATGTTTTCAATGTGTCTCTCTTAACCACATGAAGAGAAAATGTACATAACCACCGAGAGTATTCTATAATTGTAACAAGATGGGGCCTCTTTAGTTCAGTTGTCATAGTTCTATCAGCTTTATTGTTCATGAAACTTCAAAGGGATCACAAGCATCTTATGAATTAATTTCATGAGCGAAGAAACATACCCCTAATTAGTAGATCAGATTTTGTCGTTGTGATTCTATGAATACCATGAATATTACGAAGGGAAATTATTGAATGGGAGTAAAGAATAGAGTGTGGGGACTAAGATGACATATAGATCTAATAATATTATAGTGGATGATCAATCTAGACCATCCATGGTGAGGTATGATTATTTTGAATTATACATTTACATGGGAATTTTTTGATACTATTGGATCTTATTCATTCATTACTTCTCGAGCTATTGGTTTTTAGGGTTTAAATGTGGAAATGCATCCTTTTTTTTTGAAACATCAAAATTATATATGACAAAGAGAGTGTCGAGCCATTCTGAATAGAGCATGTCATATAGCTGTCAATGGGGTTGAGATTTTATGGAACTTCTAAGTGCGGGAGATGGATAGTTATGATAAAATTCTATAAATGTATTGGTGTATGATTATTAAGGCCCACATAGATTGTTGTAAACAAATAGTTAGTTTCATGATAGATGTTGTCATCGATCATCTCCTTAGAGGAGAAAAGAAAGTAAATGTTGGTGAAAAGGATTTCTTGGAACCTAAATTTAGAATGATTTTATATCATTGGAAGTAATTTTCATTTCCATTGATGGAAGATGTTGAGATGAAAGAATTTACGGCTATTTTGATCAATTTCGTGATGCATTCCCAAACTATTTATTATGGTTACCACCCATAAGAGAAATAAAGTTTAAAATTAATCTCCTTTAGGGGACCATTCCTATCTCACATACATATTACCATATGGAACCATAATAATTGAGGTAATTGAATTTGTGGTTATAGGAGTTGGAAAAAAAGGGATTATTTGGCCTAGCACGTCTTTGTGGGTAGCACAAGACATGTTTTTTTAAGAAGAATGGTATAAATCTTTGGATGTGTTTTGATTTTCATAAGAATAAAAAAGGTATGATATATAATTGATATCCACTTACACACTTTAATGGTTTGTTTGATATTTTCAGGGTAGTACAATAGTTCTCAAAAAATTACTTATGGTCAGGATATCATCACCTGAATGTGTGGAAAGTAGATTTCCCAAAAATAGCTTTTAAAAGAACATATATGTATTATTATTATGTGTTTATTCCCATTGGTATTAAAATTTTACTATTTCCCTTCATCGAATTGATGAATCAAATAATTAAAGGATATCTAGATTATTTCATAGTGGTGTTCATGTATGATAGATTAGTGTATTCATGGACAAGGTCGGGGCATGAGAAACACTTATCAATAGTTTTGGAAATCATGAGAGATCACACGTCATATGCCAAATTCACAATGTGTTATTTTCTTATACAAGAGAACATTTTCCTAGCCAAGTTATTTTATAGAAAGTGTTTTAGTAAATTTAGAGAACATAGAGGTTGTTATCCCTTGGAAACCTCCAAAGAATGTTTTTTGAGATACAATGATTCCTTAGTTTATTTAGGTATTACTGATGCTTCATTCATGAATTTACATGATTAGATTCACTGATGATAGCTTTGATAGGTAATAATGTTCCATTTAAATGGAATTACAAATGGAATAGTTCTTGGGAAGAGAATAAGGGTTACCATACATGAGCACCAATTTTGGTTATGCCAAATGTATGTAAAGAGTATGTGGTGTATATGGATGCATCAGGAATAGGGTTGGTGTGTGTTCTCCTGAAATTGGATCATGTTTTTATGTATGTCTAATAGAATATGATTTTTCATGTGAAAAACTATCCAACACATTATTAGTAACTTGATGCTATAGTGAATTCTTTCAAAACATGGCATCACTATCTATTCAATGAAAAACTTATGGTGTTTATGGATCTTAAGAGTCGGAAGCATATTTTCTCACAAAGATATTTGAACTTTTGAAAAAGGATATTGATGGTTTATCTCTATATGTTTGTCATTGACTTGATTTATACATTGGGTAAAGGTAATTTTGTGGTAGATTTACTAATCTGAAATTAATATGCTTGGGTGGAAAAGAAGCTTCAGATAAGTTGTATTTGATGTTGTTAATATCCAAAATGTTTTTGAAATGTGGAAACTTTAGTAATGTAAGGGGTTTCTTCCTAGTTTCATTGGTTCCAAATTTGTTTGGTGTTATTAATGAGGCATAGACATATGATTCTGAATGTTTCACTTTGAGGGATAAACTCAATGGTGAGGGGACCTTTGAGGGATTTAAACTGTATGAGAATTTAGTTTTGTGGTTTTGGAATTGAATGGTTGTATTGATGTTTTTTTTGAAAAAAATTCTCAGTAAATATCACCATATTATATGGTCGGTTCATCATGGAAATGAAAAATTTTATAATGATTTGAAAGAAAATTTTTTGAGTGAAGGTATGAATATGAATGTTAATGAATTTGAATCAATATACCTGACTTGTTACCAATTCAAGGAAGACCATCAGCAGCCAATAGGTCTTTTGCAGTCTTTTCTCATCCCTATATGTAAATGGGAGAATTTAGCTAAGTAATTTATTATAGGTCTCCAAAGAATGGTTTGGAAGCATGATGTTATATTAGTGATAACAGAGTGGATAATAAAGATATCTCATCTCCACTAGTGGAAATATCAAATTTAACATTGATGTAATGACGTTTGTTTTCCTAAACCGACTCCAATACTCTGTGTGAAATTGTTTGGTGTTGACCTTATTAAAAAATAATGCCAAAAAATTAGAGTGGTTTTCATCATTAGTTTTTAGTAGAACTGACACCAGAAAAGGAAAAATCAATTATTTATGGGGTCAATTTTCCTAAAAATCTACAGTATAATTAAAAAAATGTTTTTGTGTCAATTTTTACCAAAACCGATGATATAAATCGCTAACATGGGATTTTCAGCATCTGTTTTTATAAAACTGATTCCATATATTGGGAAATATATATTTTTGGCATTGGTTTTTTCAAAAACCAATGCCATATATTAAAAAAATATTTTTGATGTCTATTTTCCAAAAAAAACTAATGCTTAAAATTGTTTGTGGAATCTTTGGTGTCTGTTTCTGTAAAAACTGATACTGAAAGCCTTAAAAATAGTCTGGATCGGGAAACCATCATGTTTTGGATTTTCAAAATAGAAACCTACAACAAATCCTCTAGACCCACGATGAATTTAAAGGCGTATTTGTGATCTCCAACGACCATTCTTGTCAATTTTCTTCAATTTTCATGATCTGGAGTCTGATTTCCTGATTATCTATCCTTGTTTCATTATCTATGGATTATTTTTTCATCCAAAACATATTTTTGAAGACATTCAACAATGGTTTTATATTAGTTTTTTTCACCATCATTTTTCATTTTAATAATCAATTTTCAATGATATTTAGTGTTTAATTTTCCAAAGAATTCCACAAAGCTGAGTTTGGATTGAAATCTATTTCTGTGTTAAACTTTGAATTTTGCAATTTTTTTTAGTAATTTTAAAGATAAATTATTGATCATTTAATTAAGTTTTTAATTTACTCTAATTATTAGTTTATTGTTTATTATAAATGTGTTGGAGCGTGGTTAATTGTTATCCCTAAGAGTTACCATCCCATATACAGTGAAAAGTCCAGGTGGACAGGGATGTGATTGTAGTTCGTGTAGAGTTTTGTTATGGTTTACTATGGTTTCACCATAACTGATGTGATTATTATTTTTTACGTATTTGTAAAATTTATGGTATTTACACTTGTCCTGGTATATGAAGGATGTAAAATTACAAGAATATTTATAGGAATGTGCAGATTAACATGTACAACATATGACTTTCCATGTTGGATGCATTTCTATGCTATTTTAAATTTACTGATATACCTTGTATGTTTCAATAGAATTCATTTTACATATCATGATAGTATTTTTATATGAAAGCATAAAATTAAAAAAATTTGGTATATGAGAAGCATGCTTGTTTTTAGAGAATGTTTCTATTATATAATTGTCATGCATTGAATACAATAAATGCTAGAGTGTTTCCAACTTATGTAGTCACTTTCTAGGCATATTTGTTATGATGGTGAGTCTCTATAATGTCTACATATACTTATTGCAGTTTTCATGATTCCTATAGATTTATTAATGGTTACCATGTCATTTACATGTTTAAGTGAATAATTAGTAATCCATGGTTGTCTTCCATGCATATATACATAGACATCATGTTTTATTTTATTTATTACTTATGATCTTATGCCTGGATATAATTTCCATGCATGTTTTTGTCAAATAAAATGATAGAATCAATCTAAATGAAGTAAAATTATAACATAGCATCCAATGATAGAAAACCAATAGATTCAATAGTTTATTTTATAAGGAGATTTATTTCATATTAGGATTAAATTATTTTAAAATGAATGTATGTTTTTATTGGATTTCCTCACTTGGTAAAAATGTTATCTTACTTATTTTATTATAATAATAATAATTTCATGATATAATAAAAAAGAAATGAATCAAATGTGTTGTAAGATATACCAATTTAGTTATCTATTTAATTTCATCTTTCATAATTTTGGGTGTATTATGATTTATTTCACTTATAATATGATCATTTACACTAATTATTATTTCATTTTACTAAAAATAACTTATTTTCACTCGTTAAATTAAAACAATCGTCAACACTTTTGACACATGCAACTATGAACTATTGCAACAACTATTTAAAATGAAATATTTAATTTTAGAATATTGATATTAATATTAAATTATAATATCAATATAACACATGTATATAATATGAAAATAAAATTTTTACTATTTGTAAATTTGTTTCAAATCTGATGTTTTCTATATGATTATCAATAGGTTTTATTAAATGTGTATCCATTTACAATATATTTGTATATATATATATATGTTTATGATTATGATTATATGTTTTAATATATTCACCAATTATATTGTGATATTAGGTATTAAATGGGTTATAATTGGATAAACTTATGATGAACCACTAGTGAATATGAAAAAAGAGTTGATGGATTCTTGGAATTTTCTAAATGAAATCTTTAAAAAAATTGATTTGATTTTATGTTTATGTGTAATGTGTTTAAATATGAGAAAGTTAAATGCTATATGAATAAAGTATTATCTAATTTGTTATGGTTTTATCCTTAAATATAAAATTTGGATCTAGTTTGGTGAATGAAAATTAAATTAAACATCCAATGTATATGAAAAAAATTCATAATTAGTCAGAGTATAGTATTGAATAATTAATTCATGATTTAAGTGATGAAGCCGTCCAAAAAATAGAAACTATTGAATGATTATATGGAGATTCTGAGAAACAATTATTCCCAGGTTATAGTAAATATACCTTTTTATAAGTAGTTTTGAGATTAGTTAACATAAAATAAAAAATTGGGTGGAGTGATAAAAGTTTCCCCAGCATACTTGAGCTATCAAAAGAGATACTTCCAAAAAGAAATTGGATTCTATATTCTAATTTTGTGGTAAAAAAAATATTATACCCAATGGGATTTGAGTATAAAAAGATACAAATCGGCACCAATGATTTTGTACTGTATAGGAAATAATATGATTATTTATCATGTTGTCCTACATGTGGGATTACATTCTATAAGATAGATGTGAAAGTAAACTTAGATTCATTCTCAGGTACTATCACCTAATGTTATGAAAAATCCATTTTGTACTTTCTAATGATATCATCCAATATTTTTTTGCATACAGTTCTGATAATTCAATGTTGATTCATTCTTAGATACTAGAATCAAACCCCATGCTAAAGAAATTTCTTACCTTCCAATAATTCCTCATTTGAAGAGTCCATTTTCAATTTCAATTAATGAAAAATGCTTAAGATGAGATTTAGATAAGCACATCTCTGATGGTAACTTACGTCACACTACTCATTCATCACAGTGGAAAATTTTGGATATAAAATTTCAAAATTTTGGAAGTGAATTTAGAAATCTTATAATGGGATTGTCTACTGATGGAATGAATCCATACGAGAGCCTCAATAGACAACATAGTTCATGGCCTGTTTTTCTGGTAGTTTACCACTTTTACCCACATCTATGTATACAACATATTGTGTTATGATGAGCATGATGATTTTTGGACCAAAACAACTATGAAATGATATTGATGTGTATCTTTCTTCATTGATTGGTGATTTGAATCTTCTAGGGGAGGAAGGTGATAAATTTATCGATGCATTAATGAAATAATATTTTCTTTTTTTGTGATATAATAATGTTCACTATAAATGACGTTTTGGTATATGGAAACTTATCTAGATATATTGTTAAGGGACATAAATCATGTCCAATTTGTGATGAACAGACATCATATTTTCAATTGAATAATGGAAGAAAGACGGTGTAAATGGTACATCGAATATATTTTTTGAATTAATCTTCCTTATTGTAGATTATAAAACGAATTTTACATTTTATAAGAATACAAACTTCCCCCACTGCCATTTTTTGGTGAGTAATATTCTAAGTGGGTAAAAAATATTGACTCGACATTTGAAAAGAAAACAATTTATGGTCTTCAAATAAATATCTAGAAGAATCGGTCTTTTTTATTGAACTAAATTATTTGATATTTATATATATATAACATAACATAGATGTTATGAATGATGAGAAAAAAATATGTGGTTTTTTGATTGGAACCATTTTGGACATAAAATGAAATACAAAAGATGTATTACAAGCAAGGATGGACATGATATAAACGAGAATATGTTTGGAGTTATCTCCCATTGTGAATTGAAACAAAACAAATTTACCTCTTCCCTATCACACATTAATAATGCTTGAAAAGATAAGTTTATTTCATTGTCTTCATGGTATTAATGTACCTAGTGGGTTTTCATGAAATGTGAATAATTTGGTGCCATTAAATTATTATAAATTAATAAGTATAAAATCTCATTATTTCCATGTATTGATGAAAAAAATTCTACCAGTAGTACTGTGTGGTATATTGCTGACTACTGTCATAAACACTATCAACTTGATATATAATATTTTTAAAACCATTTGTATAAACTTTTTTGTTCTATATTTGTTATATGTGTTGGATACTAAAGTAACTTTTATTATTTTCAACAAGAAATGTATTTCCCACCGATGTTTTTTGATATAATGGTTCATCTGCTAATTCATTTGGTGCATGAGATAAGAATATATGGGGCTATTTATTTACAATAGATATATACTTTTGAAAGAAATGTTAAATGTTGAAGGGATATGCTAAAAATAATTATCGACCATAGGCCTCTATGGTTAAAAAATATGTATCGGAAGAGTTGATTGGGTTCTATACTAATTATTCATATGATGTGGAGCATATTTCTTTCCCTATATCATCATATATGATAGTCAATAGTGAAAGTAGAGGGGTTCGAGGTTTAAAGGTAATGTTCATTCCACGTGATGAAGTAATGCATGCACATTTATATATTTTCAAAAAAACATATGAGGTTCAATATTTTATATCCTCACATATTATTGAATTAATGTTATAATATCAGAAAATAAATGAAAAGTAGTTGAAAATTGAGCAAAAGAAGATGTTTGTTTATTGGATTAAAGAGATTGTCACTATAGATATATCTGCATAAAAAAAATTGAAGTGGTTAGCATGGGGACTATCTCTTAATGTGATATCGTGGTATGGTTTTGATATTAATGGTTCCAAATTTTACACAAAAACTATAGATGAAAATAGTATCATTTAGAATAATGGTGTGATTGTTTTCACTAAACTAGTTCATTTTTCAAGTGCCAAATATAAAAACCCAATTTCTATATCAACATCATATTTTGGAGTTCATTAAGTCATATGGGAAATTTATTATATTATATTTTGAGAAACTATTTTTATGTGTGATTGGGTTGATAGTAAGAGTGGTATGAAACATAATGAATGTGGTTTTAAACTGGTTGATTTGAAAATATATAATTATAACGATGAACCATTTGTCATTGATAAACATGAAAAACCAGTATTTTATTTCACTGATCTATAGAATGATTTGTTTTAAATCATTTTTAAAGAAATAAGATACCATTTAGGTGACGAGGATGATGTTGATGATGTTATGGATTTACATGAGCCTTGTTCATCTTTTACACAATTTTTGGATGATTACAATATTTATAATACAGACATAGTACATGAAATATGTAATTATCATGATGAATGAATGTGGGAAACCACTAAATTAGTATCCAAATTTATCTAGTAAATATTTATATTTCCATTCTTTTTTTGAAACATAAAATGCATGCCTCTTTTTTACTTACAATTTTTTCTTTTTTCTAAATATTCAGTTTTCTAATGATATGTAGGTACACAATATGTCATAACACATTCTAGTAGAAAAGTGAGATATAGATAGAGAATAGTAGTTTCTGATGTATATCTATTTATTTATATTATTAAATATTCAATAATATACTAGTTTAATGAAATAAAACATTAAATTTTCAAAAAAATATTTATAAAACTACTGATTCATCCTCAGTAGAGGATACTTCTCTTTTCACAACTAAAAATTCATGTTCTCAAGTTAGTAAACATGGTATTACACATTTACTAAAACTATAACTTGATCATGATGATGAATGATTTCACATATGTTTTTATGATAATAATAATGCAATTGGCCCAAATGTAGTCCATTTTTTCAGTTACATATCGAAGTAGAGCCGTTACAGGATAAATATTTTTATCTTAACTAGAAGTCAGTGGACAGGATGGTGACACAACAAATTTGGTAGGGCATGGTGGTAATATATCTTAATTGAATTATTTTTTATCAATTTTTTAATATTAAATATTATAAATAACCTATTTAAATTATTCAATTATAGATGAAATTCATTTTTGAGGACCCAATGAAATTAAGAAAATAAATCTCCCTTTACCAGCAGTTTAATAGGGATATTTTAAAAACAAAAAAAATTGTTTTTAGAAAGGGAAAATTTTAGAACCCAGGACTCAAGTATTAGATTATAGATGAAGATACATGGAAGCAATTTTTTTGACATCGTCATGAAGAAAAATTTATAGTATAATAATTATTTTATTTGGTAAATTTTACTATATATTTTTCTAATTATATAGTAGTTTATTTTTCTATAATAGGCCTCCAGGTGATCTCATCAATAGATTATATTGAGAAATGTATACCCTCATACCTTTTCACATTGAGGGTATTTTTATTTGGAAAAAAATTGATTGAAGAAAATTTTGAAGCATTAAGGGCTCGAAATAGTAGTGGTTCAGAAGAGGTCTTGTTTGGTCCTCCATCTCCACCCACTTGCCAAGAAAATTGGAAACGAGAAATAAGAAATAAAAATGAACATTATCTTACAGAGGAATCTAAGAATGTAACTTATAAAATTGTGTGTAAATATTATTTTTTTATCAATTTTTATGTTTTATAAATTTTAAACACTAAAATAGATTTTTCATTTTCATTTCTTGATGAACATCAGGAGCAAGAGACATAGGACTCTTTTATCTCTGACGGTAGTATGGACATCCTAGCCATTGATGTAACGTCCCAGTTTTGGGTGCCACTCAACGGGTGTCCCGAACTCGGTTCACCACATGACCTCAAGCACATTTCCCCAAACGCCAGAGGCTGCCGAATAACAGTGAGGGCCCAGGTCTGATAGTGGGTAAACTATGCCCTCATTTGTCAAAGTGTAGTGCAGTGGAATATAATATAAATCATACAACAAAAACGAAACCAATAAACCATACACATTTAATATAACAACTACAGTAAAGGATAACTAGAGATATATATATATATATATATATATGATGCAACATGTCTCATGTTCTAAGAAAATAGCCAGAACATGTTACATAGCAGTGACATTCAATACAGAGTACAAAAAAAGAGAACAAAGCAACTGGTAGCATTGCGAGCCTAAGCCTGGTCCCATGCTCCCCTACTCCTCAGTAGAAATCATGTACCTAATTTAGGTACCTTGACCTTATCTACACCTAAAGAAACATAATCTGTTTCGGTCGAAGAGCATGACCCAAACAGGTGTGTGAAATAAATCTCAGTGGGCACCCACCAAAGGCCCATGCCCAACTGTGGGTAGCATGAAACTACAGTGTGCAGTAGTAAAATGCAATAAACTAAGAAGTACTAAAAAGTAACTTACTTTACCAGTTATTTCCATTTTAACATTCATTTCATGATTTATTATTTAAGAAACAACCATAGTGAATTTATATGTAAACCGTTAGTGTCCTCAAACACGCAAACCCTTACACTCAGGTAATCAGAATCTTGCCCTCATGCATGACAGATGTTTCCCTCAGGTGTACAAAGTGTCTCCCTTAGGTACATAGTCTATCGCCCACAGGCACAAAGAAGTTTCCCTCAGGCCAAAAGAGAACATTTCCCTCAGGCTAATACAGTCATGCCCTCATGCTATAGTAAAACACTGCCCTCAAGCACAAGTAACCGGGCCCTGCCAAACATGTAAAGAAGTAGTTCGCATAAAACTCCTCTAAAACAAAAATTAATGATCAAAATAATTATGTCATACCCTCGGGTATCCTGGCCAAACTGCTAAACAGAGGAACGCACCCCTAGGGTGGTCCTAGATCCAAGTAGTGATCCCAAACAGCATTTTAATATCACATTTAATTACCTATACAATTCTAGGTATTTAAAATATCCACGAACATAGCCTCAATACACCCCAAATATGAGTTCATAGATCAAAAACACATAAAAACGCACGATAGTTTGATAATAACACCAAGACACCTACCTTTAACGCCCCTGATCAGTATACTCGAATGACGTTCCACAAATCGTCCTTGACCAACGTAAATCTGAGGTGAAGGAAAACCTATTTCAACCTTAAATAACTTCCCTATGGGAATGAATTAGTATGAAATACTCTAGGAGAAGGGATAAGTCACCTGTGCGGTTCTAGGGAGATCGACGGTGCCGAAAATAGATACCCGACGAACACTCGACAGATCTCCAAAGCTCTGGCCTCTCTCTCCCACTCCTTATTCTCGTTCGAAGCCTTCCCTGTGAACAGGGGAGGCTACTACCCATTTTAAGAAAAAAACAAAGTACACGGCATGTATTTCCAAGTACACGGTGTGTACTACCCATTTTTTAACTGTTCCTCTGGCAGTTTCCCACCATCATGGCACTGTTCATCTACCGACATGATTACATAGCGTTTCTCCTTGAGTACATCGTGTGTTCGGTCGCACAGATAGCCACGGCCTAACTATCTGTCTGTCAACTGACTACACGGTATGTAAGGGACCACTACACGACATGTAGTTAGTCTTTACACCCTTCCTTGCCGGCATGGCTACACGCCCTGTGTACTCATCCCACACGGCCAAAAGTACACAGCGTGTGGAAAAGTACACGGCGTGTACTTCCAAAATTTGGGATTTTTCCCCATTTTCGATATTTTCTCAAAAACACATAAGGAAAAAAGAAAATAATAAACCCATACCTCAAAAGTAATAACATGGTTCTTACAAACTTCCCCCCTTAATGAAATTCATCCCCGAATTTTCCTTCCAAGGGTGGCAAAGATAAATCCATGAACAACTCTGGCTACTAAGCACGTACATTGGTCTCCCACTCCAAGGTTTCATCCTACACTCGGCCATGCTACCATAACACCCATACGAGAGGAACTGACCGGTGTCGGTGAAACTTTGTGCTCCTGTCAACAATACGAATCAGATGCTCCTCAAAGGATGCATCAAACTGAAGCTTAACCTCCTAGGGCTGAAAGACATGAGACGAGACTGAATGATAGCGACGCAACTGAGATACATGGAAGACATCATGCATGGCCTGATACCTCTATTGTAACTGCAACCGATAGGCAACCGACCTGACTCTTTCTAGAAACTCAAATGGCCCCACATACCTCAGTGAATGTTTACCCTGTCTCCCGATCTGCCTATGTCCCAGCCTTGGCAAAACACGCAAGAAAACATGTTCCCAGACCACGAAGTCCAAGGGTCTTCAGCGGCGATCAGTATATGATTTCTAACGAGACTACACAGTAGAAATCTTCATCTGAATCAATTGAACATGCTCAGAAGTCTCCTATATGAGATGTGGTCCCAGTAAATCTGCATCACCTATCTCTAACCAGCACAAGGGTGATCGGTATGGCCTACCGTATAGAGCCTCGTATGGTTCCATCTCAATAGTTGTCTGAAAACTATTGTTATGGGTAAACTCGACTAAGGTTATATGCTTCTCCCAGGAGCCCCCAAAGTCTAGGACGCATGCACGTAGCATGTCCTCAAGCACTTGTATCATACGCACTGACTGGCCATCGGTGTAAGGGTGGTAAGCCGTGCTCAGAAGCACCTGTGCACCCAGTGCCCTCTGAAAACTCTGCCAGAAATCAGATGTAAAACGGGTGTCCCTATCTGAAATGATAGAATGAGGGACCCCATAAAGATGTACGATCTCTCGGATATACAACATCCTGAGCTCATCAACACCGAAGGTCTCCTTGATCAGAAAAAAGTGAGATACCTTCGTGAGTCTATCCCCAACCACACACACGACATCCTTTCCTCGAGGTGACCTCGGCAAACCCGTCACGAAGTCCACCCCAACATCTTCCCATTTTATCTCCGGGATGGGTAGCTATTGTAACAGTCTGGCTAGTCTCTAATGTTCCGCCATCACCTGCTTGTAGGTAGAACACCTCGTAACAAAACCAGCTACATCAGTCTTCATTCCCGGCCATCAGTACTGACGTCTCAAGTCTCAGTACATCTTGGTAACCCCCGGATGCACTGGCCAAGCTGAAGCATGAGACTCCAGCATCAAATCCTCTCGTATATCCTCTGGAACCCACACTCGTCTTTGGAAACACAATACCTCATCATCGCCTATCGTCCAACCAGGAGGAGGGTCCTCACTTGCCACTGACTCCCATAGAACTAGACCTTCCGAATCAGATAGGTTTCGCATCATCACTCTATCCAAGAGGGTAGAGGTCACAAATAAAGATGAAATATAGGTCTGCCCCTGACTATCGTGCACCTCCAAATGCATCTTAGAGAACCAATCCATGAGCTTCCACTCGCCACTGGCCTCCCGCACATCCTATATTCGAGACTACTTGCTCAGTGAATCTGCTACTGCATTACCTTTACCAGGTGTATAGGAAAGCTCGAAGTTGAAGGACCGATAGTATTGAACCCACCTTCGCTGTCCCATATTCAATTCATGTGAGTAAAGATATCCTTGAGAATTTTGTGGTCGGTGAAAAACACAAAATGCTCTCCCAAGAGAAAATGTCTCAGACAGCGCAACGCATGCACAACTGCAGCCAACTTGAGATCATGCGTCGGGTAATTCCTCTCATGTGGCCTCAACTGCCAAGACCCGTATGAAACTACTCGATCACCCTGCATCAACACTTCTCCCAGCCCAATACCTGATGCATCACAGTAAACTATATAGCTCTTCCCATGCTCTGGAAGTATCAGGATCAGTGCTGATGTCAACCTTTCTTTCAGGTACTGAAAGGCTGTCTCGCAAGCATCAGACTAAATAAACTTCACACCCTTCTTAGTCAAACCCATAAATTGCGCTGATAAGTGAGGGAAGTTCTGTATAAATAATCTGTAGTAACCAGCTTGATCTAATAAACTCAGTATCTCAAACACGTTCTTAGGCTGCTCCGAGGAAACTACTGCTCTCACCTTCTCTGGTTCTACTGCAACTCCTTCCTCTGAGATGATATGACCTAGGAATTGAATCTGGTCTATCCAAAAGTGGCACTTGGAGAGCATAGAATATAACCAATGCTCTCTCAGTTTACACAATATGATCTCAAGATGGGTGGCATGGTCATGTCGAGTGTGATAGTACACCAAGATATCGTCCATGAATACATCCACAAAAGAGTCCAGATAAGGATGGAAGAAACGATTCATCGGATACATGAAAACTTCCAGCGTGTTCGTGAGTCCGAACAGCATAACCGTATACTCGTATAGACCATACCTGATCCAGAAACCTATGAAAGGTATATCAGATGTTCTAACGCGTAGCTGATGATATCATGATCTCAAGTCAACCTTCGAGGACACTCGTGATCGATGAAGTTTATCAAAGAGATCGTCAATCCTCGGTAAAGGATACCGGTTCTTGACCATCAACTGGTTCAACTTCCAATAATCCACACAGAGTCTAAGGGTACCGTCCACCTTCTTCGCAAAGAGGTCTGGTGAACCCCAAGGAGAAGTACTGGGTGGGATAAACCCTTTGTCTGTAACTCCTCTAACTGCCTCTAGAGCTCCTGCAACTCGGGCGTGGCCATCCTATAAAGAGGAATAGACACAGGTTCTGCTCCTGGAACAAGATCAATAGAAAAATCCACCTCACTCTCTGGAGGTAGACCTGAAAAGTCGTCCGGGAAGACATTCTTGAATTGATCAACCACTGGAGGGAAATTCGTCTGACAAGTCCCCTAACCATCTTGATATAAACTCATAATCTAGGTTGTGACTCCACCTCACCAATGATGCTCTGGTCCAGCTCGACTCACCCGAACATCCCATTCTTCCTTGTATAGAAACTCTCCACCCTCTGGTGACTTGAAACTCACCCTGTGAAGATAGCAGTCTATAAAGGCTCAAATGGGAACCAACCAGTCCATCTCGAGAATGACTTCATAAGCTGTCATCTCTATCACATAGTAGTCCCAAAGGAAATGACACCCACCAATCTCAATGGGGCACTCCTTGCACTGATGCACACTAGCTGTTCTAGTCCCCAATAGAGTGTCTAGCATCATGATATTAGGAGAAGTACAAACATAAAGCCCAAGTATCTCTATTATGGGTACATATATGAAACTATACATAGCACCTGTATCAAAAAGTACTGAAGATAGGACAGAAGATACTAGAATAGTACCTATAACAATAGAAGGTCCTGGTACTACTCCTTCTAGGTCTATTGCACTGTGTATGCCTACCCAGTGCCTCGGCCCTGCGACACAGCCTGGCTACCCTGAGCTATCCCGCCATGCTGCCTCTGAGATCATAGTCTCTGGCTACCATATCAATGACCACCATCTCGGCCTGCACGCCCTGACGTATTCCAGTTCCCTGACCGGTAAGAAGCTACGGTTATTGCTCCCACTCGTGGAGTGTGCACAAAACCCCTCTCACTAGCCACTAGTAGAAATGCCCTGCAAAAGATCTGCAGATGACCCATCTTGCCGCAAGCTCGGCACTCCACTGGGTCTCGTGGAGAGTGAAATCTCTTGTGCCCCTCCTTACCACACTTGTAGCACCTAACTTGACCACATGAAAAATCCTTCTGGCTGGTACTGCCACCCTGAGAGAAGTCTACATGTCTCTTCCTCTTACTAATAGAATGAGTACCAGAAACCGGTGCTGAACTGCCATGGATCACCACGCTAGGTTCTCTAAGGTTCCTCTCTCTAATCAGCACCTGATTTACAATAGCATGTACTTAAGGAAAACTAAAAAAATCACCGGTGCTCGGATGTCATAAATAAGATCATCCTCAAAACATCCGGCTCTCAAAGTCTCATCACCCACTAGTACGGGAGAAAAATGACGAAGCTCGGTGAAATGATCAGAATAGTCCATCACCGTCAAAGAGCCGTGTTGCAGATTTCTGAACTCTAGATCTCTATCTTCCCTCAGCATCTCTGGAAAGAAGAAGTCATAGAAGACTACCTGAAAATATCCCAACTCCATGTTCCTAAGATGCTCTGATTGGGTGGTAACATCCCATCACCTCTGGGTGGAATCACACAACATGTACGTCGTGACCTTGACCCTCCGCCCAAGAGGCATCACAAGATGCTCAAAGATAGTCGGCATCGACCCCAGCCAAGACTCCACAGCATGTGGTCCTCCATCCCCTGAAAATGTAGGCGGATGCTATTGCTGGAAGATACATGTTAGCTCAGCCATAGATGTGGCAGCAGGCGGTGCTCCCTGAAATGTCTTCATGAACCGCATAAAGCCTTTAAAGAACTGTGCATCTGTGCCTCTGTACGGTATAACGGCTGGCTCCGCATCAGGCTCTACTGGAGGATCAACTGGTAGCCCAAGGTCCACCATCTCTGGAGTATAGTCATCGCTGCTCTCCTAGAAAACAACGTGTGGTCATCTCGGTGGCATGACACTACAAGGTCAATTACACACCATAGATTCAAGTTTTTCAAGACTGAAAGTGAAGGAACCACAAAGGGAACAAGAGGATTAATGTATTCAAATTTTGAAAAACAAGACTACACGACATGTATACTGACTACATAGAATGTACTTGACTTCCCATCCCTGTCCGGGTCCTTCTACACAGCTAAGCCACACGGCTCCCGTTGAACAAAACTACACGGCATGTATTTTAACTACATGGCATGTATGGTGTAATTTTCCAGCTACCCGTGTCGTTTGTGACATGGAAGACTACTCGGATAGATACTATATGGTGTGTTACACCCACACATGGTGTGTACACTACCCCGTTTCCTATCCACATGGAAAATTCCACACGGTCCATCCTCAGGAAAGACTACACGACGTGTCCCACGGGTACACAAAATGTACTAGACGAGGTTCCCCGACCCGTGTTGTTAGTTACACGGCCGTACACATAGCTCACACTACACGGAATGTTCAATATACACACAATGTGTACAAGAAAGGATTACACCGACCTGTATTGTTAGTTACACGGTCGGGTCCCCAAGTTAGACTACACGGTGTGTTCTATAGTGCACACAGCGTGTATGTCTTAAGGAATCCTCCATCCGTGATTGTGAGTTACACGGGAAGACTTCGGGTCAACACTACACGGCATGTACATCATCTACACAGTGTGTTTTCCCAATGCTCTTCCCTTCCCCATGTCTCTGCCCACACGGTTTGTGACACGGGAAGCGACTACACGGCGTGTACTCGGGGTACACGGTCTATACTCAAAAAGTTTATTTTTCTTCCCAAACAGAAGAACATACAAGGCATGTCTAGAGTACTACACAGCTTGGATACTAGGTTTTCTAGATAGTATGCCTCAGAAACGTCCCCGGAACCCAGACAATACCAAAAACAACAACTAAGTTCCAAAATCTGATCTGTGATGGCCCATACTCCCCACGAATCATAGTTTGGCATCTTATCTGTGTTATAATAAAATAAACAGTCAATGATCCACCAAATTCCGGTAAATGGGGGCCCATACTCCCCATAAACAAAAGTTTGGTGTCCATTCTATAAACCAGATCACAGAAAAATACTCTATCACATAGCACGTATATATCAAAGAATCTATCACAATAGCATGATTTTCTAGCACATCAATTATCACAACAACATGAAATTTCTAATGCACCTACATGGCATGGAACTATGCGTGGAATGTGATTTCTAGCATGTGCCTAAATGATTCATGAGACAGCATACCCTCAACTCATCGGGTTGCAATGAAATAGAACCCATTAATAAAATATAAACAACATAATCACAAGTGTGTCACCCTTCGGTGAAAATCAATTCAACTTTAAAATTGAAAAATCAGAAAACATTACAACATGAGGTGAATTGGATTTTCCCTGCACACGGGTTAGCTATGCCCGGGCACAGCTTATGACCAACGACCTTTCTCATCCTATCTTTGACTAAGGCTCCATATAGTAATTCAAAGATAAAAAACTCCTCTGATACCACTTTGTAACGTCCCGGTTCCATATGACACTCAATGAGTGCCCCGAACCCGGTTCACCACATGACCTCAAGCACATTTCCCCAAATGCCAGAGGCTGCCGACTAGTAGTGATGGCCCAGGTCTGATAGTTGGGAAACTATGCCCTCATTTGTTAAAGTGTAGTGCAGCAGAATATAATATAAATCATACAACAACAACAGAAGCAATAAACCATACACATTTAATAAAACAATTGCAGTAAAGGATAACCATCCAGATATATATATATAAGGCAACATGTCTCATGTTCTAAGAAAATAGCCAGAACATGTTACATATCAGTTCCATACAATACAGAGTAGAACAAAAGAGAACAAAGAAACTGGTAGCATTGTGAGCCTAAGCCTGATCCCATGCTCCCCTACTCCTTAGAAGCAATCAAGTAATTTTATAAGGACCCTTTCCCTTATCTAGACCTATAGAAACGTAATCTATTTGGGCCGAAAAGCAGGACCCAAATAGGTTGTGAGAAATAAATCCCAGTAGGCACCCACCAAAGGCTCGTGCCCAACTATGTGTAGCATGGAACAACAGTGTGTAGTAGTAAAATGCAATAAACTAAGCAGTACTCAAAAGTAACTAACATTACCATTTATTTCCATTTTGACATTCATTTCATGATTTATTATTTAAGAAACCACTACAGTGAATTTCTATGTAAACCGTTAGTGTCTTTAGACACGCAAACCCTTACCCTTTGGTAATCAGAATCTTTCCCTCACTCATAACAGATCTTTCCCTCAAGCATACGAAGTGTCTCCCTTAGGCACAGAGTCTATCACCCATAGGAACGAAGAAGTTTCCCTCAGGCCGAAAGAACACATTGCCCTCAGGCTAATACAGTCATGCCCTCAGGCTATAGTAAAACACTGCTCTGAGGCACAAGTAAACGTTCCATACCCAACATATAAATAATTTTTTCACATAAAATTCATCTCAAGGCAAAATTAATGCACAAAATAATTAAGGCATACCCTCGGGTATCCTGGAAAAACGGCTAAACAGAGGGATACACCCATGGGGTGGTCCTGGATCCAAGCAGCGATCCCAAAATGCATTTTAATATCACTTTTATTTACATATAGAATTATAGGTATTTAAAATAGCCACGACCTCAGCCACACGACATGAAAAATATGGGCTTGTAGTTCAAAAACACACAAAAACGCATGGCAGCGGGAAAATAAACACCAATACACCAACCTTTAACGCCCCTGATCAGTATACTCGAACGATTTTCCATGAATCATCCTTGAACGAAGTAGATCTGAGGTCAAAGAAAACATCATTCAACTATAAATAACTTCCCTATGTGAAAGAATTGGTAAGAACTACTCCAGGAGAAGGGAGAACTCACCTGTGTGGTTCTAGGGAGATCGATGGTGTAGAAAATGGATTCCTGACGAATGCTCGGCAGATCTCCAAAGCCCCGACCTCCCTCTCCCACTCCTTCTTCCTGTTCTAAGCCTTCCCTATAAACCGGGGAGGCTACTTCCCATTTTTAGTGAAGAAAAACAATGTACACTACGTGTATTTCCAAGTACATGGTGTGCACTTCCCATTTTTTAATTATTCCTCTGGTGGTTTCCCGCCAGCGTGGCACTATTCATCTGCCGACATGACTACACAATGTGTCTCCTTGAGTACACAACGTGTTCTGTCACACAGCTGGCCACCGCCTTACTATTCATCTGCTGACTGACAATACAGCGTTTAAGGGACCACTACACGACGTGTAGTTAGTCTTTACACCCTTCGTTGCTGACATGGCTACACGCCCTGTGTACTCATCCCACATGGACAAAAGTACACGGCGTGTGAAAAAATACACGGTGTGTACTTAATTTTTTTTTGATTTTTTCCCATTTTCCATATTTTCTCAAAAACACTTAAGGAAAAGATAAAACAAGAAACCCGTACCACAAAAGTTAGAACCAAGTTCTTACAACTTATTTGGGAAAGGCAGAACACCCTAGACATGTTATATAATATCAGGTAGGTGTTTGTATTAAGAATATTTTTGGTCAAAGTAAGCAATCAACAGACCCAAAAAATAGAATCCTTAAAATCTGAGCTAAAATGAATGAAACAGTCTATGGGTGGTTAAATTCAAGAAGTTGTGTAGAAGAGATTTTTAGAACACTGGGAAGGATAGTCATAGTATACATAGCCTTCTAAGGTAAATTATTTATTTTTCATCATTTTTTATATTTTAATTATTATATACACAAATATAACTTTTTCATTTTTTAGCCTTCCCTGCCTCCTCAACCGGACTACCTAGCCCCATATACCTCCCCAAACCTCTATGGGCAACCGTCCTAAGTATATTTTTTATTTGTCATCCGTTTTTCAATTTTATAAATTATAAACGTAAATATAACTTTTTTATTTTTTAGCCTTCCCGGCCTACTCAGTCAGACTACCTTACCCCATCTACCTACTTTGATCCTCCACGTCATCGCTCGAACCAATCAGTATATTATTTTTTTTCATCAATTTTTCTATTTTATAAATTATAAACATTCGTATAATTTTTTCATTTTTCATCCATCCCAGCCTGCTCACTCGGTCCACCCTGCCCCATTTTCTTACTTTGATCCTCTACCACGTCACTTAGACCAAAATAAATATTGTGAGTTATTTAGTGGAGATCCTCATATAAATAATGTTTTGTTAGGACTCCTGTATTTTTTGGGGGATTCTATACATCACTAGCCTATGAATATAGGTTATATTAGTGTATTAGTACCTGATATTGTAGATCCTAATGCTCGACTACCATTTCCTACTGGAGGAGATCACAAGATTTGGGGATTGTCTGGGTCATTTTTTAACATTGTCCAACTGGTCTTCTTCGTTATATTTCATATGAAAAGTAAATGATTTAAATATGAATTAAAAATGATTCAAAATTACTTATAATGTTTTATGAAATTGAATAAATATAGGATTATCTGAAAGATAATAAACCACACAAATGAAACAAAAATTTATGGAATAATTGACTATATATACTTCTGATATTTCTTATGGGATAGAAATATTTTCTCAGGATTCTTTTTAATTGAATTATATTTATGAGTTTCAGATTATGGAAGATATATGTAGAAGGGAACATCCATTGATATTAATAAAATAAGATATCATGCATCTACTTGATTTTGGAGAGATTGGCCTGAATGTGGTGAAGTTGTTTTCTGTGAATGTAAATTGACATTTGAATTTGTATTACATCAATAAAATATTGTTTAAAATTGACTAAATATATTTTATTTTTAAATTAGGTATCTATACATGCTTCTTATATTAAAAAATTATGTTCATTTACATTATTATAGATCCAGAATTCATTTCCATGGAAGTGAAACATGAGAAAAATCCTAATGGAGTTTCATATATATGTGATAGATTATCCCATATAAAGATTGAGTGTTGGGTTTTGAAATTTCATGATAAGTAAGAACAGAAAGATAATGATGAACTAATGATCATTATAGTTTCATTAATTATGAACTTTTTGTATTGTATGATTCTTTTGATGTTAGGAGTATTGTGCCCAAGTAAATGGACTGTATATTGGTTTTTCTTCTAATCAGGAAATATTCATAAAGGATTTTCCAGCTTGTTACACATGTATGTTTTTTTTGTATTTTACAATCTCATTATGATTAATTTTAATTTTTTATACATGTATTATTAGTAAATATATATGAAAATGAAGTTCATGGAAAACATTTTACAAGGAATACAGGTTGATAAAGACACCAATTCCACTCAAATATGTGAAACTACATGTAATAAGTTTTTATATTAGATTTTATTCTATTTTCTATATATTTATTTTTATTATCAGTTTAATTTTTTATATCTATACCGTAATGATTTAAAAGGACATGTTGAAGGTGGTTATTATATTCTACAATTCATGTATAAGATAATTAAAAATGGGGAAACTACAGAATTTGATCAGGTTCGTTGTATAAATTTATTTATATTTTATTCCATAGTATTCTATTTTTTTCTCATGTTATTTAATATTATTGGAGGTATTCAATGATTCATAGTATTATTCTCAATCTGATCTTTTCCATATTCAATCTATTTATGGGGAACTATATGTTATGTTTAATTATGATTTGAGCTATTTATATTCTAATATTTATGAATAATTTTACATATGGATTCAAAAAACTTACTCTTTTGAAATAATAGGTATTTTAACATACTGGTAATGACAGGAATTCATTAATAATAACCAATAATGATAATGTCATAAAATTTAGGTATGTGTATTTTAATTTTACTTTATAATACAAATGTGTAGATAATTTTTTTATTAACTAGATAAAATCATGTAATTTTTAGATTTTTAGCCAGTGTTAAATATTTTATGAATGTTTAATATTGTGTTTTTTATTATTGGGGTTTCTATTTTTTTGGATGTGTAATAGTTTCAATTTTCTAAAAAAATTAACTTTCAAGGTCGGTTTTTTATAACCGACGCCGAATTGTTTTAAAAAAATATTTACTTTTCTGTGTTGGTTTTTAAAGAAACTACATCCTAAACATATTTAAAGAGGGTTTCAGCATTGTTTTTGGGAAAATATACTCCGAAAATATTAAATAAAATGACTTTTGAATTCAGTTTTTGTAAAACTCATGCAAAAAATAATCTTTTTTGTGTCGCCTTTATAAATGTCGAATAAAAACTAACGTAAAAAACCGACGTTAAATCCTATTTTCACAAGTTTTCATCCCTATTCATGAATATAATATAATGAATGACCTATATAAAATATTTATCTATTAGGTGGTAAATAGGAAAGGTGTAAATGTTTTGATTATATCAGATAGAGAAATAAGGTTCAAGTATCATTTCTAGAAATCCTTATAAAAATCATTTGGTACTCTGTTGAATATCAGTACATCATATCATCCCCTAAGGGATGTGAAATACAATATGACCCTAAAATTATTGGAAGACTTGTTGCAGGCTTGTGTGACAGATTTTGGTGAATCAGAGAAAGAGAACATTCCATTGGTGCAGTTATCAAAAAATAAATTTTATCAATCCTCGATACATATTACTCTGTTTGAAGCATTTTAGGTTAATATGTGTTGTTATCAACTTTTTGGGGTGGAAATAAGTGGTACATAGATGGTTGGGCCCAAATTTGTCAAATAGACTACCACGAATATTAATTTGATCATGAATAGAATGGATATGGCTCAAGGTCATTAGAAATTATATGAGGATCAACATCGATGGAAGTTATCATTCGAGGTGGGTGATCACGTGTTCTTGATAATCTATCATAAAAATAGACATCATCATTTTGGAATGATGGAAAATATACCCCTGATATACATTTGTCCTTTTAAGATACATGACTAGGTTAGAGAGTTGGAATATCAGTTGGAATTTCCTCCATGGTTCAATGTGGTAAATAATGTATTTCATGTATATAAGTTGAATAAGTATCATCATAATCCACACTATGTGATTCGATGGGATCATGTTGAATAAGATATGGATGATTCATTGGTTCATGTTCCTAGGAGAATTGTTGATAGGTAGTAAAATATATTTCATGATAAAATCATCAGTATAGTGTGAGTTTTATGGGAACATGGTAACATTCAGAAAGAGACTTGGGAATAGAATAAATAAATGGTTGAGAAATGGACAAAGACCTTTTATGAAATCAATGGTTTTATACTCTTTGAGGATGTAAATGCAAAATTTGGGGATAATTTAGCACCCTCGGTTTGAGGTATTTAACCTTTATTTACGCCTTTTATATGTTTATAATGTGGTTTCAAAAGGTTTAGCAGAGTTGGGAAGGTCTTTGGGACGTTTTTTAGGGGTTTTTAAGGGTTTATGGTTTGAGAATGATTAGTAAAAATATGAAACTTTTATATGAAACTATAAAAATGAGGTAATGGACTTTGGGTAAGTGAACCATTATGGTGCATGGATTTATAAACTGACAGCCACCCTAGGTAAATAATGAAACTTGAGACAGTGGTATTTTTCATATTTATTGAATGATTTTCCTAACCTAGTAAACCAATCATGGAGAGTACCCTTTGGAGTAGTAGCAGGTGTAATGTTAGAGCACAATTTTATAAAACATTTGGATAAATATTTAACATGTTACAAGGTGAGTTTTTTGAAAATATATATTTTTTTATTTTGACCCTAAACACCCCATTTGATCCCCATTTCGACCATCAATCATGATTTCCATGGTTCCAAAGTTAGGGAACCTCTACGACTCATTTTTTAATCTTTTGGAAGGGTATTCTTGGTACATTGAAGGTGAATATTCCTTGGTAAGTATCTTTTCATTATTGTTTCTTCTTTTTTTGTAGATCTACTCTTCTCCTTATCCCTATTTCATTTATCTACAACTTTTGTTTATTGATCTAGGGATTTTTATGAAAATAATTGTGAGATTTATTATTTTTTATGTCAGGGGATAGTATCTAAGGCTGATATTTGGAGTTTTCATTATAATTTTGTGATTCTTTGTATCATTGGTCATCTCTTATAAAACCCTAAAGGATTGTGGATTCACTCTATACTCTTATTTTTATAAAAAAATTGATTAATTTGAAATTCATTTTTTCTTGAAATTAGTTGTGGAATTTATGTGTGAATCTTCTGTGAAGCCTCTTTAGAGATGGTTTGTGGGTTTTGGGAGAAATGTGATATTGTTTTGAAACATTCTTCATTTTTGGATATTAAAATTATGTTTTTAAAATGGGTTTCTTGATTTGATAAATGGAAAGGGTTTTTGAAAATTGTTTTCAATAAAATTTTGTTTTATAGAAATCATTTTTGGCATAAATGGGACAAATGGGTTTTATCATAATATCTTGAAATGTTGTTATAGATGATTCTGGATAAAATTAATTTTAAATAAATTATTTATTTTATTAAAATGTTTTGGGAATGTTTGTAGAAATGTTATCAGTCATAAATGTTTGATTTAGTTTGGAAATTATTGGATAGCATGGTTTTTGAAAATATTAGTTGACATGATTTTGGTAAATGGTGATTTTGTGGTCGTTGAATTAAGTGTTAAGGAATGAGTTGGATGAGGTGGATAGTTGGTATGATGTTTCACAGTCAATGTTTTGGGATATAGTGTGAAATTAAACTAAAAAATGTTAAAGAGTGTGGAGGTGAAGTTCCACCATCAATGGTAACAATGAGATCATGTGGTATAGTTGTGTGTTTGTTTGAGATATGTGTGTGGTCATATGAGATGAAATCAGAATTTCCAAAATGAAATGGGATAATTTGTAATGGCATGTTTGATTTCATTCCTTGTAAATGTGTGGATTTGTGTAAATTATATTTGTTAAGGACGTGTTTATCGTTTTGGAAAGTGTTGAACTATTTAATATTTTATAAAAAATTGTTTTATATAAATTTTTAACTTGTTCTACCCTAGCGGAATGAGTATGTAATTCATTTGTGGAAATAATACTATGTTTTATTACTCACCCCTACCATGGAACATTGGTGATTTTTTAGATGCTATATTCTAAAACATAGCTAAAGGTAAATCCCTTAATTTCTATAGTTTTTCATCATGATGATTGGGAAAT
The DNA here is from genome assembly GCA_963277665.1 of Viscum album. NCBI lineage: Eukaryota > Viridiplantae > Streptophyta > Magnoliopsida > Santalales > Viscaceae > Viscum > Viscum album. Next base: position 1,333,997,113 of record OY728138.1, read on the forward strand.
ATTGTAGTTCTGCAGGATGATGTTTCATATAGAACTATGGAACTATATTTTTGAGTCCTTGATATTTATTATTCTGGTCTTTTACTTTGGAACTCTGGATCTAGTTTTTTTAAAGGATATGGTGGTTTGTGGTGTTGTTGAATTGTATTACATTGTTATCATGCATCATGTGTAACATTGGTTATGGTGAGTTTAGTTTCCTTACTTATTTATATAATGGTAAAGTCATCCCCTAAATATTCATGATCCACTCACCATTTATTTCCAACCTTTGTCACCTTGGTTATGGGCTTAACACCAATTGAAACTTAACCTCGACTCATGCCAATGAGGAGGGGTGGGATATTACACAGGTCCACACATAAGCTTATAGACCTAAAATTTATTTCCATTAATGATACTATAAAAACTTATTTAGGTTCATGAATAAATTTTTTAACATTTCATCAATTTCATGCATAACTCAGCGAACATGTAATCAGGTTCACACATAGAATTGTGTACATGTAAGCACATTCATGAACATATTTATCGATTAGTTATCCATCTTTACCCAATGCATTGGAGGGAGATATAGGTCCTTCCTATCACATAATTAATAAATATATGTGCTATAAGATCATAAACCATTCATCATATCATAACCTAAGAAAATGGGTCTTTTATCATAAAAAATTTATTAAAGTATAACCAGTGGAAACAATTTGGTTTCATAAACATAAAGTCATCATAATCGTAAACCATACAAAGGAAGAAAAAAGATGGTATAATTGTATTATATACCTCTAAAATATTAATTAATATAAAATTATTTTATGATATATGGAAAATTATTTTTTAAAAACAATTGGAACATTTCTTGAGGGAAAAATTATTTCTCATTTGAAAACACTTCATAAAAAACATAAAACATTTTCAAAATAATTTTCTTTGAAAAGAAAAATTTGAAAAATATAATGTAATATGTTCAAATAATTTAGAAAAATTATTGATTAAAATATCCTTCCCAATATGAAAAACAATTTTTTAAAACATTTAATATTTTCAAAATACTTTTCCTTGAAATTAATAGATCAAAATTATAAAAAATCATTAAAACATTGAGTGGTCATGATGGAAAAAAATTTCATATAGATTAAATCAATAATTCCATCCACAATTTTTGTAAAATACAAAGAGTAGTTGTTTTGAAAATTACATTAAAATTACTTTAAATACATAAAACATGTAAAAAATGTCATTAAAAAACATAGTAACATTGAAATAAAATTAAAACATTTTTAGAAAACCTGGATCTGGAAGAAAAAAAGGTTTTTTAATTGAACAGAAAAATAAAGTTAGATTTATATAGAAACATTACTTTAGACCCATAAGTACATAATGAGAGAAAAAATAAGGTAAAACATGTATACCAATGATATAAAAAGAGTAAAACAAGTATATTATGTTTCCTAAGAGATGGGTTATAATATTTTAGCATAAAAAACCTAATAAAAAAACCTTGTTGAAAAATATGATCATAACATCAAACCCTTAAAACGTTCATAACATCTGAATTATAGGGCCCTATAAATATGAAAATATAATATATATATTAAATATAATTATATTAATCATATTAAAAATATAACATGTGATATGGGTATATATAAACCTTCTAAAATAAGAATGGTTCATAACAAAAAGTGTTTCCCAAAGAAGACATAGTGATAGAAGATATCATACCACCTAGGTAACATAGAAAAAATAATCCCCATGAAAGAGAAACACTAAAATATAAATGTAAATATCACTTTTTTTAATGGTAAATATCATTAAATACATTCATGCTAGTATATACACTACATAAAATAAACTTGTGGTGAAAAAGAAATTTATCTCGCATAAAAAAGTGAGATGAGAATAAAATACCTTATGTCTCGATATAATTTTTTTAGGTTGAAACCTAATTTATAATAAATATATGGTTATGATAAATATAGTATAAAATCTTTATTATATATATCATACCATTTATTATTTACTTATGACCATTTACTAACTATTTATTGACAATTCCTTATTAAAATCGTGTTTCGAGTAATAAATGCTTTGTTATTCATGTTTTTTCTTTTTTTTTATTTTTGGTAATCACATATTGATAATGGTTCCATAATCTCAGGTATGTTAGGAATTATATAAATATCATATATATATTCATTACATATGTACTTATAGTAATTCATACAATTTAGAGATAGAAAATGAAATAAACTATTTATGAAGATGATTGGTTGTATGTACGCATGAATGATGTTTCATTTTAAATATGGAGAAAATGAATTAATGGTAAATGATATATTAAAAAAATATAATAATTTATATATCATATATATTTCATATATCCATTTAACATACCCTTATTACCTTCCTTGCAATGAATTAGTAAAAAATGAATCACATTGCTTCGCAAGGCATTAGTCCACCGTACAAGTGAACACCATTATCGTATCCCCCGTGTAATGGAAAGTAAGAAGTTATATGTGATATATTTAATTTTGAGAAACAATTAGGTTAAAAACATAATATATCTATTTATTTAATATATCCTTATTTCTATCTAACTAAAATATAAATGGAAAACACCTCACATCGGTTTGTGAGGTGGTAGTTCATTGTACACATGTGTGACATTATTATTTTATAATGGGTTTAGTGGTAATTAGGTTTTTCTTGTATAGTAATTCTAGAGGTATAATAAAATCATAAATATAATATGTAAACATTATATAAATCATTATATCTATTCAGGATATGTGGTAAAGGAAAAAAAATTCATTTGTTCATGAGGTGATTTTTATTGTACACACAAATGATTATTTCATATCTCATTTGATAAAAGAGAATATGAATATTTGTAATTAAATTGAAATTGTAAATTCTAATTAAATGTACTAAAATTTTTTATATATTATAATATTTTATTAATATTTTAATTATTTAGAACATGGTGTAAAATAAATATGTATAGATAAAAACATTACCTCTTCTTTGGAAAAACTATTAATGATTAACCAAAATACCTCATAGATTGGATTTATTACCACACCATGAAATATTGGATGTTGGGATGGATTTAAGGAATAAATTTGGCCAGGAACTGCCTGAACCAATTGGTTTTTTGAGTTTTAATAGGATGAGATTGGGTTGGCCTTTTTTAAGTGAGGTGACTGGGACACTTATATGTTTTGAAAAGAAAAAGATTCACCAACATTGTTAACATTTTAAAAAGAAATAAAATGGGTAATTATAGAAAATTATTTATTATTATTTCAAAAAAATTCAATAAAATCGGTGTTGTAATATTTTCTATATAATTTTACCCCTTATCCTTTTTTGAACCCCCGATCATCCTATTTTAAAAATAACTATGTTAAACTGTTTTTATTATTTCTAAAATTAAAAATCGTAAAAAATTAATTTTACCTTATTATATAATATAAAATAAAATTATTACAAATAAAGAGTCATTTTTTTCAAATTTGAATTATTTTATTGAAATTTTTTAATTAAAATTTAAACATTAAGATGCGATTAAAAAGATATTCTCTCCAAAGAAAAACATCAAAAGATTAGAAAACAATTATATAAAAATTCAATATGAAATTGATTATAATTAACTAAGTTGGATTAATAGATATATAATTTAAATAATTATACTTGTAAAACCACATAAATATGAAATATATCTTCTAATTTATTTGAATGAAAAGGAATTTGTTTAACAAAACCAGTAATTTTAACAATTCATTGAAAATTTTATCTTTTCAAAAAAAAAACCTTAAATAGCTCGCTAACATACTTTTGAAATTATGATATACAATATTATGTTAAATTTTTCAAATAAATTTTCTATTTTTTGAAATAATTATTATTAAAATAAGTACATAACATATGAATATGCTATGTTTTAGAAAAATACAATTTTTAAAAATAAAATGGGATTTATTCATATCTCATGCCTTAAAAACATGTTGATGAATGTTGGATATTTTGTTGAATATATAATATATAAATATCATTAAAATAATTAAAAAAATTATATTGGTTTTATTTATTTACGTAAAACATGTTTGTGTGTATAAATAATGTTTTTAAATACTTACTTTATATTCTGAAGGTTTTTATTTAAATATATAATTAAATGGTTATAAAATAATTAATTATATATAAAAGTGTAAAATTATATTTTAATAACACATTTAGCCATATTCATTCAATCCATTAGAATTTCTAGGTGATAACATTTCATATTAAATAATAATATATTAATAGTATGTCATGTTTCCTTAAAATTTGATGTTGTGTGTAGTGCAAGATGTCAAAGAAATTAAAATTATTCAAACAAAAAATATTTTATAAAATCTTTGAGTGTTACAAAGATGACTTCATGAGATGAAAATATTATGTTCCTTTATATGATAATGGTTTGACTTCCTAAAAATCACATATTTGAAACAAGTTGATGGGCCCTTAAGGAACAATATAGTAGAACTAGAAGAAGTTTTATACTGAGGACCATCACCCCTCTTTTCACCATTATACTCATTCATCTTAGTCCTTTACTTAAAGGAACATCTAAAATTTCCACTATTTGGAGGAACTCCAATTAACCATAACATTCCAACAATATCAATTTCCTCTTTCAGAAAAATATTGAGGTGATCAGTATATTATTTAAGGATATGAATAAATACATTATATTCAATGTCCTATTAAAGATACATCTAAATTTTATAAGCTTTTAGTATCAAATTCAACACCTCCTCAAGTAAAAATGAATAAATTTTATTAAAAAATTATCTTATTGAGCCACTATTCAATCACCCAAAGGAATTTTTAGAATCTCCATTGACATAGCCAATACCATTGACTTTATGTGGATCTATAAAAAGTGTCCTAAATTATTTCCTCTCTAAGACCTCATTCAACTTATTCATAACTATAGCATCAAACTATATCAATATAGGACCTTATTCTTGAAGTTGTAATATTTCAAATCAATGTAATATGACATCTTTAAAAACTCTAAAAGTCATTCCATCTTTTCTAACCAATACTCTACTGACTGGGAATCATTTGTTACCTAAAAATATTTTTTCTTATAATGAATAAACTCATAGTTTCGGTATATTCAATCATAATTTTGTGGTTTTACCTCTCTAACTTGAATAATGGGAGTTATGGATCCTTGTCTTATAGCTTGGATCATATGCACTTCTACCTCTGTGTGGTAAATATCAACTAGAGGATTATCTTGTTGTAGTTCTTTGAAGATCCACCCTAAGACCTGGTTAGAAATCTTATTGGGGAATCTTAATAAAAAATATCAATAAAATACAAGGAAACAATAGTACATATACACAAGGAAATAAAATATATCAATTATACTCAATATGGGAAAAAATATCAAATCAAAGTTTGATAAAAAGAATCGAATCAGTCCAGAAAACACCTAAAACTATTTTTTTTCATAAATTCCCATGTCAGCTTAAGACTTGATATGATGAGATCTGTCTAGGAACTCTTTTGTAAAAAACCTCTTCAACCATCAAAATTTTATCTCATGTATACTTAGTCATCCCTAATTGTATAAAGGCATCCAAGAAGAGACAAAATTTCTTTTTGTTTCCAAATTTTTATAAACCAACCTGAATGACCTACTAACATGGTTCCCGATCCATCCATGAAATAACCCAAAGTGTGTTCCCAAAACCCAAGATCTAGAAACAAGCACCTAATAATAAGAAAAAAAAATCAGAATGATTTCCCTATGACAAAACCAAGAAATATTGACACAGTAGATAATAATCCATAAACATTTTGTATTCTAATAAATATATTTAAATCCATGTTACATAAGGTAGATATGTAAAAAACCCAAATTGGAACAGTAATATGGAACATTATATAAACCAAAAAAGTATGACCAGAATGATCTCCTCATAATTGACGGATCTCGTACTCCACCTATCACCATAAACACCAACATTTTGATATTAAGAACATCCAATGTTAAAAGTGGTACTTTCCCTTTTTCTAGACCTGAAAAAAGAAAGTCTACATACATATGAAATCATATATAAGGTGTGATACACAATATCCTATTAGGATCCCACTTGTAATTTTAATAAGAAACCCATTTCAAAAATAACCAAATATACACAGTTTTTTTAAAAAAATCCACAAAAAGATTTTTATAATTAATAATAAAACATGTTTTTCTAGTCATTTCATTGGAAATTATAAAATAGGAATCTGTAAGGACTTTGATCAAATAGGATCACATATATCATTTCAAAAGAGTTTAAATGTATATATAATTTTCAATCATATAACCATAGGTACAAGACCTAGGGTTAGTTAGATCAAGTTTAATGGATCCTTACACATTTTGGTGAAATAATGCTCTATGTGTGTGCTCTTCCCAATATCTCAGGCCTATGAGTATTTAGAATCTTCCCCAATGAATAAAATCATTATCCTCCTAAAATTTTAGTAACATATATATCATTATTAAATTGATAGGTATATCTAATACAATAGTATCATAAATTTTCATGTTTAGAAAACTAACTATGTAAGATCACATGTGCTTCAAGTAAATAGTCGAGGGGAAAATCATTCATATTAAATAAGTTCATCAATCCACATTCAGGATACCCCAAATCATGATCTCCAATGTTGTATTTATTTACAAAATAAACATCAATTTTTTATAAAAAATAAAATATTTTATATTAATTCATTTCAATCTGAATTCATCAAAACAATAACGCTAATATTTCTCAAGATTCTTCATCAAATTCATCCATCAAGTCTTTTATTTCAATTCATGTTCATTTTTACATTTAAACACTTTCTTTAAAAATACATTACCAAAGAGTTAGCACCATACACACACCATTCCATTTAAAAATATTATCTAGAGTCTTGATTCATACATTAGAACACAATTGAATGTCCATTTCAAATGAAATAAGTTACATTGGTTTTGATTGATAGGAATTTCATTATGAATTCTCATACCCCAACAATGGTATCATCAAAAACCTAAAAAGGCATCCACAATCAGAGATAGCTGATGGGATATAATAAACCAAGTGTAGATCCCAAAATTACATGTTATGAATCATGATCCAGATCCATCAAGGAAAAACGGATCCACATCCCTCTAATAATAAGAGACACCAGTAAAAAGGAATTCAAAATTGAATCAAAGTTACACATACCTAAAGATATTAAATGATTCAATATACACATTTATATTTGAAGATTCAAGGTTATATGGGAAAATAATATCAAGAAATATTATTCAATTGAAGTAGTTGAATGGGGATTGATGGAGGAGGTTAAATAAATTAAATAGTGTTTTTTGGAAACAGAAGTATGATACTAACATTAACTTCCTCACCTAGGTCGGCATCACCAGCTTGCTGGTGGTTCTATGCACAATGCCTACACCATGGGAATCCCCACTAGCTGGCTTATGGGTCTCATAGACTATTTGAGGGACTATTAATATCTTTTATAAGAGTATAACTATGTCTAATATTGATTTAAACCTCAAAGACACCACTTGAAATTTGAAAAAAATCAATACCACTCCAATTAGCCTTCAAAATATGAAAACAAGAAAGAATAACCAAGAATTTCCATAAAATCAAGATGGTAAAAGAAAAAAAAATATACCTAAAATTAAGTGTCATGATGTTATAATACACCCCTTCATAATTTTTCCCCTTGAAATACTCATAAGGAAGGCCGGTACACTATGATATCAGAAAAATACTCTATCATTATCAACTCGGGATCTTGCATCTCAATAACATATGAAATCTACTACTATAAAACCAATACCAGAAGAACATATCTATTTCATAGCACATTCCCGTAAGAATCTATAACATTAACCACCTGCTTAGTCATGGTCATATCAGGTTCTATGTCAATAACATCACATTTAAAAACATGATATGGGTTTAAAAGATATATCTTATGCTGAAACACATGAAACAAATTATTGATCAAAGTCATCTATATTGTAAAAAAATGGTTTTATACGTTTCGAAGCTACTCAACATCTTTAACAAGACTTCCAAATCACTATTCCAATATCCCAGTTTTCGAAGCTATTGGTGACCCAAGTGAAGTGAGATTCTATAAAAAAATTTATTACCATACACGAAATCAAAAGAAAATTTAATACAATATATATAAGATTTATACTAGCTTTGGCCAATCACCAACCTCTAAAAAATCACCTCGATCATTGTCATTGTCTCTTTGACCAAGTAAGGTTCCACCTACAAAGATTCATTAATCTTTGAAAAATAACGTATATATTGAAAATGATGAATATAAAAATACTCAAAGTGTTCCATTTTAATGAAAAACTAGAATATATTATAGAAAAAAATTGGACTATCCCCAAATAGAAATCACATGGTCCTCTATGTTGAGGATTAATGAATATATAATTTCATTAATAATCAACAGAGCATGTTGTGTCTGAACATATTTCTGAGGGTGGTATATTATGCTCATCCTGACCTAGGATCCCATTTCTTCCAAGAGGCATCTCTAAAATAGATACATGAACTGAGGATCCCTATCAGAAATATAAAAGACATAACACCATCAAAATTGAAAATATCTTATACAATTAGATTTACTAAATCCTAAACATTAGTGGTTTTACAAATAGTAATAAGTGGGATGATTTTATCAATTTTTCAATCACCAACCAAATAGCATTTTTCCCAAGGAGAACACATTAACCAAACATATAAATCAAATGATATCTCATCCTACAAATAGTTTAGGATAAGAAGTGTTTAAAGAAAACAAGAAGGCTTTTGATTCTCAACCATAATCAACTTATAAGTATAATAATGAGAAATAAAAGCAATGATTTCACATTTAATACATGGCCACAAAAACTAAATCCCCATATCATAAAACATCTTAGTCATATCTAGGTTAATTGTATAATGGTATACATGAAAATATTCTATTGAAAACATTATTATAGTTTTTATAATGACTTAACAATTCCAAAAAAAAGATTCCCTCTAGAGATGGAGACCATTCACCAACGGTATCCCCAAATTATAAAGAATTCATGATGCCTCTGAACTCAAAATCAAAAAAATGTTCTGGAAGGATTATCTCAAGAAGAGAAGATATTTCCTAAATAATTTCCATAATAGACTTGGTATCATCCTATAAGACTCCTAAAAGTATGAAATCTAAAAGAATCATGATATTCCCCTATTTTAATGATTCCTTTATTGGTTGGGGTAGAAAATTAAATCTAAAATAATCATCACCAATGTTACACTCCCATGTGTGTAGGTATTTTTAATGTTAAAATATTATATGTACCCCTCTTAATGCCTCTAACAGAGATTCAAATCCATCTATGAAAATATAAAACTGAAGATTTTTTATCATAATAAATGGTAACCCTTTACCAAAATATATTGTATTTCTAACTCATAAGGGTGTTCATCATAGTTGTGAGTCATAAATCAAGTATGAGATATTTTTCTTGTGTTTATGAAGTTAAAAAATATCCATAAGCCACCGTGTTACAATATTATGTTAGAACACATGCCAAACCTAAACCCAAAACCTTACAAAATTCTATGTATCATTTTACAGGGTCTGGATGAGTCATTAATAGAGTTGAAGAAAAATGGTTCTTCAACTCATCAATTAAATCCTAACATTTCAAGTCCAAAATGAACTTCACTCACCTGTGAGTGAGATTTGAAAATATAAAATAAAGAATGAAGAAATATTTTGTGAACCTATTGTAATACCCCATTAAATTCTTGAAACTCAGAATCTCAAAGTCATTCCATGGTTTATCCAATTACATGATAAATTTCACCATTTTAGGATCAAATAAGATAACATGTTTTAAAACCACATGCCCTAATAATTTCACCTCCCTGAACCATAAATGGAACATTGAAAACATAGAATAAAGTCAATGATTCCCCATGATAACGAAAACATCTCTTAGGTAAAGAGTATGATCTTTGTTTTTTTAATAAACCATGATTGTATTCTTGAATACCATAAAAAATAGTCAATATACTAATGTAAAATCATGTTTATCATTTCCATAGACACTACTGATGTGTCAGTAATTCTAAATTAAATAACAGGAAACTCAAAGTGGCTATGCCTACTCTTAAAATAGGTGTTTGGTAAATAAGATAACTTGACCCTATGATGGTGGTAACCATAAATAAGATCAATAATAGAAAAATACTTTTACCCATTTAGCTGATCAAAAAAACATCAATGTGGATAAATAGGTACTTGTTTTTAACTATGACTCAATTGAGCTTCTTTTCCTCAACAAAAATGAGAGGGGTTTCATTGAACATCATGGAGAAAATCACATGTGCAACCTAAGGTGATAAACTGGGATGAATGAAACCATTCGACATCAAGTCATCCATCTAATTATTCTCTTACATCTTATTTGTTAGTGTAATTCGGTAGGACATGATAGATACTATTTGAGTAATATACATAAAGTAAATAAAGAACTCCCCCTCCCTCTCTAGTGATAGGGTAGAAATTCCTGACAAAACTTATTCTAGACACCTCGATGCTACTAGAATAATTTCATTACAAAATATTTCTTTATTCAGTTAAACAAAACATAGTTATATCATTCTACCCAGTTATAAATTATGAGGTCCGGATGGACTCTCCTAAGAGTCCCACTGTCCCAAAAAAATACGAAACCCCTCATTAGGGTAGTAAAGGAAAGAAACTAGTAATATAAATCATTACGAGATTTATGACCAACAAACCTGTTTATTTTGATAATAATAGAGAGAGACATTATTTCCAAAACCAAAAAGTCTAAAATGTTTTATATCAATGATAATGATAAACACAAGAGAATCATTAGAGACCCTACCCTCTCTTCATCCTGGGAGGAATTTCAATCTCTATTACATAACAAATTAACATGGTTGGAATATTTAATGGGTACATAGTGTACTATGATATTAAAGAATGATAATCTTCAGTATCAAATAAATTAGATTCTAAATTAGAAGAAATAGAAATAGCATATCTCATTTTCATAGGGCTTTCATCAGTTCCAAATAGTAATTCAATAACCATGTGAAGTTACATCATTCTTAATGACTACAGATGGGACCCCATTATTGTTGATGAATAAAACTACTCCATAGTTCCTATCAGATATAATGATATCATTCTAATACATTAGGTAATAATTCAAGAAAAACCTAGACAATTTTGATCAATGACCCCATGATCTAAGACTATTATATGACACCATACAAGAAGGATTTGAGTGACAATTCCTTCAACATTGGATACACGTTATTGGGCCCCTATGTGATATTGTATCGGAACTAATGGAATGTATATATTGAGTACAATCCCCACTATTACACTATGAGGGTCATTCTTCTATCTCTTCCCATTAAAGAAACCACTAAAACTTCCACTAGTAGGATGAAGAACTCAATTTAACCCTAACATACCAGATAATCAATTTCATCCATCAGATCCTTATGGAAAACAACATCATTTAAGGTAAGATTAAATATATAGACCTAATATTGGATATCTATTAAATGACCAATATAAAATATATGGGATTTCAAATGCTTTTTCTACACAAACATAGGTGAAAACTGAGCTAATTTAGAAAAAATCGTTTTCTAACTACTTCAAATTCCAATCACCCTAATAAATGTTAAGAATATACATGGACATATTCAACACCATTGACTCTAGATATATCTATGTAAAAATTATTGAAGTATTTCTATGATAATAATTTATTACACTTTTTCATTATTATATTATCACATTATCTTCTAATACACACATCGTTCTTGAATACGGAACACATCACCAAAATGTAATCTGATTTCTCCAATAACTCTAAAAAGCATTCAATATTTCCCAACTAATCCTCTACCTCCCTTTGTTATTTAATTCACTGGAAAATGGTGGATTATAATGAATAAACTTATAGGTTTGATCTATAATATCATATCTTAGAGGTTTCGCATCTCTATATTGAACGGGGAAAGCTTTGGTTCCTTAGCTCAATGTTTAGACTACACGCACTATATTCTCTATGAGGTGTTAGTAAACCGGAGGGTTCCCCTATGGTGTTTCATCATCAGATACATCTTGAAACCTGATCAGACATATTATTGGGACATGGTACAATACAACGTCAACATAAAACATGTAAAAATCTTTTAAGATATATAGAAACATCTACTCTATCATTCAGAACCCAACGTGGGAATACACATATTAGATCATAGTTTGGGAAAAGTCTATAACAGGATCAAAAAAATCCTCAAAAACCTTTTTCCCAACTACAAATGGTAACTTAAGTCTCTCTAATATTAAATATGGATGATAACACACTCATATCATACACCTTAATTCATGAAAAAATTTCTTAATATCTTTCAGGACATCCCAAACTACATACTGACATCCAAGAAAAGACGCAACATGTTGATAATAAATTTTCATGAACCTACATCGAAAATATACTATCATGGTACCCAGTCCATACATGACAAGGAAATTTTTTTTTTACAATCCAACGGTCCGGTAACTAGTTCCCAAAAATCAATAACACAATAAGATGAATTATTTCCCTATAATAAACCCAATAAATAAATAATTAGTGGATAAGAATTGATAAACATTTGGTATTCCAATATAGATGTCTAGAGAAATTCACCATAATGTAGAAGATTATAAAAACTCAAATAAAACAATAATAAAAATCATTAAATAAGAAAAGAATATATAACAGATAAGAAATGTTCCTAATATATGGATATCATACTTCACCTATCACCACCACCTCCAATGTTCTTATATCAAGAACACCCACCATCAACTAGTGGGGATTTACTTTTTCTTGAACATGAAAAAAGGAACAAATATTTCCAAAGTCTTATATAAGGTGTGAGGAACACTATCCTATTAGGATACCATCAAAAGATTTTATTTGACATTAATATCAAATATACCTAATGTGAACGATTTTAAGAAAAAACATGGCAGGGAAATCTTTTCGCAATTCAAAATAAAAAAATCAACTAATTTCAATGTAATTTATAAAAAAGGAATGAATAAGAATTTATATCAAATAATAATTCATAAGTAATTTCATAAACATTGGAAATTATAACTCATTTTCAGTCATAGTATAATAGTAAAAATACAAAGGGTTATTTTGGTCAAGGATCAAGGATCCAAACACATTACAATGAAATACAACTCTATGTGTGCACAATTCCAAAGATATTAGACCTACGAGGAAGAAATGTCAACCTTTATGATTGAACTCCATTACTCATAATTTTAAATAGAATTTCCATAAAGAATCCATTTTTTGGTTGATGTAAAACAAGACTAGAATAATTTTCCTATATTACCCACCAAACAACCCATTCTCACATTTTCTTCATGTAAATAAATCGAGGGAAAAATAATACATCATGAATTATTTGATCAATAATTATTGAATCAACCCCAAACCAAGCTATAAAGATTTCAATTTCATTTAAAAAACGGACATCAGTGGTTTCCACCTAAAAAATTTCTTTTCAATATAATTTATTTCATTAAAAATCAATAAATTATTATTATTATATTTACCAAAAAAATCCTCAAAATCGTCTTTTAAATAATTAATTTTTCTTAAAATACATTTTTTGGTAATCAACACATTATTTCAATTTTATTTCCCAAGAGTTAACACCACAAAAACACCATTCCATATGAAAAACTATTATCAAGTGTGTCAATTCATTGTTTAGAAATATATTTGACATCCAGTACAATTAAAATAAAAATTGGTTCGAAATGGTATCAAATTCATTACGAAACCTCCGAACTCAACCAATATATCTTCAAACATATAATAAGGGGTCCATTTTCATAGAGACATAAAGGGATAAAATCAACAAAGATGGACTCAAAAAAAGACAATTCATGAATACCGATCTGGATTCATTACATGCAATAGGATACACAACTTTCAAATAAGAATAGACAAAGGGAAATAGGAATTCACAATAAAATAAATGTTACACTTACTGATACAGATTTAATTATTCAATATGCACATTGATCTATAAAGAATAATGGTAGGATGTACCAAAATGACCTCAAGAGTGTCTTTATGGTCAAATGGTCCAAATGGGTTTTGAGGGAAGTGGATATAGAAATAAAATAGGGGATTTGGGATTGAAAATTATGTTACTTTCTTAGACATCCTCACCTAGATAGAAAAAATATGGTAGCCAATGGTGCCATGAAAAATTACTACACAATGTAAAGAACCGTCGTCTCGCTAGTGTAGTACCTATAGAAACTAACAAATTATATCATACCACTAGCTAGATAGTGGGTCACATCATCAATCCAGTAGAATACCTATATCTATTATAACTACAAAAAATGTCTAATCTTTATCCAAACCCTCAGGAAACCTTTAGACCTTGATAAAAAATAATTAAAACTACTTCCTTAACCTTTCAAAAGATATGGAGATGTAATAGAAACCAAAAATCACCATTAAAATAAAGAGTTGAAACTAAATATGAGGATCATACCTAAAAATATGAGTTATTATGTTACATCTCTCCCTATAAAGATTCATACCCCCCCATAAAAGCCTCATTAGGTAGATTGGTCCACAAAGAGATGAGTCCAATACCCTGACTTCATCGTCTCATGATACCACATCTCAGGATTATCCAAACCATGATTCTATAAAACCCAATCTAATGAAATAGACCTATTCTATAGAGCCTTTACCTAATTATAAAGAATATAAATAGGCTTTTCACACAATTTCATATAAGATTCCACAATAAGATCTTCCAAATTCATAATAATGGGATTGGTCTGAAATATATTTCATGAGATTCAATGTAAGGGAAATATCGTTGATAAATATAATATATAGAGGAATATAAAAAAATGTATTCTATATTTCCAATCTACATAATTACCTCAAAGGTCTTTTATATATAAGTTCCAACATCCCTTGTTTTACAAGATATCAATGACCCAACTGAGGTGAGACTCTCAAAGACAATTTCTTCCAACCAAGAACTCCAATTTACATTGATGATGATACATAGAGTGTTTATAAAAAATTTGATCTATTAAATAACCCAAAAAAATCACCCAGATCTTTGACATTGTCACATAGACCAAGCAAGGTCCCACTAGGAATGATTTAATAATCTTCGACCAATAAAGATAATATTTGTAAGGCAAACCATACAATGACTTAAAGGGTTAAATTTTAATGGATGAATGGTAGATATTTTTGTATGAAAATAAAACCAAGGATAAATTTAAATTGCATGATCCTAAAAAGTCATGGATGTAAGAATATAGAATGAAATTAAGAATTTTTAGAGATTGTTCTATTTGAAAATTCGTCAGTGGGTGGTATGTTGCGTTTAACATGAGATGGAGATATATATCTTTCTATAGGCCCCTCTAAAACTAATATGTGAGATGGATATCCCGATTAAAAATAATGGCATATTAAACTCCATAAAAACTAAAAATATCATACTCAAAATGATTTTCTAAATCCTTATCATTGGTTGTATCAATAATAGGAATAATGTGGGCCAATTTTTCAGATATTTCAATCACCACACAAACCACATTGTTTACCCAATGATTAATCATTAACCCAATAATAATATCCATCGATATCTATCCCAATTTTAAGGCAGCAAGGGAATGGGTTGAAGTAAGCCAAAATATTTTTAATCCTCGGCCCATATCTACAAACATGTATAAAATGTAAAAAAAATTAGTGATGTATCATTTTCCACCTAGCCATAAATATTTATGTATCATATCATAAAACATATTACTTTTGACTATTTGAAGTTCCCATTGGTAAATATGGTAATCTACAATCACACCCTTTCTCAAAAGCATCAGAATGAATTTGCAATTTCATAAATAAAGGATTCCCACTAGAGAATGTGACCACTCACTGATTGTATCCCAATATTTTAAAGAATTCATAATACCTCATAACTCATCATCAAACATCTAATTATGAATGATCCAATCAAGAATATGGGATGTCAACTAAACACTTTACAAAAAACCGATTTTCGTCCTCCAAGACTCTCAAATGATAGAATTCAAAAAGAGAAATGACATTCCACTCCTTTATTGATTAACTGACTAACTAGGATATAAACATATTGCTTAAATAATAAGTAATAATGTTCCCCTTACCATGGGTATAGGCAATGTCAAATTAGAAATATTGTTGTAAATACACACAAAACCTATTCTTCATATTCAAATACATTAGGGAAATGATATAACTCTAGATTTTTTATCAAGGTAAATAGTAATCCTTTCTACAAATAGGCAATTCCAGTAACTCTTAAGGGTGTGAATCATAGCTACAAGTTCTAAATCATGTGTTTGATTTTTATTATTAGGTAGATATAGTTGATAAATAAAATAATGCACTATGTAACCATCCTATATTAAAAAGCATCCCAAACATGAACATGAAGCATCAAAAAAGAAAATGTCGCCCTATATAAAATCTAGAAGTGTCATCATAGGCGATGAAGTGATATGGTTCTTTAACTCATCAATTGAATACTGATATATTTAATCCAAAATGAAATTCACTCCCTTTTGATTGAGATCTATTAAAAAATAGAATCCAACTTGGTGAAATAATTTATGGACAATCATTATTACTCATCCAAACCCAAGAAACTATGAATCTCAATCAAATTCAATGGTTCTTCCCATGATATAAAATTTGACACCATTTGAGGATCAACTGTGAAACTATGTTCCAAAACCACATTTACTAATAATTTCACCTCCTATATCTATAATTTTAAATTTTTTAATGTGAAATAACTTAGAATAAAGTTACTGATACCATAATATACCCAAAAATACCACAAATTAAGAACATGAAACTGCTTAGTATTTTAACAAACCAAGATGTTATCCATGAATACCACAATTAAAGAGTCAATATAATGGTATAAATTTATATTCATCAATAAAATAAACATAGTAGGATTGTTGGTCAGATCGAATGGTATAACAAGATACTCAATGTGGTCATTCATTCACCTCAAAGTGATTTTTTGTATATCATACTCATTGATCCAATGTTAGTGGTACGAATACCAAAGATCAATTTAAGAGATCCCCTTTTCCCCTTTTTGTGATCAGAAAAATCATTAATGCCTGGAAATAAATATTCTTCTATATTAGTTTCATATGGTTGGATGGTATAGATATTTGTTGAGTATCTATAATTAATTAAATAGATAACTCAACCACCCCCTCTAGTGGTTTTCCATAAATATTTGATGCAAAATCTTTTAGAAAATAAAAATTCACGAGAGGTAGTTCATAAAAAAATTTCCTTGCCTAGTTTAAGAAAACAAAAATATATAATCCTACCTAAATCCAAAATAATATTTCTATTAAAACTCTCCATTGGGTCTCATTCCCATATAAAACATAGAACTCAACAATGGGGGATGTAAAGTACACCTGCTAATGACAGTATTCAATATGTGAATTATATGAAAACGAAAACAATATTCTCAGAATAACCTCTATGTATTCCATTTCACGAACCGAAAAGTCCCAAACAAGATTGATATCTAATAATAAGTAAATACAATAAAGTAACAAGTGATCCTTCTCTCTCTTTATCTGGAGAGTTGTTGCAATATCCTTCATATAAGGCATTACCATAGTTGGAATATTTAACTATTCCGCAGTTGATATGAAAATGTGAGAAGCACTAATGTCATATAAATTAGTTAATAAATATTCTGTAATAATAATAGTGTTTCTCACTATCATAAGACCCATATAATTTCCCATGATAGATCTATAAACTATGTAATGTTTTCCCAATCCCAATTCCTATGAATGGAATCCTCATTTTTGGATCATTTTACTACACTACAATTCCTCCTAGTATTGACAATCCCATGCCACTATGTGGGGTAGTGAAAACATGGAAAACATATTAAAGTGTCTTGAATTACTTTATGAGATAAAAAACTCATGTTACTCATTGAATGAACAATTTTAGTGTCTAATATTTCCACATTAAGAAAAAAGTTAGTGGATCTTATTAGACACTATAACGAAACGTGAAGAAGTTTCCTATTTACGACCACCACAACTGTTTCCACTATATGGATCATTATGATTTCTATTTTCCATGAATGAACCACTAGTACTTCCAATAATAAGAGGAGGATCTCTAGTTAACTATCAATTACCATAAATATCAATTTCTTCCATCATACCCTTCTCTAGAACATCATAATATAAGGTAATATTTCACATATAGACATGGGAAAGGATATCCCATGACAAACCATCAAAAATATCCAATAATACATCTTTTTATTCAACAACACCTTAGGTGAGTCTATGAGAGTTCACTAAAATGATTCAAATAAAGAGTCCATATCTAATAACCCTTTTAAAGGTCGAGAATCACCATATAATTATCCAATACCATCAACTCTACATATCTCTGTAAAAATATTATTAAGGTCTTTCCACTCTATGTTTTCCTTCCACGTCACCATAACAATTGCATCCCACCACCTTTTTCGAGGGCCAATGATATTGAATATTACACACCTAACCATAATAACTTCTAGTGCCTCCAAGAACTCAATAGTTTGATCAATCTTTCCCAACATATCCCCTAGGTCCTAAATATTGTTAATTACCAATATTGATTGTGATTTTAAATAAATAAACTCTTTTTTTATATTTTAATACCATCACATAGTGGTTCCACATCTCTATCACGAATATGGGTCAATTTGGATCCATTTCTTAGAGATTGGACCGCACACATAACTTTTTATGTGAGGTTATGGTCAGCTAGATGGTTCAGTTGTTATGGTTCATCAGTAGCACTATCCTGAAACCTACTCGAACATCTTCTTAGGGGCATTTTATTACACAACATCAATAAAAAATAAGGAAACATCAGTCAAGATACATAATAAAATCAACTACGTTAGACATAACTCAACATGGGAACAAAAAATATTATTTTATAGTTTTGGAAATTTAAAAAACTAGATCGTGTAACTCTTTTAAGAAATATTCTCTCATCTATCCATGGTAAGTTACAGCTCACTATAATGAGATCTGTCTAAGAAATATCTCATAACCTACCCATTTGGTTCATAAAATCTTTCCTTTTGTCAACCATGACATCTCAAACTAAATAATAACATCAATGAAGAGAGACAACCAATCTCTAATACCAATTTTTCATGATCCAACCTAGATAATAAAATAACTTTGTACATAATCCAAACCTAAATTGGCTTAAAGGGTGTTCCCAATACTCATGGCCTGATCACTATCACTGGAACATCAAGAACAAATCAAGGGGAATTATTTCTCTATAGTAAAACCAATAAATCCAAAATAAACAGATAATAATCCATAAAAATTTTGTATTTCATTAAATATATCTAGAAGAACAAGGTTGTTAAGTGAAAAAACTGAAATATAAAAATAATTTGAAATATTACATAAACAAAGATGGTATCACCACTAAGATATTCTTCTAAGATAATTATATCATACTCCACATTTCATTTCCATCTCCCAAGTTCATATATCCAGAACACCCATAATTACTCAGGGGTGCTTTTCGTGGACTTGGAAAAATAAACTCTACACACACCTAAAGTCATATATTGTTTGTGAGGAGCACTAAACATGTATAATACAAGAAATATATTTTTTAATAAGACTATATAAAAAAATCCAAATATGATCAATTAAAAAAACAATTTGTGTTAAAATTTTTCATATTTCACAATAAAATATTTTTTCCAAGTTATTTCAATGGAAATAATAAAAATAGAATGAATAATCATTTCGATCAAATAGACATGTATAAATAATTTTATAATGTACAATTCATTTTAAATCATAGAACCATTATTACAATACCCAATGTTATTAAGCTCAAGGCTCAAGTATCCTCAAATATTTTTGGAAAATATGAATCTAACTGTGCACTCTATCATAGATCTGTGACCTAAAAGGTATAGGATGCCAACCCAACGAATAAAATCCAGGCCCTCATAAATGTTTAGATTCATTTTTATCATAAATACATTTCAAGGTAGAGCTAATAAATTACTAGAATTATTCTTCTACACTACTCAACAAACAAAATAGGATATCTTGTAATTTAATTAAACTATCCATGTCGAAAGTCATCCATATTTAATCAATTCATTAATCATAATTCATGAAACCCCATATGATGTTCTCAAACATTCCATTTCATCTCAAAAACAACATCAGTGGTTTTAATAAAAACACATAATTTTCAAAACAATTCTTTTCATAAAAAATACATCCAAAAATTTATGCCTAAATTGTTCAAGACTAATAATCAAAATCATCCTTAAAATCATCTATTTAATTACATATTCATTTTCATTAAATATACACTTTGTTTCAAAATCCATCTACAAATATTTAAAACCCCACACATACCATAACATTTTAAAAAAATTATCACAATTATTAATTCCCAATTTATAAATAAATTGGAAATACATTTCAAATCAAAAAAGAAATTGTGGTTTCAATTGATATGAATTTCATTATGAAACATTTTACCTCAACCAAAATATGATCAAACACCCAAAAAGGGACCTACAATTAGAGAGAGATGAATAGATATAATTAACTAAGTGGTAATCATAAAAACACAATTTTGGAATCAATATTTAGATACATTGATTTCATAATGATCCATATTAATTGATGAAAAAGATACATGATCAAAGGGAAATTCATAATCTAATCAAAGATACAATTACTAAAAGAGATTCAACAATTCAATTTTTACATAAATCTATAAATATTTATGTTTTATTGTAAAAAATAAACTCAAAAGGGCCTCCAATGTCGAATAGTTCAAGTGGGGTTCAAGAGAGGTGGTTAAGGAAATAAAATGGAGCTTTTGGGAAACAAAATTATGACTTTAACCCAAACTTCCATACCTATTTCAGTGTCACCATCTAGATGCTCACTTACACCGACTATTCAGTTGTTCCATTAAGAGTGTTTAAATATATAAATCATTAACATTAAAAAATGATATGATATGAATTGTAAGGTTTGGGGTCTGAATAAATGTCACTAATGACAACCATCTAAATGTGGAAGAAAATATTTTCAAATAAAAATGATTTTGAAAAAAAATGAAGAAATAAATAGAAGTATAATAATGAAAAAACAATATAAAACAATATTAGAATGATAAATCACATTGAACAAAAAGTATTTATGTACTTCAAAATTGTTTTTCCCTACGTTTATAAAAGGAACACCACAATAAAAATTTATTATTATGAAAAGACAATATCAATAAGAATACAATAGTGAACATGAAACACAAAAAACATGTGGAATAGAGAATATATCCATTCATGAAGACCCTATCACTCTAGAGACTCATGATAAACCCAAGACCAAGGATGGTAACATACTATTTCCGACACTTTCTCTAGGACGAGCATCCATCTCTTACTCGGGGGAGGATGCATAGCAGTTGCCCCATATTCCTAATTTCTAATGTTGGGAAGCATCCATCGCTTATTCTGGGATGTTTTTCCTTGGATATAAATGAGATTATAGGATGTCAGTTCCTCCTTCCATGGATTTCTCCTTGGAAATCGTCACATAGTCTTAGTCTCCCTCATAGACTTAAGACATTATATGTGAAAATCTTTCTAGTTTTATGTCTTCATGGACATCGATTAATTACACTACTTCATTAAGAAATTCCAAGGGGTATTAAAACATAAGAAAACTTCGATCAGAGTATATGACAACATCAGTCATGTCAGGGAATCTATGGATGTGTGAGAATTGGGGAACCTGTATTATTCCCCATAAGAGGTCATCTCAAAGGCACAAAACCTAAGGTATCCCACGTCGGTCATGGGATATATTATGCTGAAGTCATGTCTCTATGGTTTTCCTAAACTTCCCATGTTTAACACATGGTATTTCATGATTTTAACATCTTTCACAGATGGATACACTAAAGGCATGTCTTCCAAGGTTTTCCTTAGGCATCTCATGTTTAACACGAGGTAGGTTGTGAGTTTAACTTCTTATAGAGATGCAATGAGAGTGAACAAAACATCCTAGATATATGGATAATATTGTTACATCCCTAGGAGGGAACACCTGGAAGGTTTATTAGATGGATGGATCAGAACGCCCCATGAGGACAAATCTGAGGTGGTATGTCCCATAGAGGGAAGATATCACACCATGATGGATGATCTGGACATAACTGAGGGTGTATCAGAAAGAGTGCACCCCAAAATGGGGAGTATAGGATGGACATGTTAGAATTACCAATGATAGTATACCCAGTGTGGTGTGTTCCCTAAAAGAATGATGCCACACCATGAAGGCCGATCTGAACACCACTGAGGTCAGATCATGGAGAGTGCACCCCAGAATGGGGGACACCAAGGTTTACCATTGGTTGGGATTGAACAACATGGAGGTTTCCTATGTACCATGTGTAAGTTATTGGGATTAAAACCCACATAGTTCGAAGGTGTGAAGAATCAGGGTATAGACAAAAGAAAACAATCCAAATACATGTTGGGGATTATTCATGGATATTGGAACATCACAAGAGGGACACTCTTTGTTGAATGATTGTTGATTGTGTGGGGTTTATGCATGGTTAGTTGCCTGAGTGAATGGCGTGATCCCAACGGGATGTGCCGGCCTAGATAACAGCCAAGATAGATGATGGAGAGTTGAATGATGTAGATGGGGAATGATATGAAATAGTCATGAAGGTGACAATAGTGTTGTTATTCAACCTCAAAGAGCATTCCAACATATCCCCATCATGGAATCAAAGTCTACATAATTCGGTGAGGTGAGGGGATAACTAAAGAGGAAACTCATATGGATGGGACCCAGAGGATTTGTAACCACCACATTGGGGAATGAAGTTTGGGTGTGTGTAAAGGACAATGACCCAATGTCATCCTGGGTCTTATGTATGATTAGTATCTCGGGTTGGTCTAACACTTGAGGGGTGGACCACAGATGTGGGTCCCAATAGGGGGGACATCCACACTTACCAGTGTTTGGGATTGAACCTCAGGGAGGCTTCCTATGTACCTTTTCTAGGATACAGGGATCAAACCTATGTAGTTCATCTGAAAATGGATTACCATCGATTGAGTACTTCAACGGATTATCATCAATTGAGGAACACAATGGCTTACTACTGAATGGTGTTGGAAACGGCTTACCACTGAATGGGGTTGACGACGGCTTATCAATAAATGGGGTAGACAACAGCTTACCGATGAATGGGAATCACAACGGTATACCATTAGATGGGATTGGATATCATCGAGGCTTCCTACAAACTCTTCTTAGGAGATAGGGATCAAACCCACATAGTTAGAAAGTATAGAGTTTAGCCTCATGATGGAGAAAGGGGCATACAGTTTAACACCATGCAAGACGAGGGTGGACTGATATAGAGTGGTTGAGGATGATGGGTGTTTGTCATGAACCTCAAAGAGGCTTCCTACATACCTTACCTTGGAAAGGATCAAAGTCCATGTAGTTTGGAATTATGAATATTGTAAAACGTCATGCTGGATAAATATGAACTGACATGTATTGTTCGGGACAAGTAGGTGTAGGGATTCATCCTTAGGAAGGCCTCCTACGTACCTTGCCTTGGAAAGGATCAAAATCCATGTTGTTCTGAAGTGGTTTGGTGAACCAATGTAAAGGGGTCGGGATGAGTAAGTGTTAGGCTTGATTCATTGTAGGATTCCTATGTACCTTTATTTGGAAAGGATCAAAGTCCATGTAGTTTGGAATTTTTGGGTGAACCGACTTGAAGGGGTCGGGACTAGTAGGCATTGGGTTTGAACTTCTAGGAGGCTTTCTATATACCTTGCCATGGAAAGGATAAAATTCTGCATATTTGGAGATTTTTTGGTGAACCGACTAAAAGGGGTAAGGAACAGTAGGTTTTGGGCATGAACCTTAGGGAGTATTCTTAAGTAACAATACTTAGAAATGATCAAAGTCCACATAGTTCTGACTTGGAGATGGGGCTTACACACTAATGCAGCCCATAGAGGATGTCATGGTCACTATTTTTGCTAATCTCATGTGAGTCATGATCGGTGTGAGAACCAAGAGCCAAAATCAGACCTGACGATCGTGGTGCAAAGGTACGACCATGAAGGGTGGTGAATGGGGCTTAAACATGGAATATACCAAGGTGTCATTATGGATAGATAATTTTTAGTAGAGCGTACTCATGAAATCTTCTCGAGTGCCTCTATTGGAGAGGCAATGGTACACATGGATGTTTCACGGGTTCCACTAAGGAGAGGAAATAGTGGATGGGGCTTACACATGTAAGATTACTAGTGCCACTAAGGAGCGGAAATGGTGAGTTCTGATTATGCATGGAAGCTTCCCGAGATCTACTATTGAGAAGCAATGGTGGATGGGGCTTTCATATAGAATATGCATGGTTGTCTCTATGGAGAGAAAATGGTGAATGAAGCATATGCATTGATGTTTCCTGGGTTTCGCTACGGAGCATCAATGGTGAATGTGGCTTATGCATGGAAGCTGCCCGAGTGCCACTACAGAGCTGCAATGGTGAATGGGGCTAACAAATAGAAGATGCATGGGTGCTGCTATGGAGCGATAATGGTGAATGGGGATGATGCATGAGAGCTACCCTAGTGCCGCTACGGAGTGGAAATGGTAGATTGGGCTTATGAATGGTAGCATCCCAGGTGCCACTTTAGAGAGGAAATGGTGGATGGGGCTTATGAATAGTTGCTACCCGTAATTGTTTTTCATGTATGGCCATGAAGGCTTCCTAACTCATTGGTGGGTTGAGGCATATAATTGAGGACTACACCAATGCACTTGTGCAAAAGATGAATAATGACAAGGTTATTAGAATCTTCTTGAACAAAGGGATATGAAAAGTGTGAATCCATTTCCCAACATTTGGAATGCAGTGAGGGTGGTGTGATGATGGAGGATAACTGTTGACCATGTTTGAAAGACAATATCCATATCATGTTATCCTGAAATGGGAACAAACAGATAAGGTTCAACTATTGACCATGTTTGAAACATAGGACCTGACTCGATGTGTCATCCAATGTCTTCTAGAACGTTGGCCCAGAATGACGAGTGAGTCAAGGCGGCATTGGACCGGGTCATTAGTTGGTCCCTTCATACTTGAAATATCATGATGATCTGAATGGAGGGCACATAAAGCAAGATTTGGAGTGATATAATGCTCAAACAGATTCCCATGATTTTGAAATTATGACATTGTAATCATGGCATGAGTCATATTATACTTGTCACATAAGGCATCTCTTATTTGTAACAATAGGCATCCTATTATTAAATTCTAGGGAATTATACAATTTAAAGTCATGTAGTAAGGACTATTTTCATCTTATGCTTGGCGCGTAAGGAATCTCTTGTTTTGAGCAAGATAAATTTTATACTTTTTATTTTGGGTGCACAATAGTTTATATTCATGTAGAGAGGATTGTTGGCATATTATGCTTGGATCATAAGGCGTCTCTTTATTTGAGCAAGAGGCATCCTTTGGTATGCCCATAGGGTGGCCTATAGTGTATAGTCATGTAAAGAGGTCTATTGGCATCTTATTAATGGAGCATAAGGTGTCTCTTGATTGGTGCAAGAGGCATCCTATGTTTTTTCACATAGGGTGTACTCTAGTTTAAAGTCATATAGATAGGACAGTTGGCATCTTATGCTTGGAGAATAAGGAATCTCTTGATTTGAGTAAGAGGCATCATATGTTTGGCATATAGGGTGTTCAACAGTTTATATTCATATAGATAAGAATATTAGGAATAAGGAGCCTGACAATGGCTTGTTTTGGGACTTATGAAAGAGTGGCCCTTTCTGGTTCATCATGGCATATGAGTGAGTTGATCGAGATTAGAGGAGTTACTTGAGGAATGGTTCATCTAATGGTACTCGGGGAATTGATGATGAGAATCTCAAATCACGACAAGGTAAAAAAACAAAGAGGATTATGTTGACTTGATGTGTTTCATGGTGTGTGGAAGAGTATCTCAAATCATGGTATTCCATAGAGGGAAGGTGTGTGGGCATAAGGGCGCAATGGAAAATTCTTATGTCACGACCTAAAAAGTTCGCAGTGTGACTCTTTATTTTTCATGGGGGACTATGCTGGTAGAAAACAGACTAGCCTAAATTGATGGGACTCTATCCTAGAACTGATCTCCAGAAAGGGGAGTGGGGGCATTGTCCCCTTGGAATGAACAGGTTGGTGAGAAGGTAGGGGCTTCAGAAAGGATAGGACTTTTTGAAGTATATTCATGATGGAAAGGTGCTCATGGAGCAAGGGGTATTATGTAGAAGCTTTGCGAAGGAAATATGCTCATCAAGCATGTGGTCTCGCAAAGCATGGGTCCTTATGGTTAAATGGATCTCATTGAGAAAAGGCTCTTGCAGAGCCACATCCAACCCTGAGGGGCTCCCTCCTTTTCCAAGGTTGAATCCCTTTGCGAAGGGCGTCACTTTTTGGTGCTCAGGAGCTCCATCAAATGGGAGATCAGCTTCGCAAAGGGGTGGCGTGATTATTCTTATAAAGGGGGGCGAGTTGTCTATTTATAACCGATGGAGGTCAGCGGAGCATGTAACAGAGAAAAGATGTGTGCTGCGAAGAGACAATAAAGCTATGAAGGATGTCTCCCTCTATAACCGGAGGTTGTTCCCTCAAGTTTATTGTAATTGTGGAGTTGACTTTCATCAGAATTTGTGGTGCATGTAGAGGATCCATCCAAGTTCCCTCAAGTTCATTGTAACTGAGGGTTCGATTGTCATGGCCTTTTCAGCACTCACAGAGTCTCCGGTCCAATTCCTTTGTTCCACGATTGCTATGGGAGCTTCATGGATGGGCTCTGGAAACCAATTCTCTTGCCTAAAATTCAATGTCCATAACTCCTAAATCATATCTTTGTTCGGGCTCTTTGACCTGTCAAATTGAATCTTTTAAATTGGACTATGGTCTAGGACCATGTATTGAATAATTTATAATATCTTGGCAATTCATATTATGGTGTCAATGCACACACCCCCTGAATCAGAAATAATCATGCACATAACACCAATACATATAAAAAATAATATGGAAGAAAATATAGAATATTATAAAATAAAAACAAAGAAAACATAAGAAGCTTATTGTTTTGAGCCTATATCTGGAAATCGAAAGGATTCTCATTGGAGGATATATATGATGTTACAAGGGATTAACTGATTGAATTTTGTTTTTAGAAAAAAATTTATCATATCATTAACTCTCCACCAGAGATGATCACCATTATAGGGACAAATGGAACTATCAATAGATGGTATAAGGCCTCTCTCTTTCACATTCACACTCTCTTCTGTTTAGAATTTGAATTTTGGAGTAACATGAAATAACCTCTCAACCATAAATGATAACGATATTCATGTGGGAACATAATGATACATGGGGATAATAGCACATAAATAGAGTTAGTGAGATGTTAGGGGTAGTATCCAACAAAAGATAGATGGATCATAGAGGTCACATATAGGAATTGAGAAGAATTCATTGCATAAAATATCAAATAGAAACCCAAGATGTATGGAAGGAGTAGATATGTTATTTGGTATATGATGGGGATCAATAAAAATTATATTGAGTTAATAAACACACTCAAAAACAATAAAAATCACCCAAGTAGAGTATTTAGATCAGCCATGGTCAATGGATGGGAATATAAGATAATGAAACATAAGGCTCATGCTGCAAGACGCAACCAAGACAGAGATAACCCCCAAAACTCAATGTCATTCCAAAAAAATGAAAAAAATGGAGCCCGAATAGAAGGCCCCAATGAATATACCCACATAAAAATAACCAATGGAAATAATAAATTCCATAGAAATATTTTAAAAAATTATTTGACCAAATAATTTTTCATGGAAAATTAAAAAATCAACCATTCTAATTTTAAAAAAAAAATATTTCTTTCACATATTCTTCTTTTTATTATTTATCTAAATGTATTTAGTCCTCTAAAAGTTTAATTTTCATTAAATAGAGAACTAACAACCTCATTAGGGTGATTTAAAGTTGACAACTACATCAATATCTTATTTTATTTAATTAATATATCTATATTGGACTTTATATTTTTCTAAATAAGAAAATTTTCTCGGTAAGATGTGAAGTTGATTTGTATGTTAGTTATTCCTTCTTAATTTCTATTTTTTTTTACATTTTTTACATTTTAATTCCTACCCTTATTCCTTTTTCTGAAAAAAATTGTAGTTAGAAAAAGGGATGTTTTCAGGGTATATTCTTCTCGACCATGTGTGGATTGGTCACATTATGAATTTATTATTTTTATGTAATAATTATTGGAGGTATTTTTGGAATGGATGGGTTGTAGTGTGTTTAATTGATTTATACAGAATGACTTAGCCAAAGTATTTTGAGAGTGTGATATATTGGGTTTCAACTCTATAGGCATGTATTGAGCTTTATAAAAGAATAAAAAATGGTTTATTAGCGGTAATTTTTTGGTTATTGAGTTCATTGAGGGTAGTTGATTAAAATTAAAAAATAAATGTAAAATAATTGAGTGAAATTAGTGGTCATTATTAAGACCACCTAGTATTCTCACTAATAATTGTGTTTTTTCACTTTTAATTATTGAATTTTTTAATTTGAAGATAAATTATTTTCATCTTATAAAATAATTTATATTAAAAATCCTAAATACAATAATCATTAATAACTTGAAGAATAATAAATGAGATACATATCCTTTAGATATAATCCAGAGTCAGCCACTAGGATACAAATTTCAGATTAAAATACTATTGATCAAGATCATACGAAGAATCTTCATTTTTTCAAGGAGCCTAAATTATTAATTTAATATAAATATAAATATAAATAAATATGTATGTATGTACATTTTTAAATCCTAATGTTGAATTATTGGTGTAATATTTTTATTAAAATTATAATAGTGTTCTTTTTGTTCCAAATATTTCTATTACCATTTCACAGTCATAGGTAATTTTGATCATATTTTTCGATTTTTATTTCCCCATTTTAATTTTATGGAATAAATATTCATGGATAAAAATAAAATTATAAGGCCATCAAGAGAAGTTCTCCCCTTTTTTTAAGAATGAAAAGTTGATATGCGCTTTTAATACATTACATTCTTGGGTAAAACTATATACTTTTATTATTATTAGGGTAATTTATTTTTATTAATATGTAGAACCAATTAACTTTTAGATTTTCCTAGGGTGAACAAGATTCTAAATGTGATAAATATAATTTATCCAAAAATATATTTTATGGATCCTATTCAGAGATATCTAATAAATTAGTCACATATTATTCCAATTTTGAATTAGTAAATATTATATTTTTACAACTTTATAGTCTCTCCACTATATTTTAAACAATTTGTTTAAAATATAATGTCGTATTTGGTGGTGTGACACTAAAATATTTTTTTACAATGTGTGTATGGAAAATGAACGAAAACTTGAAATTGATGGATTACATGTAAATGGAATACATGACCTCCAACGGTGAGATTAAATCCCCATAAAAACACTAAGGGTCATATTTCATCTAAAGAAAACAATTTTCAAGAACTAAATCATATAACTAGGTAGGTTCAGGATAATTTTAGTTTCCCCTAATTATCTTATGTGAGACAAGAAAGTCATTAGGTTACTTGAAATGTGAGGTGCCTCATTAATGGAATTCTTTTTTGGTTATACTTAGTTGGTAAACCCCATGTGATGGGATCAAGGGGATTGAGTTTCTTTTATATTTAATATATAATGAAAAATAGTTTTTTTCTCAACCATTAAAGAGTCATATATAATATTATTATAATGATGACCTACTTAAATTTCTAATTATTGATATAAACACTAAAATGGACTCATTACATAAAGAAAAACAGATATTATTCTACTAAGGAATTTGATGGATTTAGAAGGGGTTTTCATTTTATTAGGAGTATATCTCATAGTAGTATTTTTTAGATAAAAGTAAAACGTGATACTAATACAATAAATGATCTTATTAAATATTTAATGTAATTATTTTCATCAAAAATTACATTGAATTTAATCTTAGAGAAATTTTGAGGTTAATAGAAGCAACTTCTTAGACTGATATGAAAAATATAGATTTATTATCAAACAAGGGAAAATCTTTGTGTCAATGTAATCCCTTCCAAAATAACCATATGTTGAAATTCTGGAACATATGAATCTAGATTCCTGTTATAATTATAGGAAAATTTACATAAGGATTCAACAGCATTATTCAATTTTATGATATCCAAAGGACCATAAATTCAAAAATCATATGCTTGATGTTATTGAGAATTTTGATTAATTGAATAAATTAAAAGTTTTATTTAAAATTTCATTTATATATGGAATTAATTTTGGAATCATTGTTGCAAATTATCTAATAATGATATGGTTTTAAATAAATTTTCACCTTATTTTCTCAATGTGTTGAGGATATATAAGTAGACATGAAGTGTCTAGGCTACATTGTTCGATAAATGGTACTAAAGAGTAAAGGTTTAAAATATAAATAGAATATTTGAATTATCACATATCTATCCTTGGTTATTAAAACCTAAATTTAGTTTTATAAACAAGGGAAAAATGTTCTATAGCATGAAATTATCTAGTATACCATAATATGTTTAATAAACACTATGGAGGGTTCATATTTCATATTAGTTTTATAAAAATAAATTCTATGACATTTAAATTTATATGACACCAAATTTATTCCTTACCAATATTTTATGTATAAAGGAGTTCAAAATCTAGGTAATGATTGCTGGATCTTATAGATCATATTCATATAAAAAAACTGTGGGTACATAGTTAGATTATATAGAAGTGGGTATACCAATATCATATGGATCAAAATAAAGGATGTGTATTCTTAGTCTTGTTTATTTTATATGATAAGATTAGTTGTTTGGTAAAAAATAGTTAGTATAAAAAAATAATATGATAGTTATTTATATAAATTGTCTATGAATCATCATATTTTATGGAATGTTTGAGAAAAAGACAAGTATAAAATGATTTTATCTAAGAAAAATATTTTTATTCAGGAAAACTATTTTATGTGATATTTTTTTGTTAAACTATGAGGTAAATATATCCATATACTAATAGTGTCCTATTTTAATGAATTATACAATTTTCATGTTATTTCTCTAAACACATCATATAACATGTTTAATATATATATATAATAAGTTTTTGTTAAATATTCTCTCAAAGAGGAAATAAATTTTAATTCTTAAACAAAAATTGATTATGTGTGTCTTATCATGATATTATAGAGTGAATTTAATGTTTAAAAGTCCATTGGGATTACGTTAGGACTTAGAGAAGACAAATTTATAATAAATAAAGGAATATATAGGTCAAAATACTAGGTTAATGTCACATTATGTCCTAAAGGATTTCAGGATGTGATGGTAAATAATAATTTAAAGAGTTTAATTAGATTAAAAAAGATCTCAAGAAATTTATTTTTGGAATAAGTTATGAGAATGATGATGATAAAAAACTTATAATGAATTATAAGTATATAAGAGAAGTTATTAACATCATAACATTTGATGTTGTGATGTAAAGAAGATCAAATACTATATATAGAGAGTTATATTGAAGATAATATGATTATTAAGTCTCACCACTACTAAAACAATCTTACTTCACATATATTCCACACTATGGTATTTTAGTTAGTGATTTTATATGATGGTCACGTAGTTATGTGGTAGGAATTAATATGAGACGTAATGAGTCTAACAGAACCCTAAAAGTACAAAAACCATATTGACTATCTAGTGTTCTATCATATGGGATATGATTAGATGGTTGTTTATGTAATTTTTTCATATTCTAAATAGTTTTTAAGATATAGATTTAATCATGTTATGAAAAATATTGTCTCTATATAATCATTTTTTTACATTGTCTTGACAAATATTTTTAATTAAAATTATAATTAACCTCCAAAATGTTGACATTGACTTTCCCTTAACCAATATTAGTTTTTGATAATTATACATTATAATGAAATATTAAATTTATAATGGGTATTATTTTATAAATAGATATAAAATTAACTCATGAGGCATAAATATGGTTTTGTATATTGGATGAACTATCAAATCTACCACGTGGAGTTTCATAAATTATATCATTCTTATGTAAGGGGAATGATTTTATATACACTAAAGAATATTTTTTGAGATAAAATGACATAATCATATTTTTTGATTAAGTACTATCATATAGCATTAATATTCCACTTCCTTTATATACTTTCTCTATAGTAGTGTATTATTGAGGTTGGAACATCATGCATATTAGACCTAACCATGAAATCATATTATACAATGTATGGGTAATTTTAAAGGAATAAAACAAGAATTTTTACCTCTATCTACATCAATCATTGAGTATGATTAATTTAAATTGAGAACCAATTACTATTCAGGGGTAATGACATGCCATATTAATGGTTACCCATACATTCAATACATATATATTACATACTAATTGATTAATATTCATTAGGTAAAATTTCATTCCACACTGAAAGCATTTAGTTCATGTTTATTTTTTTACCCAAAAACACAAACAACTAGTTTGTAAAATATGAATATGACCTCCAACATAATATTTTCATAAATAGAACCCTTATTTTAAATTTCATACATAATACCATTCTTTAAAACTTGGGGAAATGAAACATAACAAAAGGGTGAGATCAGATTCTAAGCAGTGGTAAACAAGGTAGATATTAATGATCAGAAAAGCATAACATTTGCACAAGGGTATAAGAACATGATCATGATGTTTGAAATCTATACCTCATATATCAAATATCATAATCGTATGTCATTTAATAAATCATAGCATTTTATAACACATGAATCATATATTAATCAAAGAACACGAACCATGAGAT
Source organism: Viscum album (assembly GCA_963277665.1). NCBI lineage: Eukaryota > Viridiplantae > Streptophyta > Magnoliopsida > Santalales > Viscaceae > Viscum > Viscum album. Next base: position 1,334,030,444 of record OY728138.1, read on the forward strand.
CATAATATTGGCATAAGACATGGAATTGTGGCATACACATAAGCATAGAAAATAACTCGCTTATTAGTTGAGGCTCATTGACATGAATATCATAGTGTAATGGTTTCACTCCCCATCCCATCTTAGTATTAAAGGTTCACACCAAATATTATCATAGTGTACAACGTTCCTTATGGAACTGGGTTCACTCCCCATTCCATTTCTATTTATCTCACGAGATTTTAATATTTTATCAATGGATTGGACGGAGATATAAGTAACACCCATAACATAATGAAAATAATTTATATGAGTTCCACAAGATCATTAACCTTTCATTATATCAGAACCTGTAAAAATAAATGTGCTTTATAAACATTTCATCATAGCATAACCCATAGAAAAGAAATTGTTTACATAATAATATTTTCTTCATAAAAATAAATAATCTATATAAACTATAGTAATAGTATCCTTGTATAATATAACCTGTAAATATTAATTAACATCAAACTATGTTATCTTAGATGGAATTTTATTTTGAAATATCACCTGGAATAATTTTTTACCAAAATTTCCTTTCCATTTTGAAATCATTTCTATTTCCCAAAAGTTACATCATTATAAATGAAAAATATTTCTTTGAAAATAACCTTCTAAATTGTAAAATAATATTAAAAAATTATTAGTCATTATGGTAGTAAAATTCATTCATTGTTTATATATTAAAAAAATTCCTTCTATATTTTGGTTTGGAAAAGTTACAATGTAACTTGTTTTGAAAATGACAAGAAGATTCCTTTCAAAAAAATTTGTAAAAAGAAAAACATGTTAAAATATTATTCTGAAAAATAAAATGATTAATGTAAAAAAATTAAATTTTTATACTACAAGGATTTGGAAGATAAATATTCCTTATTGGGGACTTACACATAATCAACCCCAAATGTTTTTCAGATTTTGAAATAAAACCCTTACATAGCGTTATCTTTGCATCAAAAGCACTATAACCATATATATTATAAAATTATATTTATTATAATTGTAACACCCCAGGTAAATAAAGAGTATGAAATTTTCATATTTATCCATATTTCTGAATAAAATATTAATATTACTTTAAAGGGGATGTTATGCTTGATTGCGTACCCAACACGCAACAACGAGTTTCTTGGGAATATTACATTGCACTCTAATAATAAAATAATATTATTTTAAATAGTAGTTAAATCCTAGAAGTTGTAATGGCGGAAATGAAGAGAACTAACTACAAAATTATTATATATGTTTGTCAGATATTTTTACTTTTTACAATAAATGTTAGAGGATTAAAAATGCGAATGAATCCAATTTTAAGCGTAAACATTCTAATATTCATTAAAAGGTCGAGTAACCGCCTTTTGATGGAGAACCTCTTTTAAATCAACTTTTTGACAATTTTATGTGTTATATTTTACTAAATGAAATTATTCTTTAGAATCGGGACATCAAAATTTACATTGTGTAAATTTTTGGTATTTTTCCGAAAATGTTCAATTTTTAATGAATAGTGATAAATGTTGTATTTTAATTCTAAACATCTTTTTAATCTAATTTATTTATAGGATTAGATTATATTTTGAATTGGTTTTAAAGTGAAATTAGAAAATATTTTTACTATTTAATCCAATAGTGGTCGATGGAATTAATTTCACTTTGAAATCGGACTTAAACTAGTGTCAATCTTTTGATACATTTTGTTTCATAAAAACACACTATTTGTTTTGAAAGCGGTGATTAATTATTAAATTCATTAATGAAACTTATATGTTTTTAAATTTTTAAAATAGACATAATTTTTGAATTCGGAATATCAAATATAGCTTATGGTGAATTTTTGGTAATTTTCTGAAAAACATCAATTTTTTGATGAATAGTGAAACCACTAAGTGGTACTTATAAAAACTGATTTTCCGTTTAAATGAAATTTTTCCACCTTTGTGTTTTGAATTTAGAAAATCCGACATATATGGTTGTAATTAAGAAGTAAAAATGTGGTTCAACGGGATTAAAATAATTTTTTGGTGAATAGTAACTTATTATGTTTTTAATCGCGATTAGAGGCAATTAGTGTAGTTTAAGGTAAAAATAATGTTTTAATAAAATGAAATGACCTAGAAACATGTCCTAACCACATTGGATGTGTCATGGCCGACCAAGAAAATCCATGGGTCAACTTGGGGACCCCATGGAGCCGCTTTGGTTGGAAAATGACATAAATACCTTTTTATTTAATGTTAAAGTAAAAATGACACACACATGAAATGTTTTACTAAAACAATTTTTACATGGGGTTATACAAGTCATATTTTTGACTATAAATATTCATTAGAAAGATAAAACGATTTCCTACATCATGATTATTTTTTTATAATTTTTAGACATTAAATAAATTAAATTATTTATGACATCATGATGATGTAGTGATGACCTCATTATTTAATGATTTAAATAAAATTGAAAGATAATGTAAAATATATGACCTAAAAATTTACAAAACCTATTGTATGGTTGGATTTCGAACTCTTATCACCTTATCCAAGAAAAAAATTAATGTGGGACCATTAAAATCCGAAACTCATTCTAAAATAAAGTAACATTTCATTACTTTCCATGAGTGCCCCTCCTATCCTCTTATAAAAGGCCCCACCTCTACCTTCTTACCCACACTTACAAAGCCTTTGTCTCCGCCAAACCCTACCCATTTTGTCTCTCCACATCCCTCTATAACTCCTTGAATCCTCACATTAGGCCGAAGTCTTCCCAAGGAAGCCTTTGAGCTCCAACCAAAGCGAGTTACCCGATTTTAAGGCAATGTCTTCACTTGTGTCCTTTTGTTTTATTTTGCTTTTCCAACCCCCTAAACTCTTTTTATTCATTTCTTTTGTAATATCTCCAATATCTTAAATATACTAGGATGTTTTTATAAGAAGGATTAGAGCTACACTTACACACACCTTCGTCTAATGTTTAAAGAACATACTGTTTCTGTGGTTGGCGATTTTCTGCCTCACGAAACGATGATTGTTCAATATTCTTTTAACACCTTTAAAGGTGGCCATTGTGATGTTACTGTATTTTATATATGATATATGTGGTATTTATGTTTACTATATGAATCTGTATTTTATATTTAAAACAAACCTTTATTCTTCTCATGTTGTGTAAATACGATAATTTCATATGTGGAAGTGTGGACTACCGCCCCCTCAAGTGATGTGACTCGTACATGCAATACATGGAATGAATAAATAATGAAATTAATAGACATATGTGACCTATATAACATATATATTATAATGTAATTAAAAAATATATATATATATCATTTATTTTTTAATTCCATTAATATGACAAAAAAATTGAAAGTAGCGTTCATGCGTACGTACGGCCTACCGTCTCCATGAATGGTGCTTTTCGTTTTTATCTCCAAATGATATGGAATAGTATAAAATTAATATGTACTAGATATATATGATATTTTAATCATTAATACTATTCTGTAAATTATTTACTTATAACTACATGGACAATCGTTTTTCAAACAAGTTCATTTTTTACTCAAGTACCAAACATCGGCAAAAACGTCTGATATGAACTAACATTATTAAACAATTATTATAAAATTATAATTTGTGATATGAACTGAATAATAATATTTAAAGGAGGTACTTAGGAAATTATAAATTGACCAAAGTTTATTATTCAGGAATATAATGAAACGAACAAGACAAGTCGGACTTGAGGTAAGGGATCCGACTCCTCTCTTTCTTTTAAAGTACACTATTTTATGTCATTCCTTTTAAAGCCCATATTTCTTGTTATTGGGATATTATTTTATATTACTATTACTGTAATTTTTATGGTCATATTATAAGAGACCCTATTCTCTCTCATCAATCCATTTTGGATGTTTTGAGTGGCGCCGTTAGGCTGCCGAATTTTCGTAAGAGATCCAACCTCTCTCATTATTTTTAAGTACTCTTGTTTATGTCACTTCTTTTAAGATTTTATTTGTTATGTTGGGGGATGTTATTTTGTATGAATCATTCTGTAAACTTTATGTTTATATGATGAGATACCCTATTTACTCTCATCAATCCATTTTTGATGTTTTAAGTGGCGCCGTTTGGCTGCCGAGTTTTCTTAAGGGATTTTTCATCTCAGTTTTATTCCCGTGAGATTTATGCTACATTTGGCACAATTTCCTTTGAGTGGTGTATGTACTGACCATTATTATACACTTTTTGTAGTATAATTTCATTTATGGGTATTCACATCTTCATTGTATGAACCTTCTTCCATGGGGTGTACGTTTCGAAAGTTACCCAACTCGGTAAGGGGACCTTTCACCCTCCTCTTTTTTAAAAGACTTCTTTGTTATGTCTTTTAATTCACATAATATTATGTTGGGATATGTTCTTCTATATCCATATTGATGTAAATTTTATTTCCATGTGGTGAGATACCATCTTTATCCCTCATAAACTCCTTTTTGAATTTTCAAGTGACGCTGTTAGGCTGTCAAATTTTTACAAAGGAACGTCTTCACCCAATTTCAATTTCTTTGGGTTCAACTTGTAGTAATTGAATATGTCATCCTCTGAATATGTGTGAATGACATTTTATTGTTTTACACTTAATATCCACTTATATTGGGTGTATTTATATTTTTCACACATAATTTTGAGATTGATTTATCCTTAATTTAAGGATACCTTCTTTATAAGGGATTTCATCACATTTTACATTTCTATTGGGACTTCATTGTTGTTATGAACCAATTCACTCTTATATGGTGTATATACTGTCCTTTGGAATATTATATCATGAATCCATTTATTCTCATGATATTATAAAGTTCTGACTAAATGTTATTCCTCAATTATTGTATTCATGTGTCTATAATTTTGGTAAAAACCCTTTAACCAAAATATCGATTTAAATGTTTTAATGATTTGTTCTTATTAATATCCATGTTTTCAAAATGGTTTTAAGGATTTATTTATATGGATATTAATGGTTTAAGTTTTTTTAAAGCTTCCAGGTGGTATGGGACACTTTGATTCAAAAAATCTCATTATTAAATGTGTTAAATGGTTTTGGAAATGGTTTCTTTTGGAATGGATTCATTATTTTAATATACTAAAATGTTATATTTTGATTGAAATGTGGAAATTTTATGTTTCCTTTATTCATGTTTTATGTGATACATTTATTTTATGGTTCTTGGGCATTGTTATGAAAATGGGTGGTTCTGTGATAAACTAAGGGCGGGTGAGCCCGATATAGCTCTCCAATGCATTGGGTAATGCGAAGGAGTGAAACGTTAAGGTTTCTCCAAAGAGATTTAGGGAATATACTGTGGTGGGTATTCCAAACGTAACCAAGAGGGTTACTCCCTACGTAATAATGTTATGAATGCCTCAAGTTAACTTTTATGTCTTATGGTTTCTATGATTTATTCATGATTTGATATGCCTATGTTTTATGGGTAAAATATGATTTCATTCTTATGTATATATGAACTCATGTTTCCTTTCCATATTTTTATAACCCTTACTGAGATTTTTATGCTCACCCCAAGTTTTTGAAATGTTTTTCACAGGTCAAGGGAAAGGTACATGATGTGATGATAGTGTCAAGGATGTATCGAGAAAGAATCCATGCTGTCTTTTTAAATATGTTTCTGTTGATGGAAAAAAATTAATACTATATTTTATGTAACCACTATGTTTAAATGTGGAATGTAATGCAAGTTTTATGATCTAATTCTCTAAAAATCTAAACCTGAAAAGATCCTCAATGTGTAATCTTGTAATAACTCAAGATTAAGTAAGGTTTAAGGCTGGGGCCTTATAATAATATTATAAAACATAGATTTTAATACTTTTAACATAATATATGATCCCCTTATAACATTTCAAAAAAACTAATTTTGTTAATGATTCCTTATTAAAATTGTTATTTTGGGGTGTTAATTGTCTCATTTATCATGGGTATATCAGTTCAGTAGTTTTGGTCATTGTACATTTATAATTGTTCCAAAATATCATTAATATTTAACATGATATAAATATTATATATATTCATTATAGAAAAATGTTATACCTTCATAAAAAGTTAGGATTAGAAAAATGAATTACACTATTTATTAAGATGGTAGGACTTAAGTATGCATGAACACTGTTTTCAATTTTCAATGGATAGAACAAAATAAAGGTAAATATTAATAAAACACTAAAATACAATTATTATATTATATATGTTATATATATTCATCAAATTCATCCTAATTTTCTTCCAAGTAATTATAAATGAAAACATAACCACATAGCTTCATACATGTGGTAGTCCACATGTTCGCATGAGGGACGTTAACATTTCTCAAAGGGATGGATGGAAAGAAGGTATTAATTATATTATTATTTACTTTTTAATTGATATAATAAATATTAATTAAACCCATAAGAATTATCATCCATAAATTTTGGTGATGAAAAAAGAATTGTATCACTGTGTGGTGATTGTTGGCCATATATATGCACGCGCAAAACTTTTACCTCTCATTATAATAATATTTTCCGAATTATGATAAATTAAAAATATATTTACTATAAGGAATTTATTATTTTATGATACATACCATATATATACTAGAGGTAAATAAGAGTATAAAATAAATATATTAGTTAAGGTTATTACCTCTCCTTTGAGACTACTCCTTTATATCTCTTCTATAGAGCATTATGGTTGGTATTTTGGGAAGACCATGACATCTAGAATGTTTATATAGAAGTTTATAAGTTAAATTAACAATTTGTTTGGAAATATATGGATACAATTGGTTTAAATAGTTTTGATGTATGTTCCCTTTTATAATATATGTGAGGGGAACTATTGGAATTACTCAAAACAAGAAATTATAATAAGTCAATTCTCCTAATAAATCTATCAAAATGTATATGGATTTTAAGATAATCTAGGATATGATTTTTACCCCATAAACCAATAGAATTTTTATAGGTTTTTTTATAATTTTAAACCTTATCATTATAATTAATTTTCAGTTAACCAATTCCAATTTTTACTATAATAACACTTCCTTAAATATTAATGGGGAGTAATTTTTCCATATAAGGTGAAAATTATGCCATAAATGGTGAATTAATGATATGTTCGACCATATAATATTAAGATTATATTATTTAAATATTTTATGTTTTCTAAATAGTTTAATAAAGTATTATTTCAATAAAATGTAAATGTCGTCAATTTTGACATTATTCATTTAATTTAACTTTTTCCACATGAAGACAAAGGGGGATCATAATATTATTATTTCAAGAATACATAATATTTTCTATAAATGTATTAATTTTTATTCATTAACTCATTCAAATTATATAACTTTTAAAATTTCTACCATCATTTATTTTACTTAATTTATTAAATGGATAAATATTGTATCGGTGTTACATATGAAATTAAAGGAAATATATATTTAATAAAATTTAAAATTTAAATTATATCACAGAAATAAATTTTTTAATCTAAAAATAAGCACTTAAATTCATTCATAACATATGTGTTTCCCTATGTAGTCACATAAGTCGTATTAAAAGAAAAAAGTCTGACATTTTTAATTTTCATTGATTTAAATAATATAAATGTAATTGTATTGGAAATATATCCATTAAAAAATAAATTTTAATACTAAGGTGTCAATAATATAATTACCTTCATATAAAAAGAATGATGCTGAATAAGTATGGCCTCATCACTAATTTTTAATCTAGATTAACCTGATTTACCCTTCCCTAGGGTATTGAATTTCACTACAGTTACTATTCATATTGACTAAAAATAAAAGATACCTAATTACAAAATTTGAACCATATAATTATAAATATATACTTAATTTTATCTAACTGAATTTATATAAATTAATGAAATTCATTTTTATATAAATGTAAAAAATGACAAAAAATTATTTTTTAGAAAAAATACATTTTTAAGCATAAAACAAGATTTATTATAATCTTATTCTTATAAAAATATTTATTTGATTTTATGAAACTTTTATCAGGTAAATAAGTAATACATTTACTAAAAATTTACCATTAGTGATTAACTTAACAGAAGAACATTACAAGCATAAAAATAAATTTTTCAAAAAAATAATGGTTTTATTTCAAAGTAAATTATTTTAATTATAATCTTCTATTAAATATTGAATTAATTTTTTAAATGAATTGAACATATATTTTTCATAAATTATTTGTTACTATTCATACCCACCAATCCAAATCATATACGATAACAAACACATAATAATTTAATAATGTTTCACAATTTTTTAAAACTCTATATTTCATGTAATAGAAGATATCAAATAAATAAAATTATAAAAAAATATATAGTATACACATTTATAAAATATATTTTCATAAAACTCTATATTTCATGCAATGAAACCTATAAAATATATAAAATTTTTTAACATTAAATATTTATTAAAAATATTATGGTGCCAAATTATACACCCATTAAAATGAATTTATCCCTTTAAATTCATCACACTAATACAAATAGATGAGGATACCTCTACCTCATTGCATCGCAATGTTCCCATGTCCCTTCCTCAAATATGTGGTTTTTTCTCAACACACGGATTATGTGAGTGGTCTTATTTCATAGAACTTTCTCTATACGATTAAGAATCTCTATCTGTTTCTCTACATATGAAATATATTTATCTAGTTTTATTACCATTTAGTTTAATATAAGTTAATGATTTGATATGTAGTTACATAGCATAGGTACATGGAAAATATTATGAACCTGAGAGAGATTTGAAGGATTTGAAAATCGATAAACTACCATCCCGATATGATCAATATACCTAGAGATTAGCAATACCTTATTTTCAAATTTCATCACCCTTTTCCAAGAAAATTTCCATAGGAATACCTTGTAACTAAATTCAAACTCTAGATATTTTTGATGATTGTTATAATAAAATTTTGTCGTATCTATTCAGATTTTATGTGTCGTTCAATGGGTAAAACCTTCCCTGTATTTTCCTTAACTAGACCAGATACCAATAGCATTCTATCTCCAAATTTATTCCAATGTGTTGGAGTTATGCACGTCCTACCCTAATGGAACTCATAAGTATCTATACGAATGTAGTATTAAAATATATTATTGAAAGAAAATACAAAAAATAGTTTTTTCATACCAACCACCTTTAAAACAAATATAAGATTATATCAATATCTCTTCTAGAGGTTGAAAGGTCTTCTATGACTATCCATCTATATAAGGATGATAAGTAGCACAGAAACATAACTCTGTATCGATATCCAGTTGAATATATCTCCAAAACACTGAGGTAAACCTCATATACTGATATGATAGACACGATAGTGGTACACGATGTAATATTTCTCATTCCATAATTTTTAAATAAGTACGTATATAATGAAAGAAATCATCTCTAATATCAATGAAGTGGGATGAATACATATAGATATTGACTGCAACACATATATCATTACACTATTTATATGTTTTAAGAAGTCTGATGACAAAATCAATGGTGATGTTTTCCCATTTTAATTCTGGAATGGCTGATGGTTGTAAAATCTCATTATATATTTGTCTCTCGGCCATAAATTTATGAAAAACCAAGTATAGGGAATTGTGCTCTTAAATATCTCTCTTTATGTCATCCCTATAGAAATACACTTTTAAATCTCTATAAATACGTATACTTTGAGTATTAATAGAGAATAAAAATCAATGACCTTCGTTCATCGTCCCCTTATTCAAATATGGTACCAAAGGGAAACATATTTGATCCTTGAATTTTATTATTACATCATAATCATGGTTTAACATAGGAACATTTCTCACCATATTTTATAGATTTATATCTTTATTTTTTGCCTCTTTCACCGTTACTTGGATAGATGGTTGAAAATTTATTTGATAAATATTATATTCCACCCTTCCCTTAAGATTTCAATATCCATTCTTTGTATGTCTATAAATATTGGATCTTTTTTTACCCTCTTCATAGATAAGAAAGTATTATACTTTTGACACATAACATCTTTCACCTTGTTCACATTTCAGGGGAGTAATTCATTCAGTAGTCATAATTATTGATCTATTTTAACCATATTTTATGTTTTATATTAAACTATTTATGTTTAATTATATATTATTTAATATTTTTTGACGTGTATATATGCCACTCATTTATCTACTATATGGTGGAGTAATCATAGGTGCACTGATTAGTCTTCACTTTATTTCCTTAAAACATTCCTCGCATTCACCCAAATAAAGGAACTTGTATCACTTCTGAGTTTACATGGTGACTCGATTAGATAGTAGTGAAAAAGTTTCCACAAAGCACCAATCATATCAAACCAATCCCAGAAAACTATAGATATTAGTTACTATGGCTGGTCTGGGCTAATGATCAATAACATCATTCTTTTAAGGGTTTACATATATACCCTCACTTGAGATTATATGAACTAATAATGAAACAAAATGAAGCCAAAAATTCCCACATGTTAAATTTTTCATAAAGTTTCTCCTTCTAAAGGGTTTTTAGTACAATTATAAAATTATATTCATTTATCATTGAATGGATAATAATATCATCTATAAATACTACCACAAACTGATCAAGGTAATCACTAAAGACCCTATTCATTAAATCCATAATTTTTTTGGTAAAATTAGTAAGACCAAATGTAATAATTGTAAATTCATAGTTCCCATATATCTTATAGAATGTTTTCATGGGTATATCCTTCTTATTGACCCTCAATTGATGATATCGATAATGATGATCAATATTGGATAATTATTGATCTCTAGATTTTTTATCAAACAAGCCATCAATATGCGGTAGAGGATACATGTTCCTGATAGTGATTATACTATGTTCTAAATAATCAATACAGACTCTCATTGATCCATATTTATTCTTAACAAATAGAATTGATGCACCCTAAGGTGACATACATGGACAAATGATTCACTTATCACATTTCTCCATGATTTTTCTCTTCAATTCTTGAAACTCAATCAAGGACATTTTATATGGAGTCTTTGAAATATTTTTAGCACCATGTTGGAGTTAAATTGAAAAATTAACTTCACAATTTGGTGGATGGAGAAGTAAATATTCTATAAAGACATTAATAAACTCCAAAAATTTCATATCATTGATGTGGAGTTTCTCCACAACCATATGTTATAAACTCCCCTTTTGAATAGGAATCATAACCCATGTAATGGATGTAATTTCCATTGGATGTTCACTTTTTTTATCACACAAATTGGTGAAAAACGTTTGGTTTTGAATATCAAATGTATCTACGATTCCTTTGTAATGGAGTTAATATTTTTTAAAATAAATACAAGCAATGCTCAGAATAACATTTATTTCATCTATAGTAATAATAAAAAAAATTGATGAAACAAATTCCCAAAAAACAACCAGAGAAGTATCGTTGACATGGGACGTAGTCATCATACTATTTAGGGGTGTCTAATGTGAAATAAACATCTAATTTTTTTAGTTGGTAATACTATAACCTGGGAAAATTGATTATATATAAAATATTGACTAGATCCATAATCAAATAACACATTGTCAATTTTAGAGTTGATGGTAAGCATACCTTTAACCATGTCATTATCATACCCCTCATCAAAAATACTAAACACATGAGATTTACCATTTTTTATGTTCCTAAGAGGTTGTTGACATTGATCATCATCATTAACCTTTGGATTTTGAACTTGGTCAGAATAATTTCAATATTTATTGCATTTAAAACACTGGAGTGTATGTGGTTCTTTATATGAAGCTTTCTCTCTATTCAAATCATTAGCTAACTTCATCCTAATTAATCAGAATATAATTACCTTATGACCTTCCTTTAATATTTAAAAAAAATTACATTTTCCCTTAAAAAATTTCCATTATATTTCTATCCATATTTTGAGAATAAATTAAATTTATTCTTCTTCTCTATATGGTTTTCAGAATTTCATTTGAATTCCATTTTTCCTTTTCTTGTCCAAACCATGAGATTTGTGGGTAACATCAACTACATCTCCACATTTATAGCAAATCAAATGTTTTATTAATAAAATTGAAGTAATTTATGGATAATTACATTCTAATTCATTGTTTTAATCCCTTAATAATTGATCAATCTTAAATTCATGTTAGATGACCAAACCAGTAGTGTACCTCTCATATCTTGTAAAATTTTTCTCATAGGTACAAATGGATTCTCCATATTTCTTCATTAACTCAAGGTATAATTTCTCTATTGTCTTATGAAGATTCTGAGAAAATTACATATTGAAAATTTTAATTTTAAATTGTTTCCACCATATGGATTAAATTTCCTCTTATTCTCTCACGTTATTTATAAGAGTTTACAACTGATCATATTCACCTTCAATATTATAAAAATCCAAAATAAATTTATCATATTTTAAAAAATGAATATTAAAAATTATTTTTTCAATGGGACAGATCCACTATTAAGGGACTAGTGGATCAATAGACCCACTAAATGAAGGTGGATATTTCTCATAAAGGACACAACAAAATTTTCTTCCCTTATTTTCACATTTATAAGATCAGCATGACTCATAACATAAGAATTTTATGAGAGAATAAGAAAAATAAATTCATTATAGCTCCCATAACATTCAATTTATTAGGAGGACAAGAATTACATTGTCTATCACATTCAGTATTAACATGATTCCTTTAGGTTGTTGCCAATAAATGAAATAGAAAAACAATATCTGAGAAACAATAATCATACTTTAAAACCACATAATCATGCGATATAATTTACAGGACATTTCATCATAACACCTTATTCTATAAAAAATTACATTTAAATTAGGTCATTCATGATCATTAACAAAACATTAGCATTTTATCCTATATTTAGACCTGTCCCAAGGGTTATTAGTAAATTTATCTTATCTTGGTTTCCAAACATTGACTAAACCATTCCCAGATGTGAACTATAGTTACCCATACTTTTCATACATGGATATTAAATATTAATTGATGAATATTCATTTCATAACATTTCATTCCATTCCAAAATAGTTTTTCTCTAGTGTCTTTGGAATCATCAAAACATTAAAAACTAGTTTATAAACAATATACATGATCTCCCACTTGATTTCATTATAAATATAACCCTTATTAGATATATCATACACAATATCTTTCCTCATATCCTAGGGAAAGGAAATATAATAAAAGGGTGATCTCATACTCTTAGTAAGAATAAATAAAGGAGATATCAATGATCACATAATAATTACATAAGAATAATGATATAATAACATGATATTTATATAAAAAATCCAAACCCTACTTATCAAATATCACAATATTAATTCATGGAATAAATCATGGCAGTTCATAAGGCATGAATCAAAAAGAAACCATTTATCATGAACCATAAGATTATTATATAGGCATAAGACATGGAATTATTTCATACACACAAATATATATATATATATATATATATATATATCTGTGTGTGAACTAATTTACATAATATTCATGTATGATTTTAAAGTATATCATAATGGAATGGTTTCACTCCCCAAAAAATCTTAGTAATCTAGGTTCACTCCTAATAATATCATAGTGTTTTTAGTCCCTTTCTTTAGTGGATTCACACCCCCTTCCAGTCCTTTTTATCCCATGAGTTATCTATCATTACCAAATTAGTAGGATAGATATATAGGTACCACAAATCCCATAATGAAAATCATATATCCATGTGACATAGTATTATAATGAATTATTCATATCAAACCCCTTGAAAAGAAATGGGTTTTATAAACATTTTAACTTAGCATAACCCAAAAGAAAGAAATAGGTTTCATAAAAATAATTTAATCATAAACGTTAAATATATAGAGAAATAATAATAAAGGGTATCCTTGGATCACATCCCTAGTAAAGCTTAAGTAACATTAAATTAATTCATCTTATATAAAAAATTATTTTTTAAAGATCTCTTGGAATAATGTTTTAGGAGGATAACCTTTCCATTTTGAAATCATTTCTTTTTTAAACTCTTATGAACTTATAGAGTAACATATTTTATTTTAAAATAAAATTATATGGTTGTAAATTAATCATTAATGAAAATATTTTTCATGTCATTGTAAAAATTAATTCAGTCTATATAATTTAAAAATCATTTCGTCCGTATTTTTTAAAAAATGTCATAAATTACCTCATTTAAAAAATGACCAGGGGACGCGTTTCAATATAATTTGTAAAAACTATAACATGGTTAAAATTGACATTAAATATCCATAGGATAATGGTAAAATAAATTATATATTTTTATTCAAACATGGATACTGATGAAAAATATTATGTCGTGGATTCTTAAATATATTCAATCTAGAATATTAGTGAGATTGTGAAATAAAACCCTTTCCTCGAGATCACATTACATTAAAAGAACTCTAGAAACCTATATATTACATTTATATTTATAATAATTGAATAATAGATTAATTATAATACTTATTATATCATATATTATCCCATTATAATATTTCAACACCCCTTTTTTCAATAATTGTTTTTTAAAATTGTTGCCTCTAGGTGTTAACTATATTGTTTATAATGAGTATATTTGTTCATATGTTATGTTAAATTTATAATTATATTGGTTCCATTATATTCCTAATAATTATCATGAGATAAATACCATATATATTCATTATATACATATTTAGAGTCATCCATAAAATTTAGATATAGAAAAATGAATTACACCATTCATAGAGACGGAAGGTCATACATATGCTTGAAAATTATATTAATTTTTCTAATAATGGAACAAAAGAAAGGTATATATTAATTATCCATTCTAATATAATTATTA
The DNA here is from genome assembly GCA_963277665.1 of Viscum album. Classification (NCBI taxonomy): domain Eukaryota; kingdom Viridiplantae; phylum Streptophyta; class Magnoliopsida; order Santalales; family Viscaceae; genus Viscum; species Viscum album. The sequence continues at coordinate 1,334,045,452 of OY728138.1, forward strand.
AATATTATATATTTTATATATTATTAAAATGATTACACATTACTATCCAATAAAAAAATTAATGAAAAATGAATCACATCGCTTCGTGGAGGTGCTAGTCCTCACGTACACTTGACCGATGTTATCATTTTCAAATGATTTGATGGAAATAAGTTGGAAATGATATTATTAATATATAAAAATAATTTTGTTATTAATATAATATATAAAAATTAAACTCTTCATATTGCACATCCTTAAAATACAATGATGGAAAATGAATTGTATTTATACTTGTAGAAGGTAAGCCATATATATGCACAAGCATTACTTTAACATCTCATTTAGTGGGAAAGAGGGTGTATAATGGTGTTTTCGTAATAATTATAACATTTAAATATATTATAGATATTAAAATTTATTATTTTATGATACATACCTTATGTTTAGAGGAGGAAATGAAAAGTATAAAAGAAAGTGATTACCTCTTTAAAGAAATAACCCCTTCTGATCTCCTCTAAATGGCACGGTGGTTGGTCTTTTCGGAAGACCATAACTTATAGAATGTTGGTAGGGATGTTGAGAAGAAAAATTGGTAGATTTTTTTGAAATATAAGGCTAAATTATTGTATATATTTGTGTGTGGTGGTTCCCTTTCATAATTGAGGTGAGGGGAACATTTTAAATTTCTAAAAATAGTAAATTACAAAAAATTAATTCTCAAACCAAATATCACTAAAATGATATGGATTCGAATATAAGGTTTGATGATGTTTTAATACCATAAAATAATAAAATTTAAACTATTTTTGTGAATTTTAAAACATATAATATTGATTAAACCTTTGTTAACTGATTTTAATTTTAACTATGATAACACATTTTTCAAAATTAATTTAACATCTTCAGTATTTAAAAGGATACACTATGTTCAATAGAGTACATAATATGCCACATTAAACATAAGAAAATAGGGAAATATTATTATGATACTTTATAATTAATATTTTAAAATAGTGGTAATGAATAATATTAATTTTTTTATGAAAATATGTTTTATGCATTTATATTATTAATTCTTTTGTGAAAAATTATATTTAAATGAAAATAAAAACATTTTTAATTAAAAAGAAATGTTTTTATGAAAAACTATTTACATGGAAATAAGTAATTTTATAAAAGAATAAAATCCCTCTTAATTGATTTAATTATTGTAATATATATTTAATATATTAAATTAAATGTTTAAAATTCATCTTATATGTTTTTGGGACATGATATAAGAACAAATTCAATTTTTCAGACAAAAGTTGTATTTGTCAAAAAGAATTGCAGTTTTACTACCTTTCAATAGTGAACCCTTTTTAAATCTAGATTTTTAATTTTATATATCATTTTTGGAAAAATAAATATATGGTTTGGAATAGGTACATCAAAATTTAATTTTTTTCAAAAATTAACTTTTTTTATAAAATTCATATTTTAATGAATTGTGAAAATGATGCATTAAAATTAAAACTACATTTTCATCTAATTTATTTATAGTGATATATTATTATTTGACATGGGTTTAAATAATATTTATTTTATGTTTTTATCATTTAATACAATTTTTTTACATTGTGTGTAATTTCACATTGAAATCAGATATAAACACATGGGAATATTTTGAAAGTTTTTACTTTTAAAATACACATTTTCTTATTATTACAGTGGGGATAAATATTAAATTAATTACTGAAAATTCAATGTTTTTAATTTGAAAAAATGGATTCCATTTTTTGAATCAAAAAGTAAAAATTATTTAAGTAATTTCTTTTTAATTTTGGACATAATGAATAGTAACCTTAGTAAAGATTTTTATTACCATAGTTGAAGGTAAGTATGGTAATTAAATATAAAAAATTAATATAATAATATAAAACGACCATACCACATGTACAAATTTAATTTAATGACTGTTTCCTGACCATGAGAATCCTTTGTTCTATTTTAAGACCACTTGGATCTACATGGATGACTTTAATGTATTAATAATATTATATTCAATGAATAGTCATTTTTTTACACTTTTGTTTTTAAAAATTAATGTATTTTAATAATTACTAATACATGGGATCTCTTCAACTATAAATTGTAATTGGAAATATAAAAATATTATCTACATCATTATAATATATTTATAATTTTTGGTAATTAAATAATTAAATTTAATTATGAAAAAAAGATGATGTAGTAATTTGTTAATTAACAAAATAATCAAATAAACGATTTTATAAATATTAAAATAAATATTATATGAAATAATTTTAGTAATACATGAATTATATGGAAATATTTAATATTTTTTTATGTTTCAATGTAGTTGGTTTGACTTATCTCTTGGTTATGATGATGTTAAAAGTCAACTGAAGAATATTTTCAAAAATGACACAATTAATATTTTAAAATATTAAAATGTTTATTAAATGAAAAAAAATTATAAATCTAATATTCATCCAAATGGGTCTTATGAGTCCTAATATATCAAAAAAGAACACTTTTTTATCAATTGACATGTTATAGTAATTAAATAATCCCACAAAGTGTAAATACCATGATATCATAACTAGATTAAAAACGGGTAAAAATGGTTAAATTAAAAAGATAAGGATTCCCAAATATTAAAAAGTTGTGTAATTTTAATTATATTATAGGGATTCGAACCAAAATCATCATATATTCAAAATAAATTATTTTGGGACCCTTTGGAAATGAATTTTAATTTAAATTAATTTAATATTTTCAGAGTTTCCATGGGTGCACCTCCACTCTCCTATTAAAAGATACCCACTCTTCTCTAATAATCTCAAATTCATAGCCTTTTTCAGTTAGGATATACCCAAACCCTTTACCAAAATCCCTCCCCATATTATTTGGGTCTTAGTTTAGGAATAAAACTATCCATAGATGTGTTATGGTGTTCTCCAAAGTGATCAATCGAAGAAGAGGTATCGTTTTTTAAGTGTTTCTATTTTATTTTTTCTTCCACATCCTTTAAATCTCATTCAACCATAATGATATAAAAACTCCAATTTCATTAATATACTTATATTTAATATGTTAATTTGAACTCCAAAATCCATCTCCAGTTTCATTAAATTTGAAATGAACATTTCATTTTTGTGTACGGCGGACTATGACTTCGTGAACCAATATAATTCGTTTTCATTACAATCTATCAAGAATAGTTATAATTATGTAATAAATATTCATATATTATATTAATTTAATATTTATAATTTTAATAGAATAATATTTGAATTATGTTTTTATATTCCATGTGTAACACCCCAACCCCTCTAGACCAGATCTGGTGCACTACCTAGTACACTAGCATGGTTATAGAGAATGATACTCCCAAAAAAGATCAGTTTAGTAGTCTTGATTAAACTAGATTCATAGACATAACTAAAATTAAATTGGAAAAGGTTACAAAATACAATACATTACAAAAAATAAAAAACAGCATCCACAAAAACACAATAAACTATCTCCTCTTCACCCACTGGTGAAAGTAAACAATGAAAGTGGTGAGCTCAAACACTCAATAAGGGTTAAAAATAGTAGAATCATGAATCAATAATAACTAAATTGTAAAAAATTTGACATAATCAATATGAAATGGTGCCTAAATTAAAAACTCAAGCCATTAGTAAATTGAGAATGAAACTGCATCCATATATTTTTTCATAGTGAAAACCTCATGGATAATAATAACTGATAATGGATAAAGATAATTTTTATTAATTGGACATCATTTATGTGCCACATAATACCATAATACCGGAAAAATGGTTTAGTAATGTGGCTAGAAACTTATCTGATTTTTAGAAAAAAAACTCGAAGGGTTTGTTGCCAAACTGATTTGTCTCCTGAGACCGACCGGTGCATCGAGGTGCTGTAGAGGGCCCCAATCATTTCTGCATGTCCAAATAATTATTTTTACATAGATTAAACACATGAGTAGTGTGACTTTACATTATCGATATATAATAGAGGATACAAATTCATAAATATTTCCACAGTCAAAACAATATTCAATATAAATATCATATATAAAATGGTATACGAATTAGAAAAAAATCATATCCATGATTTGAGAATATGGAAATATAAATGAATTATAATCTGAAATGAAAAGTAATAACAAATGGGTAGTAAGTACACTACATAAGAAACAGTAGGTGCACAATACTAAGCAAATCCCAATGAAGTTAAAATAGAGACAAAGCTTTTTACCATGCTGTAATCAATTGAGTCATTTGAACAAAAGTTAATAACCACCAAATAAATTATATAATACCATTAATATAATGAGAATAATGATAATATATATTAAATATTAGTACACATATAACACATATAATAAATAAGAGGCAAACAATGGAAATCCCACAGAATTGAAAGTGAGATGAAAAAACTCCTAACAAACATTTTGGCATGGTAACAAGTGTTCCTAAGAGGTATTAATGAGGGGTAAAGGGGTATCCCATTATTTATATATCATAAGGGAAGTATTTGGATGGTCCAAAAACATACCCTATGATCAGGTATTAAAAATAAAAGTGCACAGTATAGGGGAGATTCTTGAACAAAAGTGAGAGAGAGGATCCCTTACCTTAAATCTGTTCGTGTTCTCCACCTGTTATTAAAGACCTGAATAAACAAATTAGGTTTATTATTTAATAATTTTAGAACATATTATATATTTAATTTATTTAGTATAATCATTTTATGTTCTTTTATAACTGTTTTGATTGGATATGAGGTTCAATTCTGATGTTCGAGCTCGTTTGTTTACTTGGTTTTAATGACTAGTTCATTTATATTCATGTTTGGATAAACAAGTAAGATGAAATAGATTTTTCTAGAATTGAATTTATATTCTATTTGTGAACATATATTAGATTACATGGTTTAAATTTAATTTGGTTATTTGTAGTGATGTCAAATTATAATCTAAAACCAAAGTAACAACCATTTTTGTTAATCAGTGGGTTTGATTACAAAGAACTTTTTCTGATTTATAACTTAATACCATTTGTACAAAAGGATTATAGAATGAAAAATAGGATATATTACATACATATTAATGTGGTTAAACCATAACACAAATGGTTTCATGACCATAATTAAAGATAATAATAGAAATTGATAAACTGTTGTCCTTGAATGTGCTAAATTAGCACATCACAAACGGTGCATTCATTTCATTCAAATAAACTGTGGGAAAGGAGAAAAGATAATGAAATATCCTATTATCATAAAAAAATTCCAGTACATTTATTTTACTATAGTTATCATACAATTTGTGTGAAGGGAGGTGAGGAACGAAACAAAAAGATAAGAACTTAAGAGAAAAGAAGGAATTAAAAAGTTGAATTTACCTGTTAAGACTTCCTCATTTTAGAAACTCTTAAGGGAATAGGTTTTGGTATTTTTAGGAGTCAAGGAACTTTTGGAAGTTGGGGAGGAGCTTGGGGAGTGATTTGGGTAGAATATTTTCAAGGCATAAGTCTTGAATGTTTTTAAGAGAAGAGGGAGTAAGGGGGTTATAGTGGATGAGAGAGGGATTTCATAATTTTATAATCATTAGTTTATTATTTCTTCCCAAGGAAAGGAATATTAAGTATTCCATGATCAAGAAAAGAAATAAATTTATGTTAATTTGAACCAATTGGGCATACATCATCATATCATCATCAATGACTCAATAAATCCCTTATTTACCATTTATCGTAAATTATACCATTTTACAATTCATCAAAAATTTAAGTATTTCTAAACAAAAACACTCTATCCATTTTTTGATAGGTAGAATCCAAAATTAGAGTCCATTTTTTAGAAATATTTTTCTAAATATGAGTATTTTAATATTTAATTAAAAAATATAAACACTTAAATTATTCATGTTCATTTTAAGGTACCTAAATTTATTTATACATTCGTTGTTGTGGATACCATTCAAAAGATTCACATTACTATTCATAACGGTAATTTAATATTCATAAGGGTATGTTACTTTTCGTAAGGGTATGTTACTATTCACCATAAATTTTGTTAATTCTATCAAACTCTAAATATCAACCTAAACACAACCATGCTTGTCAGATTTTCAAAATTCAAAACAGAAACGAGGAAAATATTATTTCAATGGCTAGGATATGACTATATTTTAAATAACCATGTGATGATTCAAAGAAACTCAGTGCTTTATGAAATATATTCTATGACTGGACTGTATTTAAAAGAAACCTAACATAAAATTTTTGTGGTATTATATTATTCCCTCCTTTAGAAATTTTGTCCTTGATTTCTTATGTATAAAGCCCACCAAAAAGATGTGGGTGGTTCTTCTTCATATCATCCTCAGGTTTCCACATTGCTTCCTCCATATTTTGGTTTCTCCAAAGAACCATTACTAGAAGGGTCTTTTGGTTTCTCAATACCTTCTCCTTTGTGTCAAGGATCCTGATAGTCTCTTCACCGTATGAAAAATCAGGTTCCAGATCTATTTCTTCATAGGTGAGTACATGCATTGGGTCTGGCATGTATTTCATCAATAATGACTCATGGAATACATCATGGATATTGGAGAGACATGGTGGCATTTCTAAATGTTTAGCCATAACTCCAATTTTTTCCAAAATTTCAAATGGTCTAATGAACCTGGGGAAATGTTTCCCTTTCTTACCAAACCTTAAGACACCCTTCCAGGGAAATGATTTTAGAGATACATGATATCCCACTTGTAATTTCAAATCCTTTCTCTGGATGTCAGCATAACTCTTCTTCCTACTTTGAGCTTCTTTAATGTGGTCTTGGATTGTCTTCACCTTTTTCTTGTTCTCTTCAATAAGTTATGGGATAATAAGTTTTCTCTCACTAACATTGTCCCAACATGTGGGAGTTCAACATGTCTATCCATATTATGCTTCATATGGAGCCATTTGAATACTATAATAGAAACTATTATTGTATGAAAATTCCACCAAAGGCAAGTATTGATCCCACATACCTTGGAATTCAAGAGGGAATGACCTCAACATGTCTTCTAGAGTTTGAATAGTCCTTTCAAACTATCCATTATTTTGGGGTGATAAGCAGTACACATACGAAGCTCTGTATTCAAATCCTTCTGGAGACTTTTCCATAATTTTGATGTAAACCGAGGATCTCGATCGAACAAAATCAATAGAGGTGCACCATAAAGTCTTACAACATCATTAATATAACGTATTTTGAGGTTCTCAAGTGGTAAATTCTCTTTATAGGAGTGAAATGTGCTAATTTTGTGAGATGATCAAAAATTACCCACATTTCATCATCCTTGATTGTTTTCCTTGGTAGTCCGGTGACAAAATCCATTATAATGTTATCCCACTTCTACATAAGAATATGTAGGGTTTGCATAACTTATCTTTTATTTTGTCTCTCTGCCTTCACTTGTGGACAAACCAGACACCTTAACACATAGTCAACAATTTCCCACTTCATATTATGCCACCAAAAATATTCTTTTAGTTATTAATACATAATTATGCTACTAAGGTTTATAGAGAAATTTGAGCTATGAGAATCTTCTAATAGTTCCCTTTTTTAATTCAGATACTGATGGAACACATAACCTCTTACCAAATATCAGAACTCTTTCTTCATACACGAAGTCTTCCAATCTCCGATCCTTAACAACACAAATTTTTTTGTGTAGATTTTCATCAACAGATTGAGAGATTGTTAACTTCTCTAGCAAATATGGTTTAGTAATCATTTGAAAGAAGAAATATTTTTTCCCTTCTGTAAAAATTCTCATATCCATCTTTATTTGATCCACAAATATAGTATCTCTCTCAATCCTCATTTGAGTCATATGTCTATTATTTTTCCTGCATAATGCATATGCCACCATATTTGCCTTTCTGGGGTGTTAGTGTATTGATCAATCATATTCTTTGAGTAACTCTAACCATGTCCATTCTCTCATGATGAGTTATATTTGGGGGAATATGTATTTAAAACTCTTGTGATATGTGTATATCTCACATTTTTCACTATAATTATAATGTCTCCATATCTTCATATCAAAGATTATATATGATAACTCAAGATAATTTGTTAGATAGTTTGTCTCATGGGTCTTTAACTGCCTTGATTCATAAGTAATAACTTTACCATTTTTCATAAGGATGAAACCCAGACCATTCTTTGATGCATCATTGTATATTAAGAATCCATCACTTCTATATGGAAGAATACAAATTGGGGAATTAACCAATATTCTTTTCAATTAATCAAATCATTGTGTGTGTTATTTTTTCCACACAAACATAACTCCTTTACGTGTGACATTGGATAGAAAGTTATCCAGTTTGGTAAAATTTTGAACAAAACGTCAATAGTAACCTGCAAATCGAATAAATCTACATACCTCATTTATGTTTGTTGGTGTGGGTCAATCTTGGATTTCTTTTGTCTTTATAGGATCAACTAGGATTCCATCATTTGAGACAATATGGCCTATAAAAGAAACTGATTGAGGCCTGAATTTTCACTTGAAAAACATCCAATATAATTCATTTCTTCTATGAGTTTTCAAAGTAATCTCCAAGTGAGCCTCCTGATCTTTATAGATTTTTGAGTATACGAAGATATCATCAATGAATACCACATAAAATTTATCATGATATTCCTTGAAAAAACTTTTCATTAAATCCATAAAAATAGATGGTACATTCATCAGTCTAAAAGGCGTCCCTGTAAACTCATAAGGCCCATACCTAGTTTGAAATGCTGTATTTGGAATATCTTCCTTCCTCAGAAATTGTTGATGTTATACAGATCAAAGGTCAATCTACAAAAATTATTGATCTCCAAGATGTTTATCAAGTAAATCATCAGTATGTGGTAGAGGATACTTATTTTTTATAGTAATATAATTTATTTCCCTATAATCAATGCATAGTATCAGGGATACATCCTTCTTTTTAACAAACAAGATCGGGTATCCCGATGAAGAAACACTAGGTTGAATAAATCCATTGTCAAACAACTCCTCTAGTTGTTTCCTTAGATCCACTAACTCCTCAGTTTCCATTCTATAGTGGGTACTGGATATAGGTCTTACACCTGGAAATAATTTAATGGAAAATACAATTTCTTGCTCTAGAGGATGTCTAGGTAAATCCCTTAGAAACACATTAATGTATTCTTTCACTAGATGCACATATTCAATTTTATGATTTCTTTGCTCCCCAATAGATATTGGGTTCTCTTCTTCTATAAGAATTACATTCAACATAGAAACTAGGGGTGGGCCTAGATAAGAATTAGAAGCCTAGGACTCTGCGGTAAAAATCATAGATTCTAAACCATTTCTAAAAAAATTAACTTCTTTTTTCTTAAAATAAATCATCGCTTCATAGTGTGACAGCCAATGTATACTGAGAATTATATCAAATTCATTCATTGGTATGATGATAAGGTTAGAAACCAAAGCATTTTTATGTGTCACTAGGGGGGATAGTGGACATGACTTTATTGCAATGATGCATCCCCTAAAATTTTTGGCTGATGACTCCTTTATTAAATTAAATTGGACATGTCTACGTTTCTTGGAAAACTGGAAAGATATAAATGAATTTGATGATCCAAAATCAAATAAAGTTTTGTCTACATTTGAGGAAACAATTATATTACCTGACACCACACCATTAGGAACTTCAACATCCACATTTGTAATCGTATAATCTATCCCTTGCTCCCTAGGCTTTTTTAGGCATGTTTCCTTGGCGCATAGGAAACTCATTTGCATAGTGTCCCATCTCTATACAATTGCAACATTGAACATCATCAAATTGATTCATACCGTTGCATTCATGAGATAGATTACCCATTTCGCCACACTTATAACAGACCCCCATGCCTTTTAAGCATTTCCTGAGATGATGTATTCCACAGTTTTTTCATAATGGGAATTTCTTCATTCTCTTTTTCTTATTTGGAACTTCACCTTTCCCTTGGTTATCAGAGTAACTATTCTTATCTTGGGTTCCCTTGAAAAATTTGATCTAGCAAATTTCTTCACTATTTTTATATCAATTGATACAATTTTATCATTTGATGAAAATGTTTGAGAAGCCAGTTCCCTTATAATACTTGGATTATGATCTTCAAATAAATGATCAACCTAATATACTGAGTCATGTATGTAATCTACGGCATACCTGGCCAGCCTTGTGAAGGTATCCTCATACTCTGCAACACTGTCTTCTTCCCGTGGATTTAAGGCAAGGAATTTCCTCTTCATTTCAGTTTGTTTCTCACGAGGGAAATATTTTTGGAAGAATATTTCCTTAAAGGTACTTTATTCCATATATTCTATTTCTTCTTCCTCTATGGTATTTTGAATCAAAGGCCACCATTGATCAACATCTCCCTTGAGACAATAAACTTCCAGTACTACCTTTCCATTTTCATTCCATCTTAATGACATGAATATCTTTTCAAGGGACTTGATTTATTGCTCAGTAACCACTAGATTAGTAGTCCCAATGAAATATGGGGCTTTTTCCGCATGATGTGATCCAACATAGGTGTGTAAGGGTTATTTGTTACAACATGATTATGTTTTCCCAATATGGTCACGATATGATCTACTCAAACATTGACCGTGTTGACATGCTCAGTAGGGAGATGCATACCTTGACAATGAGTATTGATTCCCCTTCTTCCGTTAGATTCCATTTCTAAATAAAAAACACACTAGAATAGTGTATGAATCATAATGTAGAAATATATATTAACAAAACACTTAACATAAACAGAGATCATGTGTGTGGCTAATCCCATAATAAAAAAAATGGTTTGTTTGAGAAATAAATTACATTTTAATCCTTTATAATGGCTTGTAAATAAAATATGAATTATCCTATGAATATCCCATGGGAGTTTCATAACCAAGAGTTCAGCAAGGCCCATTGTCGTTTAGAAGGATACCCCATGTCAAGGCCGAAACTCTTTGTTCGAGCTTTCACTCCTATGTACATTTGTGCCAGAGCCACCTATACCTGCTCATATCCAGATAGAGATGTATTTTCTAGAAGTATTCACATAATCTATTCATTACCAAAATACCGAGATATTTTGGTACATTTATCCTCAAAAACTACATTAGGTCTTTTTTCTGTACTGTGCATTTCCCACTCTAGTTTCCATGTTTTCTACTAAAATTGATCTAATACCAAATATAACACCCCAACCCCTCTAGACCAAATTCGGTGCATAACATAGTACATTGGTATGGTTAGAAGGAATCAAAATACAAAAGTAATGATCAGTTTAGTAGTCTTTATGTATCTAGATAAATTGGAATACCTAAAATTACATTGGAAAATGTTTCAAAATATAATACATAACAAAAACTAAAAACTACATCCAAAAGATCTCAATAAATAATCTCCTCCTCATCACCCATTGAAAGTAAACAATGAAAGGGGGAGATAAAATGCTTCACAATTGTTACAAATAGTGTATGCATGAATCAATAATAATTTAATTTTAAAAAATTGGACCTAATCAATATGGCATGGTGAATAAATGAAAAACTCGCGCCATTAATAAACTGAGAATGAAACTGCATCCATAGATTTTGTCATAGTGAATTCCTCATGGATTGTAATAAATTATAATCAATAAAGATAATTCTTATTAATGGGATATCATTTATCTGGAACATTATACCATAATACTATAAAAATAGTTTAGTTTTGTGGGTAGAAACCGATCTAATTTTTGGAAACAAACTCAAAGGGTTTGTCGCTAAAAAATTTGTCTTGTGAGACCTACTGATTCATCGAGGGGCTATAGTAGGCCCCACCCACCGCTTCATGTACAAATAATTCTTTATACATACATTCAACATGAAAGAAATATTCCTTTACATTATCCATTGAGAATAGAGGACAAAAATTCATCAATATTTCCATAGTCAAAACAACTTTCAAAATAAAAAATATATGTAAAAATGTATATGGATTTGACAATAATCATATCAATGATATGATAATATAGAATTTTAAATGGAATATAGTTTAAATTGATAATTGATCTCAAATTGGAATTAGGAACACCACAAAAGAATGTGTAGTTTCACAATAATTAGTAAGTCACAATGAAGTGAAAATAGAGACAAATCTTGTTAGCATGTTGTAATCAATTGAGTCTTATGACCAAAAGTTAATAACCACCAAATGAATCACATAATACAGAAAATATAAACAGAATACTGATAACATATATCAAATGTAATTACACCTATACCACAAATAATAAATAAGAGGTGAATAATGTAAATCCCACATAATTAAAAGTGACATGAGAGAACCCCTTATAATCATTTCGGCATGGTAACAAGTGTTCTTGCGAGGGCTTAGTGAGAGGTAAAGGGGTATCCCATTATTTTTATATCATAAGGGATGTATGATGAAGGTGCTAAAACATACCTCGTTATCAGTTATTAAATATAAAAGAGCACAAAATATGGGATATTTTTTAACAAAAGTGAGAGAGAGGATCCCTTACCATAAATTTGTTGGTGTTCTCCACTTGTTATTAAGGACCTAAATAAAAAATATTAGGTTTATTAACTAATAATTTTAGAACCTATTTTCTATTTAATTGGTTTCGTATAATCATTTTATGTTTTTTTATAACCGTTTTGATTGGTTATGAGGTTCAATTGCATTATTCGAGCTCGTTTGTTTACATGTTATTAATGACCAGTTTTCTTATATTCATGTTCTGATAAACATGTAAGACCAAAGTTGTTATCCACCATTGAATTTATATTATATTATTTAAAATATATGACATTAAATGGTTTTAAATTTAATTTTTTTTATTTGGAGTGATGTCTAATTATCATATAAAACCGTAGTGACAACCATTTTTGTTAATCGGTGGGGTTAATTACAAAGAACATGTTTTGATTTATAACTTAATACCATTTTTACAAAAATATTACAGAATAAAAAATAGTATATATTAAATATATAATAATAATATTTTTCAACCATAACACAAATGGTTTAATGAACATAATTAACTATAATAATAGATATTGATAAATTGTTTTCCTTGAATTTTCTAAATTGGCACATCTAAAATGGTGCTTTCATTTCCTTAAAATAAATGGTGGGTAAAAGAGAGAAGATAATGAAATATCCCATTAGCATAAAAACATTCCAGTACATGAATTTTTCTGGAGTTATCATAATATTTTTGTGAGGGGTGAGGAAAGAAACAAAAAGACAATAACATAAAAGAAAAGAAGAAATTGGAAAGAGGAATTTACTTCCTGAGACTTCCTCCTTTGTTAACCTTTTAATGGGAGAGGTTTTCTTATTTTGAAGAAGATAGGTGTTTTTAGATGTGGGGGAGGGGATTGGGGATAATTTTTGGTAGAATATTTTCATGGAAAAACGCTTGATAGGAGTAAAGAGAAGAGTGAGTGAGGGGGGTTTATAGGGGAGGAGAGTAGGGTTTTCATTATTTTTTAATCATTAGTTTATTATTTCATCACAAAAAAAATAATAGTAATTATTACAAGACCAAGAACAGTAATAAATGCATGTGACTTTGAACCAATTAGGCTTACATCATCATATCATCATCAATGAATCAATAAATTCCTTATTTATCATTTATCGTAAATTATAGCATTTTACTATTCATAAAAAATTCTTGTATTTCAAAAAAAATCCCAAAAAATTCACCTTAACCATTTCTCAATGTTTAGAATACAAAAATGAATTCCATTGTTCAAAAATAATTTTCTAAATATGAATATTTTTATATTTAATTAAAATCATTATTTAATCAAAAAATATAAACACTTAAATTTTTCATCTTCATTTTTAAAGTGCCTAAATTTATATATACATTCATGGGTGTAGATATCATTCATAAGAGTAATATTTCTATTCATAGGGGTAAGTTACTATTCATAAGGGTATGTTACTATTTATTAGGTTTTTTTACTATTCAACAAAAATTATGTTAATTTTATCAGATTCTAAATATAATTCTAAACAGAACAATGTATGTCAGGTTTTCAAAATTAAAAGCACACAAGTGGAAAATTTATTTTCAATTTCTAGAATATGACTATCATTTAAATAACAAAGTATTGTTTCAAAGAAACTTATTACTTTATGAAATATAGGATATGAATCGAATGTATTTAAGAGAATCATATCGTAAAATGTTTGGGGTGTTATACGATGAATATAAAAATGATAACGTTGTTCATCTGTACGTGTGAATTATCACCTCCACAAAGTTATGTGAATCTTTTTTATTCACCACATCACTTGTGTGATATATAAATAAGTATATTTAAATAATTATTATTAATTCAATAATATTATTATCATTCCTTAAAGATAAAATAATTATTTATTTATTTCCATAATGATCAATGTAAAAGGGAAACTTTACTCATGCGTACATATGACTTACTAAGTCCATTATTATAACATTGTTCATTTTTCATAACATAAATGAGTGGTTTGATTTAATAAGTATAATTTAGGTATAAAAATTATTATTATGTCAAAAAAAATTTCTGGGAATGATGGAATTATGACCACATGGACTAGTGACATCAAACCATGTTCATTTTCTACTAAACTATCAAATATCAACAAAGCATCTGATATGGACGTAACGAATTATGTAATTTTTATAACATGGTAATAAGATATATAAGATAAATAATAAACTTGTAAAAGGAAATAAAAAAAGTATAAGTTAACATATTTTTATTATTAAGGAAGAACATGGAACATATATGACAAATCAAACTTAAGGTATGGGACTTCATCTCAATATACATTCACATAGGAATATTTTGATAATATACACAACTTTTTATACATTGTATAAATAAACCCTTTTACTTTTAATTTCATTCAATGTTCATCAATTTTACTTTCATTAAGAAATGGAAAAGGGAATGTTTTAAAGGTATGTGAAAATAACGCCTTTTCCACCACTATGACCATTTTTGTATTTGTATTCCTCTACATGGAAAAAAAATTTAACAGAAAAATAAATTCTATAAATTTTTTCATGTAATTTGGTATTGAAAATGGTTTTACGAATCGTTATATTATATCTTGTAATGATTACTTTTGATTGAAAATATTATGATTGAAATATTGATAATTGGATTCTTTTATGAGTTCTGATTATATAAGGGTATGTAGACATTTGACGGGTGGTTACATGATAAACCAAAGATAAGAGGTTTCATGATAAACCAAAGATGGGTAGTTCTATGATAAACCAAGGAAGTTTGGTTATGTTATAACCTCCAATGTATTGGGTATGGATGTGTTTTGTATGGCTATCCCATTTACTGATATATGTGGAATTTGACCGTATGTTTATTCTATTTAAGTATGATTACGACCCTTGTTACCTTTAAATTTTATAAGTTTCTTTATATGAGTAGTAATGTAAAATGTTGAATAAAAAATGATAAGAAACAATAATATATTTAGTTATGTTTATTTAATACTTCTTAAAGGTAAAAATTATTACTTCATGATAAAGTATTCATGTTTTTCATTTTTTGTAATACTAATAGTTTTTCTCATTTTTATATCCTTTACTGGGTTTTTTATTCTCATCACAAGTTTTGAAATTTTTTTCATAGGATTTAAAGAAGAATATAATCAATGATACATCAAGTAAAATTTATGATGTTTAAACAAGAAACAAAACCATGTTTCTTTTTAAATGTTTTTTTGTTTTATTAAAAAATCGATAGTTACTAGAAGGAAATACTTTGTAATATTCAAGTTTTTATTCATGACTTATGGACTAATTCTCTAAATCTCTAAACATGAAAAGATCTTCAAATTTAAATAAATTTAAGTTATTTACATAACTCAACATTAAGTAATTTTTATGGCTGGGTACTTATAGTTACTATCAGAGGATGGTTTATAAATTTTTGGATATTAGGATGTCTTCTTAATAGATAGGGATATCATATGAGTTTATAATTTTTAGGTTTATCATAATTTTAATGTCTTGTAAATCCCTTTTCAGAATTTATTTTTCAAAAAAATTAAGTGATTAATGGTATTTTGGAGACATTTATTTTTTAGGTAATTATGGATTATTAGTTTTTGGATGAAAAATAAAAGGAATGAGATAAATTTTTCAGTTAAAATATGTTATGGTGATTTCTGATGAATTTATATTATTTTTGGAAATGTTATAAAATTAGAGTGTTTTTCAAAAAGGTGAACATGCAGATTGTGTGACACCTTTCATATCAGAGGAGGCTTTAGGAATTGTACCCACAACCGAAGTGTGATAGGGCTTTATCACCTACCTCTATCCTATATAAATTCCCCAATTAGTATGACTTTTTTCCATATTAGTTAAATGAGTTTGTCGAATAAGAATAAATTGATTTTTGGAACTTAATTTTTATCAAATGGATATCCATAGTATTGGAAAATGATTTTGTTATTAAGTGATAAGGGTTATATTGGAAGAAAATAACTATTATGGGAACTATATACGATTAAGGTAAATAAAATACTATATGATATTATTTGAAAATAAATGATTGAATTATATTTTGGAAGAACCTATGATTTTTAATCCTTTTTATGGAGAATTAAGTTCTTTTTGGAAATAATTAACCTATCTTGGAGAATATATGATTAGGATAATTAATTTTTGGTATGATACATTAATAGTTATTTATGTAATCTGTAGAAAAATGTTAGAATTTATCCTAGCATACAATGTGATTAAATCCATCTGAATTTTTTGTTTCAATATTTTTTGGATTGTTATGAGTAATTTTAAGGATAGTAATTTTGATATTACTATTGAATTTTGGAGATTAAAACTAGTTTTTTATCATAATTTATTTTATTATTTTGGGTGAATTATATGATCATATCCAAACCATTTTGGTTCTTTCTAGTGTTTCAAGACAGGATGACTAAATATTTAATTATTTGTGGATTCTGTGACTCTATTAATGTGTATTCATCTAGGACAATAATAATTTGGAGAATAACATAAATTTGTGGTGGAAATTGATTAAAGGATTAAACTATAATTTTCAAGTAATTATGTTTCCTTATGTTCTTAGTCAGGTATGTAAAATAAATATTCACAATTATGAAAAAGATCTTAAAACAAAATCATTTTCCATTTACTTTTCCTACTAAAAAATCAAATACAATTTTACCCATCACAAGTTTGTGGTTTTCTGATTGTTAACTTTTTCCTGATGATGTTTCTATCATTCTCCATCAGAAAAATATGTTTAGTTTTTCTTCCATATACAAGTTCTCTTATGTGAAACCCATGTCTGTGTTATCACATTTAACCTTTGTACTATCAATTCTTCCTTTTTAGGTTGATATTCTGTTAATCGTTTATCTGATTTGGGATTTCAATAAAATAATTTTGAAAATTTTTACCTTAGTTACTAACCAAAAATTAAAATTGTAATGATGCAATTTCAAGGGGGGGGAGAATTTAATATCCCATGTTTTTATAAGGAGACATTATGTTTGATAGAGTACATAATATGCCAAATTAATGTCAAACAAACTATTAAATATTATTATATTTCCTTATGACCTAGATATAAAAATGGTGAAATTGAAAAGTATTAATTTATTTATTATTATATGGTTTACACATATAAATAATTAATTCTTTTGTGAACAATTATTTATAAATTAAAATAAAAGCCTTTTTAAATAAAAGGAAATGTTTTTCTGAAAAACAATTTAAATAAAAATATGTGAGTGTATAAATTAATAAAATCAAACTTTATTGATTATTTTAATGAAAAATATATTAATTATATTAAATTTAATGTTTAAAATTCATCTAATATATTATTTTGACATGATGTTTGAACAAATTCAATTTTGTAGATAAAAAAGTATTTTTTAAAAGAATACAATTTTACCAAATTTTGATGGTGAAACCTTATTAAATCTCTTTTTTCACTTTTATATATCCCAATTAAAAATATAAACATTTTATTTGGAATTGGGACGTCAAGATTAATTTTGGTTTCAATTTTGGTATTTTTCGGATAAAATTAATATTTCAATGAACAGTGAAAACTAATGATTTTTAATTCAAAACTGGATTTTCATTTAATTTATTTGTATTGTTAAATTATCATTTGAATATATTTTAAAGTATATTTAGATTATATTTTTATAATTTTATCCAAATTTTTTCATTGGAAGTAATTTCTTATTAAATTTGTTATAAATACTTGTCAATTTCTGGATGGTTTTTACTTTTAAAAAATATGTTCTCTAGTTTCGACAATGAGGATTAATTTTAAATTAATTACTATAAATTTTTTGTTTTATATTTATGAAAACATATTCCATATTTTGAATTATAAGGTCTAAATTATGTAAATAGGCCCATTTTTTGTAAATTATTAATTGAAACTTTAGTAATTATTTTTATTCCCACGGTTGAAGGTAAATGATCTAATTAAAGATAAATATAATATTATAATAATTATATAAAACTACCTTAACACATCTCCTAATTTAATTGGATGAGTTTATCCTAATTATGGGAATCCTTTGGTAGATTTGAGGACCACTTGGATGACTTTAATGCATTTATAATATTATATTCAATGAATAATATTTTTGTTAAACTTTTGTTTTTAAAATGTAATGTATTTTAGTAGGGAGTTATACATAGGATCTCTTTGACTATAAATATTTATTTTAAAGATAAAACAATTACCTACATCATTATACTTTATTTATTATTTTTATAAATTAAATAATAAAATTTAATTATGACACAAAGATGATGTATGAATTTGTTAATTAATGAAAGAATCTACTAAATGATTTTATAAATATTAAGAAAATATTTTCACATATAATTTATGTCATCCAAGAATATTATGTATATATTTGACGTGATTTTGATGATTTAAAGGAGTTTTTTCAAACATATATCTTTCTTGTGATATTTATTAAATGTTAACTAATGAATAGTTTTAGAATTTACATTATTGGTATTTTAGAATATAAAATAGTTTATTAATTCCTATAAAAATCCTAAAAAAATCAGATTCAGATAAATGGTTATTATATTCCCCATTATGTCATAAAATAATCATTTTTTGACTATTTCACTTTTTATAGTAATTACATTTACCCTCAAAATGTACATAAGATGATATCACGATAAGATTAAAAATTGTAAAATAAGGGTTAAACCAGAATGAAAAGTTTTAAAAAAAGTTAAACATGTTTAATTTTTATTGGATTAAGTCTATTAGACCCCAAAACGTCATAATTTTCTAATAAATAATTTTGGTACCTTTCAGAATCTAAATTGAATTTATATTAATTTAATATTTTAAGTGATTCCAAGGGTGCCCCTTCTCTCTCCAATAAAAAGGTTTCAACTATTCTATATTAATAACAATTCCAAAGACTTTTTTATCAAATATCTACCAAACCCTTTTCAAGAATCCCTCCCCACGTTATTGAGGCCCTACTTTGGCCAGAACACCCTTCTTATTAGTGTTAAGGTATTCTTCAAAGGTGAATAACCAAAAAAGATGTATCATTTTTTAAGTGTTTCTATTTTTTTTGTTCTTCCAATTACATTAAATCTCATTCGTACATGATGAACTAATTAATATAGTATCATTATTATGCTTATATTTTTCTATGTTAATATCATCACCTAAAATAATCTTCCATTTCGTCAAATGGAAATGAACATTTCGTTCCTGTGTATGGTGGACTACTGGCTCATGAACCGATATAGTTCATTTTTCATTACATTCAATCAATACTAGTTATAATTATTCAATAAATACTTATATATTATATTCATGACATTTTTATAATTTTAAAAGAAAAATATTTCAATTGTTTTCTTAATTTTCATGTATATTAAAATGATAATGTTGTTCATGCATACGTGTGAATTATCACATCGACGAAGTTATGTGAATCGTCTTTATTCACCACATCACTTGGATGATATATATAAGTATATTTAAATAATAATTAGGATTTTAGTTATTTTATTATCATTTTTTAATGATGCATTAATAATTTACTTTTTTCATAATGATAAATGAAAAAGGAAACATTACTCGTGCGTACCTACGACCTGCCGTCTCCATGATTATAATGTTATTCATTTTTTATACCATAAATGAATGGTTTGATTTAAAAATTATAATTTATGTATAAAATTTATTATTATTTCATAAAGATTGTTCTAGATATTATTTACTTTTGACCACATGGACTAGTGACATCAAACCATGTTCATTTTTTCTCAATTACATAATAAATTGTGTAATTTTTATAACATAGTGATATGTGATATAAAAGAAATAACAAAAATGGAATAAGTTCTCAATTAAGAATAAATTTACAAAAATTTATTATTCCATAGGAACAAGTAACATCCAAGACGAATCAAAATTAACGTAAAAAACTTCTTCCCAATCTCCATTAATTGAATATTATTTTAATAATATACAGCGCCATATTTTACTCGTTTTATAAATTACCCATTTGACTTTTAATTTTATTCAATGTTATTCAAATGTAATTTTTAATATGAATCATTTTTCTTTCTTTACAAAATGATAAAAGGAATGTTTTTAATGTATGCGGTGACAATGAATTTTCTGCTACTGTGACCATTTTGGTATTTGGAATTCCCTAAGAGGTAAAATATTATTAAAATAAAAATAAATTCCATATTCAATTTTCAGGTTTTTTGGAATTGAAAATCATTTTGTAAATGGTTTAATTATATCTTGTAATAATTCATTATGATTGAACATTTTATGAGTGAAATTTGGATAATTGAAATTTTCTATTTGTTCTGATTATATAATTGAATGTGGACATTTGGTGGGTGGTTTCGTGATAATCCAAAGAGAGGTGGTTATGTGATAAACCGAAGAAGGGTGGTTCTATGATACACTAAGTATGGGTGGTTATGTTATAACCTCTAATTCCTTTGGTTTGGAAGATATTCATATGACTATTTCATTTAGTGGTATGTGTGGAATTCGACCATATGGTTATTTCATTTAAATTTGATTATGTCCCAAATTACCATCAAATATTATGTGTTGCATTATATGAGTTTTAAATTAATATTTTGGTTATAAAATGGTTTATAAATTTGATTATATTTAGTGAAGTGTATTAACTACTTCTAAAATATGAAAAGTATATCTTTATGATAAAGTATTCATGGTTTTCATATTTCAGCAAGATGAGTAGTTTTCCTTCATTGTGTCTCCCTTACTAAGACTTTTATTCTCATACCATGTTTTGAGATGTTTTTATCCAGATTTAAATATGAATATAGTCATGTATAGATCAAGGAAAACGTAATAATTTTAAACATGAAAAGAACCCATGTTTCTTTTTAAACATTTTTTGTTTTATGAAAAAATTTATAGTGAGTAGAATTGTCTACCACTACAAAAAGATGGGCACATTAGAGGGGGATATTTTGACATTAGAAGGGGTTATAACCCCTTCTAAATCCATTAGCAGTGGTTGTGGTGAACCACCGCTAATGTCGTCACCTACTTACTTTAGTGGCGATTTTTAGTAAGTGCAAGTCATAGTGACTTTAGCGGCGGTTAAATTAAGGGGTGTTTAACCCCTCTAATATTCACATAAACTCACGAGACCCACCACAAACACCACTAGTTCGAATGCTTTAGTGGAAGTTTGAAACCTCCCCTAGTAAAGGGGTACCATTAGGTTCTGTTGTGAAAACTGTTCCAAATGCTTTTTACAATTTTTTAATGATACCTAGATCTCTCTCCCTCTGACCGGTTCCCACCCCATCTCTACAGTTCCTTCGTCCACCGCCTCCCCTCTGGTTCGTCGCGCCCTCATTTTCCCAGTTCCTACCTCCCGCCTCCTGTCTGGTTCCCACCTCATCTCTCTGGTTCCCACCTCCACCGACTCCCCTCCAGTTCCCCGCGCCCTCATCTTCCCAGTTCCTGCCTCCCATGCCTCTCGTATCGCGCCCTCAGCCAGCTCTGATTCCCACCTCTTCGCAGCGGTCCCAGCCTGCCCCACCCCACCTATGCATCGGTTCCCTGTTCCCACCTCCGCACTAGTTCCATGTTCCCACCTCCGCATAGAAAAAGGTTAACACTGGGATTTGAACCTGCACCGCCCAAACTAGGGTTCCGCTTGAACTTCGCCTACACACCACTACAACAAACGTTTTTTGATATATATATTACACATTCTTTTATTTATATATATTTGACTATTTATTATAACAAATATTATTAGCATAATATATTCACATACATTTAAATTATAATTATATATATATAATTATATTTATTTTTATATGTAAATATATATATATATTATATATTTATATATCACCTAAATATATTACACAAGTATATATGTATATATTATACTTATATGTGTGTGTAATAATAATATTATTAATTATTATTATTCTTCTAAAATCTATTTTTTAATAAATAAAAATTATATGTTGGTTTTATAAATACCATTTATATTATATATTTATTTAAATTATTTATATATATAAATACATATTTATATTATATATATATATAATTATTTACATAATATATTTATATAAGGTCATTAAAAATATATTTATATAATGTATTTCAATACATAAATTTATTATTATTAACATTAATAAATATAATTATTTATATAACTTATAGTATATTATATAAAATTAATATATTATTATTATATAAATAAAATTTATACAAATATTAATATTGTATGTAATTAATATTATATTATATACAATTATTATTATATTATATATAATTAATATTATATTATATATAATATAATATTAGTTATATATAAATAATATTATGTTATATATAATTAATATATATATATTACATATATTCAGTATTATATGAAATACAATTTTATATTATATATAATTAATATGTATATTATATATAATAAATATTATATAAAATACAATTTATTGAAATGTATACTTAATATTACATGAAATACAATTTTATATTATATAAAATTAATATTATATGAACAAAATATTACAAAAATGTTTATATAATGTATTTAAATACATATATTTATTATTATGTACATTAATATATATAAGTACTTCAATAAGTATACATTAATATAAATTTATTTCTATAAATTATATTTCATATCATATTAATTATATATAATATAATGGTATAATCCTATTAGATAAAAATATATTTATTAATATTACAATATAATTTAAGAAAACGACAAGCTTGGGTTTTTATATGATATATTTTTTAGATAAATTATATTTGCGCATATATTTATATAATATGTTTATGCATTTATATTTTAAATAATTAATATTATATATTATACAATTTATACAAATAAATATATATTAATTTACATAATATTATATAAGTATATTTATGTATACATATAAATACAATTAAATACAATCATATAAATATTTTATATAATATGTTCACATAATGCATATAAATAAATTTATATATTGTGTTTTAAGTATATATATATATATATATATTATGAAAGCGTTTTTTAAATAGTAGGGGTTCACAACACCTTTAACCACTTAAATTATAGGGGGTTTTAAACCCCCACTAAATAAAGACATTGGAGGAGGGTTTCAAACCGCTTATAAATTAATGACATTAGAGGGGGTTTTGAACCCCCTCTAATTAAAATACATTAGAGGGGATTTTTCACCCCCAATAATTTAAAGGCATTAAAGGGGGTTTTAACACCCTCTAATTTAAAAAATTATAGGGGGGGTTAAACCCCCTCTAATTTAAGACATTATAGGGGCTTTTCAACCCCCTCTAATTTATGAGATTATAGTGGGTTTTGAACCCCCTCTAAAATCTATATAGATATTAAAAAAATATTGTTAAAAAAATATAGGGGTTCAAAACCCCATCAAATTAAATAAATTAAGGTGCTCTATAACCCCCTCTAAATTCTATGTTTAGATAGGGTTTTATATAATTCCTCTATAATTTCTTTTGAAAATTAATTTATAGGGGGTTGTGCAGAACAACCTATAAATAACACCCTATAATGTATAGTTTTTTTATAGTGTAATTTCTAATACTCAAGTTGTTATGTATGAGTTGTTTCCTAATTCCATAAATATCTAAACATAAAAAATCCTCAATATGATATAAATTTGAATTATTGACATAAATGAAGATTTACTAATGTTTAAGGATTTTTTCCTATAATTAAAGGGATAATGTTTTTACTTATTAGGTGAAAATTTACTTATAAATGAACAATTTATAACATTTTTTCTATATACTATTAAATGTGTATTATTTTATGATTTTTTTATTTTTATATAATATAATAAATATTTGTTTTGATTAATATTATTATTTTCAATTCTGATACTATTATTTTATTTTCTATTCAACACATCAAGACAAAGGGGAATATGAGAAACCAATCCTTGTTGACCCCTAATCGATCACCAGATATGGCCTGTAACAAGGCCCTATAGGCATTCCCAGTCCTCTAGGGCTAGAAAATAGTACCGAGCATTAAGAGTAACTCTATTGGGAATGATTTATTAAAAATATAATATTTAAATAATATGAGAAAAAAATTATAAATGGTTGTAGAAAATTAATAAACTAGATGGATAGACATAACTCTGAATAACCTCTTAGGTCACCACGAATCCCAGAGCCATACTCGATTTGAGAGGGATCCAAAATTGGTAGAACCTAAAACTGTAGAATATAATGTTGGTGCATTCACTGATATTATTATTAGGGATTCGGGAAAACGAACCACATCCTAAAACATACATATAAGAAGAAAATCATGTTATACTACCATGAAAAAAATATATTTCAAAAATATTTTTAATTTTCATTAAAAACAAGTATCACACTAATATTTACAAAATGACCATTTTCCTATCCTTTATTCAAAACAATTTCCAAATAATAAACAACTTTACATATATCCATTTTACCAATGAGAATAAGTGGTGAAGGAAATACCCTTGTAAAAAAACAAGTAGTGGAATGTGGAGTACATGTAAATAAGTGTTGATATAAGAACTACCAGTGGAAACATAACTGTCGAAATGATTTTAATAAAAACGTCACAAAAAATGGAAACTAAAACACATGTCAATCAGATATCATTGGATATACGAAGACACTAATTGAAGAATCCCAAGATGCACTCTATTTAAAACCCATCATTCAGCCATCTATTTGATCTATAATCAATAACCAACTTGGATTTTCTTAACGAGCCACACTAGTGGCACATCCCACAAAGTATTTCAATACCATATGGATCTAGTCTATGTAATTGGGACTAAATAAAAACCATCACATGACTCCCACTATGAATACTAGTATCACATGAATGTAGAATAAGGGAGAGGTAAGGAGTTCATCACATTCGTATCACTAACATTGGTGCCAATGTACATGTCTTTCCCACTTAGTAACACTATTAATGTGGTAACCCTCTCTAACTAAAGGAGAGACATGAGGGTTTCCATGAAACAAAGATTATTTCAAAGGTTCCAACTGAGCCTATACATCAAGATAGTTCAAAACCATTTTCCAAGAAGTACTTGTTCCAAATAGGATTTATATTTTTAAATAAATATTAATCATTTGGAAACAACTTTTATACATATCATTAATATTTTAAA
Organism: Viscum album; assembly: GCA_963277665.1. NCBI lineage: Eukaryota > Viridiplantae > Streptophyta > Magnoliopsida > Santalales > Viscaceae > Viscum > Viscum album. Next base: position 1,334,071,291 of record OY728138.1, read on the forward strand.
ACCATTTAAAAATGTATCCAATATATAAGGTTCCTATTATTTTAAATAAACATGGTAGGATGCTTTAATAAAAGAAAAATATAGGTAAAAACATAGTAAAGTATAAAAATTATGGACGAAACTCATTTTGATCACCAAAACTATTTTAAATGTTATATTATTTCACAATATAATATAAATGTGTGAAAAAATAATAATGAAAACATATTTTTCAAATTATAGTCTTGGACATTGGGGAACTACCTCAAAACATGTTTATTCTGATGATGGAAACTCGAATCCACTTCATAAGTGGGTCCCATATAAGAAATAGAGGCCATGATGGGACTTTGTTGAGTAAAACCCCCCTTTACACTCACACACATATGTCCCTATAAATATATATCCCAAGCTATAATCTACAGATTCCTCTCACTATGAGAGAATATGTATAAAAAGTGTATATATATATATATGCATTATCCATGAATATGTGTGCATGTCACCATCGTGAACAACGGGCTAAGACACAATTCCGAAAAAGAAGAATAAAAAATCACAAAACCCCTATATAAAAACCTCTAAACAATTAGAACCCAAGAACTCATAAGATATTAAAATAATACTTTAATAATCCAAATAAATAATAAATAATTTATGTAACATTAAAAATACTGAATCCCACTTTAAAAACCTTGAAAATTATTTTATGGACAAAGTCATAAATTTTTTTTTAAAATGGAATAAAATAAAGGATAATATTTTAAAATATAAATTGAAAAATAATTTAATCCATAAAGATATCACAAAAACCATAATAAAATTACTTGGTATCTAGAATACCAATTTAAAAATCAAGCAATAAAAGGTTATAAAATTAAATGGTTAATCATGGGGAAATCCTATCGAAACTTGTTGCCTTTGACAAATGAGGCTCAAATCCATCGCAATTGAAATAATGAGACCTGGAAAATAGATTGCACCACCTAGGAACCAAAAAAACACTGAAAAATAAGTCAAATATAAACCTATGGATCATCCTAAATTCAAGTTAAATAAATAGGAATGTAAGGGGAGAGGATAAAATAATGAATTTGAAGCTCAGGGAGTAGAAACACTTACCTAGGATGATCTCACACCACGACAACAGAATAATTTGGAAACAAAGGTCAGACCGAGGGAGGGGGGTGTACACCATGGAGAGAGGTATAATAATTTGAGGTAATATTAGGGAATGTGTGAGGATATGTTATAAATTTTTACTATAATTATTATTATCATTATTATTATTATTATTTCTTTTTTTATCCAGGATAAACTAGCATGGTTTGGGGACACATTTTACCAAACTGTTCCCCAACCATGCTCCCTTTACTAGGAATGATCGAAGCCAATACAAGTTGTTCTAATTGTTTAATAAATTGTGGTTCACCAATGTAAAACCACTCTCCCTCGGTGATAGACGCAAATTCATAGTTTCCACACGGTTTTCTAACCGCTCGGCTCCCTGATAAATAAAAATTTCAGATTAAATGACCCTAGAATCCATGGAAAAAATATTATTTGTAAAATAAATTAAATATTCATTAATTAATTTTTGGTATTTGATCATTATCCCCTCCATTACCCTTATTTCCCCAAAAAATCATTGGACTATCAAATTAAGACACGCATAAGGAACCATAACTAGAAAAAGAAACCTCTCCAATAACTCTAAACAACTCAACCTCCAAAATTAAACTTCACACATGACCACCATAATCAATGAAGAAAAAGTCGAAACTCACAATGCATCTCACTACCATTTAAAGATTCAAATTAAACAGTGGATCATCAAGGAAGGGGCATTCCAATAGAATTTCAATAAAACATAACCCAAACTCCCAAACAAAGAGACTCAACCATAACCTGTGACCAGAAGCTCATCCAAAACCCCACCATAATGAACAATAATTCACTAATGTAATTGTAATGGGATCAAAACTAAAAATAATACTAGAAATTAGAAATAATAAAAGGGGGAAATTAAGGAGGAGATAAAGTAATACCTCAAAAAACATTACCCATATATTCCCAAAGAAGATCACAACTTAATTAAACCCAAATGATTACACGAATCAAGTACCACCAACACACTCATCACCAAATACATACCCCAGGGTTAAGGGGAAGTTTTAATAAATCTTATACATTCCTCTTCAAATATGAAATGGGAGAACCTCTTGTGTCAAATTAAAAAAAGGTGGGATGACCTAGGACCTCAAATCCAAACCTCCAGCCATGGATATCTCAATAATATCAAAATCAACGCTAGACCAGGTGTAAACCCAACTGTTGTATAATCTTTCCTAGCCAACTAGAATACAAAATGAGGATTTACCACATCTATTCAATCAAAATAATACCCCACCATAACCCTCATCACATAAAATCCTCAATAAGAACATCGCCACCGATAAGTTAGAAACATAACCCAAAATAATCTCAAACAAGATGAGTAATCAAAGGGGAACCCAAAGAAACAAACCCAATAATGGACCACCAAAAGAACTGAACAGATCAATAATCCACAATAATAAATCACCTAGTCCAGAAAACAATAGAGGATTTTCTAAGAGGTATTTTGAAACAACAAACAACACAAATCATAAAATGAAAAAAAACTCATCAAAATAATGAAATTCCAAAACCCATTTAATAAAAAACCCAAATCCCAACATTATTATCCTTGATTTATCATGAAAATAATTTCTTCTTTCATAAAAATTTTCTTTTTACACATTTTCACAAAATTGAAACCTAATTTAAAACACTAAAACCAAAAAACCAATTAACATTTCGAATCAAAAAATCTAGAATGCATGTCATAGTCACATGTCCAATAAATAAAAAAATAAAAAAATTATATTATCGTATAAAATCATTTAAAACCCTATATTTGAATTTCAAAATCATAAAACCTTATAAAAATGGTTTTGATCATTACTTTTTAATTTCCAAATCATTTGTTCCCACAAAAACCAATTTAAAATCCCACACATTCATTTTTAAAACACAAAAACCCATTTAAAATATATTAAAAGCTTTACATTTTCTTTTTAATAACATATCATGGGTATTTAAACAAGAAATCCATTTCATTAAACGTTATATTAATACCTCATTAACTAATTAGAAACACTCTTTTACCATTAAAAAACTCACTTTTAACATTAAAAAAATCCATTTCAAGTCTTCAATGGAAACCAAACCAAATCAAATATATGTGTCACTCAAAATAGTTTACATGTTAAAGGAATCCAAAATAAATTAACAATAGGCATATTGGTCACTAATGGTAGGTGAAAAAATTTTATGGAACATAAACCAATCGTAAAAATACCACGTATATTCTATTTGAACCTCTTATAGTGGCTTCACATGGTTTTTATGGCATGCGAGGAATCGGTACCTTCTATTTCACTCCACTTTTACCCCCAAAATGAAATCTCAAAATAAAAATCCCCACAGACCATGGTAAATCTGGTTTCATAAAGAGAGGTGGTTATCAAGAACCTACCCATGACCTACCACCTAACCCCCAATGATCAAATCTCTATCTAACAAGCATCCCAAAATAATAAGGGATAAATGTTATAATATAATTTTATCATAAATCAACTAGTGTCTAGACCAAAACAGTCACCTAAACCAACCTGCAACAATCCCCGAGAGGCATTCGTAATCATTAAAACATGTAAACGAGTGTTGGACATCAATAATACCTCAATTGAGATCAATTTATCCCAAAAAATTGGAAATAAATAGAAAAGGTGAAATAAAATTATAACTAGAGATGAAAAATAAATATTTTTGAAGGATAAGAATTCCTCCATGTTACTTAATGGGTCACCAATAATCACAAAAAACACTCTCTCTATGAGAAATCCAAAACTGGAATAACCTAGAACTGAAGAAGATAATGTATGCATATGCACGAAGATTCTTAGTAGGGATGCCAAAATAAGAACCATGCCCTAAACCTTACCTTTAAAAAGAAGAAATTTTAACCTAGTTTTGAAAACATATATTTAAGATAAGGTTTACATTTCATTAAAAATAGACAACCAGCAAATAATTTCAAATAATCAATTTTCTTATCATATATCAAAAATGGGTTCCAAAAAATGAATGGTTCTCAAATTAACCATTCTATAAAGGCGAACACGTTGATAATGAAATACACCAATGAATAATAATTGGAAAGTAATGTAATAGTAAATAATTCTTGATATAATTACAATTAGTGGAAACATAATAGTTTAATGATGTTTTAAAAAGAACCAAAAATCAAGTTAAAGTAGAATTCATGTGAATCATATTTCATGAAATATACCTAGACCCAAAAAAAACTGACCTAAGATGCACTCAGTTATGAATCCATCTGTCAGACTATCTATGAAATTCATAGTCAATAACCAAACAAGATGCTCTCAACTGTCATCACTAGTGGAAAATCCCATGTGGCCTTTCCCTATAAAAGGTATCTAGATTATCTAATTAAAACTAAATATAAAATGTACCTCAACTCCCAAAATGACTCATAGGATCCTATTATGGTATCATAAAAGAGAAGTGAGGCGGTCATCACTTGCTTGATAGTAAAATGTGTGCCTACATGCATGCTTTTCTCACTTCTTGATACAATCCATGTGAAAACCCTATCTAATTGGATGAAAACCATGGTGTTTCCCAAAATATAGAAATCATTTAGAAGGTTACTACTGGGTCAACACATCTTGAGTGTTATAAAATATTTTCTAAGAAGTAATTTTTCCAATATGAACTTAACATTGTAGATAAATATTAATAATTTGGAAACCCCTTTTTAAATAGATTTCATATTTGAAAAATATTTAAAAAATAAATCCAACATCAAAGGTTCTTTATATTTTTAATAAACATGGAAACATGATTCAATAGTGGAAACCCTATGGGACAACATCAGACTGTATGAAAAACATTGAATAAATTCATTGTAACCACCAAAATCATTCTCTGTATTATATTTACTTCATAGTATAATAAAAATATGCGAATTTACAATAAATAAATCATATTTTTCAAATTTAATGCTTAGAGATAAGAAACATTCCTGAAAACACATTCTATATGAATATTTAAACTTCAATCCACATCAAATCATGGTCCACGTAAGCAATAAATTCCACTTTGGACTCTAGTGAGGCAAAACTGGCCTTTCTACTTACACACAAATGAACCTATACATATATATACACCAATTTGAAATTCACATATTTCCCTATCCATGGGGTAACATGTACCAAATTGGATATGTATATATGTATTAACCAAGTGTATCTGTCTAAGTCTCCTTCACGAATGGAATCCCATGAAACATGAGAAATATATGAGAAATAAAAAAATTGCAAAATACCTAATTAAAAATTGGATAAAAAATTATAATAGAAGAATGTGTGAATGTTTAAAAATCATCCAATAAAAAATTTATAAAATTTATAAATAACATATAGAACATTAAAATTATCCAATCCCACATTAAAGATGATAATAAGTATTTTCCAAATAAAGGGAAAACACATTTGTTCAAAAAGAAGAGTCAAATAAAAGGATATTCTTTGGAAATACAAATTCAAACATGATTCCATCGATAAAAACATCATAAATAACCGTTAAAAAATCAATACATATCAATAACACAAATTAAAAGACTAGAAAATCCAATGGTCTAAAATAAAAAGGTCAAACATGGGGAAAACCTACTTGAAATTGTTGCCTTTGAAAAAAAGGCTCAAATCGACTACAATCAAAACAAAGTGACCTAGAATAGGGGTCTCACTACCTAGGAAAAATAAAGACACCCCAAAAATAGTCAACCCTTGTAATGACCTGAACCCGGCCAGCCACCCGAACAGTGCCAAACGGGTCGGGTGTCACTACCTTAGGCGCACCTCTCCTGAACGCCAAAGGATTCCGACTAGAAGTGAGGGTCTGAATAGGTATAGTTGTGAGTCTATACCCTCTTGGAGGAATAAAATGGCACTGGTCTGAGTATAATACCAAAATGTGCAGAGAAAATAAATGATGTATCAGACTTGAACCAGACCTGCATAACGGAAACATATCAAATATCAATAAACTAGTGGAAGCAATATAGAATCAGTAGTAGAGAAAACTAAATAGAACAGCATGCTGAAGAATTCAAGAAACTACTACTGTAAACAAACAAGGCTTGCATTGAAAGAAATTCATACAGCTCAATATATATAATGGCACCAATGGAAAACCAACAGTTGCAACATAATAAGGCAAGCATGCTGATATAAAATGGAAAACTAAACAACATCACTCCATCAAGGCATGACCTCAAGTTTCATACTAGTATCCATGCCAACATCACTATAGTCCATCTCCTAAGGTTGACCCTTTACCTGCACGCAATATCGTAAAGTCTACACGCATCCCTAAGGGCCCGTGTAGGGTGTGAGACAAGTCTCAGTACGATACCACCCAAAGGTGCATACCTAATATAAGTGTTTAGGAATGAATGATTATATAAGAAGAGCAGTAAACAATATAATGCTCAAAAGTAAACAGAACTCCAATGGTGCTTAGCAGCCACCAAGAAGTGTCACCTTCTTTGGCCATCGCCAGAATCTCTGGTCTGTAGCCTAACACCTCGTGCCACCTGACACCATGCGTCTCCAATACTGACATCCCGAAGTCATGCCCAACCATAGTAACCCATCTCGGAAGCTCCACCTACACATGGAACAACATCCGGAGGAACAACGATACCTGTCCTCAAAGAAAACTGGAGGGACAGTGATGTATGCCCTCAAATCAGGGCGAGCCTCTGCCCCCAACCTGACCACCTCAAAGATATCTCTTGAAGGCTCCACACCTTCTACGTGGATTCCTATTTCAAGCACCCACCAAAAAAATATACCTAATTGCATCTACCTAGGGCCTCTACCCAGTGAGTGGTCCTACCACCTTATCTCAGAGTCTATCTGTGTGCATACTACTCAAAAGTACCCGGTGATTGGTAATAACATCAATAAGTACACAAGCCACAACACATCTGACACCTCATGTCCCTCCAGACCTTTCATTCTATCCGGATGGCCTCGTCATCCAGGTTACCCGGGTCATGCCCAACCAGACAATCCAACTGCCTCAACCGACGTCCATGACGCACAATCCCGTGGTAGCAACCACCCAAAGTAAATCAATCAAAAGCCCCAAACTGTGATCCCCATCACTCAACAATACATATAGACCATTACTAACACAACAAGAAATTCAACAAAAAAAATATCACAGATTGCATAACTATACTCAAAGCATCACTTGAAATAGGCAATTACTACACAGTTAAAATTTCAATAACTTGTGATGTCTCAAACCAGCACCTAACTCATTCATAATTTAACAATTAAACTCAAAATTTTAACTCAAAATACATAATAAGCATTCTAAACACAATAGTTTAAATAACTGGTCCAAAACATATGCATTTCGTCACCCCCGGCTAAATCGCCCCAAACGAGCTATGACCTCTCACCTGGCCTCGCTCAACCACAACAAGGGTAAGGGAATACCCAGATGCATCCCACAATGCAGATAAACCATTAAGGATAAATAAAAAAGGGTTTCTCTCAATAACCAATGTTGCTACCCAAGGTCAAATCCCCCATAAGTCTACGAAAACACGAAAGAAGGTATGCACCACCCACCTCATTCTCATACGATGAGACTCCTTTGATATCAGCCTCTGAATCGGTCTGAATCGCGGTAGATATGCGTTTCCATCAAATCCTGGAAATTCCATTCGTATAGAATCTGTGGAGAAATTTTTGAGGAATCAAGGATGAAGAAGGGTCAGAGTGTTTAGCCTTTCTGATGCGGTCCCACTGCCACTGACGGATCGAAGAACAGAGGTCGTGCGGAGACTCTGAGAGGGTTTTTGTTTTTCCAGAGGTTCTCCGAAAAACCGTTCATCTAAAGGGAAATAAGAAGATTTTTCAGGAAATAAGATATGGAGATGTCTTGAACGATCAAATAAAAATAAAATTACATGTTGTGTATTTTCAAAGTACATGTCATGTAGATGTGTTTCCGTACCCCGACTTAAGCAGATTCCAGCACACTGCTTGGACTGTGTACACAGTTAACACATGGCCAGGGACTCGGCCGCTACATGGAACAAAGCTACAAAGCGTTTCAAGGAATACTACATGCCCTGTAGATGGAAATTTACACATGGGAACCACATGGCATGTACTTAGCCTCACACGGTTAAGAATACACGATGTGTCTATAAATACACGCAGTGTATTAAGAAACTTCTATACGGTTAGCACACGGCATGTACTCGGAGAGCACATGGCCGGTCACTCAGCTAACACATACACAGTGTGTACTTAAAATACATTTTGTGTAGTCTGGAAATGTTGAGAAGCTGCCCAAATTTTTTAGACTTCTCAAAAACCAGTAAAAAAATTCAAACAGGGTCGGGATTAGACCCCTTTTCAAAAACCCGGGATCTTAAAAACTCCCCAACTTAACATAACTCCTTCCCAAGCTACCGCACGAAACCTAGAGATGGAACTGAACACGCCCATCCCGGTCAAACAACCCGGACTACCCCAGTCTCAAGGTTCTAGCTAAATTCCAAAATGGGCTCCCCACCTTAGGAATTGCCTACTCGGTCTCATCCAACAAGGCTCAAAGAAATTTAAATACAAAAACAAGTCCCAACGACCTATTTCCTAGACCCATAGTCCTCCCGTGATGCATCGTCACCCCTACACCATCCTCGGTGCTCACGCGTCACTTCCGACAACCAACGTAATCCTCACTGCATCAGTGTCCACCTCCAAGAAGTCATGCATCTCATAGATGCTCCAATCAGAACGTGGTGCCTTACACCTCGAGTAACCCACATCTACGTTGCCTCAATGCCCACAGCACCTCATGTAACCTACATCCCTTATGCTCCTAATGCTATGCATCTCAAATATATAAATAAAATATATAACGCATCTGATATGATGCCAATCCCACTAACTAACATCTAGTCAGTCCACAAGTATCCTTTAAAACTCATGCACTCAACAAAACACACCTCAAGAGGACATTCCAAAAGAAACCAAAGAACTCACGGCCACACCCGCGGTGTACCTACCACCGTCATTGGGTCTTCATCCTGCTCAGTCCCTGGAAGCTCCATAGTGTGCACCTGGACTGAAATATGACTGCCTCATACCTAACCTCCCTGCAGTGCTCCTCCAGTCACCGGCTACTGACCCCTCAGCTGGATCCCGCTATCCCTATCAGGTCCTCCACATGTACTTGAACCTCAACTACCCTTTCCTGGTACAGAACTTGAACCAAGACCTGATTCCACAGTCTATCCTGGACCCTTCCTGCCGGCTGTCTGAGAAGGCTGCCTGCAAAACCTCTCCAGATGCCTGATCTGTCCACATGCCCGACACTCCATTGGGGGCATATCGCACTGATCCCGAACATGTCCCAGCTATCCACACTAAAAGAAAAACACCGCTGAACTTCTACTGGGTGGTTTAGTTGAGTCCTTGGCCTGTCCGCCCTACTGGAACTCATCTCTTCCTCGCTTCGTGTTTTATGAACCATCACCTGGAGCTGTCGCCCTGCCACTCTGGGGCCTATCTCTATGGTTTCCCTCAGCTATAAGCGCCTGGTTCCCCACCTTGGAGAAGGAACCCATCCTGAAGATGTTCACCTGGACCCGAATGGAGTGTAGTAAGCCATCCTCAAAGTGCCTCACCCTAGCTGCGTCATCACTCACCATACTAGGTGCAAAACGAGATAACTCTATGAAGGTAGATGTGTAGTCCATAATAGACATATCTCCATGCTGATGACTCAAGAACACCCGAGCACTCTCTGCCCTTAGCATCTCCAGATAAAAGTTCTCTAATAACTTGTCCTCGAAGTCCTTCCATGTTAGTCCCTCGTGCCTATGAGCATGAACCAGTACATCGCACCAATGCTTCGCCAGTTCTCTCAGCATCTACGTCGCCAGCTTGACCCTTCGCCCTAGAGGAATTTCTAGCTACTTGAAGATCATGCGCATACATTCTATCTAGTTCTCTGCCTCCTGCGGACAACCCTCATCCTAAAAAAGTGGTGGGTAGAGCGACCGGAACTCCCACGTCAGATATTCCATAGAAGGATCTGCACCCTGCACGCCTCGGTCAATCCCCTACAAGACACGTACCAGGATAGCTCGGAGCTGCTTGTCAAGCCAGGGTCTGAATGCTACCAAACCCGGCTACGGCACTGCCTGCACTGGATCCGATACCTGATCCCGTCTATGAGCTTGTCCCTGTAGCTCATGTTCTTCATACACCGGATTCTGAACCTGATCCTACGGTACCATATCATCTCCTTCGTGAAGCTCCATCGAGTCGTGAAGGAGTAACCCGCTGAATACCATAAATGGTCAGACAACCCATATATATATATAACAATATATTCTACAGAGATAAGGAAAGCAGTAAAGAGGCAGTGTATAACAACTACCCTTACTCTCCCCTATTGCAACCCAAGCCCTCGGCTTCCCAACCTCACGACCTCCTTACCCACCATCAACAGAGCCAAGTATCAATAGTACCTCAGGCCAAGCCCGTCCTTACAACCAATGTTGCCTCAAACCCGATGACTGAGCCGCCCAATCCTGATAGTTACACTTCCTCACCCATAGTACCTTCCTGCTCTCATAAGAGCCAGACCCAAATATCCTGCACATGAAATTCTAAAAAATAAAAAGAATGGCATACACATTGCAATAAACAAGCAATTCTATCATAAGATTCACCTATTCACATTTCATAGCACACATAGCATGGAAAATGATTTTATTCACATGGTATTATCAATTCACAAAGCATACGTGCAGTTATGAAATTGAAATACCCTAAAATGTGCCTATAAAAATCCACACAAACAAGACTTTCCATACCGGCCAAGGTTTTCATATCATAATCAATAACATCAAAAAAAAAAGTGAGCGACACAGGTGGACATCATATCAACTGTAATTTGAGAAAAAAGCAAATAGAAATTCCCACCCTCGGAAACTCAATCCATCACTCGTACATGGGGCTGCAGGCACCCAAGCACGGGTTCAAAATCTAGTTCCAACAACAACATATCTTCATTCTACCATATCCCATATAGTAAAACCAGTAGAAATAAAAAAGGAAGTCTCAAACTCATTAGTAGCCAGAAAACACTACTACTAAATCCCTATCAAGAACTCCTCTGATACCACTTTGTAACGACCCAAACCCGTCCAGCCACCCAAACAGTGCCAAACGGGTCAGGTGTCACTACCTAAGGCGCACCTCCCCTGAACTCCAAAGGCTTCCGACTAGAAGAGAGGGTCTAAATAGGTATAGTGGGGAGGATATACCCTCTTGGAGGAATAAATTTTCACTAGTTCGAGTATAATACCAAAAAGTGAATAGGAAATAAATGACTCAACGGACTCGAACCAGACCCGCATAGCTATGGAATATCAAATATCAATATACCAGCGGAAGCAATATAGAAGAAGAAGTAGTATAAAGAAAACAGAACAACATGTTAAATAATACAAGCAATTACTACTGTAAACAAACAAGGCATGCATCGAAATCAAGTCACACAGATCAATATATATAATGGTACCAATGGCTAAACAATAGTTGCTACATAATAAGGTAAGCATGCTGATACAAAAGGGAAAACTAAACAAAGTCACTCCAGAAAGTCACGACCTCAAGGTCCATACAAGTCTCCATGCCAACAACACTAAAGTCCAGCTCCATAGGCTTACCCTTTACCTGCACGCAATTTCATAAAGTCTACACGCGTCCCAAAGGGCTCCTATAGGGTATAAGACATGTCTCAGTAGGATACCCCCCAAGGGTGCGTACCTAATATAAGTGTTTATGCAGACATTCTTATATAATAATATTAGTAAACCGTACAATGCTCAAAAGTAAACACAGCTCCAATGGTGCTCATCATCCACCAGGAAGTGTCACCTGCTTCGGCCAATGCCGGAATCTCTGGTCTGTAGCCCGACACCTCGTGCCACCTGACACCATGCGTCTCGAGTACCGACGTCCCAGAGGAATGCCCAACCATTGTAACCCATCTCGGAAGCTCCACCTACCCATGGAACAACATCTGGAGGAACAACGATAATTTTCCTCAAAGATAACCGGAGGGATAGCGATGTCTGCCCTCAAATCACCGAGAGCCTCTGCCCCAACTGGACAGCCTCAAAGCCGTCTTCTGAAGGCTCCTCACCTTCCACGTGGCTTCCTATGGCAAGCACCCCCAAACCAAATATACCTAACTGCATCTTCTGGGGGCCTCTACCCAGCGAGTGGTCGTACCACCTCATCTCGGAGTATATCTGTGTGCACACTACTCGACTGTACCCGGTGAGAGGTAATCACCTCAATAAGTACCCAAGCCACAACACCTCTGAAACCTCGTGTCCCTGTGAACCTGTCCCTCATGTCTGATAGCCTCGAGATCCAAGAAACCTGGGCCAACCCCAACCAGACAGTCCAACTGCCTCAACTAACGTCCATGACGCCCAATCCCGTGGTTGAAACTTCCCAAAGTAAATCAAGAAAAATCCCCAAACTGTGATCCCCATCACACAACTATACATCTAGGCCACGACCAACACAACAAGCAGTTCAACATAGACAATATCACACATTACATAACTATACTCTAAGTATCATCTGAACCATGCAATTACTACACAATTAATATTCCACTAACTTGTGTTGTCTCATACCATCACCTGACTAATTCATAATTTAACAATTAAACTCATCAGTTTAACTCAAAATATTTAATAATCTGTCTAAACATTGTAGTTGAAATAACTGGTCCAAAATATACGCATTTCAGCACCCCCAGCTGAATTTCCCCAAACGAGCTATGACCTCTCACACAACCTCGCTCAACCAAAATAAGGGTCAGGGAATACCCATGGGCATCCCACAATTCATATAAACCATTAAGGATAAATAAACAAGGGTTTCGCTCAATATACAATATTGCTCCCGAAGTTCAAAACCCCCAAAAGACTACGAAAACACGAAAGAAGGTATGCACCAGCCACCTCATTCTCATACGATGACACTCCTTTGATAACAGCCTCTGAATTGGTCTGAATCGCAATAGATCTTCATTTCTGTCAAATCCTGGAAATTCCGTTCGGATGGAATATATAGAGAAATAGTTGAGGAATCAAGGAAGAAGGAGGGTGCGTGGGGTTAGCCTTTTTGATGCAGTCCGAATACCACAGATCAATCGAATAACATATATCGTACAGAGATTCTAGGAGGGTTTGTGTGTTTTTCGAGTTTCTCGGATGAACCGTTTGTCCAAAGGGGAAGAAGAAGGGTTTTCTGGAAATAAGACGCGATGGCGTCTCGAACAATCAAATAAAAATGAATGTACATGGCTTGTATTTTCAAAGTACACGCCGTGTAGATGTGTTTCCATAGTCTGACATAAGCGGAGTCCAGCACATGGCTTGGACTGTGTACACGGTCAACACATGGCCAGGGACTCAGCTTCTACATGGAACAATGCTACACGGTGTGTCAAGGAAGACTACACGCCGTGTAGATGGAAATTTATACCTGGGCACCGCACGTCATGTACATGGCCTCACATGATTAAGGATACATGGCATGTCTATAAATACATGTCGTGTAGTAAGACACTTCTACACGGTCAGCACACAGCATGTACTTAGTGAGCACACAACCTATCACTCGACTAACACATACACGGCGTGTAATTAAAATACACAGTGTGTTGCCTGGAAATTTCCAGAAACTACCGATACTTTCCAGACTTCTCATAAACCGGTAAAAAACAATCAAACAGGGTCGGGATTTGACCCATTTTCAAAAACCTGGGTTCTTACAACCCTAAATTGAGGGTTCGGCCCACATGCATAGCGCACCAATAACTAAACAAGGGGAAAGGATAAGAAGAAATAAGAGGAATCTAATTGAGTAGAAACACTTACCATGGAAGATTGTGTACTATACTAGGAGAAGAATCAGCAAGAAGTGGTCAGATTTATGGAGGGGGTCATTCGCCATGGGACGGTGTTTCTCGTGTGAGGGGGTATAATGGAAGTTGAAATATAAGTTTTCGTTTTTCTTGTTTTTTTATTTTTATTTTTATTTTTTCAAACCTGGAGGTACTAGACTGTCTTGGAGCATTGTTTAATAAATTCTGCTTCATTTACTGATTTCATTGGTGGCCAGTATAGGATGATCGGATGGTTTAATTAACCGTTAGCCTATCCTGTGAAACTACTCTTCCATGGTGACAAAATCAAACAAAAAATATTTACACCATGTTATCAATTTTTGTAACCTGCAGTAAAATAAGAAAAAATAAAATTTTCTCATATTAAAAGACACAAACCTATGGAGTGAAAATATAATAATCTAATTAAACTAAATAACCATTTAATAAGGATTAATTTGTGACAGGGATATTTGAATCTAATGATTCAATGGATTCATAATATGGCCTATAGTCCTATAAAATTCTTGGGTCACATTTACAAATTCATATTATATCACTTTTAATATTTTTAATATCTTTTATTATATTTTTTTATTACATAAATCAATATAGAATCAATGATTATAAATATATTAAAGTCCTAAAATTTCAAAAAAAATGAAAAAAGTCTATCATGAAAATATATATTTTATTCTCAAAATAAACATTTATATTCATTTATAACATGATTTTTTCCTTATGTGGACACATAATTTATATAAAAAATATACTGGCATTTTGTAACATTATTCTATTTAAAAAATAAATAATTCATTTTCCTATAAAATTTTCTATTAAACAACTAAATTTTGATCCTTAGGTGTAAAGGGTAAAATTATTTTCATCTAGTAAGAACTAACAAGAATAAGTATGGCCCTATAACTTGTCTTTAATCCAGATTAACCTAATTTACCCTTTATTGAGGTGATAAATTTTACTATGACTTCCATTCATATTGACCAAAATTAAAAGATTACTAATTAACATTTTTATTCCTATAAATTATAAATATTTAATTAATATTTTCAAATTCAGTATATATAAATATTATAAATTTATTTGAAACTATATGCAGAAAATGCGATAAAAACTTATTTTTTATAAAAAATACAGTTTCATGCCGGAAAATAGATTTATTAATATTCAACTCTTATAAATAATATTTTATAAATGTTTAAAACATTTATTTAATAAAATAATATTTAAATTTAATTGAAATAATTTAAAAATATTTATTAATTTAATAAAAATATCTTTCATGAAAAAAAATTACAAAAGATATTACTTTTATTTACAAATAATATATATTTTTAATTAATATAATTAGTCAACTAATGAAATATATTTTTAAACATGTATAACATGTGTTTTTAATAATTTATTTATCAATATTATTACGCACCTATTCAATTTCTATATGATAACAAACACGTAATAATATTATAATGTTACATGGCATGTCTAAACTCGTTGTTGCATGTAAGGCAAGTTATTGAATGAATAAAATTTTTTAAAGAGAAATATTTCGTAGAAATAACTAGGTGTTACCATATTTTCCTATAATATACATGAAACTATATTTAAATTATTTGGAGTCTGACATCTTCCAATGATGGTTATCATTAATAAGGGTTGAATATTTTTAATGTGTTGGTGATTCACTCGTGTATGATATCTACGCTTTGATCGTAGAAGAATTTACTCATGCATTATAACAACATATTAAATATGATTGACTATAGAAGCATCCTCAAGACCCCTATAAGTACCACTTAAATGTTACGGAAGTGTATTTGGATACATGGATGAGACTAGATATATCCCATAGCTTTATATTCCTCCTCAATAAACATTCATGTTCTAGCACTCTTTGGAGAGAAGGAGTGTCCCTCATGTACGATGTGTTAATCGTCAACTGTGGATACCTATAATGTTGGGAGATATCTTTATATCACTTTTTAATCATAATCAATCTCATTCAATGGGATCTAAAGATAAAGTAGTTTCTTTATAGTGAATATTATGTGTGGTTTATATTGTTCTTGATTTAAATTTTTCAGGATTGTAATATTTATATACCTCCGTGATCTTGGGATAAGATTATAATCAATTCTACACATTCAATTAAGTGTTAATATACCCCTAGTAACATGATGTAATCAAAGTTTCCGGTGATTTTGGATTGATGAAAACATGTGTAGAATGGTATTTATTAAAGTTGTATATCATATAACTTTCCAATTAGTAAAATAAATTTCATGATATATTCAATGGTTTTTATATCGAGGTGTATGATATGTGATTTCATAATATATGACTTGTTTTAAATCATATATTTTATCTAGTCTTCTTTTCTGACTTGTTAACATCATAGTATACGAATATACTATATGATATTGAAAAACAATGCATCGTACTATAAAAATTATATGAAACCTTTTGTAAAATTCAATTGTTGAGCTTTGAGAAGAAATATCATTGATAAATAGTATCTATTGTAAAAAATGATATATAATACTATAAACTATTTATTATAATTTATATTAAATCATAATATATGATTGGAAGAGAAAAATCTGTTTGTTTTCCATATTAAATTATTAATATAATTAATTATATATAAATTGTTTATAAACAATTGTAGCAGCAGCGACACTGTTCATCAGCGGGTACTATAGCGGCGGCAGGGAACTGTAGCGGCGGCAGGGCAGTGTAGCGGCGGCGATACTGTGCGGTACTGTAGCAGCAAGTTACTATTCACAGAATGTGAATTGGCCTTTGAATTTGGGCCTACGGGCTATGTAATGGGCTACAAGCCCACTGGGCCTTCGGGCTATGTAATGGGTTTCCCTCTACCTAGTTAAAAAGATGACTTTGCTTTGATTTAATAATAAAAATGAGGCTTCGGCCCCAACCTTTAAAAAAACATTTATTATTAAGTCTTTTGTTAATATTTTTACAATTAATATTGAATACTTTTAATCAAAATTATATGTCATTCACTATTACTTATAAATAAAGTTTGTATTTAATAATCATAAAACATAATATATTGGTTTTGTAAATTAAAAAATTGATACCAAAATATAATGTGTTTATATGTGCAAGATTATGAATAATTGATAAATCATAATTTGAATAGTTCAAATTAAGGGGCCCTTTGGGATATTTCTTATTCTTCTTCACAAGGTTTGGTTGATTATTTTTTAATGTTTAAAAAAATGTTAATTTTGTGATATTTAAATTATAAAAAAATTATATAATAAAATTTAATTATAAAATGTTTATAATTCATTAAATGATCATAATTCATAGAAATATAATATATTTAAAATAAAATTTTATATAATAAAAAATATGAACTGTTCATATTATGAATTGGATATAATGTGTTTCATTAATGAATTTTAGAATATCGATAATAAATAACCAATATTAAAGATAGTTTATAATTAGTATTTATGGATAGTTTATAAATAATCATCTCATGTATTTATATTTTATATATCATTTATTTTAAATTTATTGCATTATTTATTCATTATAAAAAAATTATATTGGGAATAAGTGTATGATTTAGTATAAATTGTTTAAACTGCCTCTTATAAAATTTTCATGCCATACATTACATGATGGACATGACAACATAAGATTCATTTTTCATCTACCTTGACCATGATTTTTAGGTGAATTTATTTTCTTGAATTTATGGGTTAAAAATAGTTCATACATAATTGGTGATATAGTTATAATTAATTTAATTCTCTATGGAGTAAAGTATCTTAGGATAGAAGGACTTTTGGGATGATCTTCCCAATAGGCTGGAGGCTTATACCTTGTTCAATGAAGGTGGGATATACTATTTGAGGATTTGGGATAATTCCTGTGATATTTCTAATATAATATAATTCTAAACCTTTACCTGAAAGGTTCATGTACCTTTTTCATGATATGTATTTTAATATGTGTGAATATGTTAGGATTTTATTTTAGGGTCAGTAACACAATCCAGGGGTTGTGTAAATAGTTACACATCAATATGGATCAAATATATAAATTTAATGTAGGGAATAGTATCTCAATAATAAATCATTAGATACAGGCATACATAAGGAGAACATGAAATAAGATGGTGAGATTAAATACCTTTCAGAATTATATGTGCCTCATTCTTTCCAAGGTGTAACATATCAAGACATTGAAAATTCAACTTTGTGAGTTCAGTTTAAGTAAGGTGTCCACGAGTTACCTCGCCTAAGGTATTGCATAAAGGGGTAATCTTAAAATTTAGGTAACTAAACACTATAATTTTTTCTGGTTTATACTTTTCTGGGAAACCCTAACTGTTTGGATACTAGAAGAAACGATATGGTTTTATCTATACAAAAAATTGGATATGGACTTGTCTTTTTAAACATACAAGAGTAATATATGATATGATTATTATGATTACCTACCTAAATAACTAATTACTATGTGTAATTTCTTATAAATGTCATTTCATAATGAAATATGTGTCCTAGGATATTAATTAATATGATGAGTTTAAAATGGGTTATCATTTTAGCTAATCTGATTTAATAAAGGTCATTATTATATGGTAATAGAACATGATACTCCTATGAAAAAAAATTCCCTTATGGATAAACAACTATGACATCATAAAAATTAACATTATGATCAATTAATAGGATATAGATTCTAAATTTAAGTGTCAATATTATGCAAGCAAATACCATATGATGGGGAGTGAATCATGGTGTATCAATCTATTCTCTCAACCCTTCTATAATGATCGTATTCAATCATAATTTGGAACATTCCACTTTCTTATCAACAATATGAAGTGATAAATAGTAAAATAGAGACCTGAAAAGGTTTTACATCGTTTACAAAAACTGGTCTCATATAAGGAGAATAAAATAATGTTGTGTAATTCTATAAAAAACTAGTTGAACTAATTCCTGGTTTATAATTTTAATAATCTACAATGAACCTATTTTAGTTTTTCAACCATAATAGAAATAAATAACTCACTACTCTTATAAAATATAATATATTTTTACCTCTTTGAGATTCTTCATCTTGATCTTCATGAACACTATGTGAGTTTAAACAAAAATTCTTTATAGATTATGCTCCTCTTTCATCTTCTAATGAAGTGTATAAACCTCTAATGATAATACTTATTATATCTTTTTTATTTATTTCTTGTAGTTTCAAGTAATTTTTCTACTCTTCTCTAAAATTATTTGTAAAAACCCATCTCTTAATAATTTTTTCCCATCTTTTGATAGAGAAATACTTCTCTCATTTTTATAGTGAATCGCAATGTTTCATTTTTTATATATCATTAATCCACCCTTAATATGTTAGAATATTAATCTAGATCTATTGTATAACACCGAGATAAGATCTCATTCTAAAATATAGGACCACAAAATCGTGTATGTATGTTTACTCAACTGTATTACAATGTTATAACCACCATCAAGAAATTAGGTCTAATCAAAAACCAAATCCACTAAGTCTTCTCCAAATATTAATCTAAAATTTTAAAAAATAGTGGTGTCATATAAAAATACATATATATACTTTAACTATTCTGGGGATGACTGTCGACATTATATAATAACCCTCGCCTATATAAAACCACCGAAATTAACCTAGATCTTATAGTGGATTTCACCTTATAATTGTGATGTGATCACATGTTCACCGAATGCATAAAATATTATAGACTAGAATCTCATAATATAACAATCCCTCTACAATTAAACCTTTATATGGGTAGTTACACTGAAAATGACTTGATATATTTCCTGGATTGAAAAATGTTTTAAAACGTATATCATAAACTACCTTATCTATCAAATAATTGAACATTTTGAATTTTTTTTTACCTTATGATACCTAGTCATGGAGTGACGTTTGAGCCCAAGATGGGAATAATTATTAGGATGTTCCTAGAATAAACCTTATAAATTTCTATTTAGTGTGTCATGCATGATCTCCAAGAAAAAACTTCTATTATGATAGTCCATAACATTGTCAATTTTTTATAAATTCATATTCAGGATTTGACATAGGTTATCATAGTATGAGACATATTTCATAAAAAATAACAATAGTAACTCCTTCTAAAACACCTCCTTGTTCATACATCATAAAGTGATCTCATTTGGATGTTATATCACACATCATTGTTATGAAATGAAATCCCAAAATTCTCTAAGATATTTTATCTAAAAATATCAACCATTGGATTTTTTACAACTATTCTCAGAACATAATCATTTAAGGATCCAAAGATGATAAAACATATTTGAATCTAAAAATCCATAACATTACTAGTAAATTATAAGAAATATCTTTCCTTTATATCTTGTATCAATGATTCACTAACCACTAACTTGGATCCCATAATATCCTAAATATATGTGAGAAACTAGAGTTAAATGAGAAGTTACACACACAAAATATAGTGACCCGGGCATTTTACAAATATTATTAAATTATTTTTAACATAAAATCCCATTAATTATAACATAATGATCTTGGAGCCCATTTTTTAGAATATTAGGTGAAAAAAGCATCAAAAAAGAAACTAAATCATAACATCATTATTTTTATTATCCTTAGTGAGATCCTAAATATATTTGATCTATTAATATTGTATAGGTAACCTAGGGAATATATAAAATAAATGGAGTGTTAAAATCTCTTTTATAGAGTAAACATGATAAGGAAATATAACATTTGAGTGAATGGAATAACATGATATCACAAAAGTAAAAGGCTCAAGTATAATCACATGGAAGAATAACATGAATTAAATTGTTTAATAAAGTAATATAAACATATGAAATGTGGATGAATCATATAACATGATATAAACATGATTCAGGGCTAAATTAATTAACAATATCACATGGTAGAAAAGTCTCGTAATGTATTTGGTATAATCCATATTCCCATATATAAATTATCATGAGACAAAATCCTTATCCAATGCATTGGAGTGCTATCTTGTAATACCCATCATGACAAGTTTAGCACAATGTTTTTATCAAAAATGAAATCAATCATTAGGTATAAACATAAGAATTAACAATAAAAATAAATGTTTCACCTAATCATTACACATGTAATAATCAAATGAAAATTTATAGATATGGAATTTGATAAATAAATTTAAGGCATGTATTACCCCATAAACGGAAGAGAGAATGTGATAAGAATATATATAATAGACATTTATATTGGGTTTATAAGAATTATATAACATCAATTGTTATTTTAATTGAATAAAATATCTTTAAAAATATAATATTTTTTGAAAAAAATTCCATTTTAACAACGAAATAACATCATTAAAATATAATAATTTTGAAATATTATAAAAAAAATTTCATTGAAATGAAACATTTATAATTTTAAAGTATCCTTCAAGTCATTGTGTGGTCATGATGGTTAGAAATTTTTTCATGTTGTTTAAGTCAAAAGAATATATTCGTTTCACACTTTTGTAAAAGAAGCCAAAAATTATTATGTTTGGAAAATAATAGAAATATTCCTTTTAAAAAAATTAAATAAATTGCATAAATTGGTAAAAAAAATTAATAAATCATTTTATATTAGTAAACATACTGTTTAAAATAATTTAATGAAAATATTGACATGGAAGAAAAATAACATAGATCTAATAGAAGATACATGATTGGTATTAAATTGAAAATTTATTCAATGAGAGATCAAGTAGAAAAAATGTAAACCAAATTAATAAATATAGTGGAATAATGGATATATGGTTCAAGAAAATATTTTTAACTTATTTCCCCTAAAGGAACCTTGAACATCAATAATCTCAAAATGAGAGGACATTGTAACAAAAATCCTTTATTTCTTCGGTAAATTTCGAATCAAATCACCTTGGATGAATTAATATGTATTATAACTCAAAATACCATGACGTATTAATGATTCATGATATAATATGTAAAATAGGATATATATACCCCATATTAAATAAATTAAGAGAAAATGATTAAAATATGCCTTATTAAAGGGAAATCGAGGTGAAATTATTTACATCGAGTATGAATCGCCACATATGGGATTCATCATCATGAATAAAAAAATAATTTATTGATAAAAAAATAAATAATATTATTCCTATTGTTTCATTTATTATCATTTTATACTTATTTTCATAATTAATTAATTTCACATCGGACGTTTTGATGATATTTAATTCGTTTATCCTAAATAATATCGATACATTGACTATGGTAAATAATTCATTATTCCATATTATAGAAAATAAAAATCATGAAATAATTATCATATTTATACATTAATTTTAATTTTCAAATAAACCGAGAAAAAAGGAAATGAAAATCTAACTACGATACAATCTTGGACATGATAGGTGTATGTAATCTTGAGTAACATTTCTAATTTTCAACGATCATTATGAAAATAAGGTATGTATTATTTTATCTTTATATAATTATACTCATATCAGGAATATAATATTATACCTTTAATTACACTTATATATACCATTATTTCTTATTGTAATGGATAATGAATCACAATGCATCGTGGAGGTGGTCATCCACAAGTACACACAAATGATGCTATCATTTTTCAATGAATGGGAATAAAAAAATATTTGATATATTAATTTTAAAAAATTATAAATATGTAATTAATATCATTTATATATACATTAATTCCATTATAATAAATAGATATGAAAGGCAATGAGGGAAA
Source organism: Viscum album (assembly GCA_963277665.1). Lineage (NCBI taxonomy): Eukaryota > Viridiplantae > Streptophyta > Magnoliopsida > Santalales > Viscaceae > Viscum > Viscum album. The sequence goes on from OY728138.1 coordinate 1,334,094,220, forward strand.
ATTAATTACTTTGGTTCGTGAGAGGGAAATTCACCGCACACACAAATGATGGAATCATTTCCCATTTGATGGAAGTAAATATGGATATATTTTATTCAATTAACATAATTTCAACTAATTATACGGTGTATATTGATGTTATTACATTATTATTGTTGTTAACTAATATTATAATGAGGTGTAAAAATAAAAAAAATAAAATTCTCGATTAAGAATGATACAAATTCTTCGGAAAACCAATTTTGGTTTGCAAAAATTGACTTCTGGGGAGGGTTTAATAAATCAAATACTTATAGTATGTTTTTATTAATGTTAAGAATGGATTAAATAATGTATTGGAATAATCAAATAGTTCATTATGTATGGAGAGGAGAGCAAAGGGGGTTCTATTTTATATGTTAGCAGTATCATTTTTAGTAAATACCCAAAACTATTTGATAATGGGGAGTCACACTCAATTCAAGTGCCTCAAAAATAAAAAAAAGTATTTTATTGAAGTTAAGTTGAAACAAAACCTCCACTAAAAAATATGTTTTAAATATTTTATTACCTTAACCACTATCGATACTCACTTCTAGGATTTTTGTTTTCACCGTGATAAATATTTTTACCTAGATAATTTATCCTTCAATAATAAAAATAAAATTGGGCTTATTATATAATTTTTCTCCAATGATTCCAAATATTAAATATAATTTATCAAATAAAAAACCTATGATTTTTTACAAAATTAATTCTATCACATGTGCATGCAACACACAAAACCTCATTTTATACTTAACAACTCTATTACATTTTTTTACTATTTAGAGGACAAGGATTGTTACTCTGAAATGAAATTTGTCCCATAAAAAGACCATGGAATAAATTACAAACTATTTTCATGTCAATTTTTTGAAAATAATATTTTTTATTAATTTTAAATAATTTTATAATACATTTTTTATTTTATTATATCATTAATTTCAAGTTTGACACTATTCATTGATTTTGAATTTAAAACATCATGAATGAAATGGAGTTAGAATATATACATTTCAGACATCCCAAAAATGTTATAATTTTCTACAGAATATATGTAGCATATAAAATCAGTCCAATTATATAACTTTTAATATTTATAAAATCATTTATTTGATTTTCATTTTAACTAATTAATTACTTCTTTGGAATTATGTAAGAATTTAAGGTAATAATTTATTACTTAAAATTATAAATATTTTTCTATGATAAATAAAAATTATTAATCCTTATAATTAATATTTATATCTAAACAAACCTAATTTTTATCCCTACGTGAAAACATAAGATATTTTAAAAAGTGAGTGACGTTTTCTCCTTTTCAATATTTGAATAATTAAAATGGTTGTAAGCATGGTCATATAGCACCAAAATGAGAAATTTAAAAATTAGATGATATAGGGTTAAAAATGGCCATTAAATTGATATTATACAAGTTTTAGGGTCTTTATAACTCTTATCAATTTAGTTTAACCCTCGGTAACCCTATTTTACCATTAACTATGGTAATAGATTTATAATGTTTTTACTATTTACTATAACAAGAAATTAAGTTCACCATATTAAATAATATTAATTATTATTATTGAAAATATTAGATCAATTTTACCAAATTATATTCACATAATTTTTAAAATTTAATATAATAATATACATGAAAAGGTGTCAAAAGCATTTTTTATGAAATTCATTTTTCAAGCATAAGATGATATCATTTATATAATATGACTAGTGATAAACATTATATGGATTTAAATTCATGTATTTATATATATTATATATAAATTTAATTTAATTTATTCATTATTAAATATTATTTAGTTAATTAAAATTGAATTAGATTAGGCATTTAAAAATATTTTTCAATAAAAATTAGTATTTTTTAGAATACATTAAAAAATAAAACAATTTAAGAAAATACCAAATAATCGCCCTATCCAATTTTTCATATTCTGTATTCAAAAAACTATTTTATTTTATTTTATTCATTTTATAAAATTGGAAAAAATTAATTTTATTATGTTCTCACAAAAAATGGTAAAAATCATTTTTGAAGAAAACATGACATTACCAAAAATAGAGTGATTATTTACCAAGAATTTATCATTACATTTATATTGATTTTCAATTTCAATTATATTTTATGAAAATTTAATAATATTCAAACCCTCCAAATTAGTGGCTATGTTATAAAGTTCATATTTAAATAACATATTTCATTAGACATTTAACCTTGGTGTTTTGTGTTGTATACACTATCGAACACCATATTCTTATTCTAAAATATTAGTGTGTAACAAAACCCAACTATGATTTAAATTATACTAAACTACCAGAAAAATATTCTCCCCTTGAATAATAATTGAAGCACTCTAACCCTATCAATAATTTTTTCCCCTCCTTTTTCAATGGGAAGTAACACACCAATGATATATTATCCCCCTTAACACATAAACACCCTCTCCAAAACTAATATCTTTCATGTTGAAAGTATTCTACCATTAGGTATTGTATTTATAAATAACTAGTCATAAACTCTAATACGATATCATACAATATCATCATGAAAAATTATAGTTAAATGATAATTTAATTATTTAATAACTTATATGATTTAAATTACCATCAACTACTCCACAAAGCTCCCATGAATAATCATTTATGAAATAAACCACTTTCCAAAAAAATGTTCCTCCTATTTTTCAATAAAAAGGAATACTCCATGGATATATTCTCCCATTTAACACATAATCACCTTATCCCCATTCTCAACAAACCCAAATATCACTTCTCTAAATGTTCACTGTAGATACATTGATATTAAAACATTTAATAAAATATAGAGTTGTCAGGTTATACTAAAAAAACCAACTCCAGTGTGGGAGTGGGGGTTCATTTTCTACACCATATAAGTGGATGGGGTTAGTCAAAATCCAATTGATAACTATCACCTTCAAAATATTATTTGGGTTTTTCCTTTGCCATAATATCCACAACCTGATTTTGTGGGGACACATGCTCTAAATTCAGCAACCACTATTCAGATTTCTCCATGATAAAGTGATACTTTATATCTATGTAATTTTTCCTTGAATTACAAATGATATTTTTTTCTATGATTAATGTCACTCATGTTATTAAAATTGATAAAAAATATTCCTTTCACATTAACTCAAATGATGACTGGATTGGATTGGTTATACACTAAGAGGGTTTTCAATATAGGCTTCTAATTTATCACATCTCAATCCACTCATTATTTTATCAATTTCTTTATTAGGTAATGATTTTATTTCTCTCTATATCACCATTATTATTTATTATTTCATGCATCATATATGAACACACCCACACAAAAAGGACCTAAATATTTATAAGATTCGCCTTCCATATTGGAAGGCTAGTAATTTGTATAATTTGGATTCTTTTAATATCATATGATCTACTAGTATCCACTTTTAAATAAAATTGTGTAGGTTTTATCCTTGTACCACTAATTGGTGCATAACATAATCTATAAAATCCATATACATTTCTTTTCATCTCTCTAGACAGATGCACATTTATTGAGACAATAACCAAAGAGTATTATTCTGAAATTATATAATGTTGTTGATATGATACTTTCATTAATATTCATCCAAATAGAATTTCATTGTGGTATAAAATGAATTATTATTATATTTTACCTAAAAATATAAATTCAGAAAAAACCTATTTCATAGTAGTAAATAATCATTGTTATTTGAAGAAAAAATTATGTATTCCCCTTCTTCTTTCCACTTTATCTTCATATGTAAGTAGTTTTCATAGAAACTCCTCTCTTCTTCCCTATTCTTCAACATTAGTTCTTGAATCAATTTTCACTTGATTTCTTATACTAGTTTCAACACACAATAAATATTAATGTTTACTATTGTTTAGATCACTATAAAAATTAGAAATTGCAGAAATATTATTCTCTCAAAAATGACAGTGTTGAACTCCTCTTCTTGACACTAAAGAGTTTAACCTCTGGATACTTGTGTTTTACTAGACTGTACTCATTTCATATATTCATATATTAAATTAATTATATTTTCATCACTTATATTACATTTTATTTTTTTGGTCATAACTTATATATCTATTATATATACTAAAGCTTGTAAATTTTCTTCCACATGTAACATAAAATGTGTTTCTCCCATATGTGTATGCATATACTTCTATTCTGGTCACCCTCAACACATCCCCTTCCAATATCCTCCCTCACACCCCGGAATCTCCTCCTCTCAACCCATCTCTACATCCCTTCCCTGAGGTCTACATCCCCATCTCTTCCCCTTCGACATCCCTCTCCCATCCTTTACCACGTCCCATCCTTCGTCTCATATCCCCTACCACCTCAATCATCGACTCTGACTCCATCACCTCCTCAATTCCTCATTCACTCCCTGAATCTATTCCATTATCTTCCAAATATTTCTTCTATACCACCTTTGTGTTGATATCTTCCTCCTCCACCACCTCTAGATTGATCTCTACATCTTCCTACACCTCTAACATAACCTACACCTTTGCCAATACATCTACCTCCTCATCTTTACACTCTGCATCAATCTCTTTATCCTCCACTACCTCTTCATAGATCTCTGAATCCTCATACACTTGTTCCTCAGACTCTGTCTTTTACTTTTCATATATCTTTTCTTCTGCCAACACCTATTCCACCCCTATGCCAACCCCAAACCTCTCTCATCTAAACTCATATCCTAAATATGTCTCACTTTAGATCATCATCCTTAGAAACCATAATTATTGGTTCCCAATTTCATCTCATTCATATTTCAATTTCATTTAATTTATTCAATTTCCCCCATTAATCTTTTATTTTTCTATCAATGAACTAGGCCATCCTCGACATGTGTATTTTAGACATGTCCACAATTTTCCTCAATCTACATTTTCTGTCTAACTCATTTATTGGCTCCTAATTTATCTTATTTAGGTTCCCACTTTAGCCTCTAAAAACATATCTAATTTTCCCTCCAATATCCCTAATACAAATATCCCCATTCGTGCCTCCCTGAATCCACCTCTCCACCTACACCCTCTAAATCATCTTCATTTTCTCATCCCTATTTCTGCAACCTTTATGTTTTACAAATATTTCTCACCCCAACACTCAATGATTTCGATTCACATAATTCACCTGTCGATTTCCCCATATTATCTTCATTTATTCTCTGGGTTTATTCCTCCTACCATCTATCATAAGTGTCATCTAGAAGGATTTTCATAGATGCATCCATAGAATCGAGTTTTTATAATAATCCTTAATAAGAATGTTTTTTTTGTGGAATTTTTTTCAGAAAATAAAAGCGGAAATAAAATTATAGGATTCCCAATTTTTAATTACATTGGACCAGATAAATTGTTGGGGATATCTCCAAATTGTAAATGTCTAAGATCAAGGGGAAATAAATTCTAGTCAATGGGATTATCCCTAATGCTCAACACCTAGAGCCTCTTCTCTATGTTGTTTTGATCATACCATATTAAACACATAGTTATTTTATGGTTGTTTAGGTACAATAATCTAAACTGGTTGATATATTAATGGTTGGAGAGGGGACCTAAAATAGATTATTTTCTAGATAGATTCTTTATCGTAGTGAGTTGTGGTAGATGAAGACATTATTCATGTGACATGAATCATCATTTTATTTTAATAATCATCTTTAAATGTTGGTATTTCAAAGGGTTCATGTAATTTATACAATAAATTTAAATATTTATTATAACTTGTTTTTTGTGTGGTCATTTTCATTCAATATTTCATATGCTCTCAGTATTGTTATTTTTACCTAATTTTACTGGCTAATATTTCAAAACCCATAACCTTCATTTTTATTCATCTTCTAGATAGGAATAATATTCTATTCTATGTACCCAAAAAGTTCAAGTCTCTAGACACCATATCTACTATATTGAAGGTATTAAATTTTAGAAAAAAATGAGATTCTTCCTGTTGATTTTTTATTTCTGTCTTTATTACATCATATTCATCATTATTATAACATATATTCATATTTTTGTATATTTATATTATTCTTATTTATATTTAAATATTTTCATTCCCTATTAAAATTAAAAATTCATTTCATCAACTATGATTTCTCAAAAACATTTGAATCTATTTTTTTCTGAACATTAATCCCTATGAAATTCTCATAACACCCTTATTGTGTTTTGATTGTTGAAATGGTTTTAAAATTTTGATTAATAATACATGAGATATATTTTATTTATAATTTTTTTTAATTTTTTTTAATATCTTAATTTAGAAAATATAAAAAAGTGTAAGTAAAATGGAAATTGATATTTTTTTCATAAAACAGGGTTCAATTTTTTTTAACAAAATTTATTTCATAAAAATTAATTGATAGAATTAATTTATTTTTTAAAAAGAAAATATAATTTTCAAATTTAATTTTTATTACCATAATTAGTTAATAATATTTGTCATTGTTATGATATCGTTTTATATTTTTTATTCTAAATTCTTTATAATTTATATGCAGATCATACACTTTTCTCTTAAATTTCTAAATTTAGTTCATCATATATAACTCCTCAATAGAAGTTGAATCCATGAGTTTTTTTTATCATGAGGCCTTATTTAATTCTTACCCAAGACTCACTGCATTTTTATTTTTATTAAGATTTTTTTGTTTTGATTAATAAATCACATGTATGATTTTCTTACATATTTTAATTCTAAAGGGCTAGTTATTGTTTATTATAATTAATTTTTCAGAGTATGAATTATTTTAAAATTTTCACTATGATATGATCTTATAGAATGTAATGTACACATTGTGTATGTTGTATAATTAAATAATTGATAATTAATTAATTCTAAATTAAATGTATTTTTTATTTTTTTACTGACTTCATTTAGTTGATATATTTGTAGTGTAATTAATAAGCAATGATAAAGAACAAGGTTTAAAAAAATTTGGCATCTTTTGGTAAGGAAAGGGGAATGGAGATGTATTTTTCTCGAATATTGTAATTTTTATTAAAGGTAAATTAAAAATTATGCATTTTATACATTTGAAACTAATTTGTTTTCTTTCATTTTCACTTATGATGCATTATTTTTTTACTCCCAAACTTACCTGAGGTATAAATTTTCAGTTTTAATATAATTCTTATTAATATTTCATAAACTATTCTTACTTTTTATGTTACCTAATCTACCCTGTGTGGTTACTTTTTCATCCTGTATTTAATTTTTATATTTTTTTGATTTGATCATTTAACATAAATTCTTCCAAAATTATCAATAATTTTTATTCTTACTAACTTATTTCAATCACCATTTTATAGGGGAATCAACTAGTATTGGTTCAGTGATGAGGTATGTTAATCTTATCGCTCAAATTGGTATGATATTAATGAGACCATAGGAATGTGGAATTCGAGTTTTCCTCTTCCGTAACCCCCTACCATATCTATTTTTACTATCTCACTTCACCATGTTTTCGCCAACCTCACCCTATAAATAATTTTATCATTTATCCTTAGGGACTAGTGTACTTATTTAATGAGATATGTAGACAATGTTTAATTAAAAAATAGGTATCAATACGATCAATATTTTCTTCAAATCCTTCCATGTTTTTAAATATATTGATTAATTTTTTATTTTATTACCATAATAATTTTTTTTCATTTTTTTCCTTTGTTAGTATAGAGTCTATGAACATGACCAAATATGTTCAAAAAAAATAAGTTTTATCAATTTATTTTTCCTCTATAATATATAAAAAAATTAATTTCTATTAATTTTAAATTCATTTGACTATTTATATTTTATAATATTTTTATTTCTATCTTTATAATGGTGTTATGCATCCATTCAATTTTATTAGAACAAATGCACATGTGTTCTTGTGGTTATGGGTATATTTTTTTAAAACAAATTCATTACTAAAGTTTGTATAAAATAAAAAAATATATTAGTTTTATAATTTTCATGATATATTGTTACATGTCCTATGATTATTTTTATGGATATAGTTTACCATTAATGTAAATTTGGAATAACTTGCTCTAAAATCCGAATAGGGGAGAATCGATCCTGGTTCCCTAATACAATATTTTTCAAGGTCATGTTAAAAATATATTTTTATACTATATAGAATCTCATCCATAGAAACACATCTCATGCACATAATTCCTCCAGAGATGTGTCATCTCCTCTACAACTGTCTATTTTCTTCTTTATGTTCTATTTTAATTTCATTTATTCTCTACCTTTTCACATCAATATGTATCTCCCTCTCCAAACCCTAGTATGATATCATTATCTTTTTTATCCACTTACATGCTATTTGTTCATTTATGAACCAACATAAATGACCCTCTATGTTTTACTACCTATGTTGATTCTCTTTATCAGAGCCACATCAGATATTATCTTTTTATTTATGGTGTAGTAAATAATAAATTGAATTTAAAATAGACAGAAATAACCATCTTCTAATATTGAAATAGATTGGTCCCTATCCTTGAATAATATAAATCCCCAAATATTGGAGTTGATTCATTACATTGTGTATCTATACTATATTTTACACGTATGACATAGATCAATATCTATTTATTTTTATTTTCACTCTTAATTTTTTCGATTTTTATTTATCTTTTATCTAATGAACCAATTTCTATTTAAACATATTAAAACATACAAAAATTCCTTATGAAAAGAGGTCCAGGGTACTCCATATTTTTTTACCTATATGGATTCTCCCTATCATCTCCATATCTGATTACTTTCATGTAGATATTGAAGTATTTCATTGACTAAAAGGTTAAGTGTACAAGCATAATTCTTCGATGATGCTAAATCAGATATGCCCCATCCTCAAAGTAGATCCATCCCACTCTACTAAAGTCTATTCACCCCATCCCATACCAGAACCATATTTTACATGTATGAAATATAATCCCTTGTAGATCTTAACCAAATTCATTATTAATGTGAAACAAAATTTCTTTCACACTAGTTTCATTTCATTGGTTACAAATTCATATGAAAAATAATTTATAAATTTGATTAACTTTATATTTAAAAGTATTTGGAATATTGGAGTTTGGGATGGAATTAATTTTTGAATAAAAATGTCTCATTTGAGTCATTACACGCTCAGTTTCCCTAATAATGGAGTTTTATTTGAAATAAATTTTTGAATGTTTTATACAGTCATTTATATAAATGATACCTTATAGTGGAAAATTATTTTGATAAGGGAGGAAATTTTCATTTCAAATTAATTTATATCTTGGTAATTTATAACCACATTAAATATCATTTTTAATAATTACAATTGGATTAGTTTACATTGAAATATGATTCATATATATTCAAACATTTTTATTCCTTTTTTATATGAATATTATTATAAAAATACTTTAAGTAATATTTGATAAATGATAACATTTATCCACTCTCTATCTTTCATGAATTACAGTCTCCCATTTTGAGTTTTTTAACTACATTCTATATTTTTTAAACTATTAGTGGATGAAGAGATGTTAATTTTTGGTTTAATTAATGTGATTTGGTTAAAATATATTTTTACTATTATGTTGCAGTCTAAATACATTCTTATAATTATATGTTTTTTTCAATGAGATTCTATCATGATTAAAATTATTTTTTATTCTTCTAAGAACATTCAATTCACTGTAGTGAAATTGGTTTATACATTTTTCTAAGAAACTATAATTTATACTAATATAGTTGATTAACTATAATTTATTTGCATACAGTTGATTAAGTATATTTTTTTGTGTACATTAAAGTTAAAAAATTATAATTTCCACATATAATACTATTGATTGAAATAATTTTTTAATCAACTGTAATTTCTATACAAACAATATTGATTATAAAAGTTCTTTGGGTTTGGTATGTACTAGTAATTTTAGTACATTTGAAATGAAAAAAATATGTACATTTTTAAATTTCAAAAATTTATGTACCTTTTTCAAACAGATACATAATCCTTATTCATACAATTATATATTTCATAATAGGGTATCACTGCATACTTTCACTATTTGTTCATATACGTACCTATATGAGCATAATAAGTTTTGTGTATATGAATATTTAATCACTTTCATATTTACTTTATATTATTTAATTTTCATATCTATTATTTATTTATTCACCCACATCATTCTTTATATGTGCGCCTCTAATTTTTATTTTGTTTATGTTCGATCTCATAAATAGTGAGTCCATTATTTTGGATTTTTTTGAATTTATCATTACTATTTGAACATATTATTGAATAAATATACCCTTATTCTCTTTGGGATCTTCTTAGGTAATGATATAGATCATAATCATATTGAAAAAAAATTTATTCCTCCAGTTATGGATCACGTTCATTATGGTTATGAAAGGAAAATTATTTATTTTTTTCAAATTTTCAAATTCTGTATAACAATATAGTAGAAAATTATAGTCTGGTATCTATGAGTCTTATTCTTTAATGAAATAATATTTTAAAAAGTCTAATTATAAATATAATGGGAAATAACTAATTTTTATGTCATGTAATTTTATTTTTTTTGGTGTTACATGAACAACCCCTCTTCTTTTAGACAATTAATAAGAATTTAATGGTGTATTTTCAATATCAACTGATTTTTTTTCTATCCCTCAATCCATTGCATCATACTATTTTCTAACATTAATATGTTTATTATGTAAGGTATTCTATTATTGATTATATAATAGAATGTTCATTTCAATCACATCTTTTTATTTTATTTATTATATATTTATACTATCTATAATTTTAACCACCTGATGGGGATTAAGAATTTGATGGATTACCTGGAGTAGAATCTCAATTTTTTATAATCCAATCCATTATTGAATTTATTTTTTCAATATTTAATTCGTTAATATAGTTTGTTATGATCATGTAAAAATTATTTCAATGTAAATGGCATATTCTATATATTAACTCTATATATTTTCCAAAATTGGAATTACTCTAGAGAATCAGTTTCAACTATTTAATGTGATTCTAATAATGATTTCAAGACAATATTATGGGAATAATAATGAAATTTTTGGGTTACATAACCACTTTCTTACCCACTTTTCCCATATTCTATTATGTTCTTATTTTTCTTCAATTTTATCATGGCATATATTTTAGTTTATATATATAAATTTTTTAAATAATTAATCATCCAAGGTTCAAATAAGGGGCCTACATAATACATGTTTTAAATAGTATGTTATGAAGGAATCCATTCTTCAAATTTATAAGACTTTTGGAACAAAAGTTTTAGTGAGGCTCATACCTGAGCAGGTAAAAAAAATTACAAAATACTAAAACCTTTAATATTAGTAAAAAATTTAAAATGTCATTCATTAAAAGTTTTTTTAATAACTCATTCAAATAAATAATTTTATGTTTAATAATCACTTAGTTCTATATGATCATAATCAAAAGGAATCCTTATTTTGGTCTTTATGTGTTTTACAGGTTTTGGTGCTCTTATAGTTGTGCCATATGATTAGTCACTAATGAATTAACCATGATTATGTGTGTTATTCTTCAATAGAAACCTGTTATCACATTAATTGAATTATTTCTTCCTTAAAGGGTCTATGTGGTAGATCTCTTTTATTTTCAATGTTCTTTCACATTCAAATTTGTATGAATTCGATGATTCATATTCAGAGGATATTGGGGGTGTATTTACTCTCTTATTTATTTATGGATTCTATTTTGGTGTTATATGTGAATATCATGTAGTAAAATAATCATTCATCCATCATTTTTAATAAATATTTTATTTCCATAAATATATACTTATTTTGAAATCATAATTATGATGGTTTCCCTATGAAATTTATATATTTTCTTCATTATGATTGTATATTTAGATATCATGATATAATAATATTATTATCTATTGTCATATTATCTATCATATTCCTCTATCTATTTTGTTATAGTCTAATGGGATACATGTTTATAGCATTAGAATTTTTCATTACATGATTATAACATTTTCATGTTATAGAATGCGGTGATGCATAACATTGTAATATTTTCAATCTCCACAAATTAATTAATACAATGTTATGGTTTATTCATATGAAAACTAAATAATTAAAAGAATTACTCCATTATTTCCTATATAATTTCATTATTAATAAAAACAACATCATCGTCACCCCATGTCACTAATATTCAATGGAGTTGTTGCACAAAGGCATATGTTATGTCATGGATTCTTCATGGCCCTTTATCTTTGAGTTCAACTCAATATAAATGCACCATATTTTTATCTGTTATAGCATTATTATATCCATACTCCTCAAAAATCATAAAAATATAACCAAATTATATCCACATTTTCCATTAATCAATAAATTTTCAATAAGTAATTATATTATTTGAGGAGGTATATGTAAAAAAAATTGGTTAATTATATTTATAGTGAAGATATATGAGAAATATTGGTAAAAAATCCACCACTCATGTTACATTTTTTAAAAAACCCATTGTTAGTTAATTTCATGGTTTTTTATTTGCGACATTAAGTGCTACTAAATCTTATTTACATATAAAATTATGGTTACTAAATACGATAGTTTTCATGGTATTTATTCCTTCCTATATATAATAATTAAGTATGTTATTGGTGAAGATAGAAGAAACAAAGAAATTGTTAACAAAATCTAACCTACAGTCACATTAATTCACCTGACCTATTGTTGGTTAATTACATTGTGGTTTATTTACAACATTATGTGCTTGTAAATATTATTTGTATATATAATTATAGTTACTCAACACCATGTTATTTATGGTATTGAGGTCTTCCTATGTTTTTGGACTATCTACAAGTACATGTTTTTTATGATTTTATTTATATGTACTAGTTAATGTATAATCTCACTTTTTATGATGAAGTAGTTGATATGAGTTGAGGACATGATATTGATGTTAGGAACATGGAGGAGTGTTTTAAGCTGATATTGTTTGGATAGAATTTGATTCTTTATACATGTTCCAAAAAATATTTTTTAATTACATTATTTTTTATTTATGGATTTACGTGCTACTTAATATTATTCACATATGAAGTTATAGTCAATCAACACGCTGTTACTAATGGTATTTATGTCTTCCAGTGTTCCTAGTATATCTATAGGTCTATTTTTATGAAATTATTTTATGTGTACCCATTAGAGTTTAATATTAATTTTTTTGATGAAGTGGTTGGATAAGAATTTCAAAGATGATGTAGATATTGGCCAGATATAGAAGGTTTTTCACTAGATATGGATGGATAGAAATTGATTTCATATACAAGGTCTAAATACTTTCAGTGAGTAACACTAATATTGATGCGTTGTTTTGGGAAAATGAGGATAAAAATGCTGATGATGTTTGATTATTCTATTATTTTCTTTGTGGAAGCTCCAAGAAGATGATGGCCTACTAAAATATGCTCTACCTTGATTGAAATATTATATACACTGAATAATGTATCCTCTGATAATATGATTATGTATATATATTAAATACTCTAAATTTTTTATTTTTGTAGGTTCACTACACTATTTTATTACATTTCCTACTGATCTATTTTGATAAGAAAATCCTTCCATATACACTATATTTTCTATGAATTTGCAGCCATATGTTCTACAACATAGAATTATTTGTGAAATGAAAAACCAAATGACATATTATCCATTCTTAAGGAGTTTTAAACATTTATTTTAATCGGTTAATAAAAATTATAGAAAAGTATAATATCCAATGTACATATCAAAAAATATTTCCATTTTTTGGAGAGAGATTTAAATTATAAAATAGTGTCGAGACCTAAATTAAATAAATCAACTCCCTCCTTTGTATTTTATTCAACACCTTATTCATTTTATAAATCAATAATTCATTTCATGTAGCGGAAATAAACTATATTTCCAATTCCAATCATATAATTTTGAGAAAACCAAATAAATTAAATTGTATCTTTTACTCTTATTCAAATTCATTGTATGAAAATTTATATTGGCCAAGGATGGTGAATATCCATGATATATTTTTGTGAGGTTCTTTCTTCTAATGAGTCCTAATATATGTTAGATCCATTCGATGTTCACATTTTTCCTTCATTGTTTATTTTGATATTAATGAATTTTAAAATGTGCATAGTTGGAGGATATAATATCCTAATCTATTTTCCATAAAAATAAAATTCATGAATGGGTTTTTACATAATGTTTCACCCAATTCAATGTATAAAATATTCTTTGTGGTTTCCTACAAAAAACATATAATTTCATCAATAAATGTATTGTTATCAACATATATATCATTACTAATATTATTTTTCTTGCATAAAAAATACAGTTTCATTTCAATATTGTTCTAATAATACATGTATGAGATTTAGTTCAAAAAAATATGTAATATACATAACTAATATGTATTTATTTGTACTAACTTTTATTAATCTCAATAATATTTTTAGATCATGTATATTTTTATAGTAATTATATCCCAATAGAAATAACAATATTAAGGCAATGGTGGAATGTAAATATATCAATTTTTTCATCCTTCACATAAATTTATAGTTGATTTAGCTTCATTCTATATTTTTTCAGATATCGAGTATATCTACCGATTAGTGATAATGATATATCTTTCTCGATTGTCCTTTTTGAAGAAAAAAAATACAATTTTTATCATAAAAAGATTAGATCCAAGAGTATTTAAATGGGTAATTTAATAATTATTCCACGATAAATCATTGGTTGGGTACTTTTTCAATTATAGAATTATGTGCTTGATTAATTAAAATTTTTAACTACCATATTGAAGAATTAAAATATTTCATGATTCCTCTAAAACATCTTCCCCAATCCCCAAAAGTATCAACCTCTATTATTACTTCTCGGTTAGTTTTTTTAGTATCATTTGTAGTATAAATTAATTCACAATTAATCCATTTGAGTAATGATGAATGTTCGTTAGAAAATTTCCTTGTATCATATTCAAAAAACTAAGATATATTATTTATAAATCATTAAATAAATACTCAATAATTATTGGATTTATTTCACTTGAAATCGATGCCTTAGATGTTGAAATATCCTTTAACACAACCTATTGTAGAACCATAATCTTTTTTCCCTACAAAAGGACAAACATCATAATGTAGTCTTATTTTATTTAACTATTTTTATATATATCTTTACCAATCATCAATGGAATTTACTACCATGGGTGTGGTCTCATTTCAGGAATATTTTCTGTTGCAAATGCACTTTTTAACCATTGATTGTTCAGAAAATACTATATTCATTTTGGGCTACTACATTTTTTACAGGTTGAGAAAAACATCACAATTTCTTTGAAAATATCTTGTTAAGACATTTTTCGACGAGTTTTCTCCATTTTTCTCTAGAGAAACATCTAAACCCCGTTTGAAATTAGTGGGTTCTTTCCTAGGTTAGCCCTTTTATCTTTCACCTTATTTAATCTTCATGAATTATCTATCAACTAAAAATGATCCTTTAATATTTAAAAAAAATTATTATAAACCATTAGTGATATATATATATCAATAAGAAACATCTCATGTGTCATTGATATATTTTATTCATCCCCACATCCATGAATATACCTTGCGCAAAATTATTCATTAAATATATATTAAAATCATCTTCATGGAACTAAAAATATTAAATAAACTTTTTATTTAATATATAAAGAAGATACAAGAAAATAACTTCAACCCACTACAAAATCAATATTCCAATGGGTTTTTATCAAATATTCCAAGATATGTTGACACCTTCTTGGTAACTTCTTCTATACTTCAATAATCATGTATATTTCAACTAATAATTAAAACATCATATTCAATCATCCTAAAATATTACATGATATGTATAAATTTTATTGGTATTGTATTATCTAATTCAACAAGATGGGATGCATTAACTAATTATCGATACTTCATAATCACCATGGTTCTACTTCACTTCAATTGAATCATAAACATATTGACATCAATACATTCCCATTAGTCATTAATAATCTCACTAAAATTTAGTAAATATTATAGAAATTTAGTTCAAAGTCATCCACCGTTATATTTATTATCAATACAAATAATATTAATTTATCAATATGTCATATTCTACTCAATTTAACTTTTCCCTAACTTTTAATTTTTTATTTCACTCTCCTCCTTTCTTACAAGTTTTACTTTTTTTATTTTCTCCCCCTTATTGATAAAAAATTTAAATTCCATAGAGAGATGGTTTAATTGCATACATATAAAATTTTCCACAAATCATTCCACTCTAAGTAAATGTTATTCAAACTCCGTACAAGAAATAATATATTATGATTTAGACAAATAAGTTATCCATAATTAATTCAACTTGATACTAATAATAAATGAAACCACCTATATTATATATTGAATATTTGTCACTCGAGGCACTAATTATAATAAATTTTTCTAGTTATTTTTATCAACCTAATTTACTATACTCACTTAAACACAAAAATTATAACATTTAAATCATAACTAGATATTTTTTACAATATCCTTTGTAGTTCTTAAAATACCCACTTTTGGTTATTGAGTAAAAATATCCCCCTTTATATTGGAATCTAATTTTGATTAACAATTCTGAGAGACTATAATGGCATACCTTTTAAATGACACGGCCTTCAAGTGTTATTGCATCCTTCCTTTTTAATACATGGATTTTGACATAGTTTCGTCACAAAATATTACAATAGTAACATAAAAGGATATTTTGTGTTATAGTGTCTTGGAACTAAAGTTCATTATACCTAAATTTCATAATGAAAATATGAGCATAGGCATTAATAAATAATTTTGAATAATTTTTTATTAATCATTACATGTTCTCTTCATTGTATGTAATTTATAGGGGATATACTTTAATAAAAAGGGTGATCATAAATCCCAGTAAACAATAAACATTGGAATTGGAACCTGAAAGTTGATCATTGATAATACATGAGTCATAAAATGATATAATAATCATATGTGCATGATACACAACATTTAAATTTTGCTAAAACATAAAATTGAGGCATTCATAAGTATATCACCATGGTTTGTCACAAATGTGTCATAAATCATAATTTCCAAATATATTCACCAAGGTATCATAAAACATGTCATTTTTAGGTATTATTTATTTACCTAATGCATTGGAACACTCTAATATGGATAAAATTGTGAAATCCTTCTTAATGGATGATAATCAAGCAGGTCAGTGTCACTAGGAATCATATAAATGGATGGTCAATCCACTTGAGGAGGTTGCTATCAGGTTGAGGAGAATATTTGAAACCATTCTGGCTAGACTGGCATGGGATGTAACTGATGGGGACTCTTTATGGGATAAGTTCATTAAGAATATATATGGAGGGATTGGAGGATTTGGGGAGATATAAAAAATAGGTTGTCAAGTCTTGGTCGCTATATGAGTAATCATTTAGAGGCTTCAAAGGACCATGTGATAAGGATTGTTGGTTGTGGTTGCACTAATCGTTGGATGTCTAGCTGGGCAGTTGGTGAGCTCTTTTTCCTAGTATTTTTATCGTTGATTATCTCCAGAAATGTTGCTAGTAGGTAGCATAAATTAATTAATGCTATCCTCAACCCCGTGTAGAAGAAGGTCTTTGATTCTATTATACTGGTTAAGGAACTAGATCAAAATGTGTTTGTGGGATCATGGTCAGGTCGGTTCGATGGGAGGGACTTAATTAATCTGATTCATGTGAGGGAAAGTGGTGATAAGTGGGACAAAAACTATGTTGTATGTCAAATCCTATAAAATTTAATTTCCTTGTATGGATTTTGAGGAAACATGCCATCTCGCTGGAGGATAATATTCACAAAAAGGGATTGGATTTGTATTCTCATTATTGGTGCTTTAAATCTATAAAAGTGAATCTGTTGGGAATATTTTTATGGGGGAATGGGATAGAGTCTTATTGGGCTCCTTGAGGTGGTGCATGAATATTAGTGGAAGCTGGGTTTCAATCCATATTATCTTGGTGGATTGGTATTTGGGTGCTAGTTTTTTGTATTTTGAAATCAAGGTCCATGGAATGATTTTTTCACCTTCATTCAAGACTCTTTGGGTAGCAATGAACAAGGATCAGGATAGTCTTGGGCACTCTCACCTTTTTTTAAAATTCATGTCATGTTGTTAATGATGGATTTGGGAACTCTTTTTAAGGGGGTCCTAAATTTAGACTCTTTTAGGAGGTTTACACCAGTGGTTTACTTGAATAGAGGTGCAGTTAGACAACTGGAATGGTGGGTTTGTTGGAGGTCCCCTAGTTTTGGGATTATGATGAATGTGGACAGATCCTGTTTGGAGGGTTTTAGGAGAGAGAGTGGACTTTTAGGGAAATAAGGGGCTCCATTATACTTTTTTCGACTCTTAAAATGGGGAGGGAACATATTTAGTATACAAGGCAAGGTCCATGGACAATGGGATTTCACTTTGTAGGAGAATCAAATTTTAGATCATTGAAGTGGATTTGGACATTGTGGTCCATGTTGGGATTTTATTAAAAGGATGGAAATATTGTATAGGAGTTAATTTACATCATCAGGATGTGTAGGGTCTTTTTGAACCAAGGTATTTATATTATTCATACATGGAGGGAGGGGAATGGTGCAGCTAATTCTCCCGCCAGAAAAGTTATACCAAATGGGAGGTTGATTATGTTCACTAATACGGGTTCCTTACCTAATGAATTTTTGATTATCGCTAAATTTGATGAACTGGATCTCCATTATTATCTCCCTACATGAGTTGGGGGCCTTGTTCATATCATGTTTTCAATAAAAATCTGTCTTTCAGTTAATCATAATATAAAAATATTTTATGTAATAATAAGAGAACTCCTTAAATGAATTCTGCAATGTGATGGTATATAAAATAGATTACAGAAAGGGTATAATGGGACGGAACGAAGGCATAAAATTTATAAAAGATAATATTAAGAATATTGTAAAAATTACTAGCGTATAAAAGGATGTAAATTCAATATATAGAAGGTATAATAGAAAAGGGGAACCCAAATGGAAAAGAAAATGGGGAGAGTTATGTTACCTTAAAGAGTTGCTTCATAAAACTTGATATTGACACCTTCAGGAATTAAGGGAACCATATTGGAAATATTTAGGAGGTAAAATGACCATAAAATTGTGGAATATGAATTTTTAGTGGAGATAAATGGGGGGTGGGTGTGTATTTATTGTAAAATTGGTGGAATTGTATAGTTATTTTCAAATATAGGTCTTGGAATTATAGGTTGTGTAAAATAGAAAATAATTTACTTTTCAATGTTTTGTGTTCTTATTTTTAGACATTTGAGTAATTCTTTATTATGTTTTAATATATTCAAACCGAAATCCAAATTTTAATATTACTTTCGACATGGAAATGTTATTTTTCAACAAAATATATTTTTACAATCATAATTTCATTTCATGTATTTGGTAAGACATTTATGGATTTGACAATTGATTTAAATCCTTTAAAATTATAAATATTAATAAAACAACACATTTTAGTTCTTAATTTATATTAAATTAATAATAACATCATTAATATATATATATTAAGTCATAAAACACATAAAAAATATAAAACAATGTTTTTAATATTTAATAAAAAATTAATTATTTTATAAAATTATAAAAAATTAATTCTTACCTAATTAATATATTTTGATTTCAAATTTTATTTTTATTTTATCAAATTAATTCTCTAAATATAATAATTTTAAATTATTAATAAAATTATATTATTTATTGAAAAATGTTGTTTTTTAAAACATAGTAAAATTTTAATCTTATTTAAAATTACCTGGAAAATTTTAAAATTATATTATCATATATATTTAAATATATAGTTTTTTGAAATAATATTTCATTAAAATAAATTATACTTATATTGATTTGTAATATTTTAAAATTTTATTTGTCTTTTAAAATTAAAAATTATTTTTATTTGAATCTAAATTCTATTTTTTTAATTCTATCTTATATTCATGTGTATCTTATTAAATAAAATAATTCTAAATATAGGGTTGATGAGATAAATAGTTTATTTCTTCCAATTAAATAAAACTTTTATAATAATAAATCCATGTTACATAACCCCTTATTACACCAAAAAAAATCTTTAATGGTAGGGTGTGCAATAGTGGAAGATTCATGGGGTGGCTCAACTAAAATTTACCTAGAGGTGATCTCTAAAAACATCAAATTATCATGTAGTCACTTTCATTCAAGACTCAATTATTAATGTTATTCTTGTGGTTGGTCAAAGGTGAACCCAAGTGGGAGTACATCTCTCCCATGTCCTGAGAAATGGGCTTTAAAAGGCATGACTCTACTGGTTGATCCCACTGTTTCTCCTTTCTACATCAATTATCATTAATCATTACCCTTTATAAACTCTTATTCTTAAAGTAACATTATTGTCAATTTTCATATTGACCGAAAATCATATTGAATGATGGTCATATTGACCAGTGACCATATTAACCACCTTTTGTATAGGCCAATGGGAAGGTAACGGTCATGTCGATATGTTCACTTTTCCCTTTATTATCTATATGTACTCTAATATTCATCAACATATAATACCTCATCCCCAAAATTTTTTTGACAATACCTTTGATAATTTCAATTATATTCCTAAGGTAATTTTTTATTTTATGAATTTTCATGGTTGGCTTAATCTTCCTAGGAGAGTTTGTTCTTATGGAGTACACCATTACATGGTCGATATTCTTTAGTTTTTATATCCATGTGATTTTATTATCTTTAGTAACTTGTATTATGACCTGATATGTAATATTTATATTTTTTAAAATATTTATATGTACATCCATTGTGTAATTTAATAAAAAAGACATTATGAAAAAAGTAATCATAGAAGAATTTTTTTTTTCATTATAGCCCCGCTCCCCTTAAAAAATTTCTTCCATGAAACATGACTCTTTATTTCAAAAAACGAGGGTATTTCTACCTCAATACATGCTCATATTATTGAGTAGCCTCTTAAACCATTTTGTTCCTTCATGGGGCTCTCACAATTCATGTTTTCTTTTTACTCAATACTTGTTCTCTTATATCAAGGATCTAGATCAGTTCTTCATGATAAAAAAATTAATCTTCATGATCTATTCCATTAGTATCATGTTCTTGTTTTGTGTTAGACATATAATTTCAAGTAGGGATACATGGAAAACATCATGGACATTATAAGGAATTTATTTTCATGTTAACCAATATCAAATTGCTCTAACATGCATAATAATATCAAATGGTCAAATGTACCTTGGACTTAGTTTTACATTTTTATAAATCTCATAACCCCTTTCCATGGTGATAAATTGAGAAAATAAAAACCCCCAACATGAAATTATATTTTCCCCCTTTGGTTTATAGTATTAATTTTATCTCTACTTTGGGATGCCTTGATATTTTTCTGAATAACTTTTGTATTTTCTATGTTACCCTTCACAATTTATTTCCCCAAAATTTTATCTTCTTCAACCTCATCACAACATATCAAAGTTCTATATCTTTTCCCATAAATATTTTCAAAAGGTTTAATTTGAATAATCAAATAGAAACAGTTGATATAGGAGTATTCGACGAGTGGATGTTTTTGGTCCCAACTACAATAAAAATCAAGTGATCTTGCCCATTACATGACATACAATGTATGAATAGACCTCTAAAACTTCCCATCTGTTAATGGATGATAGGTTGTGCTCATGTTTAGTTTTGTATTCATTACATTATGATTTTTACACTATAATTTAGAAGTAAATCTTGGATCCCAGAAAGAAATAATAGATAGTGGCACTCTACGGAGTCTCATTAGTTCTTGAATATAGTGGTGAACTAGTAATTCTCGTGAGAAATCCTCTCTTAAGGAAATAAAATGGTTTTCAATCAATCAATGAATACCCATATAACATTGTAACCATTGGAAATTTTTGGAAAGACCTTGATAATGTACATAGTGACATTATCTAACTTCTATATAGGTATGGTTAGTGGTCATAATGCCTCTTTAAGATGTTTTCTCTCTTCATTTACATGTTGACTCAGTAAACACCTTGTTGTATAATTATAAATATCCATTTTTATATTATCCCACCAATATTGATCAATAAGTTAATAATACATATTACTTATTTGGGTATGTATAGTGAACATAGAGAAATTATATTCACCCATCAGCCCCTTATTTATCTACAAAATAGATGGAATAAATATACTTCTGCATAATTTTAGTACAACATCATGATCAATATTTAGTTTAAGAAACTTCTAATTTTTCATAGCCTCTCTCTTGTTTTTCATCGATGGATTATCTTTTGATATTTTAGGACATTCTCTATTAATAAAAGTTTATAAATTATTTCGGATAATATTTATGATGACCTCTCCCTTATGATTCCTATATGCAAACATACTAGTATATTGAACAACAGATCTCCTTAAATCCTCATCATTTTAAAAATACTAGTATCTTTCCAACTCAAAGAATCTATAACTTTGTTTTATCTTCTATGGTGATAGTGACTTTTTCAATTATAGTATTTTAAAAGATCCATTCATCTCTATTGTCTCATGTTCAATTAATGTTTGTCAATACATATTTGAAAATTTGTTGTTCTATTTATATATCATGCTTTTCCCAATAAATATTTTGTCAATATATATTTAGAGAAAGTATGACCACAACTAACTCTAGTTCATGGTTTGGATGGTTCTATTCATGGGGATTTGACTATCATGATGAATAATCAATCATTTTACCATTTTTTTAGTAAACATTCATTTATTTTTTTGAATAAATCTACAGAAACAACACATACTTCCCTAGTAGAGGATAGAATTATCACAAGTTCACTAAAAAACCTATTCTTCAGTTCATTGAAACATTCTTCAAACTATTTTTTAAAAATAAACCTATCTCCCTCCCTAGTTAACTTGTTTACTGTGTCATAAACCCACGAAATTATTTTCAAAAACCTTATATATGATCATAATAGTCCATGAATAATATGAAAATTTATTACATTTATAGTAAGCTACGGCCACTCCTCCATGGATATTTCATGTCATGATCACCTTAGATTCCATCATTGGATTTTATGTTACCCAATAATTCAACTTTTTGTATCAAAAACTCAAATTTTCTAAATTTACCAAATAAAATTTCTTTCCTATGATTCTATAATATGGCCCATATATTATCCTCATGCTCCTCATTGATTTTTAAATATATTATTATACCATCAATTAACGCTACACAAAAAAACATATATTGGTAGTCCCTAAAGAATCTATTCATAAAATACATAAATATGGTTCAATAATTAGTCAATACTTTTTAATAAAAAAATGTGATTCCCATATCTTGTCTTATATTTATTCATTGGGATATCTTTTTTCTTCACCCTTAACTGATGATACCCTAATTAGAGGCCAATCTTGAAGATGAATTAAAATCCACAATGCTGGTCAAATAAATCATCAATACATAGAAGATGATATTTATTCTTCACTATGATATAATTACGTTCTCTATAATAAATGCATAAGCACATTTATCAATCCTTCACCCTCACAGTGAGAACATGGGATCCCCCTAAAAATGTATAGTTTCAAATAATACATTTGAACAATAGATCTTGAAGTTATTTCATTAATTTCTCTATCCCTACATATGCCATTCTATAAGGGGTTTAGATATTATATTTTATCTAGGTATGAGTTCAATGCGTAACACTACCTCACATTCTAGGGGATTTCAACATAACTATTCTGGAAATATTCCCAAATAGTTGGGATATTTTACATCTTAATAATTTTATTTTCTCATCCATTTCACTAATAATATCTATAGTAATGATATTCGGGTGAACCCTTAAAATGTATTAATTTTATGTAAACCTAATGGATAATAATAAATTATATTCTCAACAAACCAAGGAGGATATTTTTTGGGTTTCATAAAAAACATTAAGTAATAAGTGCTTAAAAGATTGACAATAACATCATTTTTAACCCATAGAAGTGGAATGTGGGTTTCATTTATATAAGTAAATGAGTCAAATAAATATATATTAAGATATATTTGAATAAACATGGATAAATAAATGATTAGGGTATTAAAAATATAATAATTTATTCTGTAAAATAAAGGAATTTGATATGTTAAATTGATAGCATGATGGGTATGAAACATGAATTTATACAAGGTTAAAATTAGAGACAAAAAATGTGTTCCATTGATTATAAATAATGTTAGAAGAATGGGTATGATCAAAATAATAATAAAATAAATTAACTTACCCTTCAGAATGCATACTCAAAAACTAATAACCACATTAATGGAAATAAAGATAAAGATAATTCATTTTCTTGGAAGAGTTGCTCCAAAAGTTTGAGGATGAAACCTTGGGGGACCAAAGGATGCTTTGAGGTACTTATTGGGAGTCTAGATGTCTTGAACATAATGTAATATGGATATGAAGTGAAGGGAAAGGATAAAATGGGTGTGTATTTATAGAAAAAGTGGAGGAATTGTATAATAATTTCCAAATATAGATCATTGAAATCTAGGTTGTGGAAAATAAAAAACCATTCGCTTACCCAGGGTTTCTTCTGCCTGGTTTTTGACATTTGATTAAAATTTTATGGTATTTTAATCCATGAGAATAGAAATGTATTTTTTAACACTTATTTGGATAAATAATAGTATATTTTCATAAAGTAATGTTTTTTAAATCAAATTTTATTTTTTAGACTGTGTAAAGTAACTTATAGGTTTGAAAATTTATTAAAAGATATTAAAATACATAATACTATTAAAATAAAAAAAATTAGGTCATGGATTGTGGTTTATTAATTATTACTTCAATATGATAGAAAAATGAAGTTAAAAAACATACTAAAATCCCAAAATTGTACTTCTACTATTCTTTAAAAAATAATGAATTTTATAAAATTCTCAAAAAATCTCCCTAACATAATTTCAAATTGGTAATTTAAAATAAAATATTTATTTTATCAAAATTATTTAATAAATGAGAAATTTTAATATTTTATATTCTAAAATCTTTATTTATTGAAAAAATAGTAGTTTTTAGATCATAGTCGAATTTGTGACACTTAAAAAAATTTCATGGGAAATTATAAAATTATTTAATCATTTTTATTTAAATAAGAATATTTTAAAATACTATTTTATTATAACAACAATCATTCATAATACCTCATTTTATTATAAAAGTTTATATACTTTCTAAAAATATTATAATGTTTTATTTTGTTCCATCAATTAATTTATCAAATTGTTTTTACTTAAACATTTAGTTTATTAACAAAAATTCTCAAAATTGGATTGATAAAATGACCATTTTACTTAAAAATATTAATGTACACTTTATGTAACTAATTCCGAAACATGTATCCCCTTATGACACATGTGTACTACCTAAGAATAGGTGTGTGATTGTGGTAGTTTCGTGGGTTGGATCTGCTAACATTGACCAAGTGATAGTATCTACAATCGTGAACTTCTATGGTAGGTGATTTTGTTAAAGATTATCTTGTCGTAGTTCATAATGGGATTGGACAAGGGTGAACCCTAGTGACAGAACCTCCCTCCCAATATCAGAAAAATTGGCATCAAATATCCTGACTCTACTGGTTCAGAAAATCATTTATCCTTTCTTTACCAATTATCCTATGTCATTTAAACTTATAAACACTCAATATAATAGTAAAATTATTAAAATTGGTATATTTCCCAACATCCAAATTGAAAATTTGTTATATTGAATAATAGTCATATAATAGTCTCATCCCAGTACCCATATTTTCTTTTATACCCTATAAATACCACTTCATATTTCACTCAATATTAACTAAAATTCCCCCTAAGGTTATATTTTCATTTTCGATGATTTTTACTAGTTTAATAATATTTTGTTTCAATAATATAGTACTATGAATATGGGAAATGATCCAAAAAAATATTTTGATCCATATTTTCCAATTTTAGTTTTTTAATATTATATTTTTTATTAAATTGTAATGTATGTCATTTTAATTGGTATTATTACATACTAATTTAGTGATATTTGTTAATGGGATAAGGTTTTGTTGCTTCCTATATATTTTTTATGTTCATAATATAATATAATGTATCACAAATTTTTTCAAGAAACAATAATCATTTGAAAATCGTGTGTCGTTGCATAACTTCTTACCTTTTGATCTATTGGAAAATAATAACATTGCTCGTGCGTACGTGTAGACTGCCATCGCCATGTAGCAATGTGATGTGTTTTTCATTTTATTTTTAAATAGATGGTAATAAAAATGTATTTTATTAATAAAAATGATATATATCACATAATAATGATTCAATAATGACAAATTAATATTTATTTTTGTTTCCATCCAACAATCAAGAAAAATTTAAGCAGCGTTCATGCCTACATATGACTAATCTTCTCCATGAACGATATAATCCATTTTCTATCTCTAATATTTTTAGATTACTATAAATAAATATAGAATTAATTTATATTATATTTATATCATGGTTTACATTCTATAGATTATGTAACCATGATAAAATTAAAATTACCAAAATTGGTGAATGAAAACATACATGAAAAATAATGCAATTGTCACCTGAAATAGTAATTTTAATGATGAATCACTAATAAAAAGGTAATAAAAGACTATATGTAAATTACATATTGTAATATGAATATATGAGTATGGATCTTTAATATATTTTTAATAAAATATATTAATTATATAGTAGGTTTATATATATACGAAGAAAATCGAATAAGGGGTAAGGGTTTCTCTTCTCAGTTTTATGTCCGTGAGACATATGTCATATTCACTACTTATTCTATTATATGTTCCATATACGGACCCTTTTGAAATATTTATATCAACAATATATTTATCTTCAGGGTTTTTATATTATCTTTTGATTTTAATTATTTTTGGGGGCTTGTGATTCAAATGCTACCAAAGTGGTGAGATTTTATTTCATAATCTCATCATTATTCCGAATTTTTTTAACTCTATATTGGGGGAATAATTTCATATTTATATATTAATATCAATATATATTCTTATACTATGGTTATTCATGAATCTTTTCAAATAATAGTACCATTTTTTCACTCTTTGGTATTAAAAATTGTTGAGAACATATTTTTAAGAAAATTTGACTTTATTTATCCCTTCGATCAAAAATACATTATCATTAAAATATTATTTTTATAAAAATGATTTCAGAAATATTTTTATCCTTTTTAAAAAAATTTATTATAAAAATTACCCATTTTTAATATTTAAATAAAATTGAATGTAACCTTCTTGTCTTTTTCAAAACAAGGCTCATTTTCCTTTTACTGAAAATGTGAAATGAATATTTGTTTTAACATGTAAAGCATGAATTGAATATACCACCATAATAAAAAATAAATATCTTATAGATTTTTTTATAATCCATAATTTTTTATTTCCAAAGAAAATTATTTGAAAATAATTTTTGACCTTTTTGTTTTCAAAAAAAATCTATGTGAAAAGGTTATTTTCCTAAAAATGTTTTTAACAACTTTTTAATGGTATTTGTATTCATCAATGACATCAAAAATTTATTTTATTTATGATACACTTGGGATATGATGTATTTATACCATATTTATTATTTCTATGGATATTTTATGATCATTTTTATTGGGGATGTATACTTTTATTAGCATCCATTATATTTCTCTTGATGGTTCATTTTTATATTTTTTATTAGGTTAATAATTAACCTTTAGTATATTATGTTTTTTGACAGAAATTTTTATTTTTATTATTATTCATCCATTTATTATGACTATGGAATTGGAATTATTAAGTTATTTGTGGGTTATTTAATTACAAAACCCCACAATGCATCGATAAGTCTCAAGATAAAAATTAGGATGAGTATTTGGTTGAGTGCTTTTTAATTTATGAAATATGTCCTAGCATGATACACTGATGGCAAGAAGTCTTTTATTGATACCTTTAAGGTATGTGATTTCTTGAATTTTTCATTCTATTATTATGAATTCAGTCCTTAATATTCCATTTGGTTGTTATATTAGTTAGAATGTTTTTGGTTAAGTTTCAATCTCATGTGATTATTGATATTTAATTATTTGATAATCATCTATTATTGAAATGTTATGAACAATATATTTATTGAATGGTAGATTTTTTAGTTATTTACATTTTCATATTGATTATGTCTTATTTATTCATATCTTCTACTATATAAATATTTTTACTAAGAATCTGACCACACACATTTATTATATTTTATTCTTCCATGAAACCAGGAAGTATTTTATGATTGATATGCATGGATTTTTTTTGTGGAATAATGGTTTTATCAAATAAATTTTTTTTTTATTTTATGTTTTAAATTATAATGATAATTTCTTGTATATTTCTAGTTTACCTAGAAAAATACCTTTTCATCCCTTTAGGATATGATTCCAAATATCCTATGTCAATTTTATGAAGTAAACGATATATCTGGGTTATTGGGGTTGGGGTCGCAACTATTGGAACCAAATGGAACTTTTCTAAAACCATAAGAACTATATTTAAGAAAACATATATTAGAGAATATAAGCCAATGATAGAATTTCTTGAAAATTATAGAAGAACATCCTAAATTTTTGGTTAGGATTATATCATATTATTTTCAAATAATTTCATCCTTTTTTGGATACTATATGTGTACATGTCTATGGATCAAATTTACATGGGGTAATAATTTAGAAAAGGGTGCATTTGGCATGATGAAGTTGTTACCTGGTTCATGAAAATTGGCCTTATTGTGCACCTTGGTTGACACTCAGGGGGGGTTTGTTTAGGATAATTCATATTTTGTTTTACAACTACTATAAAGGGTTTAAAATACATATATCCCAAACAAACTATTTTTATTATTAGTAGATTATATATGAATAAAAGTTTCAATTTAGTTTATGTTTTTAACGATTTTTGGGATTATACATTATATTTCATAATATTATGCTGTAATGAATTATATTCCCTTGTTTAGAAATTAGTATGAAGTGAGGGAATTTGAACCATATCAATCTACATAATCTATGTAGGGAATTAACTCCTATTAATAATAATGAATATAGAGATAGTGTTGTAGCTAGAACTAATCAAATTACAACCATATAGTGGAATATGAATCCTGTTATGTGTAATAACCTTTCTTGTATGGATCATCTTGTTGATTCACTGCATGGTGTAAAAGTGTTTGACCCATTATTCTTCAGAAAATTCTATAATTAAATGGGATTACAAATACTTTTGTTGTTAAGAAATACATAGTATCCTTATAGAAGATATTTTTTTCCCTATGAAGTAGTGAAAGAGACAAATTAGTGATAGAATTTTATCATCTATTCAGGTTTGAGGATCAATGGTGGTTGTTGATTCAAAACACAAAGGATGAAAAATGAATAAGAAATATGGAATGTAAGGATATCAATGTACTCTTCTAGGAAAAATATTTCACTCATGAGAAATGATTAGATATGGAAAGTCAATTATTGAGTCCAAGATAAAAAAAGTGTAAACAATTTCTATGTATGACGCCAACATTATAAGGTTAGAGAGAGTTTTTTTTGGACT
The DNA here is from genome assembly GCA_963277665.1 of Viscum album. Lineage (NCBI taxonomy): Eukaryota > Viridiplantae > Streptophyta > Magnoliopsida > Santalales > Viscaceae > Viscum > Viscum album. The sequence continues at coordinate 1,334,124,130 of OY728138.1, forward strand.
GTATACACAATCTAAATAGAAAGACTGGTTGTTTCTTTGATGGTTTTAAGATGATTATTCTAAGGGTACTAATCATCCAAACATTCACATCATACCAGGACATGGCATCATATTCAATAAATATCTATAATTAATTATCCAAGACATTTGTATTTTAAGGGAAACTAGATAATAAGGGGATATAAGAGAAACAAATTGATATTGTATGTAAGGGATATAAGGATTTTCCAAAATGTGATACTTATGGAAATGAACACCTCGATAAATGCCTAAAAGGAAAAGGAGTTTGGATCATGAATGTAGAAAAAGGTCAACATGATCCTGAATGCATGGTTTGGGTAGAAACCCTTATTTTATAGTTTTTTAACTATAAGGTTATAGAGAACTATTCCAACCAATTCCCTAAGATCTATTTGAATATACCATAGAAAAATCTAATAGATCAAAGATAAGCTAATGTTTTTGATACGGTTGAAGTGGAATCATTAATGTCATTGTTTTTTAATCCATAATTATGTAATATATGTATTTTATCAAGGATATTTTAGTTGTAATAATCTATAAATGAATAATTATTTTAATGTATTATTAATTATTAAAGGAGATGAGAGAGTATAGTGAATTATACCGATGAACATGAAAAGTGATTCAGTGAAAATTTTAAACTCTTTGAAAATAGATGATTAATGTATGATAACCCATAGTATGTTATATCTTCTTAGATAAATATGATAAATATATTTTTATAGGTCTGTATTAGTGACCATGAAATTGGTTAGGTATTTTATCATTTAGATAATCTTTGATAGACTTTACTGAATGTTTGGGTATATGGAATATATTCAACGACCTGATATTTTATTTTGGGAATAATTAATTATTTCATTATGGTTTTATGGTGATCAGGGAATTCACATATTTTTAATGTTACATTATAAGCCACTTTATATTTTCTGGGAAATAGAATTTCAATATAGTGATGTTCCTTATAAATATTTTGTCCTTCTAAATATTTTGAAATATGAATTTCTTCAGTTGTATTTTAGTTTATTCATAAGGTTAAACACTTAAAATGGACTAATTTGAATTTTGGGAGTACAATGAAGTACTAGTGATTAATTTATTATATATAATAATGTTTACTCGCCATTTTGGTTTTTAAAATTATCTTGAGAGAGGAGGAATGACTTTTCATTCTTTTATTGATTAGATGATCTATTAAATGTTAATTTTAGTGTTGTAGCCATTAAAAAACATCATACATTTTAATTTCATAGTGTAATAATTGAATTGTGTCTTGATTGAATCCCAACCAAAGGATGAAATTATAATTATATTTTATGGTGTTTTCTGTCATAATGTTAAAGTGATTATACAACTCTAGGAAAAGCATCTTGAAACAAAATTGTTATCTAATTACCTTTATATATGATGAAAAAAATGGACTCACAACTCATCACAGATTCACATTATTGAAGTCATTTACATTCTATTAATCAATAACATTCTTTTGATAAATAATCTCAATCACTCTCTATTAATCTATGGCCATGAGTATTATATTCCAAGTCCATGATTTTATTCTATTACATGAAAATTTAGTAATATGGATGACCATTATACTTTTTTTATATCTTACCAAGACGAATTTTTGTAAACACTTTTTATGATGTGGATCTGTAAAAAAATATCTTCAATTATCAAACCACTAACTACCGAAATCAAGATTAAATTGGGATAATGCTATTTATTTTATGGGCATAGAATGTAACACCCTACTATTTTAAAATATGAGTATATTGTTCTATAGAGTGTATTAAACACACCCATTTTAGAATAGAAAATAAATTTCTAAGTCATCATGATATATTTATTTTAAAATAATTTTAATTTCATCGATAGCTTGTGATACACATAACACTAGTTTTAAGTGAAGTAGAATACTCTACTATAATATTATTATTTTATATGTGACCATTATAACCTAGCTGTGAAATTAGAGGGTATGAATTGAAAATATTAATTTATGAAAATATAAGTTATGTGAATTTTAATTTGGTTATTGATTGGATAAAAATAAAAATAAAAATCATCTTAATATAGAAGCAAATTTTTCAAGGAAAAAATTTATTTGAGGAAAATGGTTTCATCGCTACCAACGCACTAATGTTAGAATTAATTTTTGACAATTTTGGAATAATTATTTGATAAAATAAATTTTTTTTAAATAAAATAATATAAAAATTATATTTGTGTTATGTTTTGGGAATTTTTTGACAAGTATCATTTTTTGATGAATAGTGAAAAATACTAATTCTTATTGACATTTTTTTTGGTTAAATTATTTAAAAAGGTAAATTATATTATATAGTGTTTTCAAGAAAAATTAGATAAATTAAAATATGATAAATTAATATTTGGTATTTTTTATCAATTTTATATTGGATTTTGATAAAAAAACCCACTATGCTTTTGAGATGTTTCTCTTTGGATACCTGTTTTTTCATCACGTCTATAGTTATAATTATAAATTAAATTATTCTAATCATGTGAATTGAATTTGTAAAAATATATTACATAATTAGAATCATAATATTGTTTTCTATCTAAAAATTTCAACATAATCTTTGACCAATCTGATTAGTGAAAACATTATAGTTTAATTACCGCAATTAAAGTAAAAATGGGTTTTCCAGAGGTTAATCTAAACATGTATGTTTTAAATTAACATACTAACTTTCATAATACCTATATTATATCAGTATTAATACCCAATAATTTTTATTTTTTGATAATGACCCATTTTTCTGTCTTCTGGAATGTTAAAAACATGTGTGTAACTGATTATTTTCAAAAATACCAATCATGTCCTCTCCGCCACTTATAAAAGGCAACCCCCACTCCTCCACTATGACCACTCCCAAATACCATTATTTTATCGGATACATAAGAAAATATATTACTTTTATATCTTACAACTTCATAGGTTCATTTTTATGTAATAAATATATTCTACGAATGATTTAGGTTAAACCTAATGAGGTTGCTCGAAGAAGATGTATTGTTTTGAACTAAGAATTTTGATTTCACTTATTATTATAATTCCTTATAATTTATTAGAAATAAGAAAGATTAATTTAAAAATTATATCCAACATAAAAAATAAGTTATTATGTTAATTTAAAAACATATATACATCTCCACTTCCATTACGTGGAAAACTAAACCATCGACCGTGTGTATGGTGGACTATCGCATTACAAATCAATGTAGTTCATTTTGCATCACCAACTTTCAAGGATGGGAATAATGTTGTATTTACCATATTTATGTTATATTTATGATATTATTATACATATTTTATTATCATATCACATATACCTTCTTAATTTTCATTCTATGAGTGATATGATAACGTCGCTCATGCGTACGGAAGTGTACCGCCGCGCAAAGAGATGTGATTCATTTTTCTATTAAGGTTTACATGGAAAGTGTAAAGGATAAAATTTAATGAATACTTATGATATTTATGATATAATAATACTTTTGGAATTATAATATCAAATATAACTTTTGGAATCTCACCTTTTTATTATATATACTTTTTGTTACACGGTACATGATCTCTTAAATTTTAGTTTTTTGGAAATTAAAACAATAATAAAAGATAACATAAAAATTTATTACAATCCATGTGAAATTATTATTATTATTTTTCACCCAATAAGTTACTTTTACTACTTCTGACATCCTAGAGACATATATAATGTAAATAGTTGAGCATGATCCAAGTAAGGGAATAAGAAAGGGTTACATTTAGAATGTGATCATGAGAAAGTTTAATAAGAACATAATGTATAACAATATAACATGATCAATATATAATTAGGCATATCATAATAAAAATAACATTATTAATAACATTTAAATTTTTTACAATATAAAAAAGAGTCATTCATATGAATAGCATAATGGTTTATCGCCTAGGTTTCACAAATGAAAATTACCAATGTTATTCACCAAGGTATCCTAAACCATAATACATATACATATTAAATTCAAAATACAATGAATTAGAGGGATATAATGGAACATAATTCATACTTATTAATTTCATATGATCCATATTTATCATTAAAAAATCATTTTTTCAATAACACAACGAGTATAATGTATGGGAATCCTATGAAATAATTGAGTATGGATGTTTTTAAATGATGGACCACAACATCCTTTTTAACACACACAAAAGGGAATGTGGGTTTTATATATGTAAATAAATTTATTTATATATTTAATTAACATCCATTTGAATACCAATAGATAAATAAATGGTTTGACAGTTCAAAACATAATAATATCTCATGTAAAAGAGGGTAATTTGAGAAGTAAATTTAGTAGCATGATGGGTATGAAATGCATATTGATATAAGTGTAAAAAGAGTGATAAATAATGTCTCCCACTAATTAAAAGTTAATTATTTGGTAATTATATTATCAAAATAATAATAATATAAAGTAAAATACACTTTATATTTCATACGCAAAAAAATAATTACATGAACGGAAAAGAAGATGAAAATAATTCTACTACCTTAAAGAGTTACTCTTAAATCATGAGGTTTGAACCTTAGAGCATTAAGGACACCTTGGGGGTCATTTTAGAGTACATTTTTCAAACAATACTTTGAGGTTGGATTAGTAGTTAATGTTAAGGGATAAATGGGGTGGAATTAATATAAAAAGTGTGGGAATTGTTTAAAATTTTAAAAATGTAGGTCTTAGAAGTCAATGTTGTGGAAAATGAAAAACAATTGCCCTACCCATAGTTTGTTCTCACAGTTTTAGAAATTTGAGTAACATTTTAGGATATTTTCATCAAATGGAAATTAAAAAAATATTTTAGAATTATTTGAAAAGGAAAATCATATTTTCACAAAATTATATTTTTAAAATCCAATTTTCCGTTTTACATCTTGCAAAGTAACTTATAGGTATAGAAATTAATTAAAAAATAATAAAATACATAATATTAATAAAATAACATATTTTTTGTTCATTGTGGTTAATTAATTATTACATCATTATAAAATAAATATTAAGTCATAAAATATATCGAAAACCCAAAACCATAATTTTAAAATTCACTAAAAATAATATATTTTTGAACATTCTAAAAAATTCACCCTAACATAATTTCAACATGATGATTTAAAATATAATATTAATTTTATTAATATAATTCACTAAAAATAATAATTTACGTAATATATATATATATATATATCCTCATTTATAGAAAAATATTTGTTATTAAAACAAATTTAAATTGTAGACACATAAAAAATTCCTAGGACATTAAAAATTATTTTATCACTTTTACATAAATTAGAGTGTTTTTTAGTTATTATTTCAATAAAAAACTTATTTTTCAGAATACTTTAGTATATTTTAAAAGTGTATATGTTTTATAAAAATACAAGTATGTTTTATTTTCAACCAATAATCAATTTATTGAATTGGTCTTACCTAAATATATATTTTTCTAATAAAATTTATTATCAAAATGAGATTGACTGAATAAAAATATTATTTATGAAAATAAATTTAACCATAAGCAGATAAGGCCTAGACATGTTACGCTTTATTACACCAATGTAAACCTTAAGGGCCAGGTGTGAAAATGTGGTATATTCATGGGGTGGCTCTACTGACACAGAACAAGTCATAATATCTACTAACATGAACTTCTCCTATAGTATATTTCATTCGAGATTCACTTGTTAAAGATCATCTTGGTCTTGGTCAAGGGTAAATCCTCGTGACACTACCTGCCTCCCACGTTCTGACAAATGGGCTTCAAATGACATGACTCTACTGGTTAATCCCAACATTTCTCTTTTCTACATCAATTATCTTTTATCATTACTACATATAAAAACTTATTATATTGGTAAAATTATTATCAATGGGTATATTTCATAACCTTCAAATTTAAAAATGGTTATATTGACTAATGTTAATATGTAACCAATGGTTATATAATGGTTGAATCTTAATGGTCATATATCCCTTTATACCTTAAAAATACCACTTCTTAATTCACTCAATATTCACTAAAATTCATCCTAAGTTTATATTTCCATTTTCTAAGATGTTGATTATTTTATAATATTTTATTTCATTTATATTGTGATAGATTTTGGGGAAGTGATCCTAATAGATTGGGGCAATCCATATTTTCCCATATTATGCATTCTATTTTATTTTTCATATCCAATTATAATCATTGGACTCTTAATTGATTTCACGGATGACTAATATAATGATCTTTTCTAATGGGAAAACGTTTTTTTGATCCCCATGTTTTTTTCACGTGTAATATAATATAATATAACACACATTTTTTCTATAAACAAATATCATTTCAAGATCATGGGTTATTACATTATTCCCTGATTTAGAAATTTAATCCCCAAAATTTCAACTCATGTTCATATATGAGAATAGGTGAAGATACTTCTTTTTCATTAGTTCCTCTTCATACTTATTGTTTCTTCACAACAAAGTGACAATGTTAGTTGCCTTATTACCTAAAACATTGTATCTATGGTCTAATATCTCTACCGGCTTATCCTCATAATAGAGGCCATGTTCCAATTCTACCACCTCTAGATTCATTACATTTGAGGGATTAGAAATTTAATTCCTTAAGAGATATATGTGGACTACTTCATGAAATTAAGCTAAATTTGGTGAAAGTGATAGATGATTGACCACATATCCTATGTGATCAATGATTTCAAATGGGATAATGTATGTGGGGATAATATATCCTTTATTTAAAAACCATGTGAACCTATTCTATGGAGATATCTTAATTAAAACTTTGTCTCCAACATTAAAATCCATTTCCCTTAAAACAATTTTTAAAAGATAATTTTCTAATTTTCAATTGACTTTATATGTTGTTGGATGGAATGAATATTATTTTGTCTTATATTTAAAAAAATTCACCCCAATTATCTTTCACATACCAACATCATACCAACTAGTACGAGTTCTACACATCTTTCCATATATAGCTCTATAAGGTTCATTTTCAATACACGATTGGAAGATATTGTTTTTTGAGAAATCAACTAATGAGTGGTGTTGATCCAATCCAAATTTATATTCCATTGAAAATGTTTGCAACATTTCATCATGTATCTAAATAGTTTATTCATATTAACTATCAGTTTTGGGGGAACATGTCATACTAAAATTTCTTTCAGTTTTCATAAAATGATGAATAATTCTCCATAATTTAAATGTAAACCTATAATCATTATAAAAAATTATTTAAATTGGATCCACAATTGGACTCGCCACATCCTTTAAGTTTATATTGTAAATTTGGTTAATATATAAATATTCTTGAATAGTAATGAAGTGGGATATCTTGGTGAGTCGATCTGCTATTACCCTTGTAACATAGTTTCCTTTGGATTCTCTTGTGAGACCAATGATGAAGTTCATGGTGATATTTTCACACATTCATGTTTGTATGGGTAGTGGTTAAAACATACCATTAGGAGTTTTTCACTCCACCTTCACTTTTCTTGACACAACAAGCACCTTATAGTGTAGTCTAAAATCACAATTTTCATATTATCCATCCAATAATTATCAAGAAGGTCCCAGTAAATTTTAGTACTTCTATGATGTATAGAGAATGTAGATCAATGAGCTCCATCCATAAGATCATTATTTATCCCCTGAATAGATGGGTAGCATAGAACAATATGAAATTTCAATACAGCATTTTGATAAATATTGAACTCGTGAAACTTCCCACTCTTCATAGCCTCTATCGTCTTTTATATTAAATGATCTTCTCCTTGATCTGTCATAATCTTCTCTAGTAATAATTGTTGATGAATTATTTGTGATAGTATTAATGATTATCATTCCCATATAATTTCCATTTCCAACCTTACTAGGTCTATTGATCAATGGATCTCCTTCAATCCTTGTTATTTATTGCACAACATGGAATTTTCTACATTATTCATCAGTGAAGGTTTTTCTCTTCTGGAGTGATAATAAATTGAATAGTCATATTTTTTATGAAGCTCCAATAATATCCATTGTCTCATATTCAGTTCATTTTTAATGAATATATAATTAAAAATTTGATGGTCTGTGTATATCTCACATTCATCCCCATAATGACAGTGCCTCTATTACTTTACTTAAAAAATTAATATGGAAAACCACAAGTCATGAACTGGATAATTCCTCTCATTAGTCTTTAACTATAGATATGGAAAAGCAATAACCCTTTAATTTTTCAAGAGGACACACCCATTCAATTTCAAGGATGCATTTCTATAAATAATAAATCCTTCTCTAATTGAAGGTGGGTTTAACAAAACTGTTGTAAACAATCTGTTCTTCTGTTCGTGGAAAAACATTTCACAATCTTTTGTCTATATAATCTTAACTACATTTTGAGTTAACATTAATAGTGGATTATAACATCCAGAACACATTTTTAGAACCCTCTTATAATATCCTACTAAACCAAGAAATCTATGAATCCCAATTACTATTTTTGCATGATTCTACTCCTCAACAACCTATTTCTTGGAAGGGCCAACTAAGGTTCCTTCATTTGCTACAATGTTCGTCTATATTGCAACTTATTGAAACCACAATTCACATTTTATAAATTTTCAGAATATATTCTCATCCCTCATATTTTTCAATATACCCCTTAATTTATTCTCATTATCATCAAAACATTTGTAATATATCAGAATATCATCAAGAAGAACTACCATGAATTTATCAAGGTACTCCTTAAAGGCTTTATTCATCAAATACATTAATATATAAGGATCATTAGTCAGTAAAAATGAATAAAAACAAACTCTTAATTCCCACATTTTTCTAGAAGTATGTGTACGGAATATCTTCTTTCTTCACCCTCAATTAATGATACCCAAATCATAGTTCCATCTTGGAGAAGAATTGAGCCCCAAGAAACTAGTCAAATAAATCATCTATCATTGGGAGATGGTACTTGTTCTTCACTGTGGTCCTTTTATGTTCCCTATAATAAATCCATATCCACATTGATTTATCCTTCTTATTTTCAAAGAGAATATGTTCTCCCTAATCATACAAAATTAGTCGAATAACTCCCTTCTCCAAAATATCTAAATGATATTTTTATTAATTATTATACCTCCATATTGAACATTATATATGAGGTATTTGATATCATCTTGGACCCAGGTATGATTTAAATGGATAACTATACCTATTTTTATAGGGGAGGTTCATGTAAAAATTTATGAAATACATCAATGTATTCTCAAATGAGTGGAACATTTCATATCTTTATAATTTCACTTCTTTCTCCCTCTTCAGTGACCATGTATATATATAAGGCTATGTGGGTGCTTATATACCAAGCTCAGGTTATGATATCTCTAGTTTTAAAAAAACAAGAGTTTCCCATTCATTACTGCAAAATATTACTTACTTATACAGTATATCTTATCATTATCCTTTGAGAGCCAGTCCATCGCTAGTGTAGTGTTGAAATCTACCATGGGAATAACTACTATATTTTTTAGGAAATTATACTTTCCAAAGTTAATAATATATTTTTTATACACTATTTATGATAGGATAATACTTTTAGATGTCCTGATTAATAAATCCACTTCTAGTAGTGCTTGGATTAATCTTATATTATTTGAAAAATGGGATGAAATAATGGAATTCATAGAGCCAGGTCAAAAAAAGTACTTTTTATATTTGATAGAACAATGAGTATAACTTCAACCACATCACTAGAAGACCCTAATTAGGCCTTAATGATTACAAATTCCCTACATTTCCACGTTGGTTTTTTCTAAGGTTGATGATGGTTTCCTTACATTACCTTCAGATTTTGACATTAACTGGAATATGTCCAAATTGTCTACACTTGAAACATCGAGCTTCAGGCTTGGATAGATCCATATTACCTTTTCCTTTTGTGTTTAGAAGTTGAGTCTTCACCTAAACAAATATTATCTAAGCTATAAGACTATCTCTTATTCACTTTAGAACATTTCAAACCTAATTAAAAAAATTCCATGAATACTTCTTCCCACATTTATTGTATATGGGATGTTTTTCATACATTATCCCTCTACTATGATCAATATTATTTCATACGATTGGATTCATTTATATATTCTTTTCATTTGACCAATGTAACCACTTTATCTCCTCAAATTCCAATTCAACCTTTATAAAACTCCACACTACCTCATCATAGCTTTGAATGTATAAATTTGATAAATTTCACCACATATGGGGTCTCAATAAACCAAATATTCTATCAGATGTTCCATTAGGATCCATAACAAAGTTAGAGTTTTATTGACAATGTATTGTAAATTTCATTTAATATATTCCCCTAATTAATTTTCATTATGATTTTGTTATAGGAATTCCTTATTAATTTTTTTTACTTAGAATGGGTTAAATATTAATTGAAAAAGAATCCCATGAACTCTTCCCACTCTTATCATTAATATCAATTCTTGTATTCATGTTTTTAATCAATTTCCACCACGGATCATATTATCCTTTTAAGTGGTACACATAAAGGGTTACTTTCTGTATAATTGAACAACATATTATAGGAAAGATCTTCTATATAGAGGTAATGGGTAGTTCAAATATCAATGGGTAAGTCGATTCATTAAAATAATTTAGTCATTAACAAATGAAGGTCTCGTCAACAAGTTTTTTCCTTCGATTTGAATCTTGTCACTCAAATTGATTCAAGTTATTATTTATAACATGATATAGTTTATTCATCATCCTCATAAAATTTTCCATTACTCTTTATATCATATTAGGAAAGTAATTAGTTCATTGTCAGTTACACTCATAATTTATGTGGTTCCTCCTATTTCACATCATCTTTATAAAAAAAATACCTAGAAATGTGCTATTTTTAAGAATATTATTATTCTAAATGGAGTTTATATTTTTAAAACCTCATGATTAAATATTTTATTAATTAATATCCTCCAATAATAATTAAATTTTGTATATATCATTCATAATTGTTAATGAATATATTTTGATTAACCAAAAATATCCATGAGGAGTGTCAAACTAGGTGTGCATCGAGGAACATTTTCTTGCACAAGTTTCTGACTGAGTCTAGCTAAGTACTATGTTTTTAGGTGTTACCCCTGGGTGCATCTATGCCAGATCTATATCCACTTGTAGTATCCAATTAATGATATATTTTCATAGAAACCGCTTAATACTAAACCAAAAAATAAGATATTTTCCTTTATTTAGACTTGTACCTTGACTTATTTATATTGCTTTCAACTCCAAATTTCCATAAACAACTAAACTGTACTCTTATAATTAATATGGAATCCCTCATTTTTATTAAATAAACATTTTATTTTGTGGAACAAAATACAATATCTTTTTATGTTTTGTTTCTTGGAAACTAGGAATATAAAAGAATAAAATATAAAACAATCTTATAATTTATGTGAAAGGATTATTAGTAGGATCACCCTATATTAATTTTACATTATCTCATATCATGGGGACATACATCTAAGGAAAGGGGTGAGCATGAGATGATTAAGGGAATAATAAAGGGAGAAATTAATCATGTTATCATGAGACATGTCAATAAGAACTTGAGTTATAACAATACAACATGATCAAGTGAATTTGAGGCATATAATAATAAAAATAACATGAATCATAACATGGAAATATGGTCATAACATAAAATGATTAATTCAAAGGAATATCATTAGAGTTTATTACCAAGGTTTCATAAATGAATATTACCAAGTTTATTCCCCATAGTATCATAAAACATGTCCTATCAATAGATTAAATTATTTAAACAATAAATTGGACCAAATTAAAGGTGAAACATTCTTATGAATTAATTTTTTGTAAACCAAATGGACTGTAAAAAAACTAATTTTTTCAATAACACATGGAGTATAGTGTACTGTTTTCACAGAAAACCATTGAGTATGTAAGTACTAAAAGGATTGACCATAACATCATTTTTAACTACAAAAATGGAATATGGATTTTGTATATATAAATCACTAAATAATTAAATTATATTATCATCTAGGTGAATACCCAGGGATAAATAAATGGTTCATGTATTCAAAATATAATAATTTCTTATGCATAATAGGTGAATTTGATATGTAAATTATAGATCACAACTTGTATAAATCATGCGTTTGGAAAAGGGAAAATGTGGGTGAAAGAATATCTCCCATAGACAAATCATTATTTTAACAGTATGTGTATGATAAATAGTATAAGAAAAAAAGTGACATTTCATTTATAAGATATACACACACACAAATAATTACTTTAATGGAAAACGAAGATGAAGGGAATTTACATACCATTAATAGTTAATCCTAAATCACAATGATCGAACCTTGCAGGATTGAGGACTTGTTGGAGGACTATTTGGGAGTCAAGATTCCTAGAATATCATGGAGTATGGATTGGTTGTGAAGTGGTAGGGTGAAATGGGTGGGTATTTATAGTAAAAGTGGAGGAATTGTTTAATAATTTCCAAATATAGGTCTCGGAAATCTAGGTTGAGTAAAACACAAAACAATTAGCTTACCCTAGACTTTTCTCATGTTTTCTGAAATTTGAGTCACCATATATAATATTCAAATCCACTAGAACTGAATATATTTTTTTAAAACTTATTTGGATAGGAAAAGGTATATTTTCCAAAAAACATGGTTTTATAAATATAATTTCCCTTTTTTGAAAGTAAAACTCACTTATACAGTTGGACATTTATTAAATGATATTAAAATACATAATATTGCTAACCAAACATATTTTATTTCAGGGATTTTATTTAATTAATTAATAAATCATTAGGACATAAATATAATGTCATAAAACATACTTCAACCCCATAATAGTATTTTACTATTCACAAAAAATAAATTATTTATGAAAATCCATTAAAATTCACCCTATCATAATATCGACATGTTTATTTCACAGATGATATTTATTTTATCTTAATAATTCTATCAGTATAATAATTTTTTCTTTTAAATCAAAAACCCATATTTTTTGAAAAAGTGTCGTTTTTAAGTCACAGAATTTTTTTGACACTTATCAAAAATTCCTAGGAAATTATAAAATTATTTCATCATTTTTATTTAAATAAGAGTGTTTTAAAAGAAATTTTAATTAAAAATTATAATTCTGAATACATGGGATTACTATAAAATTGTTTATATTTCCTGAAAAATATAATTGTGTTTTATTTTTGTAGAAAAATAATTTAATCAAATTTGGATTACTTAAACATATATTTTTTAAAAAAATTATCATAAAAATCGGATTTCTGGGAAAACTATTTTATTTATAAATATGAAAATACAATTTAAGAAACTAGGTCCCATAAACATATACCATTATTACACTTGTGCACACCCTAAAGGAAGGTTTGTGATGGTGGTAGTTTCATGGGGTGGCTCTGCTAACATTGACCAAGTAGTAATCTCAACTGACATAAGCTTATCACATATGCTATTTCATTCAAGATTCACTTATTGAATGTTAGCTTTGTATTGGCCAAAGGATTACCCTAGTAACACTATCATCCTCCCAAGTTCTGAGAAATGGTCTTCAAATTACATGTCTCTACTAGTTGAGGCTGTCATTTCTCCTTTCTGCATTAATTATCCTATGTCATTACTATTTATAAAAACTAATAATTATAGTAAAGAAATTTACCAATGGGTATAGTACCCAATAGTCAAATTGACCAGTAGTTATACTGACCAATGGTCATATAATGGTGGAATCCACGTAGTCACATTTTCTTTTATACCATATAAATACCACATCATTCTTTCACTCAACATTCACTAAAATTTCTCATATGTGTGAATTTTCATTTTCTATCATTTTTATTGGTTATAATTATTTTTATTCAGTTTTATAGTGTTTTACATGGGGGACTAGATACCAACATATTGGGACAATCCATATTTTCCCATTATATCTTTTCTATTTTCAATTTTTTTCTAACTATAATGTTTGGAATTTTAATTGATTTCATAGATTAATAATGCATTGATATTTATTAACAAGATATGGTTTTTTTGGTTACGCTATAATTTATTAGTGTAAAATTTAATATAATATAACACATATTTTTTCAATAAAGATGTATCATTTAAAAAATAATGGTCATTTCATAACTTATTAACCTCTAATCTGTTGGAGAATAATAACATTACTCGTGCATATATGTGGACTACTGCCTCCACGTAGCGATGTAGAATGTTTTTTATTTTATTTTTACATAGATGGTAATAATAATATATTTTATTAATATAAATGATATATATAAAATAATAGTGATTCTATAAAGGTGATTTAATATTTGTTCTTATTTCATTTTATCCATTGAGAAAAATGGAAAGAGCATTCATACATAAGTATGGTCTACCATTTCTATGAATGGTGTAGTCCTTTTTTATCTCTAACATTTATATATTACTATAAATACATGTATAATGAATATATATGATATTTATATCATGTTTAAAATTCTTGGGATAATGTAGCCATGATTGAATTAAAAGGACCAAAATTACAGAACCAAAACATACATGAAAAATAGAGGAATTATCTCCCAAAATAGTGAATTTAAGGAAGAATTTATAATAAATTAATGATAAAAGAAAATATGTAATTCATATATGGTATTAAATATAAAATTATAGTTCTATAATGTATTTTTAATAGACTTATATTTATTATATAGGAGGTTCATATGCATACGAATGAAGTAGAAAAATGGTAAGGGTTTCTCATCTTGGTTTTACATCCATGAGACATACATCATATTCCCCACTTATTATAAGTTATTGTATTGTATAAAAAACCTCTTTTGATATGTTATGTAATTTATATTTTTTTTATTGTATTATTTGACGTTCATTTGAAGTTATTTCTTTCTGTGGGCTTATGAGTCAAAAGTAACAGAGGTGATTATGTTTCATTTCATAATCTCATCATTATTCAAGATTGTTTTTCTTAATTCTCCCTTGAGAGAATTATTTTATATTTATTTATAAAAATAAATCTATTTTCTTCTCATATGGTTATTCATGATATTTTTAAATTAAAAGAACTATTTTTCCACTATTTGGTAGGTAAAATAAATGAGAATTTTTTTAACAAATTCTGACATTATTTATCTCTTCTATTAAAAATATTTTTTCTTCAAAATCTATGTTTTCTAAAAATGTTTTCAAAAATGTTCTTATCATCTTATTTTTTTTAAAAAATAAATATTTACGCACATTTACTATCACGACCTGCCTTCACCAAAAGGAGGGAAGGGTTAGCAGATTTTTAGGCCCTTCCTTCTTTATGTTGAAGGAGAGATAATGACCCCCGATACCCGCCTTCAATAGATCCCGGAGTGGCGACTAGCACCAAGGGTATAGAAATTTCTCACAAATGGAAGGCATTACCCCTTTTTGTTTTATAATATCGAGAGATAAGATAATGAAACTCATAAACACCAAGGTAAAAGAAAATTCAAGCCAAAATTAAACAATTCCCACATGCATGTTCCAAAAGTAAAGCCACAAAGTACAAAAGGTGACTACAAAGGTATGTACCAAAGAAGAAAAGAAAAAACTGCAACTGCCCCAAAGGTCCGAGCTAGTATGGTCCTCCGTGATCCCCAAAGTCCTCCTGGAAACCTGAAAGAAATTTTATATACGTAGGGTGAGCATACAAGTATACTCAGTAGGGAAAACCAAAGACTCTCGTGCACAAGTGGGGGAACATACTAAAGTACCGTGAGAAAAAAAGAGTAAACCAAACACCTATCAAGGTAAAATATCCACCCCATGCCTCACCAAGGCATACTCCCCAAATAATGAAAGTCAAGTAATATATATAATCAGAGAACATCGATGTTTGGGTACCCCGTGCCACTTTTCCACTGGTTATTGAGACATCCTACGCATCGAACCAATCCCGCCATTCTCACCACAGTCCCACTGCCACACCCGCCCGCATGCACCTGGGCCACAACTACCACACGCAGTCCCACTGCCGAATCCCGCCCACAAACACCTGGGCCACAACTATCACATATAACCACGCCTGCAAACACCTAGTGTGGAACAACCACCACCACGCCCGAAGACACCTAGGCTTGAAAAATCCACTGCCACAACCGAATACACCTGGGCCTCATCCCGAAGACACATGGGAAACCACCTGCTGAACACACCTGGACAACCACCACACTACCCCGCCCGAAGGTTCTTGGGCTAAATAATGGACCTTAGGCCATCACAGCCTGCCCGAAGATACATGGAATATCTGGGAAAGGGAGAAGAAAAGGACCTAATAACCAGCCACTAAGAATAGTGTTGGGAAAAACACCCTCCCCCATGAAATGGGGGTGTTCGGCACTAAGTGATCAACTTGGGTGGGGTGTGAATAAGAAACACAAAATTACAAGTGTAGATATAGGTAACAAGCACTCACCCAAAGCCTAGGTTTTTCTAACCAGCTTACAGAACACAACACCACTGCGTCCAAGTCACAAGTCACGACTCTCGCCAACAAAACCCATTTTTCCCATTCTTGTTTCAAGTTTAGTGATAATGTTTAATTATGTTTAAGCACTACTGGGAAACTAGTAAGCATAGGCAAAAGTCCAGGAAAGTAAACAGTCAAGCATCAACCATAACCCCCACACCCGGTTCTCAACAACAGAGGATCCTACCCCAATTCGTGATATAAACAAGTAACCACTGGGTATTAAAACACACAATCACCGAATTCATAATAAGAACAGAGGATCCCATCCCTCCCACATCTCCAACAACTGGCCCGTGAAAGAAAACAACCAAACCACGGTCACCAACACTAAGTAGGGCCTTGCCGATATTTCCAGATTTAAAAGATTTTACACACTCCATGATTTCAATTTCCGTGTGTTTTAACTGTGGTTTATCAAAGAAGAATTGATCCTGGGGCTTTCAATTCACTTAGCTGGGTGTACGTGATTAACCAGTATCCTTTTTAACAGCAGGAGTTCACAACCACAAATAAGTCATTTAAAACATCAGCAGGGGCTCATTAGTACACAAACAACGACCACCAACGGTCTCGATTTTCAGAAACGCGTAAGCCAACACAACTCAGAAAGATGATTTTAATATAAACAACATCAACGATTGCAGTCCCCCCCTCATTCCTTATAGGGTTCATTCATTATCTTTATTTAGGTCTGGTTTATCCAATATTAGAGAAACAAAAACACGCCCACCCCGCATGATACAAAAAAGGGAGAGATGAAGGAGAAATTCCCTACCCGTTGATAGATGATCGACGCTTAGGGTGGGTGTGGAACTTTACGCATAATGATGCGGCGCACCCGATGCACCAGAAGCTGTTTGTGAAAAGCCGCGATCGAGGAATGGAGAAACCACGGCTAACCTCTATTTTTTAAGAGTCGTGGATGGTTGAGGTGAGAACGCGAAACCGCGTAAGGCGCGGGGGTCGTGGGTTGACCACGCGGTGGGGCAGTTACACACCGAGGTCTCTCGGGATTTGTAGGAATTAATTATGGTCTTTAAATGGTTTTAAAAGGAGTAAAAGAATTAATTTACGTCGAAACTTACGTTGCGGGAGTGGAAAAGTCAGGTACTGGAAGAAGAAGGAAAGGCTCGGCGAGGGGACACAGTGTCACCCTCACGGTGCCACTGTTTTGGTGGAGCCTCACTTTTTGAAAAGTAATGGGCCAGGAGGGTCTGGGATATTACATTAGATACCTCTTAAATTATTCTCGTCCTTGAGTATAAAAACAAACCAAGAAGGAAGGAGAGGGTCCGAACAACCACCTCGAAGGATACCCCTTAGAAGTGAACCCATGATAACCAAAAACACTTCTCTGTCATGAACCAAGAAACATATCATGCCAAACTGCCCAGGCATGTGGGTTGGGGAGTCTCCTCCCCCCATTTCAAGATATTATCCGCTTTGAGCGGCACTGACTCGCCCGCACGGGTTTAATCGCATCCACCTTAATGTGCCTTGATTAGGGGTCATGTTCTCTCCTCCCCCATAGCCAAGGATTTTCACACACAATCAGAGGAAAGGAAACTAGTACATTTCATATCCAAAAGACAAAACGTTCTATCAAAATAGGTAAAACAAGGAACAAAACATAAAAAACTCTGGGTACTGGGTACGCATCTGTGCTTCCCTCTCCCATGTACTCTCCTCAAGCCCACCATGTCTCCACAACACGCGAACCAAGGGAATGGTTCTCCCACAAAGCACCTTCTCCTTGAGATCCTCGATCATCACTGGTCTATCCACAATGGTCACATTGTCCTTGATGTCCAACTCACCCCAATCAAGGACGTGTGAATCATCGTGAAGATACCGCCGGATCTGGGACAAATGAAAGACATCATGTATCCTCAGTAGCGGTGGTGGTAATGCTAGCTGATAAGCCACTTCGTTGACCTGCCGCAACACTTCAAAGGGTCCGATGAACCTGGGAGAAAGCTTACTCTCCTTGCCGAACCTCCGCTGCCCATGCTGAGGGGAGACCATCAAGAACACATGGTCTCCATCCTCAAACTCCAAGGTCCTCCTCCTGGTATCAGCATATGACTTCTGTCGGTCCTGGGCCGCCTTCATCCTTTCTCGTATGAGATGAACCTTCTCTGTCGTGTTCTACACCACCTCCAGACCAAGGATGTCTGCTTCTCCTACTTCGGCCCAACACATAGGTGAACGGCATGGCCTCCCGTACAAGGCTTCAAACGGGGCCATACCGATGGTAGAGTGGTAGCTATTTTTGTAGGCGAACTCTACCAGTGGCAAGTGTCGTACCCATGATCCTCCTGAGTATAGAACACATGCCCGTATCATATCCTCCAAGGTCTAGATGGTACGCTCTGTTTGTCCATCTGTCTGGGGATGGAAAGCAGTGCTAAGGTGTAACTGGGTGCCAAAATCATGCTGCAATCCTCTCTAGACTTGCGAGGTAAATCGTGCATCCCAATCCGAGACTATAGACCCCATAACTCCATGCAAATGCACCACCTAATCCACGTACTTTCGTTCCAAAGCATCCACAACACTTGACTCCTTGATTGCCAGAAAGTGAGCTGATTTCATCAACCTGTCCACTACCACCCAGATGGCGTCGTATCCCCCTTGGACCTTGGGTAGTCCCGTGATAAAATCCATCGAGATGTCATCCCACTTCCACTTTGGGACATCTAGATATTGTAGTAGGCCGCCTGGAACTCGGTGTTCATTCTTCACTTGCTAACACACTAAGCACTTGGCCACAAACTCTGCCACTGCTCGCTTCACTCCGGGCCACCAAAACTGTCCTTTCAGTCCCTGGTACATCTTGGAAACTCCTAGGTGTACTGCCAGGGGTGAGTTGTGGAACTCACTGAGAACCTTTCCACGCATCACTCCTATAACAAACAACCTTTTCTGGAAAAGCATCCGGTTCTGACCATCCTCTGCCCATCCTTCCGGAGCATTGCCCTGGTCAACCCGGTCACGCATCACTTCGCACTCCGGGTCTCCCCACTGAGACTCCTCCACTTGTCGAAACATAGATGACTGCACTATCATCTGATATAGGCAGCCTCTGCCTCTATCCATCTTCGCATCCAGGTGTAAGGTATTCAAGTCTTCTATTGCCTTCCAGGAATCCACCGACTCTCGGACCGCATCCTTCTGCGTCCTCCTGCTCAAGGCATCGGCCATCACATTGCCCTTGCCCTCAGTATAAGAGATCTCGATGTTGTAATCCTAGAGGAACTCCACCCATCTCTACTGTCGCAAGTTTATGTCCCGCGGGGAATATATACCTCAATATTTTGGGATCCGTGGAGACCCCAAAGCGTTCCCCGATGAGGTAGTGCCGCCATAACTTCAGCGCAAAAACGACCGCTGCAAGCTTCAGGTTGTGGGTGGCGTAATTACGCTCATAGGGACGTAGCTGCCTGGACCCATAAGAGATAACCCCTTGTCGCCGCATCAACACACATCCCAGACCCTGTCCTGAAGCATCACAGAACACCTCATAGGCCACCCCTTCTTCTGGGAATCTCAACACTGGGGCACTAACCAACTTCTCTTTCAGATAGCTGAAGGCTGACTCGCACTGCTCAATCCACCAGAAAACCTGGTCCTTCTTGGTAAGGGTTGTCAAAGGGGATGCTACTTGGGAGAAGTTGGGTACGAACCTCCGATAGTAACCTGCCAGCCCAAGGAAACTACGGACCTCTTCCACATTCTTGGGTGCTACCCAAGAAACAACCGCCTCAACTTTTGATGGGTCCACCGCTACCCCCTGCTCGGACACCACGTGCCCGAGGAAGTACACTTCTCGTGTCCAGAACTTGCATTTCAACACCTTCCCATAGAGCTAATGATGTTGGAGGACCTACAAAACTATCCTTAAGTGCTTTGCATAGTCCTCTTCTGACCTCGAATAGATCAGGATATCGTTGATGAACACAACCATGAACCGATCCAAGTACTCCCGGAAGATGGAGTTCATAATCCCCATGAACACATCCGGGGCGTTCGTAACACTGAAGGGCATGACTACGAACTCGAAGTGTCCATACCTACATCTGAACGCCGTCTTCAGGATTTCACCCTCCTTCACTCTCAACTAGTGGTACCCAGACCGCAGGTCGATCTTCGAGAACCATCATGCCCCCTTCAGTTGGTCGAAAAGATCGTCTATCCTCGGAAGAGGGTAGCGATTCTTGATCGTCACTTGATTCAGACTCCTGTAGTCTATGCACAACATGAGACCACCATCTTCCTTCTTTGGGAACAAGACTGGGGCACCCCGCGGTGACGCAATCGGGCGAACATAACCCCTCTTCATCATATCGTCAATCTGGATCCGCAACTCCAGTAGCTCTGAAGGTGACATCTGGTAAGGAGCCATCGAGATCGGTCGACCGCCAGGCTGCAGGTCTATCCCAAACTTGATATCACGCCGAGGGGGTAGAGTCGTCACATCCTCAGGGAAGACGTCCATAAACTCACGGACGATCTCTGGCACTTCCACCATTTCAGCATCTACTGATTCCACTGTCAGCTCGGCCAACAAGGATAGGAGGGGTTCCTATTGCCTATTTCCCTTCTGACTGCTCCGCTCGCCAGTGAAGGTAACACGCCGACCGTCCAAGTCCGAGAACACAACCCTTCTTTGGAAACAGTCGATGATGGAAAACATAGAAAATATCCAGTCAATTCCTAGGATGACATCGTATGGCTAAATATGTAGTAGAAGAAGATCCCTAACCGACTGATGTGTCCCTATCATCATTCTACATCCCCGACAAACAAACAACAAGTTGGTCTGACCTCCGACTGGTGTGCTCAACACCAGGGGCACTGGAAGTCTCTCTACATCTAAACCCAAGGCATGGGCTAGACTGGGTTTAACAAAGGAGTGCGAAGCTCTGGTATCGAACAAGTCATAAGCAAGAGTGCTAAACAGACTGATCGTACCTCGAACAACCTCTAGCCCTGCTGAGACTGCTGCCTCTGCGGCGTACAACTGTCCACGCCCAGCTCCTCTACCCCTAGGCTACCGGCCACTTCCCCGACCATGCCCTGGTCGAGGTCCCTGAGGTGCGCCCTGAGGTTGACCTCCTCCTCCTACGTCTGCCCTCGGAGGAGCGGGAGCTCGCTGTCCTTGCTGCTGCTGCTGGAATGGTCTGGCTGGAAGCTACTGCTGGGGCGGGTGGTGGGGCTGTCCACCACCAACGTACTGAACCCGGTCCGGGCACTGACTCCGGAGAATTCCAGGGCTCCCACAGATGAAGCACTGCGGTCCTGGGCCCAAAGAAAAGGGGCGAGGACCATGGGATCGAAACGGAAACTGCTGCGGCATGCTCCCTGCGGGTCGGAACCTAGAGGGTCCTGATGCTGGGGGCCTGGTGCTGACGGCCTTCCCCTTTGATGGTCCCTATCGGATCCCCTCTCGTGACACACCTCCTAGTTCGTGCATTCTCTCCACCACTTCGGCCTTCTTCTGGACCTCCAAGTACGTCGACAGGGTAAAGGGTGTAACAGCGTACTGGAGGGAGGGTCGAAGTGCCTCCTCCAAACGTCTCTCCTAAGACTCCTCGTTGGGAAATAGGTCCATAACAAAATGTAGGAGGTCCTTGAACTTGATCCCTAGCTCCCTCACGGACATACTCCCCTCTTGGAGGCAGAGTAGCTCCTGTCTCTTTCTCGCCTTCATCGTCGAAGAGAGGAATTTCGCCCGGAACTCCCTCTTGAAATCCGCCCAATCCACCTCAACCTCTCTCTTCTCCCCCAGGTAAAGAGTCCACCACTGACGCACCACTCCCCACATCTTGATGACAGACAGAGGAACCCAGTACTCAGTCGGGGCCCGAATTAGGCCGAAAGCTATAACTAGCTCCTCTAGCCAGTCTTCCGTCTTCATGTCGGAGGTGCTTCCCTCATACTTCTCGAGGGCCTGTCGCTGGAAGGCCCGAAGTGTCTTCTGCCACTGGTCATCCTCTTCCTCTCGATCACATTTCTGACGATCAGCAAAAGTAGTCTACGGGGCCTCGATCGCCTATACCACACGTGGTCGCCTTCTAGGTGCCATAGCTTCAAGGTAAACAAGGAATGCCTAAGCCCAAGTAGTGCAGAATATCGTCTTCAAAACTTCTTAAAATTTAATTTATTCTTAATTCCCAAGACATCCCAGAAACACAAGAACACAAGTCATTATGATGCATGTACCTTTCCTAGGGTCTCTACCCTGCAATCAGTGTGGCCTCACTTGGTCGTTCGGTAGGTCCAGAGTCCTTGCATCGGATCACGGGGGGCCCTAAAATCATGTGTCCTAGCCGGTCTTCCCTGGCCTAATTCATGCACCAAGGTCACCCAACATTGTTTCCCTACTATCCCATGCAATCCTTACTGTGCCAATCTTCAGACTCCATCCTATATCTCAACCATCACCTCTGATACCATTTTGTCATGACCCGCCTTCACCAAAAGGAGGGAAGGGTTAGCATATTTCTAGGCCCTTCCTTCTTTAAGTTGAAGGAGAGATAATGACCCCCGAGACCCGCCTTCAATAGATCCCGGAGTGGCAACTAGCACCAAGGGTATAGAAATTTCTCACAAATGAAAGGCATTAACCCTTTTTGTTTTATAAGATCGAGAGATAAGATGATGAAACTCATCAACACCAAGGTCAAAGAAAAGTAAATGCAAAAGTAAACCATTCCCACATGCATGTTCCAAAAGTAAAGCCACAAAGTACAAAAGGGGACTACAAAGGTATGTACCAAAGAAAAAAATCAACAACTGCAACTACCCCAAAGGTCTGAGCTAGTATGGTCATGTGTGATCCCCGAAGTCCTCTTGGAAACGTGAAAGCAATTTTATATATGTAGGGTGAGCATACAAGTACACTCAGTAGGGAAAACCAAAGACTCTAGTGCACAAGAGGGGGAATGTACTAATGTCCCGTGAGAAAAAAAAAGAGTAAACCAAACACCTATCAAGGTAAACTATCCACCCTAGGCCTCACCAAGGCACACTCCCCAAATAACTCAAGTCAAGTAATTTATATAATAAGAGCACATCGATATTTGGGTACCCCGCGCCACTTTCCCACTGGTTATTGAGACATCGTATGCATCAAACCAATCCCGCCATTCTCACCGCAATCCCACTGCCACACCTGATCGTACGCACCTGGGCCACAACTACCACATGCAGTCCCACTACCGAATCCCACCCACAAACACCTGGGCCACAACTATCACATATAACCACGCCTGCAAACACCTAGTCCAGAACAACCACCACCACGCCCGAAGACACCTGGGCTAGAAATATCCACTGCCACGCCCGAAGAAACCTGGGCCTCATCCAAAAGACACTTAGGAAACCACCTGCCACACACACCTGGCCAACCACCACACTACCCCGCTCGAAGGTTCTTGGGCTAAATAATGGACCTTAGTCCATCACAGCCTGCCCGAAGATACTTGGGATATCTGGGAAAGGGAGAAGAAAAGGAGCTAATAACCAGCCACTGAGAATAGTGTTGGGAAAAACACCCTCCCCCATGAAATGGGGGAGTTCGGCACTAAGTACTCAACTTGGGTGGGGAGGGAATAAGAAACACAAAAACTACAAGTGTAGATATAGGTAACAAGCACTCACCCAAAGCATAGGTTTTTCTAACCAGCCTACAGAACACAACACCACTGCATCCAAGTCACAAGTCACGACTCTCGCCAACAAAACCCATTTGTCCCATTCTTGTTTCAAGTTCAGTGATAATGTTTAATTTATTTTAAGCACTACTGGGAAACTAGTAAGCATAGGAACAAGTCGAGGAAAGTAAACAGTCAAGCATCAACAATAACGCCCACACCTAGTTCTCAACAACAGAGGATCCCACCCCAATTCTTGATATAAACAAGTAACCACCAGTTCTTAAAACTCACAACAACCGAATTCATAAAAAGAACAGGGGATACCATCCCCTCCCACATCTCCAGCAACCGGCCTGTGAATGAAAAAAACCAAACCACCATCACCAACACTAAGCAGGGCCTTGCTGGTATTTCCAGATTTAAAATATTTTACACACTCCATGATTTCAATTTCTGTGTGTTTTAACTTGGGGTTATCAATGAAGGATTGATCCTGGGGCTTTCAATTCACTTGGCCGGGTGTACGTGATTAACCAGTATCATTTTTAACAGTAGGAGTTCACAACCACAAACAGGCCATTTAAAACATCAGAAGGGGTTCATTAGTACACAAACAAAGACCACCAACGGCCTCTATTTTCAGAAACGTGTAAGCCAGCACAACTCAGAAAGATGATTTTAATATAAACAACATCAACGACCGCAGTCCCCCCCCCCTCATTCCTTATAGGGTTCGTTCATTATCTTTATATAGGTCCGGTTTATCCAATTTTCCAGAAACAAAAACACACCAACCCCGCACGATACACAGAAGGGAGAGACGAAGGAGAAATTCCCTACCCTTTGATAGATGATCGATGCTTAGGCCGGGCGCGGAAATTTACGCATAATGATACGGCGCACCCAATGCACTAGAAATTGTTTGTGCAAAGACGCGATCGTGGAAAGGAGAAACCACGGCTAACCCTTAGTTTATAAGAGCCTCGGACGGTTGAGGTGAGAATGTGAAACAGCGTATGGCACGGTGGTCGTGGGTTGACCACGCGGCTGGGCAGTTACACACCGAGGTCTCTCGGGATTTTTAGGAATTAATTATGGGATTTAAATGGTTTTAAAAGGAGTAAAAGAATTAATTTACATCGAAACTTACGTTGTGGGAGTGGAAAAGTCAGGTACTGGAATAAGAATGAAAGGCTCAGCGAGGGGACACGGTGTCACCCTCACTGTGCCACCGTCACGGTGCCACCATCACAGTGCCACCATCACGGTTCCACTGTCACAGTGTCACCTTTAGGGTTCCACTGTTTTAGTGGAGCCTCACTTTTGGCAAAGTAATGGGCCAGTAGGGTCTGGTCCATTACATTTACTATTTAGAAAAAAAATTAATAGAATCTTATTCTCGTTTTCAAAACATGTAAAGTTTATATTTTACTAAAAATGTGAATGGAATAAATATTTTAACATGTAAGAAATAAAGGTGATTTTTTCCATCACAAACACCCAATATTTTAAATATTATTTAAATTTTTTTAATAATTTATTTTCAAATAATATTATTTTTAAAATATTTTTTGATCCTTTAATTTTAAAAAAATAAAATTGAAATGGTTATTTTCCTCAATATCTATTTAATGACTTTTTATTGTATTTCTCTCCTTCAAGGGCAAAAACTATTTATTATAATAATGATAAAATAGGGATATGATGTATCGATGCCAAACTTATTATTTTTTATATGTTTTATATTCATTTATTATATAATTTTATTACCATTTACCATATTACTCTAAATGTATTATGACTTTTTCTATTTATTGTGATAAGTTTTATCATTTTATATGATAGCATTTTCAATAAAAATGTGTGTGTGTATTTTGTTTCACTGTATTCATATTAGGAATTAATTAGAATTTTTAAGTTATGGATGGGGCCTAGAATTATATTTATTAAGTGATTGAGGTGGAATGTGTTTTAGTAATTTACCTTATCATATTAATTATTCCTCACTTATTCATAACTTCTATTATACGTATACGCTTGTTCAGAATATAAGATAATCACTTTATTATGATTTATTTTCTTCGTGATACTGAGAAGTGTTTAGTGATGGATATTTAGGTATAATCTACAATGAATTATAGCATTAAAAAACACATTGTGTATTTTATGTTTTCAATTTTATTGATAATTTCATGTATGTATCTAGTTTACTAATACAATTGAACAATTTATTCCTTTGTTATGTGATTCATTGTATCTTATTCCAGTGTAATTAATTAAACTCTCTCTTAAGGGTACAAGGGTTAGTATCATTGTAGTAACAGTAAGGGATCTGGTCCATGCACTCTATAAGGGTAAGACAAGCATTGTGTAAGGGTAATCAAGCGTTTTTCAAAATATGTGTAAGGGTATCAGGATTGTTGCATAAAGGAATGGTGAGATGGGTAAGGGTAACTCCTCATTTTCAAAGGTTGTGTGAGGGTCATCAAATTTTTCATAAGGGTAACTAGTACTCTTACATAACACATAGTATATGTGTAGGGGAAAAATAGCATTACCCTTATACAGTGCAATCTTCGGGAAAAATAAATAACTACTCAAACTTTTGTATGTTCTTCTCCAAAATTAAACAGCAATGCATCTTTGATTATTTTAAAGATCTAAAAACATGGGATTAATTCCTTCAGCCCGTTTAACATTTGTAACTCATCTCTTATAAGGATTTAAACACTTTATTTTAATTTTTTTATTAAAATAGTGAATTAAATAGTATGTTTAATTATAAATTTTTAATGAATTGATCAAAAGAGTATGTTGTTATTTGTTAAAAATATTCAAAACTCTATAACCCGTGGTCCTTGTAATTCTCTTGAGGAGATTTTTGGGTGTCCAGTAATTGTTGTTTCACTTTAGCTTGTTTAATATCATAAATCTCTATAAAACTATCAGAACGGTGTTGTGAGTTCCTCTTCACATGAAGTTGTGAGTTACTCTTCACTAACTATATATTGTTTTATATTAGGTGTTATTGGTCTGGATTTCATTTAAATAATGTAAAAGACTTATTTTGTCTGATATACATGATAATTTATTCTGCATGTCATTAAATTATAACTTGAAGTAATATTTTCTAGTAAAGAGAGAAGTAATCATTTAAATGAATATATAAAATATTTCTATATGATTTGTTAAATTATTTCATTTGTAATATATGTGGAGAGATTTTTTTAAATTCAATCATGTCTATTATATGCAAATGTTGTTAAAGGATTTATTACTTTAAAAATAGTTTATGCACATATTTTGTTTGATAAATTTCATAAATAATGGATTTTTTTATAAATTGCCTTTTCAAATCATGGATTTGGTGATGCTTAGTTTATGAAAATAGAATTATTAATTTTTTTTATTTCCCAATCATGGTTAAGGATATTCTTCACTTTTGAAAATATTTAGAAAAATCATGAGGATAGTTTCTTTTTTATATAAACATGGCATATTGGAAAACCTGGGAACTTTATTCTTTGATATATTTTTAATAATTTCACATTAGGATATACTAGAATATAGGTAGAATAATATCAATGGATTTTGATATGACTTGGTGTCATTGGGATTCCATTTCCAATATAGTTTTCTTTTATTTTTCTTAGTTTTTTTCATTGTCTGGTTCTTAGTGTTGTTTTTTACATTACAGTTTCACATGTATAACATGTTTTATATACACACTTATTTTCCTTTTGGTTATTTCCCATTTTATATGGATCTATTGGACCACAATGTATTATATTTGTTACTTTGTCTGTACCATGATTTATATGCACCCCATGTTATATTTTTGGATATGGTTGTTTTGATTACTTCCATTAGTTTTTAATTCATATTTATTTTCATATTTTTGTGGCTTTGAATTTGGAATATTTTTAAAGGAAACCAAAAAATGTTTTAAAAAATGGTTTTCATATGGAAATGGATTTACAAACTAATTTGTTTTCAAATTTTGAACTAATTGTTTCATGGTAATAGGAATTATATAGTCTCATTAGTGATATCCTACTAGGATTAGTTCTCACACCCAAATTTTTCCTTTGGGTCTTTGTACCCTTTTCATTTTAGGTTATAGGAAATGGTAAGGGATTCATGTCACATGGTTGTTTCTTTTTTTGTCAAATTCATAGTGATATGAGGTGGTGGTGATGAATTCTCACATAGAGAAATGGTCTTGTTCTAACTCAATTTTTCTTTTAGGATCAACATTATTTGTCATGTCAATGTAGGTATCTTAGATGAGTACTTTTCTTCAGAATTTTAATCTAATTATTTATCTTGTTTTTAGTGTACATGATACATGTTTTGTAAGATTTTAGTGTAAAATAATTCTCGTGGATTTACTTGTTGATACCCAGGTTCTTGTTGACAGTCCATGGTGATCTGGAACACATTTGTGCCTTATGTCATACCATCTCATGTTACTTGTCTTGTTAACCTGGGTTTGTCTGTAATAGACAATCAAATACTTGTATAAATTTAAAAACATTTACCTCATTTCCATAAAAATCCCTTAGTAATTTCATTTGGGAATCGACTATTATTTTCATGGGCTCAGAATCATCGATTCTAAATCACTTGATCATATCCTTGATATATTTTGAATTCATAAAAAAAGATAAAAAATTATTTAGCTACCAATAAATCAAGGAAATTTTTTTCTCACAAATCATGTAAATATTAAACTCTAACATTATATGTTTCTCAAATATAATTCATTTTTTTTCATCTGATACTCTGAAGATCATGTCATAAATATAGATAATCATAAAAATTCTTAAATTAATTTCATTCTTAATGTAGAGGTTTTGATAAAATCTTTATTGGGATCCATGATTTATAAAATCATTATGACCCCCCCCCCCCATGTTTCTCAATTATTTTTACATGATATTTGACTGAATTTTTCAATACATTAATGAGTTGGTAATCCTCTTAAATTTTTTTCTAAGATCTATATTATTTTCTAAATTTTTAGGATTCTAAGATTAAAACCATTAGATCTTAAAATATAACTCATTTTTTTCATACAATCTCTATTATATCTATAGAATAAATTCATATTCTTCTCTATTTGATTTCATATTTTAGTCTTCCAAACATCTATTACATTTAAAAAAGATACTAATTCAACAATATGGTTCAATATTACAATAATTTTAGTGTCTCTATCATCGGTTTCCTCTAGTTATCGCTTGTCAATTATACCCACAAGAACATACCATCGAATAACTTACAATCCTACACTTAATCCACTTCAATTTCATCCAATTTGACATCTTCTTAGGAAATAAAGTTCTTATTATTTATGAATTCCTATTGTGATGTCCTCTTGAATTTCACACACGTAAATGAATTCTTCGTGGGTTCTTCATATTTTATACCATATCAGAATAGCTTTGAACACTTTTTTGAGATATTTCTAGAATTTACACATTGAAATCAGGAAAGTGGAATTTATTTTTTCATGATTTATGTTAAAGTAAAGTAATGGTTTAAAATTTTCTATTTCCACATCTTTAAAACCATATTCCAATGAAATTTTCTTCATCACCTTGAACGCTATATTTTGAGAGATGTCCTTCATAAGTTATTTTTTTTCATTTTCCATGGGTCATAAGAAATGAGTGAGTTATAAAGACTATCCAGTGTTATATCTTTTGGTGCCTTTTCTTTAAGAAAATATACCTTATTGTTGAAGCATTGGTGTAATCATCTCAAAATACTCTGACCACTCTTAATATCCTTAAGGTTTTCTCTGAGATTATTTATATCCTATATAATGATGTTCACATAATCAAAGAATATGTTAATAGACTCAATGGGTAGTATCCTCACATACTCATACTTATTCTAGAGTACCTGAAATTTAGTTTCATACAAAATAGTATCACCTTCATTGATTTTGATATGTTTTTAATACTTTTACTATGAAGAATTTATGTAATTATATGTGTCATTATAGGTTGAGACATATAGAGTAGGTTTTAACTTTCAGTCCTAAATGAGTATTCATTCTAATAATTGAGACTTACATCAATTTTTTGGGTGTTCATATTCGTTTAGGATGTGTTTTTTGGACATTTAATAGAGAATAGTTGGTGGTTTGGGTTCTCAAGTAGTCCATATAGAGGGGTTAAGGTGGCCATAAAACTAATTTTCCTGAATTAATGTCACTGTCATATACTGAGGGGTGTTTTGGAGTAGTTAGTCTTATCTGATAAGGGATATAAAATAGCCTTAAGTTCTTCATTATTGAGCGTTCAAGGAATCCCTGTGTAATATCATTGAAATTACACTATGGATTCCCCATAGGAAGTGGAGATCTTGGGATTCCTCAATAATGTTCATTTCCCTACACCTATGGGGACTGAATCACCATGTGCCTTGTCAAGGAATCCACACAACTAAACTTAGGTGTTGTGTTGTATCCCCAATCACATTGCTAAAAAATTCCCCCATCAAAATTTTTATGGGTTTTTTAGTGTTTTCATAGAATGTCCTATTTTCGACTCCTCAATCTCTTAGCCTTAAGACACACAATGGAGAGGGTAGGGGACCAGTAGATCTCACATTAATCCCCCCATAGTGCTCACAAGTCCTATTTGTTTGGGAATATTTAATCCCACATATTTGACATAAGGTTTCTATTATCTTCTCCATTTTCCTCCCTCATATATTATTCTGATGATGATTTTCCCATTTTGGTTTTTTGGATGGTGATTTCACTAATTTATGTTGAAATAACCCCACTTGATGCGATTTCATGTGCATCTTGTAAATGATTTCTTGACAAGAGTAAATCAAGATTTCATTCATTTTTCACCTAAAGGTATGATCCTCAGTGAGTTTCTTTATAGTTTGTTATAATTTTTGGTGAAATAGTACTTCATTTTATCTATTAATTAAGGGTTTTTGGTTTCCTAACTCTATGTGTGTGTTGGGAGTTGACCAAACCCTCCTGCTCAGTTCTTTGGCCTTGTGAGGTCACTCAGGGAGTTTGGTGCTGGTAGTGTTGAGTTGGGTTTTTATTATTAATCAATTTTTAATTAATTTACTATATTTTTTGATAATATAGGTACCTATGCACATTGAATGGGTGATTAAGGTCATGGGATAGATTTATATATCATTAGTTGATTTAGGTGACCTTGAATTTTTTGAGACTCTTGTTCTTTTAGTGATTTATGTTTGTATTGCATCACTATTATATTACATGAATATTTCATGTTTTTTTATCTTTATATTTGATATTGTATGGGCTCACCCTAGAAAAATAGTCAACATTAACATCATTAGAATATAAATGGGTTGATGGTGGTTCCGTGGTCAAACAAGAACCAGGGGACCTCTTTATGGATTTTGTAGGGGAGTGTGTGATTTTTAAAGAATAAGAATTTTATTTCTAAAATTCAATTTAGAAAGAGGTTTAATTAAAAAGTTATTTTAATAAAAATGGATGATTTTATATATGGGTTTTGAAATACTATTTCAAATAATGAGTGGTGTTTTTTAAAGAATGTTTTGATATAATTTCAATGAATGGAATAACATGAGTAAATATGGAATGGGATTCCTTTCTAAATTGGGTGGTAAACCCATAATTTGTCCAGACTTACAATTGAAATATTAATTTTATTGGTTGATTTGATTTGGTATATTTTTACTTTTGAGGGAGATGCACTATTTTCTAAAGCATGAGTGATTATGTAGGTTCCTTGTATTATGATTGCCTAGTGGGCTTCATGTTTCATGTTAATGTATGAATGTGAGTCTTATCACCTGATGTTGGGTGGTATCAAAGTGATGTGTTAGTCTATATGGATGTGGCAGAACCCTTATAGGGTTGATATGGGTATTGGGATGGGTTTGGGGGCCCTATAAGATACCCTTTGGGTATGACTAATACATAGGGGACTAGTTAACTAGTGTGGAGTTAGTGAGTTGTTAGACATATTGTGTGTACCATTTTTCATTGTCTGTGTGTGCCTATTTATATTATTTTGATTGGTGATAGATTTTGGGTTATGGATGGATCCAAATTTCTTAACACTAACTTGAGTTATAGGAAATTTGTAATAAATCCATGTGTGATATGGGGTCTTAATAGTGTGTGATGTCTAGGTTAACATTGAGTGATAATATGTGGCTTTAGATGGGATGTGTGGCCTTCCTTGAGTGAGAAGTTTTATATGGGGTAAATGTAGTGTGATATATCTTGTGTGCGATTAGGTGACCAATATACATAACATGTGAACTACCTTGAGTAAAAGGGCATGGGGCGAGACTTACAGATACCCCTCCTAGAACCTACGGGTTGTGGTCATGACATGGCATGACACCCTACCCTATATCCTTAGGTATGGGTTCAGGTATGATATGAAACCCTACCTATAGTCTTTATGAATTTTTTGGGTTATAGTACAAGGTGTCATTATTCATTTTTATAGGGAGCTTAAGTAGGTGGGTTCAGGTGTCATGGTGTCCTAGTTAGTATATGGTGACCTGACATAGATTCTTATAGGTGAATTGAATGTTATTTTTTCTTGGTGGGTGTGTTGTATGAGCATAATTTCACTTAATATATATGTATTTAATGAATATTAAACTCTTTACACCCTAGACATAATTATTTATCTATTATTTTATGTAAATAGTGATATTTAATCTCTCTCTCCAATTCTTAACATAACCATTGTAAAATGTTATATAATTTAAGTTTAGCATGGTTCACAGTTGATACAAATTTAGAGAAAACTATGCTCATGCCATAAGAGTGTGTTTATAAATTAATAGATCCAAAATATATGGCTGATTCCCAATTTAACTAACCCTATTCTCTTTTCATGTGAGGTTCTCTATTTCCTTTAGTATGAGGTGCAATATTGGCATACAGTTTTGCTAACTATGTATTCAAACTATTCAAT
This sequence comes from Viscum album, assembly GCA_963277665.1. NCBI lineage: Eukaryota > Viridiplantae > Streptophyta > Magnoliopsida > Santalales > Viscaceae > Viscum > Viscum album. The sequence goes on from OY728138.1 coordinate 1,334,157,446, forward strand.
GTTCTGGATCCTTCAAAAAATGGATTTTTATAAATTTTCCCCTCTCCCTTCCTTAGCCAAATAGGAGCACCTCTCCTCCATCTATTTGTTTCATGTTCACCAACCAAGAAGATCCCTTACTGGATACCTCCCTCCTCTCCATACTTCAATAAGGACTATTTTCTCTCAAACATTACGTCTAATTCCTCTCATTAAGGTATCCTCATATCTTTCCTTCTTTTCCCCTTGTTATCTCTGCTCCATTCATGGTTTTCACACACTATCCAACCCCTTATTTGATTATGGGGTGTTTAATGTCTTTTTTCATGATTTCTAAGTGTCCTTATCCCTATTTAAATTTAGTTCTAGTTATAAATATTATATTCGATGGGTTTACATTGATTCCTAGTATGTTTTGGTTTATTTTTTCCCTTTCACATGAATTTAATTAGGTATTTACTGATTTTTGGGTTATTATTTTACCTCTATGGAATGTTGGACCACGTTGAGGTGGAATAGAACTGTCATTATCAATGGAAGAATGTTTTGGGTAGATCACACCTTATTTTATGTCTTTAAATTCCACAACCATGAATTATTGTATTTTTAATCCTTTTTTGATAAAAATTTATAATAATAAATATGTTCTTGAAGATTTTAAGGTCAAAATAACATTTCCCTTTACTTTTAACTTCAATTAAATGGTATTTTCGTAGTTATAATCCTATCAACATCTATTTTTAACAAAATTTTCATGCCTCGTTTTAATTAAAATATAGAACGCACATATAAATGGTTTATATTTATTAAGAGTGTGTCATGTTTTAAATAGAAATTTGAGAATATATAAATGGATTTTAATATATATATATATATATTGGTTTTTCATATTAACATTTGTGTCTATATATATAAATTAATATTAGAATATGTGATTTTTTCAATGTGATAAACATATATATATATATATAAGTAAGTGTATATGGGTAAAAAAATTAATGGGTGAATTATAACCTTAATATTAATGCTTTTTTTGGTTTTCTTAATTAATTGAAAAATAAGATATCTCTGAATGGTTTATAAAATGTCGTTGAAAAGATTGTTTTGAATTTTTTAAATAATAATGATTTTTCATGATTTGTATACAATTTATAAGGTATCTTTATGATGGGAAAAGAGAATGACTTGTTTATTATGTAAAATGGAATATTTTATGAACCGTTTGAATGAGATGATATGTTTAGTTTTTAAAGTGGATCTATTTCAATCTTCATGAGAATCCCATATGCTGGTTTAGGTTAATATAGATTTTATTTGATCTCTTTTCCATTAGTTATGACAGTAAATTTTCTTTTTGAACATCCTCTATTGATTAGTGATGTGTTTCTATCTGTTTCCACTAGATTCTAGTGAATTATATTCTATATTTTTCTATCCCATAGTGGCTCTTATGGTGTTTTCCCATGATGAATCTATTAAATGATTTATTTTTTGACTTTGTCTTATTCATACTTTATTTTACACTATATGTGATTTAAATCCTATATTTGGATTTCATATATAATGAAATAAAACCCAACTTCTTATGATTAATTTTAAACTAGAACAAAAGTAACAATTATATAAAGACTAAACATGGAGGGTTATTTCCCTTTGCATTCAAATTGATCTATATTCTCTTGCATATCAATATCAATTCAATTTTTTCTTCTGGTTCTACTCTGGGCCTCCCTTTGATCATTTATTAGTTATATTTGGAAGGTGACTTGTATAGTAACATGGAGTCATGACAGTTATTTTATTTATTTCATTTCTTTTCTCACATCAACCAATTTGTCCCATTAATTTAAATTTGTGGTTTATTATATTTGATGGTGGCTGAAGCAAATGAATCTAGAGGTTGCTTTATATCGTATTACATAGGAGGAATACATGGATGAGATGAGGGATAAGTTTGTGTAATTTTTATATTTATTTACTTTGTTTGAATTTTTCTTCTTATTTACATTGAAATGGACACTGAACTTATGGTTGGTTCTTTTTGATATTTGAAAATTTTCTTAACTCAAATCATTGGGTGAAATTATTACCATTAAATTTACTTTTATTCTACAACACTTTTCACCACCATGGGTGATTGGGAATGTTCATTAGGGATGTCATGGATCAACTTGGGAATTTAATGTAGGAACAAATTATGTTGGTTCTTGAAAAAATGGGATTTTAGGAAACTCTTGATATTTTGTTGTATTTTATATATAGAGGTTATATTTTTGTGACTTGGGAGGTGGGAGAAGCAAGAGTGTCATCATATCTTACTCGATCATATCCTTGAGTTTCTATGGGAAGTTGGGTTCTCATTTTATATATATTTATGATTTTTTTGGTTTTTTAAAGTATTTATATGGTCGATGGGATGAAAATGGAATTGAACATATGTAATGTGGTGATCATTCATGGCCTAGTAACCCATGTGGTTCCCAAATGCATTTTTAACATGACTTCCATTGGTAGTTTCATTATGGTAACATAGTCTTATAAATCATACTATAGGACCTTGGAATACCCTCATAGAAGAGGGGTGAATCAATGTTTCAAATTTTTCATTTAAATAACTAGATATTGTTCACATGTTGGTATGAACGTTCTAGACATGTCTAATGGAATCTTATAGAAATAAAATAATCACATAAAAATAGACAACAAAATATTTTCACTTGGTTCACCACAAAGGGATAATATAATATGTATATTTCAAGAGTTTGTTGGTCATACCTAAATCCACTGAAATTTACTTTTCACGTAATATAGAAGTTTATACATAGTCACTATATACTAGGAAAACTACCTTTACAGGAATTTAGGGATATAACACTACTTCCATTAGAACACTACCATCAACCCCCCCCCCCTAGATAACTACATTCGGTGAACTCTTACCCACTTTATTGAATTTTATGTTTCTTCAGTATATTGGCATTTAAATCTTTTCCCCTGACAAGTATGAGTCTATACTTGCATTGTGGCCCTACGTTAATTCACTTGAAAGCTGTGTTCACTTAAAATAGATGTTCAAAACATTTATTCGTGAAGCACCTTAACAGAGTTCCCTTACGAATCTCAAAACCATCAGGAAGGAAATTTTCATTATAGAATGTTATGCATCATAGAATAACAAGTCATTGATAAAATCTATTTTCAGATATAACTAAGAATTATTCAATACTACGACAGTCTCTTCCTAATTCTCAGGCTCACGATGAATACTTGATTCATAAAACCCTCAAAATTTATGAATAAATAGAGATTCATCATTTTCTCCATTTTTGTTGTTGTATGTAGTGGGGTATACTCTTATATATAGGTCTATCTCTTCCTGATGATTCCATGATTCCTGTTGATTTTTTATAAACCTCTAAATTCATGTTCATGTAATATATTTCATTCATGAGGATCTAGTGAAATTTAACACATGCATGAACATTCTCATTTTATTGTATATTTGTCGTCATTAAATCATTCAGTAATGAATATTATCATAGTAATGAAGATTTAAGATCATCCCATTATACTCTACATGAATTTTATTTTTGATTCTCCACATATTTTTGAATCTCAACCTTCGCAAAACACAACATTTTTTAAACTCAACCCTTTAACATATTTGAGTCGAGACAACCTGGAAAAACTAGTTTTCTTGAAGCTTGTTTGGGATGCACTATATCTTCATGAAACATTATCCTTCCTCTTTATTTTGATCCCAAAAAATTGTAAAACCCTAGAAATTTACTCCACCTTCAACATTGTAAACATATTTTATTGTAAGATCGATTTCATTACAAACTCCCTTATCAACCCAATGTGGATTGAAAATAAACACAAAATATACTTTGTTTCCATAAATGAAAATCCATGGTTTCATCACATAAAATCAAATTATACAAAACCAATAATACCTATTCAGGGAGGCTTGATGTTGTGTAAGGTTATTTTATTAAGTTTCGATTAGTGTGTGATAGTTTTAAAATAAAAATGATTGAATTTTGGAAAATTGATAAATGGGTTTTCTATTGGTAAAATTGATTAATTCAAAAAAAGATTTTATGATTTAGAAATAAAAATTTTGAATCTAATCATTAATGTTTTTGGAAGAAAAGTTTTTATTTTTATTAACAAGTAAAAAAATTACTTTACATTAAAGTAATTTGAAATTCATATGTAATAAATATAGAGAAAAATTAGTCTCATGAGATAAAACATTAATTTTAATTGTGAGAGTTTGATTTTGAAAATTTTCAAGTAATTGGTTAAATAATATCTAAAATATTTCTATGAGGATTTTTAAGAATAATGAAAATGCACTTAAATTATTTAATGATATTTTAAAAAGTTTAAAATTCTAGTTTTGAAAGGATTTTAAAAAAATTTCCTTTGAAAATTTACTTTGGCATCTTAAATTTTCATTAATTTGTTTTGGATAAGTAGTGATTGTGCTTTGTTTCTTGGGATTTGTTTCATAAAATATGCTTTAACTAGTTGAGGTTAAGTTAAATTTTAATGTGCCTAAATTGATATTTTATATTTTTTTACTGGATTTCCACATAGAATGTTTTGGAGGAATTTTAGGAGTTCCCATACTAGGATACCTTTGTGAGTTATCCCTTAAAGATAAGTATTTTGATCTTCTGGTCGATGACCATTCCCAAACTCTTGGATGAGTGGAAATATCGATCCTCACAAAATTAATTTATCCCTTGCTAACATTCCATGGTTTCTTTTTTTCTTTCACCTTCCCCAAAATTCTCTCAAATAAATGGTGACAATCATAGAGACTTTTGTCTTTGGAATTCAATGGTTCTAATTGATTTCTTAGTGATTCTAGTCTCACTGTTTATATTTTTTCGAATTTTTAGAAATTTTTATGTCTTGGGTGAATTCATGGATAGTTCAGATAGGTGATACCGCCAAATGTTTCATACCCTAACTCCTTCTTTGTTTATTCAAATGGGTTCATTGGGGACTTAGTTTTCTAGGTATGATGACACAAGTTGTTTCCCCTTCCATTATTATTCAAAGGATAGAATTGATTATTCTTTTTCATAAATATTTTTTAGAAAATTTTGGGTGTAACTTGAATTCTCTCATTTATGTTCCCTAGGATTATTTCGTTTGACATGATGTCATACCTGAGATTTGGGAGGCGAATATTTTTAGGTCAATGGAAATTCTTAATGTGTTTTTAATCGAGCAATTCAGTTGGGTATTTTTTTCTTAAGCCTATCGTAGCTTCCATGTTTCCCCAAGTGTGCTCCTTAGGTAAGTTGAACCCTTGGTATAGTGTTGTCTTTATGGTGAAAAGTTATTTTATCAATATAAATATCTTTTGTTTTTTCCCTAGAGGGGTTTTGTAATTAATTTTTTAGGTTTGAACTATTATTTGAGTTATTTAGATGTTCATTTTTTTAGATCATTGATTCAATTATTTTGGGAATAAATCCTTTAGAAAATATATGGTTGAAATTTTAGAGGAGTATTAAAATAGTGGGGAGATCACTATCTATATATTATCACATTTCCATTGATTATTTTGTTTAGATTCCCCTATGGTTGTTAGTTCAGTTACTGGGTTCTCGATCGAGTGTTGTGATCCTAAATGTTTTTTGTAAGAAAAAGTATGTCTGATATATTATTTTTATTCATTTAGGATTGTGCCATAGGTCTTTTTATGGTGTTCCTTTATTTTTGGAGACTTTATGTTTACTTAGGAGTCTTAATCTTGTTTTTCTTTCACCGTATGAATTAGTTGAGGCTTTCTAAGATTATAAAGTGTTATTTTGGAGTTTTTTTCAATCCTAGACCATATTTATTTCTTCATTATTTTATTAATTTAATTACACTTAATAATTTTCTCAAATTTTAAACCAAACATTTTTAAAATTTTGAAAATTTTGAAGTTTGACATTACTAGACCGATGGAGTGCAGTTAATCAAAACCATAACTACTGGGAAAATTTATCTTCATTATTTTTATATTGAAATATGTTTCTCATATCTATAGAAAATCACCATTTTTACCTTTGAATATATCATTAATACAAATTTGAAAAGTGGTAAAATTGATCCATATCTCCTCCCTAATATTATGTCAAGATCTCCTATTCACTTCCATTCATTTCCTCTTGAACGATATCATAATTAAATCATATTGGTATGTTGACTTTACACCATCATGGTATGAACACCATTATCACTAAGTGATCTTTGGTCAAAAACTAGATCCATCAAATCCACTCCAAATATACTTTTTAATTTTTCCATTAATGTTACAACCCGTCCCCCAGTGCCAGCATCATGACTACCCCAAGCCCTCCTTCTATAGGCCAGGCCCAGAATTCTAATTTCCGACTAAATGCATGAAAAAACGGATTGCGTGTCTGTTTTCAAAAGTTTTCTTTAAGTCATCTCAAACCAGTACAGCTCACTAGGTATAGTCTTTTGACCATGTCGCCTCTGTTTCTTTCGGGAAGCCTCCCCGTGGACGACTAGCTAGAGCCCTGAGAGTGGTACATACTGACAGCCCGCCGAGTGACGAGGCCTCAATACAGGGCCATATTCTAGTTGAGGCACCAATGGAGGCTCCAACGGTACCACTACCCATTGGGCCATCGATGCCACTGGTCCCAGCAGTAGAGAGTGCATGCCGCTTGAGCGCACTGCACGAGTTCTAGCACCCAAGGCCACCCAGGTTCATGGGTGGGACGGACCTGTAGGCGGCTAAGGATTGGTTGGAGGCTGTGGTGAGATTCTTCTGACTGGTAGGGACACCAGCCGACTTCATGGTGATCCTTGCTGCCAGCCTCCTTCAGGCATTAGTAGGCAGATGGTGGATCCTGATGCTCTAGATGCACGACGAGGTGTCACTTATCTTGGCAGACTTCGAGAGCCCATTCTGGGTGGAGTTCGTACCATCCAACCTTTGAAAAGTGCATATACAGAAGCTACTGCATCTGTAAAAGGGTACCATGACGGGGGCGCAGTACTTAGCGAGGTTCACCGACCTCTCGCGCTACTCCACTGATATAGTACGGGACCCATTCTTCAGGGCTCAAACCTTTGAGTAGGGACTCAGGTGAGATATTAGAGCTTCAGTTGTCTCCCACAGCATCCCAACGTAGACGGGGGGTGTTGGAGTCAGCCCTCCTAGTATAGAGGTTTTTTGCTGAGTCGTCTCCAGCAGCGAGACCCACCACTAGCCGACATGCAACAGAGTCTTCTACAGCTATCAGTAGACAAATGACGCAATGGTCCAAGAGGACCAGACCAACAGGTGATCAACTGCACAACTCGGGATCGGTTTTTTGGGGCACCTAGAGTGGAGACAGAGCCAAGCATACTAGGAGCGGACAGTGTTACTCCTGCGGCGGGCTTGATCACATGGCACAGGACTCTCCGACCTGCCATACAGACGATCAAAATATTGATGAAGGACCTCCCAGGCAGAGGAAGAGGTTTGATTGAGACGGTTCGCAAGGTGAAGTTGTACGTGGTAGAGGAGCTGACCGTGCAGCTGGTTGTGGATGACGCTTAAAGGTATTGCCACCACCACCACTCGGAGGTCCACCCCGACCAAAAAGAGCAGGTGGACAGGGGAGAGCATAGCTTCAGGCAGCTGAAACATACGACCATGGAGCTTCAAAAGTAGGTGGATTGGAGTGGGACTAGTTCGAGGCATAAGGGTATTTGTTCGTGATTCTTCTAGCTTCGTTGATGTCTTTTGTGGTTTCTTTGCATCTTTGTACTTTGAGCTTCAGTAATAAAATCCACTTGTCCTTGTTAAATTTTATTTCCTTCCTTTTTGGGTGTGCATACGATTTTTAAAGGCAGAGCCTTCTTATTTTTAGGGAATTACGCCTTTGGTGCTAGTCGCTAGACCCTAGCCTATGAAATGCGGGCATGGGGTAATCACGATGCGGGCCTTGGGGGATGGGTCATGACAAATTAGTATCAGAGGATTCGGTTCTACCGCAGAACATAGGACTCTAATATTTCTTTTCTATGAAGAAATAGTGTAATGGGTACTAAGTGTGGTTCTTTTTTCAGGTAGTCCAGTGTTGGTGCAGGCAGCTTACGTATCTATACACTAGGACCATGACTTCTGATTTCCGACTCAGTGCATGAAAACACTAATTGCATGTCTGTTTTCAAAAGTTTTTTTTAAGTCATCTCAAACTATCTCAGCTCACCAGGTATAGTCTTTTGATCATGTTACATCAGTTTCTTTCAGGATTCCTTCCCAAAGGCGACCAACTAGAGATCTAAGAGTTGTAAGTACTGATAGCCCGCCAAGCAACATGGCCTTAGTACAAGGCCCTATTCTAGTTGAGGCAATAGTGGAGGCACCAACGGTACCACTTCCCATTGGACCATAGATTCCACCAGCCCCAGCAGCAGTGAGTGCTCGCCACTTGAGCGTGCTTCATGAGTTCCAGTGCCAGAGGCCACCCAGGTTTAGGGGAGAGATAGACCCGCAGGTGTCTGAGGATTAGCTTGAGGCTATGGAGAGAGTCTTGAGACTAGTAGAGACACCATCCTACTTCATGGTGATCCTTGCTACTAGTCTCCTTCAGGAAGTAGCAGGAAGATGGTGGAGCCTGATGCTCCAGATGCTTGATGAGGCGTCACTTCTATGGGAAGACTTCAAGAGCCTGTTCCGAGTTGAGTTTGTATCATCCACCCTTTGATCGAGGCATATACAAGAGCTACTGCATCTACATCAGGGTAGAATGATGGTGGTGTAGTACTCAGCGAGGTTCACCGACCTCTCGCACTACTCCACTAATATGGTAGGGCACTCATTCTTCAGGGCCTGAACCTTCGAGCAGGGACTCAGGCGAGAGATTAGAGCCTCATTTGTCTCCCAAAACATCCTGACGCAGAAGGGGGTGTTGGAGAGAGCCCTCTTAGTGGAGTGTTTCCTTGCTGAGTAGTCTCCAAAAACGAGACCCACCACTAGATGACATGCTGTCGAGTCATCTGCAACTAGCAGTAGACAAATGACGCAGAGGTCCAAGAGGACCAAACCTACAGGTGATCGACTGCACGAATCAGGATCAGTTGTGCGGGGCACCCAAAGTGGAGAAAGAGCCAGGAATACCAGGAGTGGATAGTGTTACTCCTGTAGCGGGCTTGGTCACATAGCACGCGACTATCCGACCCACCTTACAAACGGTCAGTAGATAGATGAGGGACCTCCCAGGAAGAGGAAGAGGTTCGATCGAGACGGTATGAAGGTGAAGGTGGACATGGTAGAGGAGCTGACCGTGAAGCTAGTGGTGGAAAACGCTTAGAGGTATTTCCACAACCACCACCCGAAGGTCCACCCCAACCACAAAGAGTGGGTGGACAAGGGAGAGCATAGCTTCAGGCAGCTGAAGCATATGACCCTGGAGCTCCGAAAGCAGGTGGATAGGAGAGAGACTAGTTCCACGCATAGATGCATTTTTTTCATAATGAATCTACCTTCGCTGATGTCGTGGTTTAGGAGTAGTGCATCTAACAGCTATTAGGTGGAGCGACCGGTTTGGCAGCAGAACAACAACAGAGGAGCACCCGGTTTTCTAGTAGACCTGTGGTACTCGAAAAGAGGAGTAACTCAGCAGTCTAAGGTTAGTGAGTAGCACCTTGGAGTCATGAAAGGGCCACTGTACTCAACAGAGAATGAGTTCTCTAGTAGTTGTGGTTTCGTTAATGAAAATCATGGTTTGAGCTGAGTCAATGACCTTTGTTTTTTCCTCATGATTGAGATGGGTTACTTGATTACTTAGGTATATGTATGCAAATATATATCTGTAATGGTTATCCATTGAAATCATACTTTTTGGTTGATCCTTGTTGGATTTTTTGATACCTTGAGGGTCTCGGGGTCCTTACTGAGTATCATTATACTCACCCCTGCACCGGTTATGCCCACACCTCATTGTTTTGCATGAAGATGACGGACAGTGCGGATGGAGGCCAAGAGCACCAGGACTGGACGGTACCTGGAGATAGACATCATGAAGAGTCGGTAACTGGAGAAGATAAATGGATGTGGAGCACTGAGGAGGCTATCTGTACCTACCCTTCAGGTAGGATCCGTGGTGGACAATCCGGGAGCTACTACACACCATCTAGCTATTTTTCTTTTAGTTGTACATGTTTTTCCTTTCCTTTTACTTTACTGTTGGGCTTTTATTTCCGGCCCCTTTACATTCAGTATGCTTGTTACATAGTTTTTACTTAATGTTTTCTTCTTCTTGTACTCTGGTTGTGTGTGTTTATGATTTTTAAAGGCAACGTCTTAACAGTTTTAGGGAATTACGCCTTTAGTGCTAGTCACCAGACCATGTCCTATGGATGGAGTGCTTGGAGTAGTACACAATGCTGGCCTTGGGGGATGGGTCGTGACGATAAATCCTATACTAGATATTCAAATACATATTTTTCATTGAACTATTTGAGGTGTGACCCTTCTCTTCATGACATTGAACATTCCTTGATCGAACCACAAAAATATTCTTAGATTCGATTGTGTAACTATCCTTCTTCTCATGTTGTGATCAACTATTCACAAAAAACATCAAATCATATGTAATAGAATCCCATGACACGGTGATACCTTTGTTTCATAACCATAAGATGGTTAATTAAACTAAAAACAATTAATCCCATTTTAAGGATGTATCATGAACCACCAAATCTTATAAATGTAGGTAACTAATGAAAATTTTGATCATACTTATGTAACCCAGTCGCGACGTGAGCATTGAGGTCATGGGATGAATGATTCTTGGCACATTCCTAGAATAAACCTTATGCAATTCCAATCATGACTCAATTCATGATATCACAACATTAATTAATCTTAAATTCATAATATTAGTCCATGACCTTTTCATTTTTCTAGAATCAAACCCTCACAACATGAAATAAGTCATCACGGTGGGACTATTATTTTAAAAATATAACTACAATAGATCCTTTAAAAACTCATATAATATATTTTATCATCAATTAAAATCCTTTGGATGTCACATAACAAACCATTTTCAATAAAAACCATCCCAAATAATATCCATAATATTTTTTCTAAAAGTAATATACTATTTCACTTGTATCATAAAAAAGAGTTCTTAAGTAAGAGAAATTCTATTTGTTATAGTAACACTTTCTTGAGTAACTAAGTGTTCAAATAGTTAAAAAATTAATTTAGATACATATGAATCGTGGAATTATGAAAATTATTATTTAAAGTCATTATATATAATAATATATAAAGAAATTCACTCATCACTCATATGATACACATGATTGAGTATACAATAGACTTGGGGATACTAAATGTTTTCTCTAGGATTGTTCTAGTTAGTGTATTCATCCTATTTTTATATATGAAACTTTTTTAAAAAGATGAATGGAATCATGAAATAAAATTTGATGTTCTCAGAAGTTGATTATAGATGATCTAGAAATTGTATGTATATATTCTTATGTTGTATTAATAGTATAATTGGGTAAAAGTTTAAACCAAAATAATAAAAATAAAAATAGTTGGAAAATCTAGTGAAGATTCAATAAGTATCTAATCAAGTTCATTTTAACATGAAGGTTTTATTAGGAAGGATGTGTAAGGATTCCATAATATCGAATACTTTAATATTATATAAGGGGTAATGAAAATTCCATTGATTTTCCATGTCAGGTATCAATGTTATTCAATTTGATAATTCAATTTCTAAGGTTATGTGATTCTGAATGTTTAAATTACATGTTTCATAAATACATAGAAGTTAAAAATCAATGAAACAATTGATTAATCTTATATTCTACATTCAAGTGATCAAGAAAGTGTTTTTACACACAATTTTTGAATGTAATGAAATTTATCATGCTCAGATGAATCTAATGAAAGGGTGTGTATCTACATATCATTTATCTTATTTTATGTAAGTATTTGTTCATAAATTAATATTTGTTATGTATAGAATTATATTATTAATTTCCTACACATTGTTTAAAATTCATTGGATTATATAACAATTTTTGGAAAAATGTGACAAGGATAAAAATGTTTTAACTATAATAAAGAGTTTATCTATTTTCTTAAAATATAAGGTTTGTGTTCCATCCACCATTCAACGACATATTATAATAAATATTATTATTTTCAAAGAGAAATTATATTAACGTATTTAAATATATATGGGATATGAATTCCATAGTTTATTTGTTAGATATTCCTAGTAATAAGAAATAATATATATTAGAAAACATAAAGTATTTTTCATATCATATCATGATATTCTAATAAGGATATAAATTATCATATGATTGTGGCAGTATGGTTATACTTAGAGATATTCTAAGTTAACAAGTAAAATAATATAATTATCTAATATTAAAATTGTTCTCACTTAATATCCTAGTGTGATTTGTATATGGGACTATAATTAATGGTTTAAAGAGGTGGATTTAGTTATTGTGAAAATTGAATATCCTTATTCCCTAAAGGATTATACTAGTTAAATCCTAAATGATTTTTTGAAATGTTGGTGGGTAACAATGTATATAGTTACATTATATCCAATAAATCATTTGATGTAATTCATTCTAAAGATGATGATATTAAAATTTAAAGAGTTATATGTAGATAATAAAAGATGAAATCATAAAATTTGATGTTTTAAAGTTAAAGAGGTTGAATATGTTCAATGAATGTAAAATTGTAACTATAATTACTAAATATCACCAATATTCAAACTCTATTGCTTCATAGATGATACTCACTAAAGAATTTAGTGAAATATTTTTTTCATATGATCACATAGATATGTGTAAGGGATTAAATATATATATATATATATATATATATATATATATTTGTGTGTGTGTAATTGCATAATATAATCCTAAAAAGTTTATTAAACAAAATAATGATCAATTATTATTTTATATATTATAATACAGAACTATCCTTATGTTGGGATTTGTTAAATACTCTTAAAATAGTTTTAAAAATATGAAATGTATCATACTAATGGAAATTTATGTTTTATCATTACTTCACACTTGTTTTATGAATTTATATATATATATATGTCTTAAACTAAAATTAAAATATTCCTCTTAGAGTATGACTTTATGTTATCCATAATTGATGTTTTCTATAGTGTATTATTGTTTATGATGAAATTTTATGGTTAAAATGAGTAGAATTGATATGTGAGATGTGGGATATTTTCCTGAGAGAAAAAATTATCTTCTCATTGGATGATTAAATATGTATACCACATTGAATGGAATACCCTACATATCTGTTATACTAGTGGTTTATGAATAATATAATCTCCCATGTACTTATGTTTTTAAAGATAGCTGGCATGAGAACCTTCATACTCTAATAGATTTCTAACTCAAGACATTATTTCCTAGTTAATCAAGGGATGGTAGGGCATGATTTTGATCATGTCATTTGTTAGTGCTCAACCAAAATGGTATTTCCCCTCTAATATGTTGATAATGAAATTAAGTCCCTCGATTAAGATATACTAAGAAGTGTGTGGTTACACTTATATAGAAAATGTGATGTTATTGTCTATTTATTTGAGGAGCATGTGATGTTGTAATATTTATTGATACATGAAATGTGATATATTGACCAAACATATTAGTCTATATCTGGAGAGTTGAGAATATATGAGTTAGATATATTGGATTGACATACTCAATGAACTATGGACACTCGATGTCTTAGAGAGAGGTATTGTATTTGAATGTGTGCTAGTATGAGATGAGGTTAGTAGGCATAGGTATAGAGATACATGTGTTTAATGGATATCACACCATATACCTTTATATTAGAACTATCATTAACACTTCTCAAGATACCACTCTTTACATACATTTATGGATCCAATGATTCTTGTTTGTTATCTAATATTAAAGGCATATGGTATTCCTTCATCTACAACTCTAGGGATCATTATTAAACACATTAAAAAGTATTTTATGATGATTTAGTGTCTTGTAAATAAAAAGTATGCAGAGTTTACACTATTCTTAAATTCTAATTTTTCATGTGTTTCATATTTCTATAGATATGTGATCTTTGGATGAGATTATGATCACTTATTCATGTTCTATTAAGTGGTAACAAACCCATGATAATCCTATAACTAGGGGTGTATGTTTCATGTTATTATTTTCCCATACATAATGTTGGAATGATACCTATCCTGAAAACCTTGATGGTTTGATACCTTTCATACCAAATCCTTGAGGCTTATCTAATGATGGGTGATTTGGTATGATGTTGATTATGTCATATTTGAGGACTAACCAATATGGTATTTTTACTCTCATATGATGATTATAAAATTTAACATCTCAATTGAGATAAATTGATGATGTGTATTTACATACCTTGATATGGTACATGTGATGCTTTTATCTATTTTGATGAGGGCCATGTGATGTTCTCATTCACTATTAAGAATGACTTGTGATTTGTTCATCGATCTTTTCAATATATACATAGAGAATCAATAATTTCTGAGTATATATATGGTATTTACATAATCTATGTACATTGTATTCTCAAAATTTTAAAAAATGATCCTATAAAAAAATACTTTTATATGATACAGTAGGTAGTCACATGTATATAGATACATGTGTTTGATGGAGTTCTTGACTGATCCCTAAATATATTGAGTAGAATTGAATCTTGGATTGATTATTTATATATGGTTTTAGATAAAATGTATTTAATTAGATTAATCTAGTAGAAACTGATCCCATGTTCTTCAGGCATTAAACATATGAAACCTTCGTAAAGATGTAAGTGAATAACTGGTGTGAATGAGTACACCTCACTGTAGTGATGTTGTATCATCGTCACATCCCTAGAAAGATATTCATGTTTATAACTGGTGTGTAAAAAATCATCCCACCTCTAGGGGTATATATGGTTCATGATGAATCTCTCTATGTGGGAGATGGAATCTTATTCAACCCATTGTTCTTTAGAATCTCACTATACTACGGAGGAGGAATAAAATAGTGTATGGGTTCTCGGGATCCTTAACCAAGCTATGAACGAGCATCAAACACACTTCCATATCATGGAATTATCATTTAAATAACATGATGGTGTTATTCATTGATTCATGAATTAAATAATGTGTTATATCATGATTTAATGACTCATCTTTATCATTCATCATATTCATGAATATTACACCTGCCTTGTGTTTTATCCCATGTAATTCTTATTTAAATAAAAACCATCCTGTTTGATTGAATTGATCTTTAAATCTTATCATTATAATAAATGATAAGTATCGCAATCTTTTACAATTGATTTTTTTCATATGATTTATGGAAATTAAATAATATATTATCTTGGATGAAGCATATAATCTCATTACAAGATCCTTGTGAAACAACGGAATCGTAGGCTATGATTGCATAGGGTAGTAAGAGTAGTCGAATGATATCTTATTTCATGCCATTCCCTATGAATAATACAATAGTAATATGTAATTACCCCCATAGTCATTAGATATAAAAAGGGTTCCTTACAATCCTAAAAATTGGTTTCTAATCATAGGCTATGATATAAGAATATATATCTCATGTATATGGATATAAGGAATATCTCCTTCAATCTACCACCTATACTAAATCATATAAGACTTTTCACCATAAAATCTTATATCATATCATATATGATAACTCATGATATTCAATTCAAAACTCTTTTGTATATCGTAAAAAATTTATAAATTATATCATTAACTTCTCATCATATCACATCGTATATATTACCTTGTGATGACCCATCCAATACTATTTTGTATTAACTCTAAAAAAAATTTAGAGCTTCTCTCTAAGTTAATCTCAATCCTCAATCAGTCAACCAAAAAGTGTTAATTTGGCCCCAAGATCATTTATATAGTTGAAAACTGGTACAAACCACCAAATCCATATACATAAGAAAAGAGTGTCATATACAGAAGTTTCGATGTTACTAAAGTTATAAAGGGATCTAATGTGGTTTCATTAAATAGATGTATCTCTATACATGTATCCACATACTAAATCTCATTATAGAATGAATTAATATTAATTGCTTTTTTCTAAGACATCGAGTGACCATGGGACATGGTGTATGTCAATACTATATATCAAACTCATACATTTTAGGATCTTCAATTATAAACTGACATCGTTGATGAATACATCACATGTCATTAATCTTTGGGGATAATTACATCATAATACCTTTATCTGAATAGATAATCACATTATACGCACTATCTAGGCATGTAAAGAAACTTCCTAGTCTATCTCAATCGAGGTCCAAGATTTCATACTCGTTGTAGGAGTGGAAAATCTCATGTTGGTTGATCACCATCTAATGTCAAAAAAACAACATACCCAAGCACCTCATTATTATCTAAGTCACAATAACTTTCATAAGAAAGTAATAAAATTTTAAATGTTCCCATTCTTAGAATATCATCAACCATAGCTAGTGAGGACTAAATATGATCCATACACACCTATATACGAAAGAAGTACTATATAGAAATCCATGTTGTATACCAAGTGGGTAATCTAGACCAAACGAAAGAATATTTCCACTATTCTAATGCCTCATCAGAATATTTCAGATCTCATACAAGAATCATACTCATGATAACCTTAAAATTATATCGTAACCTATAAAAATCTATAACGAACATCAATACAAGATAAACTCAAGTCCTTTGAGTGGTAAATTACGATTAAACTTCGTGGAATATATATATATATTTATATTTATATTTATATTAACAATGTGATTGTATGATAAAATAGAGATTTATTTTTATATGATATATTTGTATCTTTAAAAATATTTTATGAATACTTAATAAAACCTGACATAGGAAATGGACTACCATATAATATGTGATAAACTATAGGATCAACCTTTTTTTCTATACTTTTGGGGGTAATTTTAACTTATTACGTCTATATGTAATTTATTTTACATCTCTATGTTAAAATATAATGAAACCCTACAACTAAACACATTAGTGAGTAACGTCTATGAATAACTCATGTATGAATAATAGAGAGATTTAGCAATCATTTTGTTAATTTTCATCTCCATAAACATATTCAAACTCATATACTTTACTACATGAAATTTTATGATGTAAACTTCTATGTTATATATTAATATCCTTTTATGTGTAACAACTTCATCCCTGGAAATAATTCCATAAAATTATTTCCCTGAAAAAAATGTAACTATTTATATTAATATTTAGAATCATGTCCTAATAATCATTGGGATGATGTAATATACACTAAAACTTTGGATGAAAGATTCCTTTATGATATATAGATATTCACATTCCAAAATAACTCAATGTAACATTTTCATTTTCTTTTACCTATGTATATCGTTATTTTATTTAATATAATGTTAGAATAACCTTAACATTACACAAGTATAATCTTATATTTGTTTAATTGGAACTTTTTTAAGTAAAAAAAATTCTTCCACTATTACCTTAGACACTATTATCTATTTATACTATCATTATAAGATACAAAAACTCTTTTATGTTAATAAATAATCTTTATTCTTTTTAGTAGTAACATTTTATAAATAAACTAGTGTTTATATAAAAAATATAATATACTATGTTTTCGAATAATTTTCCAATGAAAAAAATAATTTATTAAAATATTCCACTGATGGGTGTTGGGAAGATATTACCTCATATTTTAACAAAACATTTGACAAAAACATTACCCTAGATAAAACATTGTTATCCTTATCTTATTCACAAAAAAAATTTGTTGAATTTGTTGATTTATAAACCAATGTGTATACAATTAATCATCTCATTTTTTCATAAAAACTCTTTTTCAATAAAAAAAATCCTTTATCAAAAAAGGGATGTGTGATGAAGATACATGTTCAATGCTTAGATTTGTCAAAACATATTTTATTTTCAAATAAATTGATATTTAAACTCTTTTCCTCATCCCTTGAATGAAGACTGTAAGATATATCAAATATTCCTTTGTTTTTTATCTCTTTTATATTTACAACACTTGTAAAGTATGCATTTAGTATAACATACACCCCAAACGGGAGAATAAATTTCTATAACATTAATATTTATCATATATATTCAATAGATTTACTCAAAATCCTTAAGATATTTGAGAAAATTATATTATATGGAATCTTTATTCTATATTCATGATAAAAAACTTTATATTTCATGGACCTTAACTAGCTAATTGATGTAATGTTATTGGACACTTCAAATTTTCTTCTTCTCTTTATAATTTTTTTCCACTTGTACTCTCAATAAATCACTATAATCTAGGAATCAAATTTCTAGTTAAAATATATTTAACTCTTTAGAACATCAGGTAAAAGTTTCTTAAATTCATTCACCTTGTCATAATATTTCCATATAAGACAACATAAATAAATCATTAACCAGAATAATCCTCAAGAAAACTTGTATTCCCACAAAGTCATTAAAATACTTAATCATATTAATTATATGTGTGGAGACTTAAATTACATAGTTCATTTTAAATATTATACATTTTAAGTAATAGGTTAATCATTCTATTGTTCATAAGAATTTAGATTCATTTGTTTTAAAACGTCAATACTTAGTTACTCAGAAAGGTGTTTCTCTAACAGACAGAAAGTATCTTACATAAGATTTTTTTCTATTACCAATCTAAATATATTTTTTATTACTAAAATTCTTACGAAGGATTAATATCAATGTTATTTTTTTTATTATTCTATTATTTATAACAAAACATGATAAAAATTTTCATTTTAGAATTTTATTCCATAAACCAAATAAATATGTTCAATTCATATTGACGTCTAACCCTTTTCAGAGCCCATATTTTTTTACTTTCCAAAATATAGGAATCAACCATATTTACACATATTTATATAAATATAATTCATAAGTTACATGCACTCTTCATGTAAAGGTATATAATTTTATGAGATTGAAAATATTAATAAGAGTAATCCTAGAGCCACATACAATTAACGATAACCTTTCTATAATAAGTCATAAGCATTTAGTCTAATGGGACGTATGGCCCAAGTACCCTCCACCTAGATATATTTTAAACAATATGTAATATAATTTATTATATTACAAATAACTAATATGTATAAACAATATTTAGTAAATATTTTAAATATCATAACATCAGTCGAAAAATGAGGCCAATGTAGATTGAAACTAAAACTTATGAAATCATACCTACCATGTAATATTGGGAAATAAAATTATAAAGGTATCACTTTATCTCTTAAACCAAAACACACATAACAAATTATTATAATGTTTTTTATAATTATGAATAAAAATAAATGGAATAACTTATAAATATTTAAATGCTTAAAGTATTTAAACATGAGATAAATTCATATACATAATTTAATAAAAATATAAATCATAAGTACTATATAGTTTTATAAAATTTATTAGGGATATTCCATGATATTTAAAATAAAAACATTATTTTCATCATGTAGTATGAACATTTGATATTATACCTTATATGTTGTTTTACATTAAAAATTATGATATTCCTATGAATGATAAAAAATTTGTTATTAAATTATGTAAACTATTTTATTAATTATAATCATCATATATTTAAAATTTATTTAAACCATGATCATATCAAAACATTTTTGATGGGGTCTAAATAATTTTCAAATAGGGAACGTCAATTTGAACACTTCAAGTTAATCATTATGGACATTTCATGTTTTTTATTAGATAATAACATGTTATATTATTAATTTTTTTAAATTATATATTCTATATAAATTACCATTATTATTTAATAAACACTTTTTTAATACATGGGGAATGCCATATAATTCTATATTTTATTTTTTAAATGTAAACTTTTAATATCAAGGAATATTTATTAATTAATATTTCATAAACATTTATTAGTTAATTATAAATTCATTAACATAAAAAATATTTAGAATACTTTTTTTAAATTATCAAATATTCCAAAAATAAGTTTTTCAATTACTTTTTAACTATTTATAATTAATCAATTGAATTTATAATTGAATATAATTAAAAATCAAAATTTTCTAATATATAAGATTATAGGACACCTCAGGAGACATTGGATATGAATAACAATGGAGAGAAGAAAATTCTATTCATTGTAATATATGATTGACAACCAAAGACCAAAAAAATTTGGTATACTTTTTATGTGAAAGTCATATTTTATTACTCATGTCAATATCAATAAGGTAATTTGACACTTATTTTCTAGAACATCCATAGTGTAGCTTATGTTTTATGAAAATATGGTGTAAAATGATATTAAATGAATAAAATATAATAGTTTATAATATGTAGCAGCTTATGATATCACAGACCATACATTGCAACTTAAAACCCATATAACAAATCTATAAGTCATTCTTTATGAGTGTTAAATAAAACACAGTAAGATTTATAAAAACATCATTTCAACTCATGGATTTATAAGTTCAATAATATTTGTTTCTATAATGCCACTGATAGGTTTCATATGTTATTAAACAACACTCCTTCAGTTAGGGAAATTGATTGAAAACCAATCTCAAGATATTAGTGCACTGGAAATATAAAACATAAAAATAACTAAAAATAAAGAACTATTGTAAAGGGGTTCCATTCACCATAGTTCCACTATATAATGACCAATTCCTACAAATTATCTTGAAAAAATACCTAGAGTGGTACATGAAACCCTCTCACCTATAGAGGTATCGAAGGGCTGAGATGAATCTCTCATCCACTGATAGAAACTCTTCTTCACTCAAAAATGTTCTAGCACCTCAATGTGATAAAGTGGAAGAAGATAAGAGAGTGACAAGACTCTACGGATCCTATTCCTATATATGAGTTAGAATCAAACCCACTACCATATAATGGAAGTGATATTTAAAGATACCTAGGGGATCTCTTTAGTGATTCATTTTTTAACTCATGTACAATAATGCATGAGTTAATGCCTCGTATTGGTCATGCATCATTTGTATAAATATCAAACCTCCATTATGCTACATCCCATGTAACACTTGTTTTAATGATAACTATCATGGTTGATCAAATTAAATGTTAGATTTAAATGGTCTAATTATAAATATGTATCATAGCCTTGAAAAGTGAACTATATTATATAGTTCTTGATAAGGAAATATTATATTAACCAGACTGAAGCTACAATCTCATTAAAGGATCCTTATGACACAACTGTATAATATGATATTATTATATAGGATTGCATGGGAATTGGAATGAATCCTTATTTCATGTCAGTCCTAAAACTACCCCAACATTAAAATATGATTACCCCCACCCAATAATCATCTCATGAAAAAAGGGTTACTTGTGATCCTTTTGGTTGGTTGAAAATATTAGGATGTGATATAAGATTTTATGAATCTCATATATTTGGATTTAGGGAATATATCCTTCATTATTAGAGGATAATATTTTGCTAAATCTATGAATTTTGGAATTCATATTTTATATCAAATTTATAACCCTTGCGAGGTCACATTTTTTGATTTACTGAATGAGGATTGAGTTTTAAAAAACTCATAGAGCTTCTCTATTATATTTTATTTTAATGTATTTTTTAATGAATATTAACAAGGTGTGTCATATAATGTAATACAAGGTTAATTTGATAATATATTTTCAAAAGTAATTTATAAGATATCCAAAAGTTGTTTTTAATATGGTTTTACATGTTATTTAATATGATATAGTATAAGGTGAATGTTCACAATGTTGGGGATTAAGTGCAAGTGTGATATTGGTAGAGATTTCCCTAAATATTATATTCCATTGATGTGTAGATATTGTTATCAAAAAATATGATATATATATATATATATCATATAGTATGATGTAGTGGAAATCACATAAAATCATATGCCCTTAGTTTTGGATATTGTAAGGTGTTGTATTATAGTTATCACACCATAGCCTAATATAATCATATTTTATTATTGGATATACAATTAAGAACTGTGAATAATATAGTAAAATTAATATTCTCTTCTTGACTATTCCCGGAAAATGAATATTAACAGTTAATGTTTGATTCAATACTATGTAAGCTATCATTTATGCTTTATAAGTGGAAATTAGTGGGAGAGTTGGCATAGCCAAATGTATACAAAGAGTTTCAACTGACATTCCATTTACTCATATTTTATGAGAATATGAGTAAATAAATTTTTAGTTGAAAATTATCCCCAAACACTATAGAATATGGTCAATATATATATATAGTGTTGGTTATGTCCCACCCAAACTAACATTACCTAATTACCCACCCAAATATATCTTCCTTATTCTCCTTTTTCCATAAATAGGCACTATAATACCATGTTTATTGTGGAGAATCATTCCTAATATTTGGTTGATTCATATCAGCCCATGTATTCACCCTAGAGAGAAGAGTCCTTTGGTTATTATTCAATGAACTTAACCAAACACTTGACTGAAAATAAGATAGATAATTATCAATGTTGAAATATATGTGTCATATATTTATATTATACATTGTTTTAGTATTTCATAACATAGTGACCTTGTTTATAGGGTTTCTAATATATTATACTTTATTGGACAAGTGTTATTTGATCCATATTAACCCCTCATCTAAAACTATGGTTACTATGTTTGTTAATTAAGGAGGAATTTCATTTCCCACAAATTAATTCAAATATATAAGGGTACCTATCATATCTATCTTATTTAGGATTATTATTCTTTTAGTTACAATATTTACTAACACTTTAATTGATTATATGTTTTCTTTTTTATTTAGTTATTGTTGATAAATAATTGGAAAGGATGAAATAAATTCATTTAGTAATGAATGGGAAAGTTTTTTTCTGTCATTATACTATTAAAATTCATGTATATATATTTTTATACTGCTTCTTTATTTAATTTTCTTATCAAATTTTTGGCTTATATGAGTAAACCACTTAATTAATTCCA
Source organism: Viscum album (assembly GCA_963277665.1). Classification (NCBI taxonomy): domain Eukaryota; kingdom Viridiplantae; phylum Streptophyta; class Magnoliopsida; order Santalales; family Viscaceae; genus Viscum; species Viscum album. Next base: position 1,334,180,563 of record OY728138.1, read on the forward strand.
AGAAACTTATATTTGATTATTTTAATATTGTAGGAAAAATAGCATTGATTCATTTTTAACCTATAGTAATGACCTATACATATTTTTAAGGCATGCTATGTCTAGAATGACATAAAGTATATTTTTCATTTTAATTATTCTATATGTTAAAAACATGCATCGCCTAATCAAAACTGAGAAAACATCCTCAATTTATCATGAATATATAAAAAATTATATTTTTTTATTTATCGAATATAATAATGAAATATACATCATTCAAATTTGAGGAGTGGTCAAAATAAATAAAAATTAATGTATTTCGTTTTAAAAGATATATTTTAGTTAGAAATGTACCTTGTATTTTCAAAATACATCAAATGATCTCAAATTCTCATGAAACTATGGTAAAATAATTTTTGATTCATCTGTGAGATTTAATAACAAACCACACATCATTTTAATGTGTGGTGTGTTTGGAGTGAGAAAAAATTAATTTTTTATTTTCAAATAGATATGTCAATTAAAAAATGCATATCATATGATGCTGAGTAGGTACACTTTATTAGTCTTGTAACTCTAAGGAAACAAATTTAGACTCATTTTTTATATTTTATAATGTACCACATATAATAAAGATATTCTAATGTAGTTCGAATGAACAAAAATTTGTGTGTTTAATTTAAAAGACTTTTTTACTTAGAAACAGACATCACATCGTCAAAATAGAGATGTAATCTAGGATTGTGATTAAAATCTTTGAAAAATATTATAAATAATTCCATATGAGTGGTTTTTTTCTAGTTTTTTTTAGAAATTATTTGAATGGAACCATCAATTTTTCCCACTTACATGGGTGAAGCTCATTTATTGAATGTTAGAATAGGTTTAGAGATGTTTTTGATGATTCTCAAAAAACTCTATTTTAGTGGAATATTTGACACCTAGATAATTAATTCCATGTGTATGAGTCATGTTGGACTTTTTTACAATTCATTTATAAGATTAATGTATGATCCATTCAATGTGGAATATATAAATTTATAAATGGAACAGATATTTCATATGAGTCAACTAGACTACATACAATATATCTTAAAGTGTATAAAATTCATCTAGATTACATATGAGTCATCTCAAAAGTGTGTGTGAGTTATTAGCTCTATGTATAAGTCAAACAAAATCAGAATACGATTCATTTGAAGGTGTGTATGAGTTATACGTATTTATACGAGTGATAATCCATTTGGGTACAATTTCTTTTTCTTTGTACGAGTGATCATATGGTTTTGTATGAGTCATCAGGCGCTGCATATGAATATTTTTGGTTTTCATAGGTGTCATAACATTTTTTATTTTTTATAAAGTTATCACATATCAATTTTTGGGAATAATTTATTATTTATAAAATATAATGAATGTTTCATCTAACCAATATGAACTAAATCATTCCATGTTTCATCGAAGAATCCATCCATCATATTTCAATTATTTTAAGCATGGTCATGGATGAATTTGTGGGTTTGGATTTGAACATTCACACAATCTCATGGAAAAATTAGAGGAGTATGTGGTGGGAGATTCAATAAATGTCAATTATTTCTTTAAAATATTCCATTTGGTATATGATGTTGATCCAATTTTTGGATAAATATCACATCATTGATTAATTTGTTTTCTAGTTTAAGCATATTGATTTATCAAGCGTGAAAGGAAGTGGACTTTCCCATTTTGAAAAAAAAATCATTAAAATGTTCATGTGGTGTTGTTCAAACAAAATAAAGAGAAAAATATTTCGAAAAAATATGTAATACCTGATAAAATATATTCATATTGCTGTGAAAAAATAGTGATGTTAAAAAATAAAGGCTTGAAAAATGAATATAATAATTCCAATTACACATTTAGAAAAATATAAAAATAGGTGTTGGATATTTGATGAAAATAATTGCAAAAAAAATAATTCTCAAAACACACTAAAAATAATGACCAGTATGGGAATGTGAACTGAGATACTCTCTCATAAGAATATTCGTGTAGAGTCCTTTAAATAAAAGAAATTTATCAGATCGAGGCACCACCTTTGGTAAATCAATATTCTTATTTTTTCTCATAGTATCCAATTATAGGGGAGTAGTATGTTAAATATTACATATATAATATTGATATTTCTCTTTTTTCAAATTAGTAAACTGTGAAACTCGGTTTTCTTATGCCAATCATTATAACCAAAATGCAAAATGGTTTAATACTTTAGGTGCATAGGCACATTTCCATGTATTCTCCCCATATTATCTCATTTGGTTGAACCAATTAAAATCATTTTCATCTATCTTTACATATATATAGTTTCAAAACAACCATGAGGAAATGAAAGGTTTTACCAATATATAGAAACCCTCCCTTTTCATAGATTATAATTACATTACTTTTTTAGAATACATAAAACATTTTACAAATAGGCGCCCGAAGACTATATTAGCCTAGTGACACTGGAAACATGGAAAAATAAACACTGATATATAAGTTAACTACATTAACTTCCACAAGGTTTCTCATGAATATCACCCTTCATAAACAAATCATACTTAATACAAATCTTCATAACCTTGTAATGGAAACAGTAAAAGGGTGAGATCAGATGTCAATATGGGTAAAAAAGGGAGACATGTAATCATGAACATGAGCATATGGGTATGAGGATTAGATTATAACATTATAACATCATACCATTAAGATCATAAGATAATAAACATGAATCATGGCATGAATCTTAGTAGTTAATAATAAATGAATCATAAGGAAATAAAGATCATAATCTATGAAATAATAACATAATAATAAGACATTGAATTGTAGTAGACACATAATAATGTAAAAATTATGTCCACAGTAGTCAAGGCATCACTTCCAAGGTCATGGTATTATAGGTTCACTCCTCATACCATCTTAGTAGTCATGGTTCACTACCATTTCCATATATGTAGTATGAGTTCACTCCCCACACTATCTTGGTTTTCATGGTTCACTCTGGTTTTCATTCTATTAGTTAAGGTTCACTCCCAAAACCATATAATCAATCTCATAAGATAAAAATCTTTACTCAATGCAATGGGAGGAGATATAGGTCCCCACATCTCATAATTAAATCATACATACATGTGCCACAAAATCACAAATAATCAAATCATAACCCAATAAATGAAATTGGTATCCTAAAAATGGAATCATATTATAACCAATGGAAAAGGATACAGGTTTAATAATTGTTTCAAAAGCATAACCCGTGAAAATAAAAGAGTTTCAAAAGAATATAACCCATGAAGGAGAAACATGTTTCATAAAAATAGTGAGATCAAGAAAAATCAGATCAATAATAAGAATGGTAACATTAAATAATTTAACTAGAAAGGAATCAGCAACACCTATAATGCCCCGACCCTAGAATCCAGGCATTGGTGCATTATTTTAATACATGGGCATGATTACAAGGAATAAAATCCCTAAGGAATGATTATTTTACTAGTCTTGGAAACAATATGCATACGTAAGATTAACATTACAACTTGAAAATAATAACAACACAAATTTATTCCCTTAAAAACATTCATGCTTCCAAGATTATTCCTACAAGTCAGTCATAAAAATCTTCTTCATATCCTGGGAAAATGAAGCATGATAAAGGGGTGAGCTCAGATGCCCAGTAAGAGTAAGAAATATAGTGAAAGATAACATAAACAATAGGCATGGTGAATTGTTGAAAATGCATGCCTTAATTAATGATAAACAAGTGCACTTTATTGATGGAATATGAGCTGAGTAAATAATTCAATAATAACACATAGTCATGGGTGTTCCACTAGTCGAATAACCACAGGAAATATAAATAGCTAATCTCAAAATTATGGAATGCATAATTCATGACATTCTGAAAAAAAAATTCAAGTCCTCATCCAAGACATCTAAAAATGATTAAGGCCTCAGCCAAAACTATATATGAGAAATTGTGAAAGGTCTTGACCAATTCCACCTCAAATTGTCTCATGAGACCTTCTAAGGAATCAAGGAGCTATAGAGGCCTCCACCCATCACTTACTAATTCCAATGAATTCCTCATATGAAAATGTTTAAAAATAACATAAAAATTTGTATTAAAATTAGCTTACAAAATTTCAATACTTTATCCATAAACCATGAATGGTAAAAAAATAACATATCCATAGTCAAACATATCACAAAACCTTCAATATAGTATAAAATATTTGTATCATAATATATCAACCTTGATCAACAAAAATATCTCTTAAAGGATGTTGACATAGTTGAAAATTGTCAAGAAAAATCTTTGAGAGAAATATCATTTTTTATAAAAACATTTAAAAGCCTCACTATTTTTCAAGAATCTTTTTAAAATAGATTTTTCAATCAAAGTGTCCCATACCACTTTGAATATTTTAATAGAAAATTTAGATTCTAAAACATTAATTTTCATATAAATAAAACCCTAAACCATTCTTAAAATATGGAAATTAATGAGAAATATTTATAAGAATAAATTTTTAAAACATTTAAAACAATATTTTAGTTAAAGAGTTCTTAACCAAATAAGAGACGCTTGGATACATGTAATGGAGGGATAACATTAATAAAAACAATATAATGTCATGAGAATAATGAGATTCATGATATAATATGTCAATGAATAGTATATAAACTAAACAAAAGTGAGTTGACCCACAACCACAAAGAAGACTCAATGGAGTGTAAGTTGAGATGAAATCCCTTATAACGACTATATCCTTATGTTAAAAATAAATCAATGACATAATTATGTATGAAAAATATAAATACACTCAATATTATTGGATATTTAGTGTAAATAAATAAGAGGAAATTCACACATATTCTTGTAAAAACAACACCAATGACATGGATGTTTAACTCAATGAATGGAGATTCAGTTAAAATTGCTCGTATCAAGTTCATATAGATGACTTGAGAATTTATCAATTGAGTGATTATGTGTATCAAAAGTATATCCATAGAAAGATGAGTGGAAATTACTTTAAAAATAATAAATAGTGATTCAACACATACTCATGGAGTAAAATAATCAATTAATTATGTGTAAATCCCAATGAGTGGAAACTAGAAATTGAAATTCCCTTACTGATTTAGTAACTTACGAAACATACACCCCAGGAATGAAGGATCATACAATGATGATGTAAATACACATAAATTAATTTATATTACACAATGAATACAATCATGGAAAATACATATGTCACGACCCGTCCTAGTGGGGCCCGAGACGCAACTCCCCAAGCCTTCCTCTAATAGGCTAGGAGATGGTGACTAGCACTGAGTAGGCATGCTACTAACTTGGGAGGAATTTCCTATAAACCTGTACACACACATATATCCAAGCCCACAAAGCTGAAAAGTAAAAAATAGAAAAAGGAAAAGATGCATGCATACACTAAAACACAACCTCAGAGTACGATAGGAAAGTAAAGTGAATGAAAGTAAACCCATGGGTCAAAAGTACAAGCCCACCAAAAAGAGAGTCTGTAACAGAGTCCAGCCTGTAAGGAAAGGTACTGGGAATACACTATGTAGCCGTAGGAACACACCTCAGTCTGCCTGATCTCACTAAGCATCGTTCGGTCCTAGTCCACCTAGAATCCTATCAATGTTATGCTCGTCTGCACAAGACACTACATGTGCGGGAAAAGCCCGTGCAGGGGTGAGTATAAAAATACACAGTAGGACACACCGAAACCACAAAGGAAATACAACAAGGGAAATATACGAAAAACGAAAGATACATTCATCTCTACACAGTATATTTCTACTGAACATATAACAAGAATATCCAGATATACTCATGCATGATCAATTATCGCGAATACCACCACTAAGATCCAGCTTGATGATTCCACTAATCATGTAACCGGGAGAACACACTCCTAGGTCTGAAGAGATAGATATGAAGTACTCATTTTGGGAGAACACGCTCCACAAGCACTTTGTGAACATGTTTCTTAGATGAGGATCATGACCAAGTCATGGGGTGATTTCGACAACTTAGTCTGAGCTAATCCTCTAACCAGAGGATTGGCACCCGGGTAAAGTTGGTCACATCGATACCAAGAACTCTAGATAGGGTTCCCGGAATGAATAGAGGATCCAGATCTAAGAATCAAAAAGGGGATTCCAACAACTCTATTCAGGAAGTTCTACTGAAGGGATCATACTCTAGTGTCAAGGAAATGATACCAGAACCTTTAGGGAGGGGACCAAGGGTAAGAACCCGAAGAAAACTAGTCCAAGCCACAGAAGGAAAGTAGCTCAGGTCATTTAAGATAGGTTACACGGCATGTAGTTTGGTTTCAGGTTGTTTTCTTTGACCCTAGGTACTGCCCATGTAAATGGACTGTGTCATTCGTTCAAGCCGAGTAAAACCAAACTACACGGCGTGTTGCAAAATTACACGATGTGTTCCATCACCATGGGTACTGCCCGTGTAAACGACCCGTGTTATTCGTTCAATCCGAATAAAACCCAACTACTTGGCATGTAGAAAAATTACACGCCATGTTCCTTGACCCTGAGTATTGCCTGTGTAAATGGCACGTGTCATTCGGATTGTCGGATAGAAAGAAACTACACAGCATGTAGAAGAATCACACGCTGTGTCCGAGGATCTGGGGCTCGCTTCGTGTACATTGTCCATGTGTCCGTACATGGTCTCTACCCATGTCTGTTTTGCCTGCCGGTGTACCAGTCCATGGGGTATCCCATGTATCTGGTCGTGTTTGGCCAAGGAGGGGTACAGACGGTGTGTTCTTTGTTGTGTACCCTTCCTTTGTCCGTGTACTCCCGAAGTACACACCAGGTAAATCCACCGATGAACACACACCATGTAGCCCATACTACACGGCTTGTAGTTGGGATATTTCCATAACATCATCTTCTTCCTCATGCTTCGGATGATCTTATGGATCCGTGATCTCTCATCCATTTGTCCTGATACTCCAGGGATTGGATTAGTTCGTCATATGAACACCGCGATGGGTGTTTTTTACCTTTAAAACGGATCATAAACCTCGAACGATCCATCTGAAGAAAAAATCCTAAAAACTCATAACTCTCAATCTGCTCCGAATCATCTGCTGATATCGAGTCTCACCTTCATGACACCGCTCCAGGGTTGAATCCATAGTTTGGGATCTTTGCGTCGCATAACGGATGCGCCATGATCCCTCATTCACCACCCCGCGGAGAATGTGAAGAATGAGAAAAAAGAAAGAGGAGAAATCCAAAGAAATGAAATTGAGTAAGGAACCCCCACCGTAGTTCATCACGGAATTGATCCACTCCCGTTAATGGGATTAAATGGAGCAAAAAATTCAACAGAAAATGATCGACATGGATTCAATCTCCCAAAAATCCCTACAAAAAGCCCATCACGCAAGAACGATCGATCTGTGGACTAATCGGTTCGTGGATTATCCCACCATCATCGCAGAAATCAAGAATGGGGAAGAAATAAAAAATTAAACATCCTACCTAGATCTGCGTCATTCATTGGCGAAGATCCGGTCACCACGTCATCATCGCCGGTGAAGCTTGTCAAGAAAACAGTCGCCAGGTTGGGAGGTTTTCTCCAGAGCTCTTCAGAGCCTCCAGGGGAATTCAGGGTTATGAGAAAAGTAACCCTAATCCCCTGCAAAATCTCTTTTTAAAAAGGAAAATAGATATTTTTCTGCAATAAAGATTTAAATAAAATATTTTAATTAAATATTTTATTACGATTTCATCCAAAAACCAGATTTCACCACCGACCTGTGCCGACCGATGTTAGGTCTTTTCTAGGGTGAAACCGCTACACTAAACGCAACGGTGTCATCGGATTTTCGATCCGAGCACCCATTCGGGAGTTATTCCACTTTTTTAGGAAACCCACACGCATGCGTTATTTAATTATTAAATTAAATTAAAACATTTGTTCCAGGATCACCGGGCCTCAGAACTGCATGCAGTCTCATAACCTGGTCTCGAAATAATTCCCATATAATATTAAAATAATATATGGAAAAATCCAGGACATTACATCACACCCACCATAGGGAATTTACGTCCCCTAAAAGCCAAACCAAAGGCTACTAAAAAAGATGTGGGTACTGCACACGAATCTGAGCCTCCTGCTCCCACATGCTCTCCTGGAGATTCTCGTGCTGCCATCGGACACGCACTAAGGGAATAGCTCTCCCACGAAGTATTTTCTCCTATCGATCCTTGATCTCCATTGGGTACTCAGCAAAGGTCACTCCATCATCAATTTCTAGCTCACCCCAGTCGATAACGTGCAATGGATCATGCACGTACCTCCATAGTTGCGACACATGGAAGACGTTTTAAACCCGGTCCATCTAAGGATGTGGAGCCAAGTGATACGCCACCTCGCCAACTCTACTCAAAATCTGAAAATGGCCAACGAACCTCAGAGATAGCTTGATGCCTCAGACAAAACTCCGCAATCCCCATCGAGGTGAGACCCGAAGGAACCCACGATCTCCCACTTGAACTCCAAGGCCCTCCACCTCCTTTCGGCATAAGACTTTTTCCGACTCTACGCAATCATCATCTTCTCCTTGATTACCTGCACCTTCTCTATATTAGCTCTCACCATCTCTGGTCCCATGAGTGCTGACTCTCCTATGTCAGTCCAGCAAAGTGGTGACCTACAAGGTCGCCCGTACATAGCCTCGAATGGTGCCATACAAATAGTGGAATGATAACTATTGTTGTAAGAAAATTCCACCAGTGGTAGGTGATCCTCCCAGCTATGACCGAATTCAAGAATGAAAGTTTGAAGCATATCCTCCATGACTTGGATGGTCCGCTCATTCTGAACATTAGTCTGGGGATGAAACATTATGCTCAAGCGTAACTGAGTCCCAGAAGCTTCCTGTAATCCCTTCCACAACTAGGATGTGAAATGATCATCACGATCTGAGACAATCATGGATGGAACTCCCTGAAGTCAAAATATCTCCTTCATATAGAGGCGTCACAAACATTCTTCTGAACTCTGCTCTCGTATGGCTCGGAAGTGGGCTAACTTGGTGAGTCTATCAATGATCACCCAGATGGCATCATGTCCCCTGGACGTACGTGGTAAACCTGTAACGAAGTCCATGGATATCACGTCCCACTTCCACTATGGTACCTCTCGGGGCTGAGTCAAGCCCACTGGCACCTGGTGATCAGCCTTTACTTTCTGACAAGTATGGAACCGAGAAACAGACTCTGCCACACATTTCTTCATTCCTGGCCACCTGAACTGATGTCGGAGGTCCTGATACATCTTTGCCACTCCTGGATGCACCGCCAAAGGGGATGTATGGATCTCCCTTAGAACCTCCTCCCTCAACTTCACTGGTACTATTGTATGCCCTCTAAAAAGAACAATGTGATCCCCACCTTCTGAATATCCATCAACTGCAACACATGTGGATATTTGTGCACATAGAGTCTCACATCTAGCATCCTCGCGTTGTGCTTCCCTGACTTTTTGTAAGAGTGTAGGGGTAACAACCATCGGTTGGAGGTAGTCTCCTTCATCTCCAACCATGAAGGATTACCGTAAGGAGGCCAACTGCCTCATCTCCTCATCCAGGAACTGCAAACTGGATTTCTTGCTAAGAGCATCTGCCACTACCTTCCCTTTCGCAAGAGTATAAACGATATCAAATTCGTAATCTTGGAGGAACTCAAGCCACCACCTATGTCCGAAATTCAGATCTTTCTGAGAAAAGATATATCTGAGACTCTTGTGATCAGAGTAGATGATAAACCGCTCGCCCAACAGGTAGTGTTGCCACATCTTCAACTCAAAGACTATCGCTGCTAACTCATGATCATGGGTTGCGTAGTTTTGCTCGTGTGACCTCAACTGACCTGAGTCATAGGCAATCATTGTTTGCCTCTGCATCAGGACACAACCAAGCCCAGTTCATGAGGCATCGCAGAACACTATGTACTCGACACCCTCTTTCGGTAATCTCAAGATTGGGGTGCGCATCAGACTCTGTCTCAACTGCTGGAAAGCCTGCTGGCATCTCTAGGTCCACACGAAAGGTTTCCCCTTTCTGGTCAAACCGTCCATGGGTGCTAAAATCTTGGAGAAATCAAGAATAAATCTCTGATAGTAGCCTGCCAACCTAAGGAAACTCTGCACCTCCGTCATGCTCCGGGGTGGCTCCCATGATAGAACTACCTCCACCTTGGTTGGGTCCACTGTTACACCGTCTACTGAGATAACGTTTCCCAGAAAGTGGACCTCTTGTATCCAGAACTGACACTTTGAGAATTTCCCATTCAATTGGTGCTCTCGTAGTGTGTCCAGAACCATTTTTAGTTGTCTCGCGTGCTCCCCCTTGGACGTATAGTACACAAGGATATCAACAATAAAGACTACTATGAACCGATCGAGATAGGGCTAAAAGATATGGTTCGTGAGTTCCATGAACACTTCCGGAGCGTTCGTCACGCCGAAGGGCATCACCAAGTACTCATAGTGACCATAGCGGCATCTGAATGTTTCTTCGGTATATCCTCATCCCATACTCACAACTGGTGATAGCCCGATCGTAGATCAACATTCGAGAACCATAGTGCCCTTCTCAACTATTCAAAGAGGTCAACGATCCTTGGTATTGGATACCGATTCTTCACGGTCACCTGATTCAAGAACCTATAATCCACACATAGTCTCAATCTCCCGTCTGCCTTCTTGGAAAACAACACTGGGGCCACCCAGGGTGAAACAATGGGTCCCACAAAGCCCTTCTTCTGCAAGTCATCCATCTTCACTCTCAGCTCATGAAGATTTGCAGGAGCCATCTGATATGCTGATGCTGATATCGGTGTCGTCCCGGGTTGCAACTCAATACTGAAATCTATCTCCCGACGGGGAGGTAGCCAGGGGAAATCCTCCAGAAAGACGTCCTCGTACTCATCCACTACTACTGAAAACTGTAAACTCATCACATCTGATGTGCCAAGGGCTAGGCTAGCCAACAGATGTGAAATCGGTTGTGGCCTCCTAAGAACGAGTCCTTCCTGCGCTGCCTAGGTCTCTCTTTCACCGAAAAAAGAGAACCTCATTCCATCACTGCAGACACCCCGCACCATTCGCCTAAAACAGTTGATCTGGGCATGAACTTTGGATAGCCAATCCCTACCAAGAATGACATCGTAAGGACTCGACGCTACCACCAAGAGGTTCCAACCGAAACTCTCGCCTCCAAGGGTCAGGTCACACTATCTACAGAGGTGTGTGATCTCTGAGTCTTCTCCAGTCGGGGTTTCTAAACATAAGGGTCGAGTCAATGGCTCAACAAGAATCTCAAGGTCTCGAAAAAGATAAGCAGTCAGAAAGGTATGACTAGCACTTGTGTCAATCAATACGGAAACCAACGTAGAAAAGACACAGATAGTACCTCTAATCATTCCGGGAGTACCTGGGTCATCAGCCTCTGCCGCCTGCATCTGTCCCTACCTCTATCCACCAGCTCCCTAAGCCTGGGGTGGACCTCCTGGGGGTGGTGGTGGTAAAAGGTCAAAACGCTGACCACCTCCAGCTGCTCTCCCAGCTCCCCTACCACGTCTTTCGCCCCACGAATCTGTCTTCTCCCCACGTTGACTCTGCCTCGGTGGTCCATCCACTACTCCCGTGTTAGTAGTACGGTGGGTCGGACAATATCGAGCGAGATTTCCCCTACCATCACATGAGTAGCATCGCCTCTATCGAGGCTGGCTAGATGCGCCCTGCGAACATTGTACAGCAGATCCCCTATCCCGAGATCTCCTCTAGAAACGTCTCCCATGCCTGGGTCCCAAACTTCGGCTCCCTACTGCCGAGGTCTCTGCTCCAGCTCGCCCACTAATGACAACTGTTGGCTATATCTGCTCTGCCAAGAAGCTCTCAACCACCAAAGTCCACTTGAGGACACTATCATAAGTAGGAATTCTCATAGAGATGATGCATTCTCAGATATCTCTGTGCAAGCCCCGCTCAAAAGAAAGAGCTTTGAAGTACTGATCTCTGACCATATCCATCGACTACCACGAGAGGTCGGTAAACCATGATGAATAGTCATCCACCGACATGGTTCCCTGCTGGAGCTGAAGAAGCTCCTGTATACATACTGGTCTCAGGGTAACTAGTGAAAAATCCTCTCTAAAGAGATGCTCAAACTCCGAACATGCAATTGTAGCCTCGTCGTGAGTTTGGATAACCAAACGCCACCATCATCCTTCCAAGCCCTACAGAAGGCTCGCTGCGAGGATCACCATCTGGTCTGCTGGTGTCCTGACCAAATGGAAGACTTCGACCACTGCCTCAAGCCAGTCCTCTACTGCCTGAGGGTTAGGCTCTCCTCAAAACCTGATGGGTCTCTGTCTCTGAAACTTGTGGAGTGCGCTCAGCCTGTGCTCATCCTCCACTGGTACAACAGGCACAAAACACTGCTCCACAGGTGGCGGGATAACTGGCACAACACACGATGATAAAAATGGGGGATCCAGTCCCTGTATCAAGGCTTCATCACTTAGGGAGTCATCCTCGTGATCGAGTTGCTGGATCCTAGCGGGTGCGCGTCACGGAGGAATCTTGTTAAAGAAACAAGATGTATCTCAGTCAGTGAGTATATCTGGAGAGCTGACTCAAAAAGGACATCGAAACCAAAACCCATTTTTATATGATACATATATCATTATTTTTTTCCTGTAACTAGTGTTCTTATGTTCTGAGTCGAAAATCAAGTTATCAGAGTCCTGGTGTATGGATACGTCGGTCGCCCGCACATTCACTGGGGTCCCTGGCTTGAATGCCGAACTCAAAACACTCAACATTGTTGCCCCCAACTAACTCAGAGACTCTCGGTCCTAAGGTAGAACCATCCACCTCTGATACCACTCTGTCACGACCCGTCCCAGTGGGGGCTGAGCCGCAACTCCCCAAGCCCGCCTCCAATAGGCCAGGGGCTGGTGACTAGCACTGAGTAGGCATGCTACTAACATGGGTGGAATTGCCTATAAACTTGTACACACACAAAAACATCTCCAAGCCCACAAAGAAGAAAAGTAAAAAACTAATTAAAGGAAAAGATTCATGCATACACTGAAACCCAACCTCAGAGTATGACAGGAAAGTAAAGTGTATGAAAGTAAAACACTGTTCCAAAAGTACAATCCCACCAAATAGAGAGTCTGTAACAAAGTCCAACCTGTAATGAAAGATATTGGGACTACAATATATAGTCGTAGGAACACACCTCAGCCTACCTGATCTCACTGAGCACCATCCGGTAATGGTACACCTAGAATCTTATCAAAGGCTCGCTCGTCTGCACAAGACATGACACATGCGGGCAAAGCCCGTGCATGCGTGAGTATAAAAATTCCCAGTAGGACACCATAAAACCACAAAGGAAATACAACAAGGGAAAAATACCACAAAGGAAGGATACAGTCAGCTCTACACAGTATATTTCTACTGAACATATAACAAGAATATCCAGATATACTCATGTATGATTGACTATCGCGAATACCACCACTAAGATCCAGCTTGATGATTCCACTAACCATGCAACTGGGGGAACACACTCTTAGGTCTGAAGAGAGAGATATGAAGTACTCATTCCATGAGAACACACTCCACAATCACTTTGTGAACATGTTGCTCAGATGAGGATCACGACCAAGTCATGGGGTGATTCGGACAATTCAGTCTGAGCTAATCTGCTAAGAAGAGGATCAGCACCCGGTTAAAGTTGGTCATGTCGGTACCAAGACCTCTACCTAGGGTTCCATGAATGAATAGAAGATCTGACACTAAGTCTCACAGATGGGGTTTCCAACAACTCTATTCAGGAAGTTCTGCTGAAGGGATCATACTCCTGTGTAAAGGAAATGTTACCAGAACCTTGAGGGAAAGGACCAAGGGTACTAACCCTAAGAAAAATATTCCAAGTCACAAAAGGAAAGTATCTCAAGTCATTTATGATTGTTTACACGACGTGTAGTATGGTTACATGTCGTGTTCATTGACCCCAGGTGCTGCCCATGTAAACGGCCCATGTAATTCGTTCAAGCCGAGTAAAACCAAACTACACGGCATGTAGAAAAAGTACACGTCCTGTTCCTTGACCCCAGGTACTACACGTGTAAATGGCCCATGTCATTCGTTCAAGCTGAGTAAAACCCAACTGCACAGCGTGTAGAAAATATACACATTGTGTTCCTTGAACCCGGGTACTGCCCGTGTAAATGGCTTGTGTCATATGTCTTGTCAGATATAAATCAACTACACAGCGTATAGAAGAATCACACGTTATGTCCGAGCATCTGGGGCTCGCTCCGTGTACGCTGGCCATGTGCCCGTACACGGTCTCTGCCCGTGTCCGTGTCTCCTGCCTGTGTACCAGTTCACGGGGTATCTCATGTATCTGGCCAGGTCTGGCCAGGGAGGGGTACACATGGCGTGTCCGTGGCCATGTACCATGCTCGTGTCTGTGTACTCCCTAAGTACACGCCAAGTAAATCTACCGATGAACACACACTATGTATCCCATACTACACGGCGTGTAGTCGGGATATTTCCAGAACGCTGTCTTCTTCCTCACACTTCGGTCGATCTTCCGGATCCACGATCTCTCGTCCGTTCATCCTGATACTCCAGGGATTGGTTCGGTTCATCATACGAACACCGCGACAGGTGTTTTAGGCCTTTAAAATGGATCATAATCCTCGAATGATCCATCCGAAGAAAAACGCCCGAAAACTCATAACTCTCGATCCGCTCCGAATCATCCACCGATATCATCGTCGCACCTCTGTGACACCGCTATAGGGTTGGATCCCCAGTTTGGGATCGTTGCGTCACAGAACGGATGCACGAAGATTCGTCGTTCATCACCCTGTGAAGAATGCAAAGAACACGGAGAAAAGAAAGGGGAGAAATCCAAAGAAACATAATTGAGGAATGAAACTCCACCGTCATTTGTCACGGCGTTGATCCCCTCCCATTAATGGGATTAAATGAAGTATAAAATCAACAAAAAAGGATCATCATGGATTCAATCTCCGAAAAATCCCCGCAAAAATCCCATCCTGCAAGAACAATCGATGTGCAGACTAATCTGTTCATGGATTAGACCACGTTCATCGTAGAAATCGACAACGAGGAAGAAATCAAAAATTAAACATCCAACCTGGATCCGCGGTGTTAGTTGGTGAAGATCTGGTCGTCGCGTCGTCATCGCCGGTGAAGCTCGTCAAGAACACTATCATCGCGTTGGGAGGTTTTCACTAAAGCTCTCCAGAGCCTCCAGGGGAATTCAAGGTTATGAGAACAGTAACCCTGATCCCCTGTGAAATCTCTTTTTAAAAAGGATCATAGATATTTCGCTGCAACAAATATTTAAATTAAATTTTTTAATTAAATATTTTATTACGGTTGCATCCGAATACCAGATTTCACCACCGACCTGCGCCGACCGATGTTTGGTCTTTTCTAGGGTAAACCTGCTACTCTGAACACAACGGTGCCATCATATTTTTGATCTGAGCACCCGTTAGGGAGTTATTGAAATTTTTTAGGAAAACTACACTTGTGCGTTATTTAATTATTAAATTAAATTCAAATGTTTGTTCCGAGCACACCGAGCCTCAGAACTGCACGCCGTCTCAGAGCCTGGTGTAAAAATAATTCCCATATAATATTAAAATAATACATGCAAAAATCTAGTACATTACAACATATTACACATAAAACGAAATACTAGCCAATATAGCATGAATCTCACATGAATAAAAAGTGAGATGAAAACCCCTTACTTTGTTATAATCAATCGAGTCCTTTGACCAAAAGTTAATAACCACCAAATGAATCATATAATACCCTGAATATAGAGACAATAATGATAATGTATATCAAATTTCAGAATACATTACACCAAATTCAACAAATAAGTGGCAAACAATGGAAATCTCACGGAATTGAAAGTGATATAATAAATCCCTTACCTCAAGTCTGACTTATCTTGTATGTTCCTTGTTCTACATGAATAATAATCTTAAGTTAATTTCTAACTGATTAAGAACATTTTTAAATTTTATTATTAATTTTATATCACTTTTTACCTTTCTATAACAATTAGTTAATTATTTGAATTCATATTGTATATTTTATCGATGTTCGGAACATGAGTCAAAAATGAACATGTAATAATTAATATTTTTTCCATGTGGTCAAAATTCCATTATATACAAAATTATATACATTATTTAGATATCATTTATATTTTATATATCCAGTATATATATGTCTTTATAACAATACATAACATTTGGAGAAAAGAAATTAAATGCACCGTTCATGGAGATGGTAATCCGTACGTACGCATGAACTCTCCTTTCATTTCTATTTTGTATTTTAATCGAATTTAAACATAATGTTACAAAGGTATATTATAATTCCAGTATAATATCATATATAATATTATTAAATTTATACTTCATACATCATACACAACTCATTAATGGGTCATATCACTTGGAGGGGGAGGTAGTCCACACTTCCTCAAATGAAATTATTGTGTTTTACCCATAATGGAAACAATAATGGTATGATATAAATGGAAAATACATAATCACAAAGAATAAATAAGAATAATATATATGATATGTAAATAAATTTCTATCTTAATTTCCTCCATGATAGGTTATAGGAGATAATCGAACAATCATTATTTCGTGAGGTGTTAGTTTTCCAACCACATAAACAGTATGTTCTTCACCCATTACATGGAGGTGTGTGTAATTTTTGTTGGGATCCTTCTCATAAAAAAATCCTAGTATATTGAGGATACTATTATTGTTATAAAGGAAATAAATAAAAAGAGTTTAGGGGGTTGGAGAAGGAAAATAAAACCAAATAAAACAAATGAATTTAAGAGAAATTGTTACCTTTAATTTGGGTTACTTCCTTTGGTTTGAACCAAAAGGACTTCTTGAAGTGAGTTATGCCTAAGATAAGGCTTCTAGGTGTAATAGAGGGATATTAAGAGCTTATTTGGGAAAGGTTTGGATGAGCCAAGGGGCTTGATAGGTGTATAGAATTGGTTAGAAGTGGTGTCCTTTTATAAGGGGGAGGAGGGTCTCTTTAGGAAATTTTGAAAATTTTATTTTATTATATAGTGATATTCGGTTTCTAATGGCCAAAAACTAATTAAACATGAAGATAATATGACTCATGGTTGAAAAAAAATAATCCAATAAAAATTGGACAGGTTTTGGATATTTTTTTAATATTAATAATCTTATTTATTTAAATCATTTGTTAATGAGGTAAATATTACATCATTTTTATGTCATAAATAACATTAATTTCTTTGATTTCTAAAAAATATAAAATATACTATAATGAAGAAAATATTTTTATCTTTCCAATGAAAATTAATAGTTGAAATTTTTACTCGTATAACCCCATGTAAAAATTGATTTAATAAAAGATATTTGTTTATGTCATTTTTCCTTTACTTTAAGTTAATTAAAATAAAGTGTCATTATCATTCATAAGGGGCTCCATGGGGTCCCCAAATCAACCCAAGGACTCCAATGGTCGGCCAAGACTCATCCAATAAGGTTAGGACAAGTGTTAAGTAAATTTTGTAATATTATTATATTCTTCATACCTTGAATTACCCTATTTACCTTTAACCGTGGTAAATAAAAGTCAAAAGTTACTATTCACCAAAAATTATTTTCATCTTATTGAACCGCATTTTATTTACTAATAACAACCATGTATCTATTATTTTCAAATTTCAATTCACATAAGTGGTAAAATTTCATTTAAATGAAAAGGTCGGATTTTTAACTACTACTTAGTGGTTTCACTATTCATAAAAAATTAGAGTTTTTCAGAAAAATACCAAAAATTCTGCCTATGATATATTTGGTATTCTGAATTTAAAAATGATTTCTAACTTAAAAAATCATAAATATATAAGTTGGATTAATTAATTTAAAATTAATTCACGTTGTCAAAAACAAATAGTGTGTTTTTTAGAAACATTAAATATCAAAAGATTGACACATGTTTATGTATAATTTCTAAGGGAAATTAATTACAATGACCAAAATTGGATTAAAGGGTAAAAATATAATATAATTACACTTCAAAACCAATTTAAAATATAATCTATTCTTATATATAAATTAGATTAAAATTCAGTTTAAATCTATTTTAAGGTAGTGCACTTTTATATTTACGGTGTTCTCTTTTCTATGTAGTTTTGTTTTTATCGAATTTTTCTGACCTGCATCAAATCATAGTCAATCCAAAATTACCTTTAACATAACTGTAGCAAAAAAATATTAGAGCATGTATTTTATTTCTTGACATTATGGTTAAATTTATGTTTCACTGATCACGAACCAATTTCTTCAAGGGGTGGATAGGATAAACACACAACATGAGGCTTTTTCATTATGATTTAGTCACTACTTTATTTACACATTATAAGGTGCATTATCTTGGGAAACAATATTTTGAGTTGAGAAGTTTTTTAAATTGATCGCTCATGTCCATGTTATGAAAATTTATCATTAAGGAATTAATGTAACCATTCTTATATACCTTTCTATGATACATAGTTTCAATATGATTTTAGGTCATCATGACATGGTTGCAGGAAAAAACCAGGTGATAGAAGTTAGAATTTTTATGGAAATAGGAGTACTCAACTGAAAATGGTAAGCCTCACAGCATATTCATATCACTTTAATCATGTATCCATAAATTCAAATTTTAGAAAAATGGATTTCATGATAAATTGTAATGTATTTATTTTTATGAACATTTGCAACATTTGAAAAGGGTGCTGTCATTTCAAAAAAATTATAGCACTATTTAGAAGTGTTTCCACACACCCCTGCTACATGATAAAGAAGAACTGTAGGCATTCAACAAATGAAAACCACACTTGATGAGTCCTTGAAAAAAGTTATAATCTACACCATCTGTAGGAAGAAAAACGAAGCTTACGCTATCTGTGTGGTAGAAGAACCACTGCTCTTGTTACTCATGAAGAAAAAGACACATGAATCTCTAGGTTTTATGTAGTGAAGATGACTATACTATAATTTTTTTTATTTTCATGGGTTCATCAGTTGAAAAGAAAAATCATGGAGTTTTCATTCTTGAAGGACAGCGCGCAAATGCAACCACGAATCTACTTTTTTTGAAGATGCCTGAGGCTGTTCATGGTTATATTTTGAAGAATATACAAAGCACATGAGGTATAGGCTAGGAGATGTTCTTCAAAAAGTGTGTCCGCTCATGTGAAGAAATAATAACAAAGGAGGATAACCTATTCAGAGGTACACACCCATCAGGTGTTGTATTCTTTTATAAATTTTCAATTTTTGATTCTAACATGACACCTCATGAGCATATATCAAACAAACACATACATTATCATTGGCTCCAAAACTAACTCAAGCTACTAACTCTAATACTAATAGATTCTGTTTATTCTATTGTGTAGATGTTGTAGTGTTGCTGCATTGCAGCTGATATGGCCTTGGGATTACGGCAACAAGCGGAGGATCCATCATTGGAGACATGTTATTACAGGTAATTTCTTTCTATATGTGACTGATAAGAAAATCTAAGTAACAAAGGGATTTCTTTAATGAAATTAATTGTTATGTTTCTTCTTTTTCCCATCCTGTTTGTTGAAACTTATGCATTTTATTCCAAACCATGAAATTAACAAGATAGTTGTGGACTGCTCTACCTGTGACTCCTCCAGGTATTAAATATATGGTGGCGTCAATTTGGTATAGAAACCGATGATGGATTTTGTTGCAAGGTACATAATAATCGTGGAAATGGTAACATCTTTATTCAAATTTGACATGCACAGCAACATGTAACCCCACTTGGCTCCCATAAATTAATCATATAGGTCATATATTTGAGGATTACGATGCTGTTTATCAACCATAAATTAGTTAAACGTCCAATAATAAATACATAATAACAAATATATATATTCTACTTCCTATCAAAGTATTCTTTATTGTCAGGTAAGTGAATCAAATTACATTAATACTTTTGGTTACGAGTTCCATTACTATATATTTAATATTGATTTCATTTTTTTCCTTATATTTGTCAACGATTGCATGCATAATATACATGTTGTTTTTGTTTCGAATATATTTTATTTGTACTCTGATCATAGTATTGCATAACTTTATTAGTATGTATTGCTAATTTTAAAAAATTTCATTTTCGGCAGATATACATGTTGGATGATTTTTCTGGTGCTGATATGCTGGATTCTTACCTATTATTCTGAAAATAAATTCCAGGTAAAACTAGAGCTAGATTTTCTTGAACTGTTTTTACTTTGATCTTCAGGATTCTTACATCCATATGTCACACACACGTATTAAAGTCTAGACTGAATTTGTAAAAAACATATATGGCACAAATGGACCCATTCTCATGTTCTACTATTTTTCTTCTTTAGGGACGTTATACAGTTGATGCAGATTATTGGGAATTTTTTCGTTCCCAGTTGATTCTACAAGGATGATCTAGCATCAATGTAATGTTTCTGCACATTTTGACTCTTTCCCCTTATCCAAACAATTCTATGTTCTACAGTACCTTATTAATGTCGAATTGATGGGGTATTTATAGTTTAAGTCGTGTGGCAATGGATGTGGGTGAATACAATAAATTTCATTTTGTATTAAAAAAGTGAACATCTCTTGAAAATCTAATGTTCTGGGAATAGTTACTCAAGTCCTATGATTATTCATATTGAATTATATAGTCTTTTACAATTGTGAAAATTGATTAATTTTCATACTTCATCAAATAAACATGTTTCATTATAGGTTAATTATGAGATGGAATAATTATTTTTTCACTATATTAGTTTGATAGTGCATAATTTTAATCCTTTTTTAGGGAATTTGGACATAGACACGCACAAACACACACACACATATATATATATTCAAATAATTTTAAAATTTCTTATGAAATTAAATCAATGGTGTGTTATAATATTTTAATCATAAAGTGAAATTCATTTATGATTATGATAGTTTAAATATATGAACTCCCAACTATATTATCTTTCAAAGAAACCACACCAAACGAAATCATGCTTCAAACTAATCCTTACCCTATCATATTCCCAAGCCCATCAGATCTTTTCAAATTCCATTAACCTTTCAATTCTCTCTAGGATGCCTTCCACAATTTATCACAGTCTTGTCTCTTTCCTTCAACTTCACCTTCAACTTCACCTTTTGTTTTATCTATGTCTCTCGTCTCTAACTCTTTCATTCCATCGTGTTCCATCTCCAACACAATTAGTCTTCACTTTATTTCCTAATTTCATGGCCACCCCATTCACTTCATTTTCATCATTTTATTCTAAACAGTATATTGACAACAATAACATTAAATTTTTTTTGAATGACGCAGATCCACAATATTTGAATGAAAATTGAATAGTCCCGTGCATTTTCACGGGCAGAGTACTAGTTCATCAAAAATTAGAGTTTTTCAGAAAAATACCAAAAATTCCGCCTAATCAATATTTGGTATTCTGAATTAAAAAATGATGTCTACATTACCAAATCCAAAATATATAAGTTGGATTAATTAATTTAAAGTTAATTCCCATTGTCAAAAAAGAAATAGTGTGTTTTTAAGAAACATTAACTATCAAAAGATTGACACATGTTTATGTATAATTTCTAAGGGAAATTAATTACAATGACCAAAATTGGATTAAAGGGTAAAAATATAATATAATTACATTTCAAAACCAATTTAAAATATAATCCATTCTTATATATAAATTAGATTAAAATGAAGTTTTGAATTAAAATACAGTATTTCTCATTATTCACTAAAAATGAATATTATTAGAAAACTACAAAAAATTCATCCAATGTAAATTTTGATGTCCCAATTCTAAAGAAGAATTTTATTTTGACAAATTGAATATGTATAAGGGTCTAATATTGGATTTAAAAAAGGTTTTCCATTAAAATTTGGTAAAATTTAATTTTTTTGGAAAATACATTTTTTATCATAGAAAATGAATTTGTTCTTATAATATTTCTAAGAAACACATAATAAATAAGTCAAAATTATATAGAGTATATAAAATTCTAAATATAGTTAATACTATTCATAACCACTTTTGAACGGCTAGTTTTGTAAGTCGTGGTGCACTCGAACTCAGTGTTGCATGTTTCACAAGCTATTGAATTTAAAGATAATAACTTACTATGAAATAATGGGGTGTTACATTCTCACCACATTCAATAAATTTCATCCTCACAATTTGAATTTTTTTAAAAAATAAATGGTTAAAAATAGAAAAATACCTTTTTGAAAAACCCACATCATAAATTGGGTTAATAAAATTTAGTCTTAATAAGAGGGAAAAGGAGGTGAAGATGTCACCAAAAAATTATGATCTCAATTAGGAGAACATTGGGGGCAATTAAAGACACATAATTGGAGAAAAACATAAATATTTATAGGGAGTGATTGAGGTCATCACTCACAAACAAGTGTAAAATTCAGGGACTCAAGCCCATCAATCTATGATGATTTAAAATATCATCGGTTCAACAAAACATAAAGAATTAGGATAACAAATTTTTGGTTTTAATATCCCTTCCCTAAAGTGTAATAATTAATTTATTCGTAGAATAAGAAAAAAAAATATAATTGACAAGTATAGATTCATCCTTCATATAATTCTTACCACAAACTCATATTTCACTCTATATGATGAGTATTAAAGATGGCTTGGTCACACCTAAAGCACTAGAATCAACTTATAGAGAATCACAAAATCCACAATGGATGAACTATATATTTCCCTTTTCATTAAAGATTAACCGAAACCAAAATGGTTTGTAAAATATCAGATGATCCCAAAAGTATAATACTTTAGAGAAAGAAAATTTTATCTTAATTTTTAAAATTAAACCAAAAATACCCAAAGATCAATAAATACCATTCAATAAACTATTGTCCATAAAATCTTTCAATATAATCCAAACTATTATTGAAACCCAAAACTCAGAAAAATTTTCTTATATAGTCTTTCTAGTTAAATTATATCTCTAAATAATATCGACTACTCTTAAATTCACATACTTAAAAGTAATTAACCTAATCACATATTCTCTATGATAGGTTAATCATTTCCGCACATGATCCTCAACCCAATTTTTGAGGACTCTTTAGTGCATCCAGGTGACCCAGGATCAAATCTATGTGGAGACACAATTTCTAGGGTATTGTAGTAGGTATTGTACCAAGTATTATAGTGGGAACTCTGCAGTACTATAGAAGGTACTATAACAGGCATTGTTTGGCACTGTAGCAGTCAGAAATTTTCCCCTCTTTGGGCCTTCGGGCCACCGATTTGGTCCTCGAGTCCTTTAAGGCCTTCGGGCCACCCATGCCTTTGGTCCAGTAAGGCCTTCAGGCCACCTCAAGTCCATTAGGCCACCTTAAATGCAGATACAAACCCGAAAACCTACAAGGAACAAGCTCTATAGAAGGATGAAAAAGGCACTTCAACTATAGTAGAAGCTACACATATTGCAAGAATGAGAGGGTATGTCGCCTTCCATGCATGGGATAGCCTAGTCGAACAGCCATGCAAAGGTGGAGAGCTGATTTGATGAGGACGATGCTGGGGAGGAGCAGGTCCAATGAGTTGGTCTGGGATATAGGTAATGTTTGATTCCTATAAGAAATTAATTCCTCTAAGGCCTATAGGCTATGTAATACTTGCGCCTGTGGGAATTTTAAAGGATCCACATCAAACCTTGAAAGGTGGATTATCAAAAATCAAGAAAAAAATGAAGGCCTTCAGGACATTCGATGGATAGGTTAATCATTTCCATAAATAACACAAATCGCTAGAAATCCACAATAAAAACATAGGTAAAAAACACCATTACTCTTCAAATGTAATTCCATAGTATTCTATTTTCCTTAGGCATATAGTATTTATAATAGAACGAATCTCTTACAAAATAACATTTATCACTTAATCACCAAATCATTTTCTTATACTAAGGATATCCATTTCATAAAACATAAGATCCCAAATCAACTTATTATTGATCAATAAAATAATTTAACTAACAAGAAATAGTCGCACTAACCAGGGACTTCACGTAGTCCAGCATTATGCGATAAATCCCAATTGCACTATGGTTGTAGGTTCAATTCCCGCAGCTTTGTCTGATGTGATGTGTTTTTACATGGTCTACTTGTTATCATTTTTCAGAAGCAATATAATTTTATAATATTCCAAAAAATGAGATAGATTTCTCAATGTTACTATAACATAATTTCATCACAAATCTTATCTCATACATCACATTTTCATCCCAAAGTTTAATAAATTGTAATTGCCTCAAAATCAATGATCATATAAAACCAAAAAGTTATTTATGATTATATCCACAAGTGAAAAGATAATTCTTCCTCAAATATCATTTTCACATGAAAAACTGTAGGGTTACAAATATAAGAGAAAAGTCTTCCAATGTAATCCCATCATGAAAGATCACTAGTAGTTTTTATACATTTTTTCTATCCATTTATTTCCACATACCTTCTTTCTTGGCCAAGAAGAAATCCTATAGAATAGGGCATTCAATCATGTAACAGCCAGGTCCCCTTTATTTATAGAAAATGATGGTAAATGGATTCTTGGGACCATTTTTATTTCCTTTAATAGTACTCTTCATTTTTTATCAGCAATTATTTAATTTATGTCCATATTTCCCACACATAAAGCATTTCTTTATTCTATTAAGACACCTTCCTAGGTGTCTCCTTCCACATTTCCTGCATGATAGAAAATTAGAATTATATTCTCCATGGCCTTCACTACTGGAGATCTTGTCATTCACCACTTTTCTCTTCTTTGTTGAGTCTGAGAGTTGGTTAATATATATGTTATTGATCATATTTTTGAAAACTGATTCGGTATGAACACGATATCTTTTACACCTATCAACATTCCATTTTTTTGCTCATTTCCACTACTTTTCCCACCTTGTATAAAATCTTAAATGTTACTATGACTTCCATGGAATCGATCCATTGAATAACACAAGAAAGCATACTGTGAGGGTTAAAATCATTTAGAGAATATCGTAACACATTATTTTTAATCTAAAACACCTGAGGATTAAACAAGGAAATTTATTCACATCTTATATTAAAATCCTTCAAATCAGTTTGTAAAGAAAATGTAAATTATCCTAATTATATCCCCTGGGAGTTTCATAACCAAGAGTGCAGCAAGGCATGTTGTCATGTACCGGGATACCCTAGTTCAAGCCCAAAACTCATTTTCGGATTTTTCACTCCTAGGTATATATTTTCCATAGCCTCCTCTACCTGCTCGTCTGCAGACAAGGATATATTGCTTGTAAAATGACCAAAATCTCTATATTATCAAAATTCAAGGAAGTTCTTTGATAATAATCCTCAAATTATATCTTAGGTTGATGCGCTCTAATCCGTGTTTATCTAAATCTAGTTTACAAGTTTTTTACTAAACTTTCTCTAATACCAACTGTAGCGCCCGACCCCAAAATCCAGGAGCCGGTGCATTATTTTAATACAATGGAATGATTACAAGGAATCAAGTCCCGAAGGAATGATTATTTTAGATGTATTGAAAACAATATGCATATATAATTTCAATATTAAAACATGAAAAGAAATAAAAAAACAATAATTTATTCCATTAAAAACATCCAAGCTTCCAAGATTATTCTGGAAAGTCACTCATAACTAACTTCTTCATATCTTGGGAAAATGAAACGTGAGAAATGGGTGAGCTTAGATTCTAAT
This sequence comes from Viscum album, assembly GCA_963277665.1. Classification (NCBI taxonomy): domain Eukaryota; kingdom Viridiplantae; phylum Streptophyta; class Magnoliopsida; order Santalales; family Viscaceae; genus Viscum; species Viscum album. The sequence goes on from OY728138.1 coordinate 1,334,206,565, forward strand.
TAAGAGTGTGAAACACATCGAAAGATAACATAAACATTAATCATGGTAAATAGTTGAAAAAACATGCCTTAACGAATAATAAAGATGAGCACTTTATGGTAGGAATATGAGATGAGTAAATAATTCCATAATAAAACATAGTCATGGGTGTTCTACTAGTCGAATAAACCCATGAAATATCCATAGCTAATCTTATAATGATGGAATACAAAATTTAGGACATTTTAAAACATTTTTTCAAAACCTCATCCAAGATGTCTTATAATTATTAAGGGATCATCCTAAAACATATATCAAAAATTGGGAAAGGCCTCGACAAATTCCACGTCTAATTGTATCATGAGACCTACCGATGTATCGAGGAGCTATAGAGGGCTCCACCCATCACTTAATAAGTCCAATTCATTCCACATATGATAAGTTTTAAACATAACATAAACATTTGTATTAAAACTAGAATATAAAATGTCAATACTTTATCTATAAACCATGAATTGTATAAAAATAACACATCCACAGTCAAACATATCACAAAACCATCAAAATAGTATGAAATATTGGTATCATAATAAATAAACCTCAATCAAGAATAATATTCTATAAATGATGTTGACATAGTTGAAAATGGTCAGTAAAAATCTTTGAGAGAAATATCATTTTTTATAAAAACATTTAAAAGTCCCACAATTTATCAAGAAGCAGTTTAAAATAGATTTTTGAATCAAAGTGTCTCATACCACTTTGAAACATTTAAAAGAAAATTTTAATTTTAAAACATTAATGTCTATATAAATATAACCCTATAACTATTTTTAATACCTATACATTAACGATAATTATTTAGAAGAATAAAATTTTAAAACATTTAAAACAAATTTTTTTTTAAAATTTCATAACCAAAAAAGAGATGCTTGGATACAAGTAATTGAGGAATAACATTAATCAAAACATTATAATGTCCTGAGAATTAATTGATTCATGATATAATTTTTCAATGTACAGTATATATACCAAACAAAATTGTGTTGATGCACAACAACAATGAAGACTCAATGGAATGTAAGTTGAGATGAAATCCCTTATAAAGACCATATCCATAGGTTAAGGATTAATCAATGAAATAATTATCTTTGAAAAATATAAATAAACTCAATATTATTATATATTTATACTAAATCAATCATATTACATTCACATATATTCTTGTAAAAATAATACCAATGACTTGGATGTTTAACTCAATGAATGGAGATTGAGTTAAAATTTCTCTTATCAAGTTCATATCGATGACTTGAGAATTTATCAATGGAGTAATAATGTGTATAAAAAGTATATCCATTTAATAGGGAGATTATATTGCTATAAAAATAATAAATAGTGTTTCCACACATAATAAGGGAGTAAAATAATCAATGAAGTATGTGTAAAGCCCAATGAGTGGAAATTGAAATTTAAAATTCCCTTACCGATTTGGTAACGTACAAAACATAGACCCCATGGAAGAATGATCATACAATGATGATGTAAATACCCATATATTAAAGTATATTACACAATATATACAATCATGGATAGTACATATTCCGTAAAAAAGAATATAGTTTCCAATACAGCATGAATCTCACTTGAATAAAAAGTGAGATTAAAAACCCTTTGTTGTAATCGATCGAGTCGTATGACCAAAAGTTATTAACTATGAAATGAATCACAAAATACCATTAATATAAAGATAATAATGACAATATATATCAAATTTTAGTACACAATAATCCAAATGAATCAAATAAGTGGTCAACAATGGAAATCTCATGGGATTGAAATTGAGATAAGAAATCCCTTACCTCAAGTCCGACTTGTCTCGTATGTTCCTTGTTCTTCCTGAATAATAGAATTATGTTAATTTATAATTGACTAAGAAAATTTATAAGTTTTATTATTCCTTTTATATCACTTATTACTTGTCTATAACAATTATTTAATTATTTGAGTTCATATTGGATATTATATCGATGTTCTGAACTTGAGTAAAAAATGAACATGTTATAATTACAATTTTTCCATGTTGTCAAAATTCCATTATCTCCAAAATCATATAAATGTTTTATATATCATATATATATTATAAATAAAGTATATATATTTATTTAAAATAGTACATAACATTTGGAGATAAGAAATGAAATTCACCATTCATTGAGATGGAATGTCGTGTGTACGCTTAAACACTGCTTTCATTTATATTTTGTATTTTAATTGAATTAAAAAAATAATTTTACATTTGTTTACTAAAATTACAGTATAATATAATGTATAATATCATTAACTCTATAATTTAAATTTCTCATACAAGTCATTAATGATTCATATCACTTTTAGGGTGTGGTAGTCCGCACTTTCTCCAATGAAATTATAGTGTTTTACCCATAATAGAAACCATAAAGGTATGATATAAATAGAAAATAAAAAAGAAAAATTAAAAATTAAACATAATATATATCATATATAAATACAATTCCATCGTAATTTCTACCATGAAATGCGGTATGAGATAATCGAACAATCATTATTTCGTGAGGCATTAGTTTTCCAACCAGAGAAACAATATGTTCTTCACCCATTAGATAGAGGTGTGTGTAAGTGTAGTTATAATTAATCTAATAACAACATACTACTGTATTTAGAATGCTGGTTTTGTTATAAAATAAAGGAATAAAAATATTTTAGGGGGTTTGAGAAGTAAAATAAAATAAAACAAAACAAAAGAATTTAAGAGAAACTCTTACCTTTAATTTGGGTAAATTTCTTTGGTTTGAACCAAAAGGACTTCTTGAAGTGACTACTTCCTAAGATAAGGCTTATAGGTGTTAGATAGGGAACTTGAGAGCTTATTTGGGCAGGGGTTGGATGATCCAATGGGCTTGAGAGGTGTGTGTAATGGGTTAGAAGTGGTGTCATTTTATAAGAGGGAGAAGGGACTCCTTAGAAAAGTGTGAAAATATTATTTTAATATCTAGTGATATCAGTTTCTAAAGGTCCCAAACTAATTAAACTCAAAGATAAGAAGACTCATGGTTGAAATAAAATCATCCATTAAGAATTGGATTGGTTTTGGATATTGTTTTAATATTAATTATCTTATTTATTTAAATCATTTATCAATGAGGTAAATACTACATCATTATTGTGTCATAAATAATTTAATTTATTCTATATCTAAAAATTATAAAAAAAACTATAATATAGGAAATATTTTTCTCCTTATAATTAATAATTATAGTTGAAAATATGACTTAAATAACCCCATTCTAAAATTGATTTACTAAAAGGTATTTGTATATGTCATTTTTCCATTGCATTAAGTTAATTAAAATAAAGTGTCATTACTATTCATAAGGGGCTCCATGGGGTCCCAAAATCGACCCAAGGATGACCATGGTCTTCCATGAATAATCTAAGAAGGTTAGGACAAGTGATAAAGTAATTTTTTTTATTATAATATTCTTTATATCATTAATTACCCTATTTACCTTTAACCGTTATAAAAAAAAGTCAATAATTAGTATTCACAAAAAAATTATTTTTATCTTATTGAACCACATTTTTATTACTAATAACAACCTTGTATCTCGTATTTTTAAAATTCAATTCACAGAAGTAGTAAAATTTCATTTAAATGAAAAAGTTTTATTTTTAACTACTACTTTGTGGTTCCACCATTCATCATAAATTGGAGTTTTTCAGAAAAATACCAAAAATTCAGCCTAAGATATATTTGGTATTCTGAATTCGAAAATTATTTCTATTTTACCAAATTCAAAACATAGAAGTTGTATTAATTAATTTAAAATTAATTCCCTTGGTCAAAACAAATACTGTGTTTTAAGAAACATTTACTATCAAAATATTGACACATGTTTTTATATAATTTCAAAGAGAAATTAATTCCAATGACCAATATTAGATTGAAGGGAAAAAATATAATCTAAATACACTAAAAATAAAATTTAAAATATAATCAATCCTTATAAGTAAATTAGATTAAAAGGAAGTTTTGAATTAAAATACAGTGTTTATCTCTATTCATAAAAAAATGAATATTATTAGAAAAATTCCAAAATTTCATCCAAATTAAATTTTGAGGTCCCTATTCTAAATGAGAATTTTATTCTGTCAAATTAAGTATGTAAAAGGTTCAAATATTGGATTTAAAAAGGGTTCTCAATTAAAATGTGGTAAAATTGATTTTTTTTAAAAAAATACTTTTTTATCTAAAAATTTGAATTTTTTTATAATATGTATATGAATCACTTAATACATTGGTTGAAATTATATAGAGTTTATAAAATTCAAAATCCAGTTAAAACTATTCATAACCGCATTTGAACAGCTAGTTTGGTAAGTCATGGTTTGCTCGAAACTAGTGATGCGTGGAGTGAAAGCTATTGAATTTTTTGAAATTAACTAACTATGAAATACTGGGATGTTACAACACCAATTGAGGTCATCATTGTTGGTAAATAATTTAAAAATATATTTTAAAAACATTTCTGGAATAAAATATCATTTATGTATTACAAAAAACTTTTTAAAACAAAAGATGTTTTGATTGCTTTTATAGAAAATAGATTTGAAAACATTAAAAAGAATATTTTGAAACCATATAAATTTTAAGAAATAATTTTTAATTGAAAAATATTTTTTAAAACCATTTTAAAAACATGGTTTTTAAAATAAAACAGATCTCCAACCGAAGAGAGAAATATGGTCATATTTTTCTTAAAAACATTTACATGAAAATATTAAGTACTAAAAGTGGTACTAATACATGGATATATCTTGAATAATCATAGTACAATAAAACTCATGAGTATTCTTGAGATATAGATCATAATATTTCATTAATGTGAGCATAATCAAAAATAATCTTGATAAACTCTAAGATTGATTTAATAAACTCTTACCACATTGTAACTTATAATCATACACTTGATGTAGGAAAATAAAATTAAATGAGGCTTAAAATATAACTAGATGAATTAGATTCATGATATAACATGTCAAATTTAAGTATATAAACCATGAAAAAGAATGTAGGTTCCTAGAAAAACAAGTGTGTGAATGTCAAACAAATCTGTCTTACCAATTTGGTAACTCACTAATCATAAACCCTGTGAAATAAATATCATAGAATTAATATTTTAATACCCATAAATTTATTAATAATATTAATATAATACATTCATGTTTATTATATACACCACACCAAAGAAAAGAGTGTTAAACATGGAATTTATCTCACGGATATAAAAAGTGAGATGAAATTCATTTACCCTGTGCCTTGACTCTCTTCGTACTCATACAAACATCATGTATAATAAATATAATTTTTTATAATTGTATCACATAAAAATATTACTACATATAATACAATATATTTTTTTATTATTACATTATATTAACCTCATGTTAACAATTATGTGTTAAGGTTTCACATCGGGCAATATATGTTTTGTTCTTCACATGTGTCTTATTGTTTTATATAGTTGACCCTTATACTAATATCATGATTTCCATAATATAACCCATGATAAAAATATCAATTAAATTCATTAATTTTGTATTATAATAATCCAAAGAATATAGAAGTACAAAATGGAACACATCATTCATGGAAATGGTAGGTCACACGAACGCATGAAAGTCATTTCCTTTTTTTTATACTAAAAGAATGAAAGAAAATGACATATAAATATAAATTAATAAAATATAATTAAATAATTATTATTATTTCTAATATATAATATATTTTCACTAAAGAAATATTTAATACATTCCCTAGAGTGTAAGAATGAAACACATTTCTTTAAGGGGTCGGTAGTTTACACTTACTAAAATGAAATTATCATATTTACAAAAAAAAGTAAAGTATAATGATATGTGTTATAAAATAATTATATAAAACTATATAAATTATAAATATCAAATATATTATATATTAGTCGAGTGTTCCTCAAAATTCCCATAATGAGAGGCAATAAACAAAAAATGAACAATTATTATTTTGTGAGGCAATAGTTCACCATACATGTAAACATTATGTTTGTAACCCATTTGATGGATGTGTGTGAAAGTAAAGTTAAAACCCATACTATAACAAAATATAAGTATATTTAGGATAAAATTGTCACTATATAATCATTTAATAATAATATTTTATTGGGTGGAGAAAGATAATAAAATAAAGGATCTTTAAGAATGATGTTACCTCGTCTTTGGGTAACACCTTTTTTAACCAAAGGGATTTCTTGGATTTATTTCTAACAAATTTGACACTTATAGAATTAGGTAAGGTATTTTGAGGATAAATTTAGGTAGAGGTTGGTCTAGCCAAATTTTATTGAGATCAGTGAGAAAGTTAGAGGAGAGGATGATTTTTTATACTGGATGAGGAGTGGCACTCTTATAAATCATTGGAAAAAGAATTCCACGTAAATTCTTCCAACATAAATTGGATCAAATAATTGTATAAATTTGGGAATATGGAGGATAGGGTTGAAATATTTCCTTAAAATTTACTTTTTGGAAGTCTATAGGTCCCTTTGGGTCTTGAGATTAAGGTTAATTCATTTCTTAAGCAAATTTTTCTCTTAATCATTATAATTAATTTTAATAACTTTCATTAGTATTTTTGGTAAAAAAATAAGTTGATATTAATATAAATTAATAATTATTTTTATTATAAATATTGAATCCATTTTTTCAATTTTCAATCACATAATTTCTAGAAAAGAATTTAAATTTAATCCCACATACATGGTGATAATGTGGGTTTTTAAAGTAAAAACATCCATAAGTTTGCTAAATTGTAATACCCAATTTCAATGTGAAATTGATTAAAATCATCTAAATTGTATTAATTAAAGAAAATATAATATAAAAAAACTTTGAAACCAATTTTAAAAATAATGTATCCTTATAACTAAAATACATGAAAAGGCTATTTTGAATTAAAATTTTGTGTTTTTTTCTATTCATTCAAAAATTACATTTCAGAGAAAAATAATAAAATCTACCCTAACATAAATTAAAAATTAAAAATTATAATTAATTTTATTGTAACATCCTGACACTAGTTACCTAGAGTTAGTGAATTATTACGTTACATTGTCATGATCACAATAGATCAATTCTAGAAAGAATTATTAGTTTTACAGCCTTATAAGTACTAGATACATACATAAGTTTTACATTACATCATGAAATGGAAAAACAAAAACAATGTGTCCCATTTTAGCACACTCAAATCCCTTATCCTATTTATTTAGGTAAATCGTAATATACTTCTTCACATCCTGTAAATCATAAAACATAAGAAAGGGGTGAGCTCAGATGCTCAGTAAGGATAACAATATAGAAGATACTATCATAAACATTTAAGGAAATTTATAAGACTAAGACACTAGCCTTTTAAACATAAAATTCAGTTCAGCATGGAAAATATAAATCAAATAATTCCATTTAATTGTTTTCATGGATATTCTACTTGTCTAATAATCACATGTAATATCAGTAGCTAATTTCATAATGATGGAATGCATAATGTCGGACATCATAACCTCATAGTCAAGGCCTCGTGCCAAGACTACAAATAATATTTTTTCAAGGCCTTTTGAAATGACACTGGTTTGTCTCATGAGAACTATTGATGCATCAAGGAGCTATAGTGGGCTCCACCTGTCTCATACTAAATCCAATACATTCCTCATATGAAAAGGATGAAACATAACAAAAACATTCGTATTAAAACTAGCGTATGAAAGGTTAATACTATAACCATAAACAAAGAATATCACACCCATAGTCAAAAATATCACAAAACCTTCAATACAATATGGAATATTGTATCATAATAATTCACCTTCAAACAAGTGTAAAATCCATTAAAGGATGTTGACATTGATAAAATAAATACTATTTGAGAGAAAAATATCTTTCTATTTTGAAATTATTTAAGAGTCACATAATTATAAAATAAAAACATTTATTTTTTAAATATTCTTATAATATTGTAAGTTTATCTTCGAATATTTTATAATGGTGAAAAATAACTGCACCCACCGTATACATTAAAAAACATTCTTACCTTAATTTTTTGGAAAGGTCATAAATTACCTTGTTTGGAAAACGATGGAAATATTCCATTCAAAAAAAATACATAAAGTCAAATAAGGGAATAAATGAATTTAACCCATATTCTAGGAAATAGTAAAAATATGAAATACATTTTTAAGAAACATAGATGTGGAAGATAAAGATTTTTCAGTAGATACTCACGTATAAACATCATTCGATAATAAAGAGATTGTGAAATTAACTCTTACCTTGTACATTTCCTTAGTCGAGGGTATGTTAACCCCTGGTATAACAGTAAAATATTTTTTATTGAATTATAAAATAACCACATACAGAAATATGAAATCATGTATGATCTTTTAATATGTCTTTATTAATAATATTTCAGTCGTATCATTGTTTCGGGTTATAAATAATTTATTTTACTTTGTATGTTTTATTATCTAAGTAATTTTTTATGGATAGAATGTATTTGATTCATATCCATAATGATATTATGCTCTTAAATATTATTTTTAATAATCAAATGAAAATTATTCTTGAATTCCTACGATGGGGGATGAAATCTCAACGCGTTTGTGGACACGGTAATCCGTACATACGCACGAGCGAAAATATAATTCTATTGATGGTGAAATAGTATATATTCAGAGGGTATATTATATATACAGAATCATTAACATGTCATATTTATTATTTATATAAATTATAATCATTATTATACTCATCCAAATAATGAATCATTTAACAACAATCTTCGCCACAACGTGGAGATGGTAAGCTATACGTACGCATGTATGGTGACTTTATCAATCAGAGGGTGGATAGAATAGTGAATATGGTTTTACGATATTAAAAATAACATTTAAGTATATAAAAGGTACAAGATTTGTTTTTTATTATGGATCCAACAAAGAAAGAGGATGTTGAAGAAGAAAAGAACTTTAAAAGTGGTGATGAAATTATTACCTCTTCTTTAGGTTAATCATTTTGATATGATAAAAAGGGATCTATAGGTTGGTTTTATGATCAAAGTAAGGCATCTATGATTAAGTGAGGGTAGTTGGGAGGATATTTGAGCAGGGTTTGGATGATCTAAATGGTTCTGGAGGTATGAAATTAAAATAAGGGGACGTACCCTTCTATAAGAGAGGTGAGCATCACTTTAGGAAAAGCATGAAATATTATTTTATTATAAAATAATTTTCGGTTTATAAATGCTAAAAATGAATTTATTTCAAGACTTAGGTGGTTATGGGTCCAAATACTCTCAAAAAATAGGTTTTCGACATGTTTTGGCTACCATATTATCCTTATCTTTTATATTTAACTCTAGGTTAAATAGTTTAACATTTACCGTGTCTCCTTGTATTTTTAATTTATATGGTTAATAAACATACAAAAAATTCCACGAGAACCTAAAATGGTTCATTAATAACATATCAATTATTATTTAATTTTTTTGGAAGAACCTTATATTTTTAGGATAATTATATAATTTAATAAAATTTTATTTGTTTTAAAAACACATTTATGTCAATTTTGATACTATTTAGTATTTTTTTGGGAAAGTAAAAAAAACCTCATTACATCAAAACAATACATTTATTAAACCCTAGCATTTCATATTCACCTATAAAATTCTTTTATGGCATCAAAACTTTCAAATTATATTTTTTTTAGTATTTATAATATCATTTATTTGATTCATTAATTAATAACAAAAATACTGCAACATTATTGGGTCATAAATAAAAATACTTATTTTATGTCTAAAAAATATAAATAAAATATCATGATATAGGAAATATAATTGTATTTCAAATTAATAATTACATTCGAATATATCAATTATATAATGGGATATATAAAATGTTTTACTAAAAGATATATGTTTATGTTATTTTTGTCTTAACTTTAAATTAATTAATATAAAATGTCATTATCACTCCCAAGTGGCTCCATGGGGTCCCAAAATAGACCCAAGGATGTGCATGGTCGGGTTTTTATCATAAAATACTGTTAGTACACATTTTATGGTAATTTTAATATTATTATTATATTATTGTCTACTCTTACTTTCTGGATTTACCTTTTTACCATGGTAAATAAAATATTTACTGAAGTAACTATTCATAATGTCTAAAAATAAAAGCATCCTATTTAAAAAATTTGGATCTCATGATTCTAAATATGAAATCCATTTTTCCAAATTCAAAATATAGAATTTATATAAATTAATTTAAAATAAATTAGAGTTGTCAAAACGAAAAAGCAGGTTTTTAAGAAGTAAAATCAAAGGATTGACATATGTTTATGTACAATTTAAATGTAAAATTACATTTATTTACATAAATTATATTAAATAATAAAAATATAATCTAATTATACTTTAAAACAACTCAAATTTATAATTTAACACTATAAGTTATTTCAATTATAATTTTGTTTTTAATTAAAATTTAGTGTTTTTCACTATTCCTCAAAATATAAAAGTTGTCAGAATAGTACCAAAAATTTATCCAAGATAAATTTTTATGTCTAGATTATAAATAATAATTTAATTCCATCCAATTGAATATTTAAAAGTGGAAAATATTGTATTTAAAATGTTTTCATCATTAGAAGGTGGAAAATTTGCATTTTTTTTAAAAAATACTCCTTATATTGGAAAAATTGAATTTCTCCTTATATTAAGTCCCAGAAATACAAGTGATGAATGTTAAAATTATGTGGGATATATATGAAATTCAAAATTTTGTTAGTAATATTCATTACCACTTTTTAAACGGCAAGTTTGACAGGTTGTGGTGCGCTTCAACTCGGCGTTGTGTACATTGCACGCTATTGTATTATTCAAAAACAAATGTATCATGGAAGCTTTGAGTGTTATATTCTTCTCTCCTTCAATAAATTTCATCCTCTAAATTTTAAATTGTTCATCAAATATAAAATCTTAAATATAAAAAATACCTTTGTGGAAAACCCACATTGGATATCTGGTTAATAAAATTTAGGCTTAATAAGAGGGAAAAGGAAATGAAAAAGTCATCATCTAATTAAACATTCCAATAAGAGAACATTCGTGGAAGTTATAATTGGAGGAAAACATAAATATTTATAAGGAGTGATTGAGGTCATCAACCACCAACATGTGAATGGCAAATTGAGTGCCTCAAATCCATAAATCTATGATGATTTAAAATATTACTAGTTCAAAAAAACATAAGGTATTAGGATGACACATTTTTTGTTTTAAGATCATTTACCTAAATATTAAGAGTTAATTTCTTCATAGAATAAGAAAAAAATACTTGACAAGTAGAGTTCCATCTTTTAACTAATTTCTACCAAAAACTCATCTTTCACTCCCAAAGATAATCGAACTCAAAAATATTCTATATATCTTAATCGTATAAGGATCCAAACATATACCATGAATAAAAATAATTTATAATAATCTAGGAATTCTTATAGTCTAGTGGTGTTAGAACCTAGATCTTTGTTTCAGGTATGTCTTTCCTTTTTCTGGAGTTTTTGAGAAAAATGGAGTTTCTGGAAATTTTTTAAGTACACGCCATGTACTTTCTGAGTACACACCGTGTACTCTTTTCCCGCTCGAAGCCGTGTATTGGTCATGTCTCAGCCACACACACGTTGTGTAGGGGTGATGTGGAGGCTGATTTTGGCAGAGTACGGAAAGACCTAGTACATGGGGTGTACTCTAAAAGTACACGTCGTGTACTTATTTTCATTAAATGGACCGAGGTCACGCCTGGTAGCCATAAACATCTTCTTCTAGGACTAGTTCGACCAAGAGACACCGTACGGCCACAAAACATCTCCGGTTTCCCGAGCCTCCATCTGTTGTCCAATTCAACCGTCGTCGATTGCGTTGGAACTGCAATGGTGAGTTCTTCATTCTTCTTGAGTTTCATTCCATGTTTCTTCCTCTCTCTCTCGTTATCGAGGGTTGACCTTTTGGATGTTTTCTTAGATCTACAATGTTCGAGGGATAATCAATCATAGTGGTTCAAATATATCGATCTTCTAGGATCGAGGTAGGTGTTTTGTGCCTTACCGTTCAAATTCCTTGAGTTTTATGTGCAAATTCCACCAATACCCATGAATGGGGTATTGCGTGTTTACCGTTTTAAGCATGATGTTTTACTGGATTGCTGGTATTCTTTTTTAGAGGTAAATAAATCATGTTAGAGGATATTTTGTTGTTCTTGGATGTTTTTCCCATGCTTTTCTCTGTTTACAACCTTTGGGTCTTGTTAGCCTTTGGCCGTTATGACTATTTTTATGCCTTTTGTCTATAGGATGGAGTGTTTTGCAGTACATGCTTGTTGCCTTATAGACTGTTAGCCAAGTAGCTCTATAGGTGTACTTTGGAATTATAGCATTATTATGTATTGACTGGCACGGGGTTGGGAGGACCTGGTTCTATGGACTATAAGGGATAGACCAAGTGAGCCTCCAAGAGAGTCTTTGACATTATAGACTACAAGAGGGTAGACTGAGTGAGCTTCCTCAGTAAGTCATAGACATTATAGGCCACAGGGGATAGATCGAGTGAGGTACCCAGAGTGCCTTCAGATATTATATACTACAGGAGGGTAGACCGAGTGAGCTTCCTCAGAGAGTCTTACTTTGTTTGAACATTTTTAAGAACCTTACCAGGATAGAGAAGGAATTGACCGAGTGAGCTTCCTCAGAGTTTATGTGGTATACCTGAGGCTATAGGAGTAATTGACCGAGATAGATTACTTAGAGAGTTTGTAGACCATGGGGCTAATAGGGTTAGACTGCATGATCTTCCTCAGAGATTCCTTGACTACCCTATACTATAAGGGGAATTGACCTAGTGTGCTTCCCCAGAGAGTCTCATAAATTCGTATGACCAAAATAGAGGGGTTCGGCTGAGTGCATTGCCCGGAGTGTTGTGGAACTTCTTGGATAGGACCAAAGGGGATGGCTGTGAGTACATCCCAGAGGGTTTCCTACTTATTAGATATTTGTTTCACTTCTGTTGTTGGTTTTGGATTGATTACTGTTGTGTATCATCCTGCTTTACTGCTTACTGTTTACTGCCTACTGCTTTGTTGTTGCTGTTTAGTGCTTATTGTACCTTTACCAGCCATATACTCACTGACTGTTAGGCATAGATCTTCAGGTGAATACCCAATGGGATCTAGTCTCACACCCTATTTGGTTCATGCTTTTGGTCCTAAACAGACTATTTTGTTGTAGGTATAGACAACGGCAAGTGACCTTCGACTTCTGGTACTTGATTTCTTGAAGCTGGTGAGAAAGGGACCAAGCTTTGGCTTGCAATGATGAGGAGCTTTTTTCTTTTATTATTTATTTGTTTTGGTATTGTGGTGTTTTTCAGCATTGTGACTTGTTTGGATACTTTCCTAGATATGTATCTTGCATCATTCCATATATATACATATGTTCTCCAGTTTATTGATTTAGTATTCCGTTGTTTTTTTACTGTTGGTTATTTACTACTTTTGTTGTTGCATGCATATTACATCTGTTGTGTACTCTACTAATGAGGGCATATTTTCCCCACTATCACACCCAAGTCCCTCACTATTAGTCGGAAGCCTCTAGTGTTTGGGGAAATTCACTTGAGGCCTTGTGGCAAACCGGCTCGGAGCCCCGGTTAGTGGTATCCGGGTCGAGACGTTACAAAGTGGTATTAGAGGAGGTCCTTTTCTCTTTCTTTACTGTTTGGAGACATTAGCCAGGGATAGGACAGATTCGGTACTTGGAAATAAGTTGTGCTTGGGAATAGCTAACTCGTGTACAGGGAAAATCCATACTACCTCATTTATTGCAGTTTTCTGGTTTTGATATTTTACTGTTGATATGATTTCACCTAGAGTGATTCACATTCTTTGTGATGTTATTGCTTTGATATTACGGTTCTATTTCTGTCTCAACCCGATGAGATGAGGGTATGAAATATCATGCATCATATAGTCACTTGTTAGAAATCACATGTCATGCATTCTTGCCATGCTATCTAGGGTGAATTAGTGATTGCATGTTGTTGTGATAGACTCTATGTAGATTATATATGCTGTTTTGATATGTGCTTGATAGAATCCCTGCTGTTGTGATAGAGAAATTGATTTTGTTGTACTTTGCTAAAATGAATTCCAAATTTTGATTCTTAAGGTGTTATGGCCCCTCTTGAATCCGAATTTGGTGGATCATGATCCGTTTTTTCCTTATATATGACAGTATCAGTTGCCAAACTTTGATTCGTGGGGAGTATGGGCCCTCACGGGTTGGAATTTGGCACCTGCTTGCTTTTTTTTTCTGTGTTTTATGGGATTTTGTGCAGTTTTCGAGCTACTACCTGAAAAACCCCAGAATACATGGCGTGTACTTTCTGGATACACGTTGTGTAGTTTTCAGGTCGTGTCACTGACCGTGTGAGCAGAAACATGGTGGCGTGAAAATAACTTCAGGAATATGTCGTGTATGCTAGGTGAATGCCATGTAGTTTAGAGTCATGTACTCGACCATGTCACTAACAACATGGGCTGGGGAAGCTCGATTAGAACACGCCATGTGGGTAAAGAACATGTCTTGTAGTTTAGAGCCATGTACCCGTCCGTGTCACTAACAACACCAGCCGGGGAATCTCGATTAGAACACGTCGTGTTGGTAAATAACATGTCGTGTAGTTTTTCCCCAGGTACCCGGCTGTGTCATGAACAAAACAGGTCGGTGTAATCTTCTCCTATACACGTCATGTTTGTTCGGAACACCTCGTGTAATGATAGCCGTGTAGATGATCGTGTAACTAACAACACAGGCTGTCGAGACCGTGTCTAGTACACACCGTGTCCTTGGGTCACACCCCGGGTAGTCTGGGGTTAGTTGGACCGTGTGGGTTAGCTGTTTAAGGAGACTCAGGCAGGGGTATAAAGTTCAAATACATTCCGTGTGTGGGGATAACACGCCGTGTAGTTTGGGATGTTACATGACCTGTTGGGCAGGGGTACACGCCCATGTTATTGGCTAAAGAAGACATGTCGTGTAGTTTTTATACACGCTGTGTAGTTGTTTTTTGTAAAACTTGAATGTTTCTTCCCCTTGTTCCCATTTTGTACTCTTGTGTTTTCAGTCCTTGTTAATTATGATCTAACGTGTGCTTTTGATCATTCAGAGTTATGCCTCTGAGACATCCTCTAGTTGTATGTCAGTTACCAGATGGTGATCAGACACCGGATATGGCCGATCAGAGACCTCATGTTGATCCTTCTACAGATCATCCTACTGTGCTAGCCTTGGCACCAGCAGTCATACCTGCCGCGGGTGCTGATGTGCAGTTCGGGGAGGATTTCCTGAGGATGATGCAGACTTTTCATGGAGCGCCGCCTCATTCCCCGTCGATGGCTGAGTTGACGAGGGTTTTTCAGCAGCAGCATCCTCTTACTTTCTCAAGGGATGGAGGACCCCAGGCTTCCGAGTCGTGGTTCGAGGAAACCCTGAATACCTTTGAGCATCTGGAGATACCTATAGAGAAGAGGGTAAACTTGGCCACCTATATTCTCCGAGACACCACCAAGAGGTGGTGGGAGGTGATCTCACAGTCAGGGCATCAGCAGGGTATGACTTGGGAAGAGTTTCGACGCACCTTCTATGACTACTTCTATCCGGAGACCCTGAGGGCCGATCGAGCCCGGGAGTTTATGAGTCTGCATCAGGGTACTCTTTCTCTTTTGGATTACTCGTCTCGCTTGACTGAGCTACATCCTTTCACGCCGATCCCAGTAGGTGATGAGTTGTTCCTTTCTAGGAAGTTTGAAGACGGTCTTAGGACGAAGATCCATTCCCAGGTTAATATCTTCCATTTTACATCGATATCTTCTATCATCAACCAGGCGTTAATCACTGAGCGCAATCTTAGAGACTCTGGGGCTGTGAGCCATGGCGGTTCGTCATCCAGAGCTGGTGTTCCTCCTATGGATAGTAAGAAGCATCGCAGAGAGTCTTCTTGAGGATATCGGGGTTCACGAGGTGTGTCTTCTGGTAGCCATCTTGTATGCTACCAGTGCAGTAGGATTGGGCATACTAGGCCTCAGTGCCATAGGGATCTGATGGAGTGCCAGTCTTGCTGGAAGATGGCCCATATTCAACGCTTTTGTCAGATCTTCTCAGCTTTAGCTGGTGGTAGGGGTTCCTCTATGACCCCTTGTTCTGGAGATGCTTCACCAGTTTCCCACCAGTCCGAGAGCAGGAGTTCTTTCGGCCATTTGGGCTGAGGTGGAGGTCGCAGATGTAGTGTTCAGTCACCAAGTCATCAGTGATAGCAGAGTGGATCAGCTTAGAGCGGACAACAAGGGGCGCATGGCCGTCGTGCAGACTAGTCTTTTGCTGTATAGTAGGCCTATCAGGAGCAGGATCCTGGCCCTTCTATAGTTCGAGGTACGATCTTAGTAGCCTTAGTTTTATCTTCAGCTCTTTTCGAAACTAGATATTCCCATAGCTTTATCTCTTTTGCAGTTGTGGAGAGCCTTTGGATCTGTATCTTTTCGTCTTCCAACTTTTTACTCTTAAAACGCCATTGGGAACGATGAAATCTAGCATACGTCAGTGCTGAGAGTGCCCTCTTGAGGTTCCAGGGTGTCACTTCTTATAGGCCCTTTAGGTCCTAGAGATGTCGGGCTATGACGCCATTCTCGGGATGGACTGGTTGGATCCTTTTCAGGTAGTCATCGATTTCTATTGTCGCATGGTGAGTATTGTATCACCAGAGGGTAGATTTTTCTTCATAGAGGTGAGTGGGATGTCCAGGCGGGTAGAGCTGGACCCGAGCATGATGTCCTAGGAGGAGATACAACCCAGATTTCCAGTCTTTATCTGGATGACTAGGGGACTTCACATTTAGATTTTCCCCAGTGGTGGATCATTTTAGGGATGTCTTTCTAGAGGACTTTTCAGGTTTACCTCCAGAGCGTGAGGTAGACTTCTTGATTTAGCTCGTGCCCGGAGTGGAACCGGTGTCCATTCCTCCTTATAGGATGGCTACACCTGAATTCCAGGAGCTCAAGAATCATTTGGAGTAGTTGCAGGAAAAGGGTTTCCTCTGACCCAGTACTTCTCCTTGGGGTTCGCCTATTCTATTTGTGAAAAAGGAAGAAGGCACCCTTCGGTTTTGTGTGGATTATCGGATGCTGAACAAGTTGACGGTCAAGAACTGATATCCCTTGCCGAGGATTGATGACCTCTTTGATCATCTTCGAGGAGCTCGGGTGTTCTCGAAGATCGACATGAGGTCCGGTAATCATCAGTTGCATGTTAGACCATCAGATATACCTCTGACAGCCTTAAAGATAAGGTATAGTCTATACGAGTATACAGTCATGCCATTCGGCCTCACGAACGCACCAGCAATTTTCATGGCACTGATGAACCGAGTGTTCTATCCTATTTTGGACTCCTTTGTCGTGGTCTTCATTGACGATATCTTAGTGTACTCTTGTAATCGACACGACCATGCTACCCATATTGAGATCGTTCTATATACACTTAGAGAGCATCAGATTTATGTTAAACCCTCAAAGTGCCACTTTTGGATGGATCAGATTCACTTCTAGGGTCATGTTATCTCAGAGACAAGAGTTTCAGTGGACCCAGAGAAATTGAGAGCTGTAGTTTCCTAGGAGCACTTGAGGAACATCTTTGAGGTGATGATTTTTCTAGGGCTGACTGGATACTACAGGAATTTCATACAGGAATTTTCACACCTAGTAGAACCATTGACAAGACTGACCATGAAGGGGGAGAAATTTTTATGGTCATAATTCTTGTGATTCAGCCTTTCAGGAGCTGAAGGGGAGGTTGACGTCAGCAACGATACTAGTCTTGCCGGAGCCTGGAAAGAGCTACACTATTTATTGAAATGCTTTAGGTATCAGTCTAGGAGTTGTGCTTATGCAGCGATGTGGAGTCATTGTGTACGGGTCTTGTCAGCTGAGGCCACACGAGAGAAATTACCCTACACACGATCTGAAGTTAGCAGCTATTGTTAATGCCTTGTGCTATTGGAGACACTACCTTCTGGGAGAAAACTTTATGGTTTTCACCGACCACAAGAGTCTCAAGTATATCTTCACTCAGCGTGATCTGAATATGAGACATCGTAGGTGGTTCAAGTATCTTCAGTCATTCAACTTCGAGCTCGCCTATACATCAGGAAAGGGAAATTCAGTGGCAGATGCATTGAGCAGAACACTCTGATTTAGGTAGTTCAAGAGCCCAATAATGAGTGTCATCTTATTGATCTGTTCTCTGATATGCACATAGAAGTGCATGACAGGCAGGGATAGTGTGTCCTATCTTATGTAGTTGTTACCTCTACACTTCTTGATCGGGTACGGATGAGGCATCTATCAGATTCGGAGGCCTTAGTACTATGGGAGAGTGTGTCAGGAGGGGATCCTCTTCCTGGATGGATAGTGGGAGAGGATGAGATCTTGCATTTCCAGGGACACGTATGGGTGCCAGCAGACATACGCAAGGAACTGATATTGGATTTTCATTCCTCAATTTGGGCAGTTCATCCTGGCGTCACCAATATGTATCATGATCTACACTCCTAGTATTGGTGTCCAGGTATGAAGAGAGATGTTTTGGGTTTTTTAATGAGATGTTATACTTGTTAGTAGGTGAAAACAGAGCATCAGCGACCAACAGGGATTTTGTAGTAGTTACCCATTCCCGAGTGGAAGTGGAACGATGTCGCGATGGACTTCGTGATTGGGTAACTGAGGTCACCTTAGGGGAGTGATGTTGTTTGAGTTGTCATCGATAGGCTCAAAAAGGTTGGTCACTTCTTGTCAATCAAGGAGACCTTCGGTGTTGATGATCTTGTATGGTTGTATATCTGGGAGATCATACGTCTACATCGAGTTCCACACTCCATTGTTTCAGAAAGGGATGCATGCTTTACTTCCCGGTTCTGGCTGGGAGTTCAGAAGGATTTGGGTACATAGGTACTTTTGAGTACAACATACCATCCCCAGACTGATGGCCAGTCCAAGCGCATGATCCAGGTGCTTGAAGATATGCTCTGAGCATGCATTCTAGACTTTGGTAGTTTTTGGTAGAAGCATATACCTCTTGTTGAGTTCACCTAGAACAATAGTTTTCAGGCGACCATTAAGATGGCACTATACGAGGCTCTGTATGGTAGGCCATACCGATCACCCTTATGATGGCTGGAGGCAGGAGATGCAGCTTTGCTGGGACCTCGTCTTGATCAGGAGACCTCTGAGCAGATAGTGTTGATTCAGAAGAGGGTGGTTGCAGCAAAGTCTCAATAGAAGTCTTATGATGATCAGAGGAGATGACCTTTGGAGTTCGATGTCAGGGATCAGGTGTTTCTGAATGTCGCACCGAGGTTGGGACACATGAGGATTCAGAGACAGGGTAAGCTTTCACTGTGGTACGTCGGGCCGTTTGAGGTTTTGGAGATATTTGGGCCGGTTTACTATCAGTTTCATCTACCTCAGAGGTGTCGGGCCATGCACTACGTCTTCCACATCTCTCAACTCTGACGTTACAATTTAGACACATCTCATGTCTTTTAGCCCGAGGAGGTTGAGCTCGAATCAGATGCGTCGTTTGAGGAGCATCCTATCCGGAGTTTCGATCACAGTATGATGGTTCTCCAGGGGTGGTATGTTCCTCTAGTACAGGTGTTATGGCAGCATGGGCTAGTATAGGATGAGACCTGGGAGAGGGAGGATGATGTACGATCGTAGTGGCTGGAGCTATTCGGGGTTTCTTCTCCTACGCCTCGTTAGGGAAATTTGGGGATGAATTTCTTTAATAGGGGAAGTTTGTAAGAACCCGGATCTTCGTTTCAGGTATGTCTTTCCTTTTTCTAGAGTTTTTGAGAAACTGGAGTTTTTGTAAATTTTTGAAGTACATGTCGGGTACTTTCTGAGCACACATTGTGTACTCTTTTCCCGCTCGAAGCCGTGTACTGGCCGTGTCCGAGACACACACATGGTGAGTAGGGGTGATGTGGAGGCCGATTTTGGTGGAGTACGGAAAGACCTAGTATATTTCATGTAATCTAAAGTACATGCCGTGTACTCTATTTTTTTCATTAAATGGACCGGGGTCGTGCCTGATCACCATAAACGTCTTCTTCTAGGTCTGGTTCGACAGAGAGACACCGTATGACTGCGAAACTTATCTGGTTTCTGGAGCCTCCATCTGTTAGCTGATTCGACTGCCGTCAATTGCGTTGGAACCGCAATGGTGAGTTCTTTCTCCTTCTTGAGTTTCATTCCTTGTTTCTTCTTCTCTCTCAAGTTATCTAAGGTTGAGCGTTTTGGACGTTTTCTCGGATCTATGATGTTTTGGGGAGAATCACTCATCGTGGTTCAATTATATCGATCTCCTTGGATCGAGGTAGGTGGTTTGTGCCTTACCATTCAAATTCCTTGAGTTTTATGTGCAAATTCTACCAATACCTGTGAACGGGGTATTGCGTGTTTACTGTTTTACACTTGTTGTTTTCCTACCTTGCTAGTATGCTTGTGTAGAGGTAAATTAATCATGTTAGAGGAAATTTTTTTGTGCTAGGATGTTTTGACCATGCTTTGATTTGTTTACGACCTTTAGGTCTTGTTAGCCTTTGGTCATTATGACTGTTGACATGCCTTGGGTCTATAGGATGGAGTATTTTTCATTACATGCTTGTTGCCTTGTAGACTGTTATCCAAGTAGCTCTACAGGTTTACTTTGGCCTTATATCATTATTATGCTGTCACGACCCGTCCTCAGGGCCCGTGCCGTGACTACCCCAAGCCCGCCTTCAATAGGCCAGGGGATGGCGACTAGCAACAAGGCGTAAATTCCCGATAAAAATGGAAGGCATTGCCTTTGTAAAGTAAACAAACACCAGAGAGTAATAAAGCAGTAGAAATATACACTAAGTAAAAACAGAGTACAACAGTAAGTGTGGAATGTAAGGGGGCCAGTATAAAAACCCAAACTGAAAGTAAAGTACAATTGGAAAGGGAAAAACAGCAACTGAAATGTAAAGCCACAACGTCGAGCTGTCTACTGGAAATACCACCTGAAGGGTGGGTACAGATAACCTCCACTGCTCCTCGGGTACAGCCGCCTGCTCTGAGTACGTCCCACCCAGTGGTCCACCTCTAGGTATTGTCTTGCTCTGCAAGCCTCAACCACGATCAGCACTGTCTGTCGTCTGCAACCAACACAACGTAGTGCGGGCATATCCCGTGTAGGGGTGAGTATAAGCTACTCAGTAGGGTCCCCGAGACACCTGATGGTCTCCCAAAATCCAAAAATGATAATCCACAAAGGAAAGATACAATCACGAAGTAATATTCGACACTACTTAGGTATATTCCCATAGATATACCTAGGTCACCAATTCTCGTTCGGCTCCAACATCCGAGCCCAAGTACAACTCATTCCTCACAGGAAAGCAAAACGTAAATCCACACAGGATAGCACAACACAATCCAAAAAGGAATGAAAAACAAAATTCAGCTCACACAGGTCTACTTTTTTATATGACGATAGAGATGATCAGAGATATCCACTGATTCATCTAAGCCATTGGACCCACAATGGATCGATAGGTACTAACCCCCGCAATGTCCCACAAAGGATCTGACCCACAAAGTATCGATAGGTAACTAACCTCAACAATGACCCACACAGGATCGGACCCACATAGGATCTGCAGGCGCTGGCTCACACAAAACCGCTGAGCGCTGACCCACACAGGATCGGACCCACACAGGATCGGTAGTACTGATCCACATAGGATCGCTGAGTGTTGTAGTCATCGCCGTCGAATCCACTGGGGATTTATGTACAGTCGTCGTCGTCACAGTAGTAAATGCAGCCAGCTCTATGGTTCCCGCACACAGCAAGCTCGCTCGGGAGGGTCTGCTCCACGAGCCGAGAGGCTGATACATCAACTAACACATAGTCTAGAGTTGATGTATCCAAAAGCTCTGTATCATCAACAGGAACTCAACGTCGCAGATGGCGCATCGATCGGACGCCCGGTCTGAGAGTTATTGGCTTTTTCGTCCGAGGGGCTCGGTTGGTTTTTAAGACAAAACCAACCCTACCATACACCACCTACGTCCAAACCTTGGGCGGAGTGAGCCAAAAGTTCCGTCTCACTTAGAGGAATCCAACAAAGTCGACAGCACGTCAATCGGACGTACGGAGCTTAAGATATGAGTGTTTCCGCTCCGAGGGCCGGGTTGCTTTCGTGTACGAACCAACCCGGCCGAACCCAAAGTATTCCGAAACCTTGAGTGTGATATACCGAAACTACCGACTCGATCCAAGGATCGCATCGCCGCTGACGGAGAATCGTTCGGAGGCCCATATCTCATGTTATGATCAAAAGACCGAAGACGGTCCAAAATGGGTGTTTCAGGCCCGGACCGACCCGGCCCGTGACCCCCCCGGTCGGCCCGAACCGGGTTGACCAGACCCGGGTCTGGGTGAGCCCGGACTGGCCCGGCCGGCGACCCGGCACGTTGGAGCGCGGCGCCAGCTGGCTCGGCCAAAGGGCCGAGCTGTTCCAGCTCGCGGGGGGGGGGGGGGGGGGGGGGGGCTCTGCCCCCCCGGTTTCCCTGTAACCGCGGCCCCATTAATGGGGTCTCTCGCTTGGCCGGCCAGGGTATTTGAATCCCCTGGTTTTCCTTTGTCTGGTCGGCCTGCACCGGCAGGCTGGTTCTACCAAAAAGGACCGGCGACGGCCGATCCTTCTTCCTTCGCTAACACCGGCGGCCCGGAACCGGCCACCGGTCACCCTGCTCCGCCGTGGCCCGGAACCGGCCATGGCCCCTATCCGGCCGCGGTATCTTCGGTTCTCTTCGACGCGGCATGACGGCATCGCGTCCTTGTTCAAATTCACAGTGCGGCGCGACGGCTCCGTGCATTACTTGTCGTACGATTCCCACGTGGTGCGACGGCACCACGCCATTCCGTTCCATCCATATTAGAAACAACATCAATAATGGAGGAGGGCCGGTCGTGTTTTTGCGGTCCGGCCCCCTCTCGTTAATCGATAGAAACTGGTTGTAAATTCACGAAGGACGACAAAGTAGAATTCACAAACGAAAATAAATAAATAAACCCCTACTTGAGCATAGCTAGAACGGGGGTTCGCAGCGGAAAACGACGTCGCGAGGTGAAGCACTGTAAGTTGACGGAGAATTCCTGAGGAGGAAGTGGAATCTCCTTTTAGTTGACACGGGAAGAAGATAAAAAGAGGGTGAATCGTCGATCTTCGGAAACACACAAATTGCGAAGAGGAGAAGAGACGGCACGTCGATCTCTTCTTACGGTGACAGCGTTCTTCGTTGAAGTCTTGGTGTTCTTTGTGATGAAGATGAAGGGATATCTCCTCAATTGTCCACACACAACATCCAACCAAAATAAAATAAGGCTCACCCTTATTTTATTAACTTAATCCACAATTCAAAAATTCAAAACTTAAATTAAATAATTGAATTGGGTGTTGGCATACTTAATGAGAGGAGATGTAAAGTCAAAAGAGTTACACAACTTAAGTGGGGGGTTATGTGGAGTTAGGGAGTTAAGGAAATTGAAAAGGTGGGGGATCATGTGGGCCCCACCTCATCTTTAATCCACACAAGGGAAACTAACAAGAAGTGGGTCCCACCCTAACTCCAACACTTATGTTCTAACTCATGGAGAAGAGAAATAAAATTCTTAATGAAAATTTTATTTCACTAACACTTAATCCACAAATTTAAAAAATTCATAACGGGCAAACGCAACTCCAGAAAAGGCGTTCATAATCAATTACCGGTTCTGCGGTTCCATCGGTGCCCTCAGAATTTGATCCCGAGCACCGGTTCAAAATTTACAAATTCACGCTTGTTCGTTCACTGAAAGTACCCAAGCTAAACTTCAGATAGAAATTTCGGGCACACCGGGCCTCGGAATCAAGTGTCGTCTAAAACTGCGTTCTTGTAAAATCCCAAAGAAAATTAAGAAAAAAAATTCCTTGAAATTTACGGGTCTTTACATTACTCCCACCTCAGGGCTTTACATCTTCTTAAAGATACATAATAAGCTAGGGAAACAAATGTGGGTACTCAGCACGCATCTGAGCCTCCCGCTCCCAAGTGCTCTCCTGGAAGTTCCCATGCTGCCATCTGATGCGCACTAGAGGAATCGACTATCCACGCAGGACCCACTTCTGTCAATCCTTGATCTCCCCTGAAACCTCCGCAAAAGCCACCCCATCATCAACGTCAAGCTCCCCATGGTCAATGATATGCGTCGGGTCGTGAACGTATCTCCTTAGCTGAGATACGTGGAAGACGTCGTGCACCCGGTGCAACTGAGGTGGTAGAGCCAGGCGATAAGCCACCTCGCCAATCCTTCCGAGGACCTGGAACGGTCAGATGAAGCGTGGAGACAACTTGTCGCCTTGGCCAAATCTCCTTAATCCACGTCGAGGTGAGACACACAAGAAGACGTGGTCACCATCCTCGAACTCTAGTGGCCTCGGCCTACTGTCAGCATAAGACTTCTGCCGGCTCTGAGCTATCCTCATCCGCTCCTGGATGACCTGGACCTTCTCTATCATGGCCTGGACCATCTCCGGTCCCACAAGTGCTGACTCCCCAGGGTCTGCCCAGTACAAAGGAGATCTGAAAGGTCGGTCGTACGACCTCTCGTATGGTTCCATACCGATGGTGGAGTGGTAGCTGTTGTTGTACGCGAACTCCACCAAGGGTAGGTGGTCCTCCTAGCTGCGACCAAAGTCGAGGACACATGCGTAGTGCATGTCCTCGAGAGTCTGAATGGTCCTCTCCGTCTGACCATCCGTCTGAGGGTGAAAGGCTGTGCTCAGACGTAGCTGCATCCCGAACACCTCTTGCATCCTATTCCAATGCCGGGAAGTAAAGAGAGCATCTCGATCGGAGACGATAGATGATGGTACACCGTGAAGCCATACAATATCATGAACGTAAAGTCATCCCAAGCTCTCCACTGAGCCCTTCTCCCTGATGGGTAAGAAGTGAGTCGACTTGGTGAGTCGGTCGACAATCACCCAGATGGAGTGGTGACCTCTGGAAGTGTGTGGAAGTCCAGTCACGAAGTCCATAGATATCCCGTCCCACTTCCACTCCGGTACCTCCAAGGGCTGTACCAAGCCTGCTGGTACCTGGTTCTTAGCCTTCACCTGCTGGAAGGTGAGTCATCAAGAAACAAACTCTACCACAGCCTTCTTCATGCCCGGCCACCAGTGCTGTCGTCTGAGATCCTGGTACATCTTCACCACTCCAGGATGTACCGCCAAAGGAGAAGTGTGAAACTCTCTCAGCACATCCTCCCGTAATGCAACTAGTACCAAGGTACGTCCTCTGAAAAGGACGTCACGCTCTGCTCCAAAGGAGAAACCATCAGGTGTCTGTCCAGAGGATATCTGTGCACGCCACGTCTCACAGTCAGCGTCCCCATGATGTGCCTCTCTGACCCGCTACAGTAGTGGAGGAGTGACTGTAAGAGACTGAAGGAAGGCTGCTCCATCTCTATCCACGAAGGATATCTGCAAAGAGGCTAGCTGCTCTGTCGCCTCCTCAAGTAGCTGAATGTCCGTCCTCCAGCTAGGAGCATCGGCTACTACATTCCCCTTCCCAGGAGTACAGACTATCTCAAAGTCATAGTCCTGGAGGAACTCGATCCATCGCCACTGTCTCAGATTCAGATCCTTCTGAGAGAAGATGTATTTGAGACTCTGATGGTCAGAAAAGACTGTAAAGCGCTCGCCCATCAGGTTGTGTTGCCATATCTTCAGAGCGAAGACCACTGCTGCTAACTCCATGTCATGGGTAGCATAGTTCTACTCATGAGGCCTCAACTGACGTGATCCATAGCCGATCACGGCCCACAATTGCCTCAGGACACATGCAAGTCCGGTCCCTAATTCATCGTAGTAGACTACGTACCCAACTCCTTCCTCAGGAAACCTCAAGATAGGTGCACTGGTCAATCTCTGTCTCAGCTCCTAGAAGCTCTGCTGACATATGTCTGACCATACAAAGGGTTTCCCCTTCTTCGTCAAAGCTCAGAGTGGTGCCGCAACTCTGGAGAAGTCTGGCACAAATCTCCGGTAGTATCCAACTAGTCCCAATAAACTCCACACCTCCGTTACGGTCCTTGGTGGTTCCCAAGCTAGCACTGCCTCGATCTTCGCAGGATCCACTGCAACTCCCACCTCATAGATGAAGTGTCCCAATAAGTGGACCTCGCGTATCCAGAACTGACACTTCGAGAGCTTACCATAAATCTGATGCTCTCGGAGTGTGTCTAGTACAACCCGCAAGTGGTAGCCGTGCTCCACCTCAGTCATCGAGTAAATCAAAATGTCGTCGATGAAGACCACGACCATTCGATCGAGGTATGGCTGAATGATCCTGTTCATGAGGGCCATGAACACTGTTGGAGCATTGGTCACGCCGAATGGCATAATCAAGAACTCATAGTGGCCATACCGACACCTGAAGGCCATCTTCTGCACGTCCTCCTCTCGAACTCTAAGCTGATGATAGCCTGACGTGAGGTCTATATTTGAGATCCACCATGCTCCCTTGAGCTAATCGAAGAGGTCATCAATCCTTGGTAGCAGATACTTGTTCCTCACTATCACCGGGTTTAGGCGACGATAGTCGACACAACGTCGCAAGCTCCCGTCCGCCTTCTTGGCGAACAAAATCGGGGAAGCCCAGGGTGAAACACTGGGTCGGATGAACCCCTTGCCCTGCAAGTCCTCCAACTGTACCTGCATCTCTCGAAGCTCGGTGGGGGCCATCCGATATTCTGGAGTAAATATCGGGGCTGTACTAGGGTACAGGTCAATATAAAAGTCTACCTCTCTACGTGGAGGTAGCCCTGGAATGTCGCCGGGAAAAACGTCCACATACTTATCCACCGCTGCAGGGAAACCATGACTCTGCACGCCAACTGCTCCAAGGATGAGTCTAGCCAACTGATGAGTGATGGGATGTCCTCTACTCTGCGAGAGTCCATCCTGAGCTGCAAAGGCTCCGTTCTCACTGGTGAAGGTGAACCTGCTCCCGTCGGTGTGTACACATCACACCTTGCGCCTAATACAGGAAATCAGTGCATGGACCGTAGACAACCAATCCATGCCCAAGATGACGTCTTAAGGCCTCGACGCCACTACAAGAAGATCCCAGCTGAAGCTCTCACCTCCTAGAGTAAGCTCACACTGCTGGCACCAGTGCGTAATCGTCGAGTCTGCTCCCGTAGGAGTCTCTAGTCGTAAGGATCGAGCCAACAGCTTTGTTGGAATCTCCGAGCTCCGAACAAGGGCAGCGGCTATGAATGAATGACTCGCTTCTGTGTCTATAAGTACTGCAGAAAGGGTGGAATAGACACAGATAGTACCTCAAATCATCTCGGGTGCACCGTGGTCGTAGGCCTCCGCTGCCTGGAGCTATGCCTATCTCTGCCCACCATCTCCCTGTGGTCGGGGTGGACCTCCTGGTGGTGGTGGTGGTAAAGCCTCAAAGCGTCGCCCACCACCTGCTGCTCGGCCAGCTCCTCTGCCTCGTCTGCCTGCTCCCTACGGAATGCCACGGTCGACCCTCTGCCTCTTCCTCGGTGGTCCCTCAACCGTCTGCTGCTCCTCGGCACGGTGGGTCGGGAAATCACAAGCCACGTGGCCCTGCCCGCCGCATGAGTAGCACTGCCTGCCTCTCGAAAGACTGGCTCCGCAATGTGTTCCCCGCACTACTGAGCCAGTGTCCTGAGGTCGTCTTCCTGAGGGTCTGGTCTGCCTGGACCCATGTGTCATCCGTCGACTGCCTGCTGCAGAAGATTTTGCTACGTGCCACCCTGCGGTGGGTCTCGGCGCTGGTGTAGACTCAGCAAGAAAGCTCGTGATCAAAAGGGCTGGCTCCAGTACTCCTGTCTGAGTCGGAATGCTGAGGGAGATCAGCGATGCTCTGATCTCTTGTCTCAATCCCTGCTCAAAGGTCTGGGCCCGGATGAATGGGTCTCGTACCATGCCTGTAGAGTAGCGCGAGAGATTGGTAAATCTCGCTGAGTACGGGTCGACCGTCATGCTGCCTTGCCACAGCTGAAGAATCTCTTGGATGCGTACCGCGCGAAGGGTGACTGGGACGAACTCTGAGCGGAAGAGGCTCCCAAAATCCGTCCAGAGAAGAGATGCCTCTTCTTGCACCTGGAGCATCAAGCTCCACCATCGGCCCACTGTTGTGTGTCGTAGGCTCACTGTGAGGATCACCATGAGGTCTGCTGGTGTCCTCACTAACCGAAAAACTCGTACCACTGCCTCCAGCCAGTCCTCGGCTGCCTGGGGGTCTGTCTCCCCGCGGAACCTGGGCGGTCACTGGCGCTGGAACTCATGCAGTGCACTAAGGCGACGTGCATCGTCAGCGGCTGGGGCTGGAAGCATCGGTGGCTCGGCGGGTAGGGCTACCGTCATTGCCACTGCTGACAAAGGGCCCTGCACCGAGGCCTCATCGATCGGAGGTCTGTCGTCAAGCTCAACTCTCGGAACCCTAGCTGGTTGCCATCGTGGGGCCATCCTGAAAAGGAAATAGGTATGCCACGGTCAGAACAGTATACATGGTGAGCTGATACAAATTAATCACAAAGAAAACATGAAACACACATGCAATCAATGTTTTCGTGCATTAAGTCGGATATCAGAAGTCAGGGTCCTGGTGTATGGATTCGTCGACCACCGCACCAACACTGGACTACCTGGACTAATAACCACACCCAATATGCTAAACACTAATGCATCACATAGAAAAATATCAGAGTCCCAAGTTTTGTGGTAGAACCAAACTCTTATGATACCAATTTGTCACGACCTGTCCTCAGGGCCCGTGTCGTGACTACCCCTAGCCATCCTTCCATAGGCCAGGGGTTGGCGACTAGAACCAAGGCGTAAATTCCCGATAAAAAGGAAAGGCATTGCCTTTGTAAAGTAAACAAACACCACAGAGCAAGCAAGCAGTAGAAATATACACTAAGAAAAAACAGAGTACAACAGTAAGTGCGGAAAGTAATTGGGCCAGTATACAAACCGAAACTGAAAGTAAAGTACAACCGGAAAGTGAAAAACAACAACTGAAATGTAAAGCCGCAACGTTGAGCTGTCTACTGGAAATCTCACCTGAAGGGTGGGTACAGATAGCCTCCACTACTCCTCGGGTCCAGCCGACCGCTCCGAGTACATCCCACCTAGTGTTTCACCTCCAGGTACCGTCCTGCACCGCAAGCCTCAACCACAATCAGCGTTGTCCGTCGTCTGCAACCAACACAACGTAGTGCGGGAATAGCCCGTGCAGGGGTGAGTATAAGCTACTCAGTAGGGACCCTGAGACCCCCGATGGTCTCCCAAAATCCACAAAGGATAATCCACAAAGTAAAGATACAATCACGAATTAACATTCAACACTACTTAGGTATATGGCCATACATATACCTAAGTCACCAATTCTCGTTTGGCTCCAACATCCGAGCCCAAGTACAACTCAGTCCACATAGGAAAGAAAAATGTAAATCCACACAAGATAGCACAACACAATCCAAAAAGGAAAGCAAAACAGGATTCAGCTCACATAGGTATACTTTTTCGTATGACGATAGAGATGATCAGATATATCCATTGATTCATCTAAGTCATCGGACCCACAAAGGATCGATAGGTATTAACCCCCGCAATGACCCACAAAGGATCGATAGATAACTAACCCCCGCAATGACCCACATAGGATCAGACCCACACAGGATCTGTAGGCGCTGGCTCACACAGAACCACTGCGCGCTGACCCACACAGGATCAGACCCACACAGGATTGGTAGCACTGATCCACATAGGATCGATGAGTGCTGTAGTCGTCACCGTCAAATCCACTGAGGATTTCTGTACAGTCATCGTCGTCACAGTAGTAAACGCAGCCAGCTCTAGGGTTCCCGCACACAACAAGCTTGCTCGGGAGGGTCCGCTCCACGGGCCGAGAGGCTGATACATCAACTGACACATAGTCTAGAGTTGATGTATCCAAAAGTTCCGTATCGTCAACAGGAACTCAACGTCGCAGACGGCGCGTCGATCGGACGCCCAGTCTGAGAGTTATTGGATTTTTCATCCCAGGGGTCCGGTTGGTTTTTAAGGAAAAACCAACCCAACCATACTCCACCTATGTCCAAACCTCTAGCGGAGTAAGCCAAATTATCCGTCTCACTTAGAGGAATCCAACAAAGTCGACGGAACGTCAATCGGACATCCGTAACTTAAGATATGAGTGTTTCCGCTCTGAGGGCCCTGTTGCTTTCGTGTACAAACCAAGCCAACTGAACCAAAAGTATTCTGAAACCTTGAGTGTGATATATCGAAACTACCGTCTCGATCCAAGGATTGTATCGCCGCTGACTGCGCGTCGTTCGGAGCCTCGTAGATCATGTTATGAGCAAAAGACCGAAGACGGTTCAAAAATGGGGGTTTCGGGCCCGGACCGACCCGGCCCGAGACCCCCCCGGTCGGCCCAAACCGGGTCGGCCCGGCCCGGCCGGCACCCCGGCGCGCTGGCGTGCGATGCCAGCTGGTTTGGCCAAACGGCCGAGCCGTTCTAGCTCGCGAGGGGGGGGGCGCTGCCCCCCCCCCCCTGTTTCCCTGTAACCGCGGCCCCATTAATGGGGCCGCTCACTTGGCCGGTCGGGGGATTTGAATCCCCCGGTTTCCTTTTCTCCGGTCGGCCCACACTGGCCGACCTGTTCTGCCAACAAGGACCGGCGACGGCCGGTACTTCTTCCTTCGCCGATACCGGCGGCCCGGAACCAGCCGCCGGTCACCCTACTCTGCCGCGGCCCAGAACCGGCCACGACCTAGTTCGTCCGGCTTGGTGCGATGGCACCGCGCCCCTCCGTCACGGACCCGCTCCGGCCACGGTATCTTTGGTTTTCTTCGACGCGGCGTGACAGCGTCGCATCCTTTTTCAACTTCACGGCACGGCGTGAAGGCGTCGTGTCCTTGTTCAACTTCACGGCGCGGCACGACGGCGCCACGCATTACTTGTCGTACGATTCCCGCATGGTGCGACGGCACCATGCCATTCCGTTCCATCCATATTAGAAACAATATCAATAATGGAGGAGGGTCGGCCATGTCTGTGCGGTCTGGCCCCCTCTCGTTAATCGATAACAACTGGTTGTAAATTCATGAAGGACGGCAAAGTAGAATTCATGAACGAAAATAAATAAATAAACCCCTACTTGAGCGTAGCTAGAGTGGGGGTTCGCTGCGGAAAACAACGTCGTGAGGTGAAGCTCCGTAAGTTGACGGAGAACGCCCGAGGAGGAATTGGTGCCGCATTTTCTTTGACACGGGAAGAAGATCGAAAGAGGGTGCGTCGTCAATCTTTGGAAACACACCGGCTGCGAAGAGGAGAAGAGACGGCATGTCGATCTCTTCTTACGGCGATGATGTTCTTCGTCGAAGTCTTGGTGTTCTTCGTGATGAATATGAAGAGCTCTCTCCTCAATTGTCCATACACAACATCCAACCAAAATAAAATAAGGCTCACCCTTATTTTATTAACTTAAGCCACAATTCAAAAATTCAAAATGTAAATTAAATAATTGAATTGGGTGTTGGCATACTTAATGATAGGAGAGGTAAAGTCAAAAGAGTTACACAACATAAGTGGGGGGTTAAGTGGAGTTAGGGAGTTAAGGAAATTGAAAAGGTGGGGGCTCGTGTGGGCCCCACATCACGTTTAATCCACACAAGAGAAACTAACAAACAGTGGGTCCCACCCAAACTCCTACACTTAGGTTCTAACTCATGGAGAAGAGAAATAAAATTCTTAACAAAAATTTTATTTCACTAACACTTAATCCACAAATTTAAACAATTCATAATGAGAAAATGCAACTCCAGAAAAGGCGTTCATAAGCAATTATTGGCACTGTGGTTCCATCGGTGCCCTCGAAATTCGATTCCGAGTACCAGTTCAAAAGTTAGAAATTCACGCTCGTTCGTTCACTGAACGTACCCGAGCTAAACTTCAGATTGAAATTCTGGGCACACCGGGCCTCGGAGTCAAGTGTCGTCTGAAACTGCGTTCTTGTAAAATCCCAAAGAAAATTATGAAAAAATTTCCCTTGAAATTTACGGGTCTTTACATATGCACTGACTGGCATGGGGCTGGGAGAACCCGGTGCTATAGACTATAAGGGATAGACCGAGTGAGCTTCCAAGAGAGTATTTGACATTATAGACTACAAGTGGGTAGACCGAGTGAGCTTCCTCTGTATGTCTTAGACATTATAGGCCACAGGGGTTAACCGAGTGAGCTTCACAGAGTGCCTTCATATATTATAGACTATAGTAGGGTAGACCGAGTGAGCTTCCTCAGAGAGTCTTACCTTGTTTTAACCTTTTTGAGAACCTTTCTAGGCTAGAGGCGTAATTGACCGAGTGAGATTCCTCAGAGAGTCTATGGTATACCTAAGTCTATAGGAGGAATTGTCCGAGATAGATTCCTCAGAGAGTCTCTAGACCATGGGAATAAGAGGGTTAGACCACATGATCTTCCTCAGAGAGTCCCTGACTACCCTAGACTATAAGGGTAATTGATAGTGTGTGATTCCCCAGAGAGTCTCATAAATTTATATGACCAAACCAGAGGGGTTGGGCTATGTGCACTACCCAAAGGGTTGTAGTACTTCTTGAATAGGACCAGAGGGGTTGGCTGTGAGTACTTCCCAGAGGGTTTCCTTCTTGTTAGCTATTATCTTCACTTCTGTTGTTGGTTGTGGATTGATTACTGTTGTGTATCATCTTGCTTTAGTGCTTGTTGTTTACTGCCTACAACTTTGCTGTTTCTATTTACTGCTTATTCTACTTTTACCTGCCATATACTCACTGACTGTTAGGAACAGATCTTTGGGTGAATGACTACTAGTATTTAGTCCCACACCTTGTTTGGGTCATGATTTTGGGCCCAAACAGACTATTTTGTTGTTGGAATAGACAAGGGAAAGAGCCCTTCGACTTCTGCTACTTGATTGCTTGGAGCAGGATAGCAAGGGACCAAGCTTTGGCTTGCGATGCTGAGGATCTGTTTACTTTTCTTTTGTACTTGTTTTAGTATTGTGGTGTTTTTCAGCATTGTGACTTGTTTGGCTACTTTCCTAGATATGTATCTTGCACCATTCTATATATATACATATGTGCTCCAATTTGTTGATTTAGTCTTCCACTGTTTATTATTGATGGTTATTTACTCCTTCCGCTGTTGCATGTTTATTACTTCCATTGGGTACTCTGCCAATGAGGGCATAGTTTCCCCACTATCACACCCATGGCCCTCGTTGCTAATCGGCAGCCTCTAGAATTTGTGGAAATGCGCTTGAGGACTTGTGGTGAACAAGCTCGGAGCCCCGACTTGTGGCATACGGGTCAGGGCGTTACACGTGGTAGGTGATAAAGCTTGATCGCACTTTGGTTGTGGGTTCGACTCCTGTAGATTTGTCCAACACGATGGGTTATCGCCCGGCCTGCAGGTTCTCCTTTTTCTAAAACAATAGTATTATAATATTCCAAAATTAATCTTAAGAAATGTTTTATCCTTAAAAAATACTATCCAAAGTTCATATTAATCCATTCAAACTTTTATAGTTATCCAAAATAATATTATCCGAACTCTCTCTAAAAGGTCTCTAAATTCCAAAATCAACTATAACATCAGATTTCCCAAACAATGTAAACTTTCTCTTATTATCAAATATTGAAAATATGATTACCATTATCATATTAAAACATTAATGAAAAAAATTAATTCTGTAAAATCATTAAATACATCACATTCTTTTTATAAGAATAATATAATTCTACAATCCAAAAACACTAATACATTAATTATTCCACTTTAATAGTAGTAATAGCATAAGCTTGGCCTTGATCCCTTGACCTTTTCTGAGGTATGTTTCCTCGGAGCTTAATAAATTCATTTTCATAATGCCCCATTTCTCTATAATTGTAGCATTGAACATTGGAAGCCTCTTTCTTTCCATTGTAATCATGAGGTTGGTGACCTTTTTATCCACATTTGTAACAAACTCCCATTCTCTTCAGGTAAGTACCGGGGTGTATCATCCCATAATTATCACATAAAATAGAATCCCTCATTCCCTTTTTCCCATTATCTATCCCTTTATCCACCATTATCTTTTTCTCTTGCTGTACATTAATGTCGTAATACATATAGAATTTATTTTTCTATCTTGATAGCACACGAGACAATATCTCCATACGTCGAGAAGGATTTTGAGACTAATTCTCAACGGAGAAACAGTTTTAACCCATAAAATAATTGATCAATGTTACTCCTTAGGTTAAATATATAATCTATTGAATTCCATTCAAACCATGTAAAGTTATCCTCATATTTTGCGACATTCTCATCATATTTTTTCCTCAGACTCAGAAATTTCATTTCTATATCCAATGGATGGTCATGACGAAAGAATTTTTCTAAGAAAAGCTCTTTAAACTCCATCGATTCCATATTAAATAATTCTTGATCCCCATTTGTGTTTTGAATTAATGACCACCATTGATCTGCATCTTCTGTGAGATGATAAATTGTCATGACTACTTTTTCCCTTTCACTACTCCCAAAGCATGAAATATTTTCTCTATGGAACATATTCATTGACCAGCTACAAAAGTATTTGTAGTATTATTCAAAATTGTTTGTTTTTTACTCATTAATTGGTCTAACATTGATCCTCCAAATTGTGGATTAGGGTACTCAATATAGGTAAAGTTATTATACCTAAATAGAGTGAGTTGTCCAATTATGGTTATATGCTGATCAGCACTAGTTGCATCACCAGATACACTATAATTATCTTGAGTAGGTGGAAAATCCTTAAATGGATTATGTGCGATGATACAGTTTACATTCTGTCCACAAGGTGCCATTTATAAATAATATAATAAACTAGATTAGTTTATGAATTGAAATACGTAATTCCAAACTAGTAAAATGACTTACATAAATTGAATAGTTTATGGATATAATCCATAATCAAACAAATGTTTTCTTTGAGCAAGTATTTACTCATAAATCCATCATAATTGATTAACAAAAAAATGTAAATTATCCTAAGCATATCCCATGGGAGTGATGTAACCAAGAGTGCAGCAAGGCCCATTGTCATGTACCAGGATACCTTAGGTCAAGATCGAAACTCCTTGTTGGTGTTTTCACCCCAAGGTACATCTGGGCCAGAAATGCATCTACCTGCTTATGTCCGGACTGGGGTGTATTGCTTTTAAAATTCACAAAATCTCTACATTACCAGAATTCTAGGAAGTTATTCTATAATAATCCTCAGACTATATCTTTGGGTAATTTCCTCTAATTAACGTTTTTCTAAATCTAGTTTCCTAGGTTTGTATTAATCTTCCTCTGATACCAATTGTAATGCACCGACCATATTTACCTAGAGTTAGTGCACTATTACATAACATTTTCATGATCACAAGAGATCAAGTCCCGAAAGACCGATTAGTTTAGTAGCCTTGGATGTAATAGATATATACATAAGTTTTACATTACATTGGGAAATGAAAAAACAATAACATTTTTTCCCCTTTGAACACACTCATATCTCATAGAATATTCCTACCGGTTAATATTAATATAATTTTTCACATCCTAGGAAAATGAAAACAAAGAAATGGCTGAGCTTATATTCTCAGTAAGAATAACAATATAGCTGAAACTATTATAGAAATTTAATAAAATGTATATGACTAAAACATAAACCTTTTAAACATAAGCATCAGTACAGTATGGAAAATATAAATCAAATAATCTCATTTACTTAATTTCATGGATATTATACTAGTCTAATTATCACATGTAATATCAATAGATAATTTCATAATGATAGAATGGACAATGTAAGACATCATAACCAGATATTCAAGGCCTTGTGCCAATACTACAAATAATATTTTTTCAAGACCTTGTGCCAATAAACTAGTTTGTCTCATGAGACCTACCAATTAATCGAGGAGATATAGCAGGATCCACCCATCACATACTAATTCCAATGCATTCATTATATTAAAAGGTTGAAACATAACATAAACAATTGTATTAAACTAGCATATGAAATGTTAATAATTTAACCATAAACAAAGAATATCACATCCATAGTATAACATATAACAGAACCTTCTATACAATATCGAAGATTTTATAATAATAAATCAACTTCAAACAAGTGAAATATCCACCAAAGTATGTTGACATAGATGAAATCAAAACTATTTAAGAGAAACATCTCTTTATATTTTGAAATTTTTTAAAAGTAAGAAAATTATAAAAGAAAACATTTATTTTGAAAATATTATTATAATATTGTAAGGGATGCTTCAAATATGAAATAAAAATGGAAAATAACTGCACAATCCATATACGTTAAAAAAATTCTTACCTTAATTTGTTGGAAGGGTCATAAAATACCTTTCTATGAAAATGACAGAAAGATTCCTTTCAAAAAAATTTACAAAAATTCAATGAAGGGGATAAATGAAATTAACCTATATTCTTTGAAATAGAAAGAAAAATTGAAATACATTTTTATGAAACACAGATGTGGATGATAAAGAGGACTCAGTAGATACTCACATATAAACAAACTCAGATAATAAAGAGATTGTAAAATTAACCCTTACCTTGTACTTTTCCTTAGTCGAGGGTACTCTAACCAGTTGTATAATAGATAAATCATTGTTATTAGATTATACAATAACCACATACATAAATATTAAATCATATATGATCTTCTAATATTTATTTGATAATAATATTTTAGTCGTATCATTGTTTTGGGTGTTAACTGATTCATTTTTATTTATATGTTTTGTTATGTATGTAATGTTTTTTATAAATAGGATGTATTTTATTCAAGTAAATAATGATATTATGTTCATAAAATTTATTTTTAATCATAAAATGAAAATTATTCTTGAATGGTTACCATGGGGGTGAAATCTCATCACGTTCGTGGAGATGGTAATCTGTACGTACGCACATGTGACAATATCATTATATTGAGGGTGAAATAGTATGTAGTTTGTTGGTATATTGTATATAAATAATCATTAACATTTTATATTTATTATTTAAATAAATTATACTAATTATTATACCCATACAAATAATAAATCATTGAATAACAAACTTCACCACAACATGGAGATGGTAAGTCGTATGTATGCATGTTTGGTGACTTTTTCATTAATAGGATGGTTAGAATAATGAATAACGATGTACAATATTTATAATAACATCTCAGTATGTATAAGGAACTATAGTTATAATTTTAGTAAGGAAACAACAACAAAATAATACGTGGAAGAAGAAAATAACTTTGAAAGAGGTGAAGAAATTATTACCTCTTCTTTGGGTGCTTCCTTATGTTTTGATGAAAAGGGCTTCATAACCATGTTTTATGATCAAATTAAGGCCTATAGGTTGAATTGAGAGTATTTTGGAGGCAATTTGAGCTGGTATTGGACCAGCCAAATGTATTTGGAGTTGTGAAATTAGGAGAAGGGAAAGTTCCCTTTTATAAGAGAGGAGAGCATCACTTCAAGAAAATCTTGAAATATTATATTATTATAAAATCCTTTTCGGTTTCTAATGGTTACAAATGAATTTATATCAAGACCTAGGTTCTTATGGGACTAAAGAATCTAAAAAAATAGTTTATATACATGATTAGGCTACCATATTAACCTTATCTTTTAGATTTAACTCTTGGTTAAATAGTTTAGCATTTACCATGTCTCCTTGTAATTTTATATTATATGGTTTATAAACTTACTATAAAATAACAAGAGAAAATAAAGTCATTCCTTAATGAAATATATATTTTATAAGACTTTTGGAATAACCTTTTATTTTTAGGACTATTATATAATTTAATAATAAAGTATTTGTTTAAAAAATCATTTATGTCAATTTTGACACTATTTAGTATTTTTTTTTTGTGAATGTCAAAAAAACATGATTACGTATAAATAAACTTTAAATCAACCCTAAAATGTCATAGTCACTTAGAAATTTTTTTTATGGAATCAAAACATCCAAATTATATTTATTTTAAAATTTATAATATCATTTATTTGATTCTTATATTAATAAGGAAAATATTGCATCATTATTGTTTCCTAGATAAATATATTTATTTTCTCTATAAAAAATATAAATAAAATATCATGATTTATGAAATATTTTTATATTTCAAATGAATAATTATAGACAAATATATCCATTATATAACCCCATATAAACAAGGTTTTTCTATAAGATACATGCTTATGTTATTTTTATCTTTACTTTAAATTAATTAATATAAAATGTCATTATCACTCCCAAGTGGCTCTATAGGGTCCAAACAATAGACATACAAATAAAAATGGTTAGTGATGTATCAGAAAATACCGTTATAACACATTTTAGGGTAATTTTAATATTACTATAATATTATTTTTTACTCTTATTTACAGGATTTTCCTTTTAACCATGGAAAATAAAATATTTACGGAAGTAACTATTCATAATGTTTAAAACCAAACGTTACCTATTTAAGGAATTTTAAATTCATGATTAAAAATATAGAATCCATTTTTTCAAATTCAAAAGACAGAAGTTGCAGAAATTAATTTAAAATCAATTCACGTTGTTAAAACCAAAATGTAGGTTTTTGAGAAGTAAAAACTATCATAAGATTGACATGTGTTAATGTACAATTTAAATGTGAAAATACATCCAATGACCTAAATTATATTAAATGATAAAAATATAATCTAATTATTCTTTAAAACCATTCAAATGTATTATTTTATAGTATAATTTATTTCGATTAAAAAATTTGTTTTTAATTAAAATATAATGTTTTCCACAATTCATCAAAATGTGAAAGTTATCAGAAAAGTACCAAAAATTTATCTAAGCTAATGTCTTATGTCCTGATTATAAATAAAAGTTTAATTGTATAAAATTTAATATATAAAATTTTCAAATATTGGATTTAAAATTGGTTTTTCAATAAAAGGCCGAAAAACTGCATTAAAAAATACTTTTTTTATCTTAAAAATTGGATTTTTATTTATATTATGTCTAGGAAACACAAAAGAGGAATGTTAAAATTATATGGGATATATATTAAATTATAATTGTGGTTAGTACATTTCATAACCATTTTTAAATGGCTAGTTTGATAGGTCGTGGTTTGCTGGAACTCAGTGTTGCATACATCGCACACTATTGTATTATTCAAAGAGAAGCGTACAGTGGAAGTTTGGGGAGTTACATTTCTTTTATCCAATTAAATTTCTATATGTTTCTAAAATTAATTTTAGTTTTTTCCATTTAAGTACATGAAAAGTAGTTATTTTGGGAAATTATAATTTTTAAACATGTAAGGACTTTACTAAACATTATATCTTTCATTATCAAAAGGTTTTATTCATACAGTTCCATTGTAAATAACATTTTAAAGGTATTTATTGTTATTCATATTTTTATGTTTATTTGATAGGTTATAATAATCTCATATAAATTATTATAAAAAAATTGTGTTATAGTAACTCAGTGTTGTGTGAAACATATGCCAAGTCAGCGTTGTGTGTAACATATGTCGTGTTGGGGTTGAATGTAATGTATGATGAGTCGGTGTCATGTGAAATGAATATGGAAATCATTTCAATGAAAATATCAATGAATCCATAATTTGTTTGAGAAAAAAGGCCAATAAAAACTTTGGTTGTTAAATTGTATCCCCCATAAAATATATTTTTCCAAGAAATTCATTATTCAAGTAAAAAAATAAGGATAATTCTGATTCATAATAACTTTTAGTTCCCACATAGCTTCCTCTAACTGTTAATTTCTCCAGAAAAAATTGGTTGAGTGAGTAGTCCTCTTTCGTATAACATTCTCTATATGATCCAAAATTTTGACTGGTTTCCCCTCATAAGAAAGGTCATGCTTCAGTGGCATGACCATTGAGTTAAGTACATGTGAAGGGTAAGGTATATAATTCCATAGGAGAGATACATGGAAAACATCATGGAATTGAGAAAATTTGGAGGATGTTCGAAGAGATATGCTATTGTCTCGATACGATCAAGAATCACAAAAAGATTGACATATATAGGTCTTAGTTTCCCATTCATTTTAAACCTCATATACTTCACCTAGGGGGAGATCCATATAAATATCTTCTCAATAAATTCAAATTCTAGATCACCCGATTGTTTATCAGCATAATGTTTTTTCTAACTTTGAGATTCCATGTTATGTTGCAGAATGGATCAGACCTTCTCTATCATTTCCTCAACAATATCAGGTCCCAATATATTATTTTTCTTCATCCTTATCTAGGCATACCGGAGCTCTACATTTCATCTCATCGAGGGCTTTATAAGTTTCCATATTAAATCTTTATTGAAAGATATTATTTTATGAAAACTCAACTATAGGAGTTTTTTATCCCAAAAACATTTGAAATCCAGAGAACAATATCTCAATATATCCTCTAGTGATTAAATTTTTCATTCATACTAAACATCTGGATGAGGATGATAAGTTGTGATAAAAGTCAATTATGTATCAAATGCATTATGAATACATTCCAAAAACATAGAGGTAATCCTGGGATCCCGATCTGATAAAATTAAATGTGGTACTCCCTACAATATTACCACTTCCTTAATGTATATCCTTGAAAGATAATATAGAGAGAAGTATTATCTTAAAATGATTAAGTGTACTAACTTTTTAAGGAGATCTAATTCCAATATTATAGAATTAAACACTTTAGAGGTTTTACGTAGTCAAATGAAAAAATCCATAGTGATGTTCTCCCATTTACATTATGTTATGGGTAATGGATACAACATCCACAGTTGTTGAACCATATCATTACATCATGATAAATAATAAACTTAAGATCATTTATAACTTTATTTTTTATCTCTATATATTAATTCTTTATCATCTTAGTCTTCCCTTTGATAAAGAGTTGAACATTCAATTGAGAAAGATATTATTTTTTACCTTACATTTTTATTTCCAGATCCATCCTTTGAAAATCTAGAAATTTCTGATCTTTTTTATCGTCATAATGCATAACCTAGCATGATCCTTTCAACTCAAAGAATCATAAACCTTCTTCTCTTTCCTATAGAGGTAATGTATTGAGTAGTCATAATCCATAACAATTCTAACCAGCTTCTCTGTTTCATGATCATCTCCTTTTATGTGAATATATATTTCATACATTCATGATTGTTATATATATCACAATTTTCTCCATAAACATAATCCCTAAATATATTCAATGAAAAAGTGTCACTACTAACTCCAAATCATGATTTTGGTAATTTTTATCTTGAAATTTTTACTATCATGAGGTACATGTGATAAACATTTTATTCTACATAAGACAAAATCTCAATCCCCTCCTGGATGAATCACTATATATTACAAATCCTTCTCCACTATATGGTAATGTAAGAATAGGTGTGCTGACTAACCTTTTTTTAATTCCATGAAATTTTACTCACATTCATCTATCCAGAGAAACTTATCACCCTTCCAAGTTATAATTGGTCAGAGGATTATATAGTTTTGATAAATTCTATACAAACCATTAATAATATCTTGCTAAACCACAAAATATATAGATCCCAATCACTATGTTTGGTCTAGGCTATCACTCAATATTCTTTTTCTTTGATGGATCTAATGATATACCATTTCTTGAGATTATGTGACCAAAAAATTAAACCTTCTATATCCAAAATTCACACTTTGAAAAGTTTTCATATCTTTTCTCCTTCCTTAGGGTATTTATTACAATTCCTAAGTTATCTTCATGGAATTACTTTCTCTTTGAATTAATAAGAATATAAACTATAAATACTACCAAAAATTGGTATATGTGATCTCTATGGACTCTATTCATCAAATACATCAATATATTAGGAGAATAATTAAGACCAAAAGGCATCACTATATATTCATAGAGTACATACCTTGTATATAACTACTACTCACTCGTGCATACGCACTATATTTTGGATTAATGGTTTTTCTAATAAGAGAATAAGATTTGTAAAAGTTGATAAAATACAGTAATGTTGAATGTATTTTAATCATAAAGTATTGTTCCTTAATAATGGAATTGTAAAGGATAAAATAAATAGACAACATAAAAATATTTTAAAAAGGAAAGGATAAATTAAAAGTAAAGAAATTTATAATTTTTTACGATGGGTATTTTAGTTCAATTTCAACAGCATTCATGACAACATTAATGAGTGAAATGAAATAAAAAGTGAAAGATAAATAAAAATGGATAGAGGTTGTAATAATAGTAATTTTAAATGTCCATATCATTAATTTTAATACATAATAAAAAAAATTCAATTTGTAATTGTATCATAATTTATGATGATTATATTTTTAGAAGATATTATACAAGATAAAGTTATATAGTCATATAATCACAAAGTGTTCTTGCAATAAGTTCTCATCTTGAAAATCTTCCAGAAACAACATTTTATAAGTACAATATATTTTAAAATCTTAGATAAATAGTTATAAATATTTAAATATGAAAATATAATCTAATAATGACACAGAATAGAGAAGTAGTATTTAAATTGAAAATTTTGGTATTTTATATTAAACCAAACAAAGTATTTAAATTTCTTGTAACCTATTTCATTATTATATCCTTCCATAAGAAACTTTTTCACTTCAAGGTTAGAAGATGTTTTTAGTTGAGTTTTGTGCATATTAGGTGTAATCCAACGTATTAACAATCTATTATTATTTCACAAATATATTAATATAATATGAAAAATAA
The DNA here is from genome assembly GCA_963277665.1 of Viscum album. Taxonomy (NCBI): domain Eukaryota; kingdom Viridiplantae; phylum Streptophyta; class Magnoliopsida; order Santalales; family Viscaceae; genus Viscum; species Viscum album. The sequence goes on from OY728138.1 coordinate 1,334,249,753, forward strand.
CATTTTGTAATTTATAGATGGTAGTTAATGTTAAATATTAAAATAGGTTTGTGAAAGTGGGAATTATCTGTCAATGTTTCCACTTAATAACACCCTCATGGCTTGTATTTAGTTTTCCTCTTCTATTTTCATTAGATACGTACATATCAACGGACCGTCATTTTAAATGATATTATTTTTTTATTAATGTTCCCTTATATGAATAAGTGATAAATTTTTTTCAAGTTTGTTTCAACTATTCCCAACCGAACCAACAAACGAATGTATGATTTTTTTAAAAACCTGTATATAAATATTCATAAAAGTTAACCAACCTGAACTGAAAAAATAATCTAGATTTTTTATTTTGATGAACGTTTTGAAGAAAACAAGACCTACAAAATACGAAAAGTAAAAAATAGTCATCTAAAAGAAAAAATAATTTTTTTCTATAGACAAGTATGTATAATACCTAAATAATGTGTGTTTAAAAAATGTTCAGCGTAATAAATGATATAGGATCCTAGAGATAACTAGTGAAATTTTGTATAAAATGAAATTTGTATATAAATAATTTTAAAAGCCAAAAAAATGAGTAGAAAATGTTTTCAAATAGGGTTTATATAATCTTTAGACTCTAATAAAATTTTTACAAAATATAAGTATTTAAAAAATAGATATTAAAACAAATTAAACAGTCAAAATGAATTATTACCATATGAATGTAGGAAAATAGTTCAGTCTGTTTTTTTTTTCAATTTTCTTTTTTAAATTTCCATTCATTCAGGTGTGTAGTTCACTAAAATAACTTTTTGTATACATGGTTTCTTGATATGTTAGAATATTATTTTTAACACCATCCTCACTATCAAAGTCATTTGATAGGTTTTTCAACATATTGAATATAGTTAGAAGAATTTGAAGCTAGTATTTGTGGCAGTTGAAATAATTGAATCACATATCATATAGTTAATAGCATGTAGTTAAAGATGGAAAGAACTATTAGTTTCAAATATAAAAAATATATAAATTCCTTGATATTAATTCATGTGTTTTTATTATAATAAAAAGAATATAGTAGTCACTCAAGATAACGATTATATACCTGAGTAGATGACATATCTGAGATTGAAGTAACAAACACTATGATAATGTTTGAACTTACATTAGAAGACCTAACACTTTGATTCTCCTATCATGCATGGTTAAAGGGAATATTGTAATAAGGTGATTTTCATTTGTTAAAAAAGACTATTGGAAAAGATGAAAAAATTATACCTAGATATATTCAATGCCACTACCTACTCATATACACACACTAGTTTTATGTTCCTGTATAGTAAGGAAACAAAATAATAGGGTTTTTTGGTCAATTTTATCAAAGTAATTTAGAAATATCTATATAATATTACCAAATTGGGTTCAAAAATGTCAGTAAATTTGTTGAGGCACTTTTCGTTATCATTGATAAAAATTACTTAATAATTTTTTTGTTCAAAAGAAAGACGAAGGTTTTCAATATTGTAATTAGATACAAAAATTTTTAACAAAAAATTAATTAATTTGAAAATGTTCAACTATGGAGGGAAACCTTACTCACCATCTTCATAATTACAAAACTATAATAAATGTTAGATTTAATATTTAAAAAATATATTGAGATGATATAAGAAGTTGTTTCTACCAATATCAAACTATATTTCAACTCTATAGTTGTTTTATGTAAGGATTGAATGACTTTATTAACAAATATAACAATTAAAAATGGTTCCATCATATATGTAACCATCATTTGAACTCTAATTCTATTAGATTTAATATTAGGATCACACTATCACTGATATAAACTCTTTTCCATTAGTAAGAAAGTAGTAAAGTGGTAATAAGTAATATAAAAATAAAAAATGGTAACCAGAGAGTTTTAATATTAGGATATAATTTTTAATTATGCACCAAATAGTTCCATCTAAAATGTGTAATTTCTTCATGAAAGAGTTTAATGATTCATAATAATTTTTATGGGTGCTTTGAATTCTTTATATGGTATCTGCAATTAAGCACTTTGTAGGATACAATTGATTGATTACAAAATAAAATATAAAATATTATAGGACATAATTGAATATTTCATAACACTATATAATAAAATTACCAAATTATATATAGATTACATACCTCTTGATAGTTATTCACGTTAAAAATGGTTTTCTTGTTCTTCCAATATAGTATTTTGGTAGTGGGGATGATATTTTTTAGTGGTGGATTGTGTAACTGTGATGTCATTATCAACAAAAACCAGATAAATATAGAATAATAATCTTAAAAATAAAAAATAAAAACATGTGGATATAACATTATTGATGTATAGAGAACAAAATAGTAAAAATACAGATGTAATAGTTGTTAAAATGCCACCTTCTTCTGAAGTTGTCAACTACTAAGATATCAAGTTTGTAAAGAATATTGTTTTCATTAATTATAGAAGTGAAAATAACAGATGATGAATGATGTTTGAAATCATAATTATAGACTAATGCATTGAAGAAACAAATTAGAATAATAGATAAGTAAAAAAAGTTAAAAAAAGGTCCAATGTAGATAAAAACCATATTTCTCAATCTCTTTACTCGAAAAAGTTGTAAAATAAAAATGGTAGATGATTCATTGTTATTTTCCATGTAACGTGAAATATCATTTACAAAGTAACCCCATAAACTATGGGTAACTGGAAACCCTCATTAGGGAAAAAATCTACACTATAGAAAAAATATAATTTTTGTAGTCATGTAATGTATGAAAAATAAATATATGAAATTTCATCTTCAAGACTAATCTACATCCTAAAGATTGACATACCAATATGTTTGACTAGATTGGTGTAACGTATAATTCCAATTATTTCTAAAACATATAAGTTAGATATAAATGTAATTTAATGAAAATACTATTGTATTAAAAAACACTATAATATTTAATTTAGTAAATTAAGGTAAACATAACAGTAACATTGAAGTTTTATTGAAATGTACCTATTATATGTTCTTCCGGAACCCTCCTTTGAATGATTTCATCAAATAAAGTAAAACAAAAAACATAAAATTGGATGTTGTGCATCATATAGATGAACAAACCTCGTGGATGTGGACATTATTCTACATGCATGTCTAGTTTCCAAGTAACTGCCTTGGTTTGAGGCTATTTAGATGTTTTGTATCATATAGAATAGTCATTCATGCAATAGATGTTTGTACTTAGAGTTAACCAAATTGTTAGTAATTGTACATTGAATATTTATTCCATATAGATATTATTTTAAAATGTTGGTTAATATGTAAAAAACTGATGAGAGATGACATAGATATATAATATATATATTAAATTATATACACAAAATAATAGAGAAATAAGGAAAAAAAATTAGAATTTGTTGTTGTAATTTAAACCCGCCTATTTATTTCCAAGTCTGAGATCAATATAAACGACATCATTGCAGTATTTGGACGATGAATTGCACCACTTGTTGAACACACGAACTTATACCCTTAGTGTTTCATCATCCTCTAGGGTAATCTCATTCAATTGGGTTATTGATCTGGGATTTATTTTACTCTGTATAGTAACAATTCGTGTAGAAAGAAAACATATTAAATAGGTAATTAACTCATGAAAGTACCATTATTGCATAGCCAAACCATATTAAAATATCATAATTTTAATTTAAATGATACCTAAGATAGTTTATCAAACAGTTACTTGTACACAATATTTTGTGTGTAATCACATGATGTGTTATTGTTATCATCACGTACTATTTTCAAACCATTTACAGATGTGACCCTAGAAACTATAACCTATAATTGACCATGAGATAATAAATACTTCTAAATATATTACTCAATAGAAGACAATGATTGTCCTTGACATTTATTAATAGTCATCGCATAAGAAATTGTCAATGGATATTGCCTTATTTGTAATTTGAAAGTCCATCTAACATCAGAGTGTTTCATAGATAGTCTTGGAATGAATTCGGAATACCCCAAATAAAATCCGCTTAATTTTTTTTCTCAATTTACATTATCACAAAAGTGTGTAACAATCATACAAGTTCCCTTACATAAAACAAAAAATTAATCTACATTTCTTAGTGACATAATGGGAACACCAATCATTAGAGTAATTTTGTGGGGATCCAAACTAGAGATGTTGATACCATTTAACATGTTAGATGTGTATATATTTTCAATACTATCTTATCTAAACTCACATTGTAAAAAAATAAAATCTCAAGTAATCTCTATTTTTAGAGTCTGTGATAGAAAACATGTAATCATTTAATTCTTGAACAATATAATGTGTTGGATCTAAAATTCAATTCTCTTTCTGATAGCATACATTACTATATTTTTTTGTAGATGTAGGATATGTATTGTCAACAATTATATCCACTGAATTTTCACTATACGAAAGAATATATTATTATTGAATTTTAATGAGATCTTTACCACCAATTGGATCCCTAATTAGACCTTTGACAACATCCAAAGTCAATTAAAAAACTCATGTACCTCAATTGAATTTGTATGGGAAGTAAATGATTACAATATCATGTTCCTTGTTAGATTTAATACCTAACAATGGTTCCATATATCTGGTGTCATAATACCTACAAAGACAATGTCATTATTGTCACCATTAGGTATTACATGGAGTATTTTCTTGAAATATTCACCCAATAAAACTATTATACCCCTGAACATAAAATATGGAGCATTAAAACTTATTTCTGACATTATATCTCTTAGATTATGGTCTAGATCCTCAAGGAAGTACTTATGAATCATAGATTCCTCATCCAAAATAATTATCTTTGTAAAGTGTAGAATTTCTAAAATGTAAATCCCTTACTATGTATTGAAAATTTATTTCTCAGTAATGGATATTGGAATACAAAATTTGAAATGGCCAATCTACCTGTGAGGAATAAATAATGATTCTATTCCACTTTATGAAACTTAAAAAACAATAGTGTCCTATAATAACAGAAAATAAGTTATTACTCACCAACTAAATTTTTTACATGTGTCTTCATATCCATGAGATAAGAAGAAAAGCTTGAATTAGAAGATAATGAATAAAAAATGAACCCCATCACCTCTTTCTATTTAATGGTAAGAATAATCTTTGAAGTCCAATACTCTTTTTGAATTATTTTCTATTTTGATTTAATTTTTCTGCAACTAAATGATTTTTATTATTATCAATTTCAAGAATCAGGGTCAGGAATAGGATGATAAAAGTGATGATATCACCCATTGCTCTGTAAAATTTACTTAGATTTCAAGAAAATCATACATACGACTCTAATGATATATGTGAATCAAATATAGAAAATTGAGGAGTATTGTTACATATTAATATAAAATAAAATGTATGAAATCATGAAAATAATGTAGAGTAAATAAATGATAGAAACTATGGTAGATAATGAACTGATTAGATAGAATACAGTAAGCATTGTGTATTTTAAAAGTACAAAGGGGTCACAATAACCTGATTACAGTAGTATTGGAAATAAATGGGAAAACATCAGTGAGTGGAATATATAAAACACTATATAATATTATAGAAATAATATGATTAAAATAGCAGTATTCATCTGTAGTGATTGTGTTTTTGTTTCACTATGTTTAGCAATAGTTTCCATGGATTTTAATGAAATATTTTAAAATTATTTCATAAATAGTTATTTTTAAAATATATGAAATATCACATAATAGAATTAAATTTTATTAATTTTAAATTACATAAACTACATTAGTGAATAAACTGATTAGATAGAATCTAGTCATTATTATGTATCTAAGTAGTATACAATAGTGTCAATAACCTTATGATAGTAGTACTACAAATAATTATGAAAACTTCATTGAGTGGAATATACAAAACACTAGAATAATATTAGATAAAATGTATAATTAAAATTGAAGTAGCTATCTATAGAGATTATGTTTAAGTTGTTAAATGGTTAACAATAGATTCTATTGATTTAAATAATATATTTCAACAAAAGTTTGTAAGAAATTATATTTAAAATATATAAAATATCACATAAAAAAATTAAATTCGAGTAAGTTTTTTTTATAAAATTTGTTGAGAAACATATTGGGAAACTTTCATTGGTAGCCTTTATTTTTGGTTATATAAAATAACTTCATATATAATGTCATAGGTTCCATACAAGAAAATTTCTTGGTGAGAAATGTTATTGGAGATTAAAATTATTGTGAACAGCCTCTATACACACTATCTCATACTCCAAGATGATGTCTACTATTTTCATATCTTCATATTAAGTTGCATCTTTTATTTTTGTTAGAATTATCCAAAAGATATAGAGATCTCTAGTTTTGGAGGCACATAATATAGTCTACCAATATAGAGTCCCTTGAGGATTCCATTTATTTTCATGGGAGTGGAAGGAGTTTCTAGTTATGCATTCTACATAAGTTAGACCTATACCTTCTGGGTATGTCAAATTTTCTTCCAATTTTGAGGTGAAATTGTTTCAAAAATGTTTTCGTTGATCAAGAAACCAAAAATATTATCATTGTCAGTGTAGGTCACATTGTTATTTCCTTGAAAATGGAAATGAAACCTCTCAACAAGTGGATATTTGTGATGGATATCATAAGAAAAGATCCTCCAAGAATCCTCACAAAGAGATATGTACCAACAGTCATAATACATCTCAATCTCATCTATATTTTTTTTCTAAAAAGTCTCTATTATTTCTCTCATATAGTGTTGTTGTGACACAATCATTTCCATTAATAATATACATAAATAGTTATTTGATAGAATATTAATGATTTCATTAAATTTTGTTAAAATTTCTTGGAGTGTTAAATTTTTTTCATGATAGAGAAATATTATAATGTACCCATGAGGAAACCCACATTTTTGAAACACCACAGTTTGAAAAAATATATGGGAAGAAAATAATTATAGACTCTTAATAAAAGATGATATAATATCAATGAAAAAGATAAGAAAAATGAATAGTAACTAAAAATATCAATAGCTACCCATGACTTTAAAAATAGTCAATCTTCTCTTAAATATTTTATTTGATGACCAGAGAAAATATTAAAAACTTGAGATAATATGTCAGGGAAGTCTGGTGGATGAAGATAGTTATTTCTAAAAATCGTGTAATTTATGGCCACATTGGGTTTCATTTAAACAATAAAAAAATCTAGATACCCTACACAATTATAAATTGACATAGAATATTGGTAATTAGGTATCATATACCTTGGACCACCTATAAATGTAGAAGGTAAAATGAAATACTATCAATGTGATAACCATTCTCTGTCACCTCGAAGAAATTTATCATACAATTCATTGTATAGTTTGACCCTTAATCAATTTTTATTAAAGTTAATGATCTATATTCTTTGAGACTCAATAATTATATAATAATCAATAAAAATTTGTTTTCAATAGTCTTCTTGAATGTAGTAAAGTTGATGCATCATTTTTATGGAATTGGAAGTGAAAAGGGAAGTATTGTCTCATTTTCACCTTCCTAAGTTTAATAATTATTGTGAAAGGAGTAGTGTGATTCAATATATTTTCAATATATCCATCTTGTCCACCTATGAAAATCAAGGGATATTATAATGTAAGATACAATGGGTGAAACTCATCAATTCATTGTGAATAAACACTTCTATTTGGAATGATTATATCATATTCTTGGTTGAGATCTTCAATATCACTAAAAACAAGAATTGAAAATTCAAAAGTCTTTGGAAATTTATATGTCGAGACAACTATTTGACTTATTTTAAAAAGACATAGATTTGAATTTGGAACATCATTATTTTAAAGAATATCCCTTGAAATTATAAATTCTAAAGAAAAAAAAATGATCTCATGAATCATATGTTGTAAGTTCTCAACAATATTATATTCAATGATAGATTGTATATTTCTATTATCAAATATGCCGGAAGAAGTTGTGTTAATATAAATTGATGAACGGTTTGATGATGAATTCCATAGCATTGAATTTGATCGATACCTAAATCCATGAACCTTATTCTGACACTCATGTGTAGTTTCATACACATATAGTTGTGTGAACCTTGGTGGTCTTCAATCATGTGGACATAAACTACCTATATGATGGTAGTTTTTTTCCATATAATCTAAATATAAAAATAGATCGACCATTTTTTAATGGACTATCAACCTTATCACACATTTATGTGAATGAAAACATAGAATTGTCAATATGAATGTGCTCTTGGAAAGCTAGAGCCTTGGAGAAATTTTGATTGAACACCAACATCCTTATGTATTTTATACATTATAGTAGTATGTTCAAAGAAATATTCCCATCAAGTAGCACAAAAACAATGTGAGTTTTGTCAATTGTTTGAATTATTATTTCTCTCAGAAAACCACAATAAAGAGTGAAAATTTCGACAGACGTTAGATGGGTATCCAATATCTGAATATTCCGATTGAATAGCATAATATTGTAGAATATATTATTCGAAAATCGCAGTCAATAGTGACATGTTTTTTCTTATTATTTCATTAATCCGGGTTTATTAAGTACATTAACCCTTCTTCTCTGCAGTTTTTTATTCTAGATAGTTTCATATAGCATCCAACGTTATGTAAATTTGTAGTGGCATAAATAATACCAAATTTATTATTGATTAAAGTGAAATTTCTACATCAACAAACCTGTATAGTTTTGAGTAGGATTTAGGACATCATTTATGTTTACATGGGTTTCTGAAATCTCCTGAGTCAATGTATCCTGAAAAAATGATAGTTTTCTATAACCTAGATGTAGTTGTATAAAAAAATTAAATATTATATAGAATTTAGATATATATGTTTGTGTATATGTGTGTGTTAGAGAGTTTAAAGTTATCTATTTGTGTTATATTTTACAACATACCTATACATGATTAAGGATTATAGTCCCCATGAATAATATGATTAAAATAAAATATTTTGGTTGTGGAAAGTGTACTAAATAACATTGAATTAATAGTGATAGAGATATTTAAATTCAAAATTCATGATTACTGTGTCGATTAGGTAGGTGATGAATTCGACAGAATATTATTCTCATTCGTGAAAGCTACCCAAATTATTGAGAAAATTATTAGATGGTGAATACAATGTAACACCCCGACATTTTATGAAAAATATTCTTTTTAATTTAATTAATGTCTTGTGTTGTACGCTACACCAAAAGGAGCTTTCACAACACGCATCCTTGACTTTCCTTGCATTACACACAATAGCGACCTTCCTCGATAGCGTGTGTAGTACGCAATACCGAGTTTCAATAAACAACGATATTCTATTAAAATATTATTAAAACTAGCCGTTATGAATAGTAATAACCACTTTTTGAAATTTTTTAAATTTTATTTTCCAAAATTAAATTCATTTTTGGATTCAGAATATCGAAATTAGCTTAGGGTGAAATTTTGGTACTTTTCGGATAACTTTCATTTTCTGATGAATAGTGAAACCACTAAGTGGTAGTTAAGAAAAATGAATTTTTCATAAAACTTAATTTTACCGCTTTTGTAAGTGGAATTTCAAAAGTCCAAGAGACACGGCTGATGTCAGTAAGTAAAATGTGATTCAATGAGATGAAAATAATTTTTGGTGAATAGTAACTTTTTACTTTTTTTACCACGGTTAAAAGTAAATAGGGTAATTATGGGTAAAAATGATATTATTATTACCCTAACACATGTACTAATTCTATTGGACAAGTTTAATTCGACCAAAAACAAACTTAGGAATAAAATATGACCATTTAGGCCCACTTGGATTAGATTAGGACATTTATTATTAATTTATTTAAAGAAGGGTTAAAATAGTTAAAATCAAAGTTTAATAAGTATATAATTTTTAATAAAGGGTAATACATAAGATAAATTCGACTATAAATATTCATTAGAAATATAAAAATATTTCCTACATAATGATATTTTATTTTTAATTTTTAGACTTTAAATAAGTTAATTTATTTATGACACAAAGATGATGTAGTAATTATCTTATAAATGAAATATTGACATAATTGATGTTATAAATACCAAAATAAATGTAATTTGAGACTTTTTATGAATTAAACTAATTTTATAGGTTAATATTACATGTTATTATTGATTTACTTAACTTTTTTCGAACTAATCATTCTTTTATAATTTTCACAAAAATCAATTACTAAATAGTGTCAAAATTGACATAAAATAGTTTTTAAAACAAATATTATATTATTAATTGTTATTTAATTCCTAAAAATCTAATGTTCGGCCAAATGACTTAGATACGGTTATATAAATTAATAATAAACAACTTGGGGTTCTTTTGACTGATTATAGTAAGTTTATTAACCTTATAGTATAAGAACACAAGAAGACACGGTAAAAGTAAAATTATTTAACTTAATGTTAAATCTAAATGATAAGGTTAAAATAGGAACCTAAACTTGCCTAAATTCTATTGGATTAGAGTATTTAGACCCATACCCGCCTTAGCTTCTAAAGAAATAAATTTGAATCTATTTATAACCGAACTTGACTTTATAATAAAATAATATTTTTAGTTTTCCAAAGGGGCCCCTCTCCTCCCTTATAAAAGGGCACCTACTCCCTCTCTTCCTCACACAACTTTGAACCTTTAAGCTCAGAGAAACCCTGAAAAATTCTCTTCTACACTTCCCTAGAAACATCCAAGAGGTTTTGGTCTTCCTCAAAGACCACTTTTAGTTCCCTAAAAGGAGATCTCAAAGAGGTGCTTCAAAGAATAGGTAATGTCTGTTACCAATTCTTTCAACTTTATTTCTTCTTAGACTTCTTCTTCTTAGGTTGTTTCATTTTGAAGTAATAACATCAATATCACTCATATACTGATATGTTATTATAAGTATGAAACAACCCTATTTCACCATCTATCCATCCTACGGAAAATGAAATCACCGTGCGTGCGTACGTACGGAATACCGTCTCCACGCCGTGGTGTAATCTTTTTTCCACCACCACCTTACTTGGATGGGTATAATGGTGTACATAATAACTATATATGATTATTTTAATGTGATATTGGTTCTGAAATAGTATACATACACTCCAATACAATTCCTTGATCATGATAACGATATCATCGCTCGTGCTTACGTACGGACTACAGTCTCCACGACGCGATGAGATTCATTCTCCACGTTAACCATTCATGAATGATTATACAGTATATATAATTAGTAATCATGAAATATATGACATAATAATGATACTGGATTTATGTGTATATATATTTATGTCATCTACTTAATTCCATTCAACTCAATAAGGAAACAAAAACAGTGTTTATGCGTACGTACGGTCTACCGTCTCCATGAACGGTGTATTTCTTTACATTTACTGATCTATTATATATATGTATATTCTGAATATATATTATATAAATCATGTTTTATATTCTATAATTTAGTAATCATTATCTAAGTAATCATATGAATAATTACAAGTCAAAACACGGACAACAAATAAAATGATTTTACCCAAAATGCTCTTTAACATGGAATTTACAAAAGAACGGGTAAAATAAATTCATAAGTGAACCATATATGATATAATAACAATGAGTATGATTCTGGAATAAGTCAATAACATTATTTAAATCATTATACACGATGTTCAGACACTTACGAAGCAAATCGGACCTAAGGTAAGGGATAATTTTGCAAGTCTCATTTTTATCTGAGATTTCTTATTCGTAAGAATTTACTAGGTTATTGCTATCATCCATGTCCATGTTTTATAAAAGTGTATTCATGTATGTTTAAAGTCATTTTTACCCATTTTTGACTTTTACTACATGGTATATATGAAATCATTCTTTTATGAGGTACTTTTTGACTTTTCCATCCAAAGTACGAGAAGAATGTTTTTTAACGTATACGGCATGAAATGATTTTTACGGTTTTATAAACCCTTATTTTCATGAATCTTCCACCAAAATATTTCATGACTATTTTAAAGAAAAATACCTTTCTTTTAAAAATGCATGACATTTTGTGAAAAGAAAATGATTTTAAAGAATAAAGGATATTTTCCTCAAGAATTCATTTCTAGTGTTTTGCCAAAAATATTTTCCATCAAAGATGACATTATTTCATATGTGTATGTTTCAAGTAATATATCTCTATGATTTAAATGGTTTAAATTTTATTTTGATGAAATGATATCAGACTTTTATGGATTATGTTATGATGGCATGATGTTTAAGAATCCCAATTTATTACACGGGTTATGTTATGATGTATGATTTATGATTTTTTGGAACACGAAAGAATGATTTCATTATGAGATGGGTGGGACATATATATCCCTCCAATGCATTGGGTAAAGATTTTATATCTCATGAGATAGACATGGATGGAACGGTAGGTTAAACTGGTTCAATGAAACAGGACTGAAACGAGGAGTGAACTCGGTTCAGAAATGGACTTTGTCAACTAATATAGTATTGTCAAGGAGTCTTGACTAATAAGAAATGATTCTCTATGATTATGTGTGTATTCCACAGTGTTTCATGTTTTAAGTTATGATTATTGTGGTTTACATTTCACTATTATGATTTATCCCATGTTATGATATTATGATCTCTTTTGCAGGTTAAGATTTCCAAAATGTTATGTTCTTATGAATATGATGTGATTGATATTGCTTTTGTTTACCCTTACTAAGCATTTGAGCTCACCCTTTTATGTTTTCTTTTCCCCGGGATATAAAGAAAGGTTTTTGGTAAAAAAGGGAAGATATTTATGGGAGATGTTGAAGATCATTCACCATGATTATAAGATTATATTCCGAGTTTCCAAAGACACTAAACTATTACGGCCCTTGTGTGTGTGTTTTTGTTATGTACTAGGTATTCTGAAAAAGTAATGTAATTTCCATGTACGTTAATATTTGGGTCTCTACAGTTGGTATCAGAGGAAAAAATTAGTCAACCTTTGGAAACTAGGACGCGAAAACTTTAGTGAGATCCCAAGAGATATTTCTAGGGTATGTCTAGGGATGTCTCTATGGATAAGTATACTTATAGGTTATAGTCCTAGAATTGCGCTAACGATATTAGAATTTAACCTAAGATGTTAGATATTGAGGGTACTCCTCCTTTACTATGTTGTTTTCCTTAGCATGATTTTTTCCTCTAACACTATTCATTTTGGGTTTTAGAAAATGGCTGGAAAAAGGAAGATTCATAATAATGAAGGATATGACGGACAATGGAATGATATTCTTCATGAGAAACCAAATGAAAAGGGATTTGGAAGTCCAAACATTGTTATTATGCCTAATCAGAAATCTCATAATATGATCAATAATCTCAACTTTGGTAAGTTTCCCGACTCAGATAATAAGAGAAAGATGGAGTTTCATGATGATCATAGAGGAAAGAAATTTCAATTTCACTCAAGTAAATCATGTGGGAAGAGGCATCGGGGAGATTGTTTCAAGGGAGCTGGAAGATGCTTTGGGTGTGGAAAAGAAGGACACAAATCCAGTAAGTGCAAAGGAAAAGGTTTAGTTAACACCATGGATGTGGATAATGGTATTGTTATGACATCAACGATGGTTAAATGTTTTAAATGTGGAATGTATGGGAATTATGCAATCCAATGCCCTAAGGGAATTTCTCATGAAGAGAACCAGTATGGTCGTATGGGTAGTATTTATGTTTATGATGATGAAGAGACTACAAATGATATGTGAGATGAAAGAATTGTTGATTCTCAGTCAATGGTTTAAGAAGGTAGTGGAATGATTACATGTTTATCAAGTTTAATGTTGTATAAGTAATCTCACGGTACTATGGAATAAAGAGATATCTAAGTATTGTTACACTGTTGTCTTTCGTTGAGTTTTGAAATTGTATGATTAATGGTACCAGTATCCATGAAAGGTTATTCAGATATTTTTGGAATGTAGATGATATGCGCATAATGAAGGGATAAGGAGAAAATTAAATGTTTGATAGTATTCATGAGCTCATGTTTGATATAAGGTCTAAGTGATATCATGGTTTGAGTATATAGAATTTTGAGGATTTTGGTATGTGGAAAGAGTTATCTTTTAACATCATTCATGTTTTCAATAAGGTTCAATGGGTATTCTTTCTTCAAGAGAATACATGATTAAGGTATTCACATGTTTATGGGGGATAAATGATGGCATTCACGTGATCATTTTCTTTATACTATGAGCTTGGACCAAAGTATTTTAGATAAGATTAAAAATTGGAATGGATTATGTTGGACATAAGTAAGTATTGTTTAAGGATAGAACTTTTTCGATATTATTGATGGGATGTTATAGTAATATAGCTTTAGAAAAAAGGACAACATGTAGGATGGACGACAACCCATCATGTCGGACAAGGCTGTGGGAATCGAACCCACAACTGAAGTGCGACTGGCCTTTATCGCCTACCACTGGCCTACAGGAAGTCCCTGTTTAGTAGAAACTAATTTTATTATATTAAGCTGTATGATATATGATGTATAATTCCATTTTAGGAACCATATATGATTAATCTCACTATAGATGGACTTATGTATTTTTTATAAATTTTATAACCTTTTGTTTGAGACAGATGGAATGACCCATCATTCCATCAAATGATCTTCTAACACTTCACGAATAAAAAATTCAACTTCATTTCTTTAATAGATGAAGTGGAAATTGTTCAAGGCATGAACAACAGTGAGATTGTACCAAAATAAAGTAAGTATATATTCTAATTCAAATTCTTCAGCTTTAGGGAAATGATCTTGAAAACCAAAAATGTTGTCCTAGTCCTCTTATATCCGATGAATCAGATGGTACCTTAGATCGTCACAAATTGATGACTTTGTGATTGCTCGCTTTTCTATAGCCATGTTCTCTACCACTCTCCATCAGAACATGATGGTTAGATTTCTCTTCCATATCCATATTTTCACCTATGTGGAAACCCAGTGATTAGTTTTTTTGGATAACCGTTACGTTTCATACTTTTGTTTTTAAAGATTGGTTTTGGTATTCCTTTTTACGATATGGGTTTCTATTAAAGAAACTTTCGAGTAGTAAACCATTTATAACCGCGATGAATTTCGAGGGAGAAATTCATTTTAAGGGGGGTAGAATGTAACACCCCATGATTTTATGAAAAATATTCTTTTAATTTCATTAATGTCTTGTGTTTTACGCTACACCAAAAGGAGTTTGCACAACACGCATCGTTGAATTTTCTTGCATTACACGCAATCGCGACCTTCCTCGATAGCGTGTGTAGTACGCAATACCAAGTTTCACTAAACAAGGATATGCTATTAAAATATTATTAAAACTCGCCGTTATGAATAGTAATAACCACTTTTTGAAATTTTGTAAATTTTATTTTTTAAAATTGACTTCATTTTTGGATTCAGAATATCGAAATTTTCTTAGGGTGAAATTTTGGTACTTTTCGGATAACTTTCATTTTCTGATGAATAGTGAAACCACTAAGTGGTAGTGAAGAAAAATAAATTTTTCATAAAACGTAATTTTACCGCTTTTTTGAGTGGAATTTAAAACATCCGAGAGACACGGTTGATGTTAGTAAGTAAAATGTGATTCAATGAGATGAAAATAATTTTTGGTGAATAGTAATTTTTACTTTTTTTACCACGGTTAAAAGTAAATAGGGTAATTACGGGTAAAATGATATTATTATTACCCTAAAACATGTCCTAATTCTATTTGATAAGTCTAATTCGACCAAAAACAACCTTAGGAATATCATATGACCATTTAGGCCCACTTGTATTAGATTAGGACATTTATTATTAATTTATTTAAAGAAGGGTTAAAATAGATAAAATCAATGTTTAATAAGTATATCATTTTTAACATAGGGTTATACATAAGATAAATTTGACTATAAATATTCAGTAGAAAGATACAAAGATTTCCTACATAATGATAATTTATATGTAATTTTTAGACTTTAAATAAGTTAATTTATGTATGAAACAAAGATGATGCAGTAATTATCTTATTAATGAAATATTGACATAATTGATGATATAAATACTGAAATAAATGTAATTTGAGACTTTTTATGAATTACACTAATTCTATAGGTTAATATGACATGTTATTATTGATTTAATTAACTTTTTTTGAACTAATAATTTTTTTATGATTTTCACAAAAATAAATTACTAAATAGTGTCAAAATTTACATAAAATAGTTTTTAAATCAAATATTATATTATTAATTGTTATTTTATTCCTAAAAATCTAATTTTTGTCAAAAGGATATAGATAATGTTATATATATTAATAATAAACAACTTGGGGTTCTTTTTGCTGATTATATTATGTTTATTAAACTTATAGTATTAGAACACAAGAAGACACAGTAAAAGTAAAATTATTTAAATTACTGTTAAATCTAAATGATAAGGTTAAAATAGGAACCTAAATTTGTCTAAATTATATTGGATGAGAGTATTTCGACCCATATCCACCTTATATTCGAAATAAATCAATTTTGAGCTATTTAAAACCGAACTTCACTTTATAATAAAATAATTTTTTTAGTTTTCCAAAGGGGCCCCTCTCCTCCCTTATAAAAGGGAAGCTCCTCCCTCTCTTCCTCACACCACTTTGAGCCTTCAAGATCGGCCAACCCCTGCCAAATTCTCTTCTCCACTTCCCTAGAAACATTATATAGGTTCTGGTCTTCCTCAAAGACCACTTTTAGTGCCCTAAAAGGATATCTCAAAGAGGCACTTCAAAGAAGAGGTAATGTGCGTTACCGATTCTTTCAACTTTCTTTCTCCTTCCTCTTCTTCTTCTTAGGTTGTTTCATTTTGAAATAATAACATCAGTATCAATCATATAATTATATGTTATTATAAGTATGAAACAACCCTATTTCACCATCTATCCATCCTACGGAAAACGAAATCACCGCGCGTGCGTACGTACGGAATACCGTCTCCACGCCGTGGTGTATTCTATTTTCCACCACCACCTTACTTGGATGGGTATAATGGTGTACATAATAACTATATATGATTTTTTAAAGTGATATTGGTTCTTAAATATTATACATACACTCCAATACAATTCTACGATCATGAGAATGATCTCATCGCTCGTGCGTACGTACGGACTACCGTCTCCACGAGGCGATGATATTCATTCTCCACGTTAACCATTCATGAATGGTTATACAGTATATATAATAAGTAATCATGAAATATATGACATAATAATTATATTGGATTTATTTGTATATATATGTATGTAATCTACTTAATTCCATTCAACTCAATAAGGAAACGAAAACAGCGTTCATGCGTACGTACGGCCTACCGTCTCCATGAACGATGTATTTCTTTCCATTTACTGATCTATTATATATATGTATATTCTGAATATATATTATATAAATCATTTTTTATATTATGGAATTAAGTAATCATTATCTAAGTAATCATATGAATAATTACAAGTCAAAACACGGATGACAAATGAAACGATTTTACCCAAAATGCTCTTTAACATGTAATTTACAAAAGAACAGGTAAAATAAAGTCATAAGTGAACCATATATGATATCATAACAATGATTATGATTCTGGAATAAGTCAATAAAAGTATTTAAATCATTATACCGGAGGTTCGGACACTTACGAAGCAAATCGGACCTAAGGTAAGGGATAATTTTGCAAATCTCATTTTTATCTGCGATTTCTTATTCGTAAGAATTTACTTGGGTTATTGCTATCATCCATGTCCATGTTTTATAAAAGTGTATTCATGTGTGTTTAAATCCCTTTTTACCCATTTTTGACTTTTAACACATGGTATGTGTGGAATCATTCTTTTACGAAGTACTTTTTGACTTTTCCGTCCAAAGTAAGAGAAGAATGTTTTTTTAACTTATACGGAATGAAAGGAATTTTACGGTTTTATAAAGCCTTATTTTCATGAAGATTCCTCCAAAATATTTCATGACTATTTTCAAGAAAAATTCTTTTCTTTTAAAAATGCATGACGTTTTGTGAAAAGAAAATGATTTTAAAGAAGAAAGGATATTTTCCTCAAGAATTCATTTCAAGTGTTTTTCCAAAACTATATTCCATCTAAGATGACATTATTTAATATGTGTATGTTTCATGTAATATGTCTCTATGATTTAAATGGTTTCAATTTACTTATGATGAAATGATATCGGACTTTTATGGATTATTTTATGATGGCATGATGTTTAAGAATCCCATTTTATTACATGGGTTATGCTATGATGTATGATTTATGATTTTTTGGCACACTAAAGAATGATTTCATTATGAGATGGGTGGGACCTATATCTCCCTCAAATGCATTGGGTAATGATTTTATATCTCATGAGATAGACATGGTTGGAACGGCAGGTTAAACCGATTCAGTGAAACAGGACTGAAACGAGGAGTGAACTCGGTTCAGAAATGGACTTTGTCCACTAAGATAGTCTTGGAAATGAGTCTTGACTAATAAGAAATGATTCTCTATGATTATGTGTGTATGCCACAAAGTTTCATTTTTTATGTTATGATTATTGGGGTTTACATTTCACTACTATGATTTATCCCATGTTATGATATTATGATCTCTTCTGTAGGTTAATATTTCCAAATTGTTATGTTGTTATGAATATAATGTGATTGATATTTCTTTTGATTAACCTTACTGAGCATTTGAGCTCACCCTTTTATGTTTTCTTTTCCCCAGGATATAAAGAAGGGTTTTAGGTAAAAAAAGGGAAGATCATTATGGGAGATGTTGAAGATCTTTCACCACGATTAGAAGATTATATTCTAAGTTTCCAAAGACACTAAACTATTACGGTCCTTGTGTGTGTGTTTTTGTTATGTACTAAGTATTCCGCAAAAGTAATGTAATTTCCATGTACGTTAAGCTTCGGGTCTCTACAGTTGGTATCAGATTAAATGTTTAGTCAACCATTGGAAACTAGGATGCGAAAACGTTAGTGAGATCCCTTGAGATATTTCTAAGGTATGTCTAGGGATGTCTCTAAGGTTAAGTTTATGTATAAGTTATAGTCCAAGAATTGCGCAAACGATCATAGAATTTAACCTAAGATGTCAGATATTGAGGGTACTCCCCCTTTACTATTTTTTTTCCTTAGCATGATTTTTTCCTCTCACACTATTTTTTTTGGGTTTTAGAAAATGGCTGGAAACAGGAAGATTCATGATAATGGAGGACATGACGGACAATGGAATGATATTCTTCATGAGAAACCAAATGAAAAGGGATTTTGAATTCCAAACATCGTTATTATGCCTAATCAGAAATCTCATAATATGATCAATAATCTCAACTTTGGTAAGTTTCTCGACTCAGATAATAAGAGAAAGATAGAGTTTCATTATGATCATAGAGGAAAGAAATTTCAATTTCCCTCATGTAAATCATGTGGGAAGAGGCATCGAGGAGATTGTTTCAAGGGAACTCGAAGATGCTATGGGTGTGAAAAAGAAGGACACAAAGCCAGTAAGTGCACATGAAAAGGTTTAGTTAACACCATGGATGTGGATAATGGTATTGCTATGATATCAACTATGGTTAAATGTTTTAAATGTGGAATGTACGGGCATTATGAAAACCAATTCCCTAAGGGAAAGTCTCATGAAGAGAATCAGTTTGGTCATATGGGTAGTATTTATGTTGATGATGATGAAGAGAATACAAATGATATGTGAGATGAAAGAATTGTTGAAGCTCGGTCAACGGTTTAAGAAGGTAGTGGAATTCTTACATGTTTATCAAGTTTAATGTTGTATAAGTAATCTCATGGTACAATGGAATAAAGAGACAACTAAGGATTGTCATACTGTTGTCTTTCCTTGAGTTTTGAAAGTGTATGATTAATGGTACCAGTATCCATGAAAGGTTATTCAGATATTTTTGGAATGTAGATGATATGCGCATAATGAAGGGATAAGGAGAAAATTAAATGTTTGATAGTATTCATGAGCTCATGATTGATATAAGGACTAAGTGATATCATGGTTTGAGTACATAGAATTTTGAGGATTTTGGTATGTGGAAAGAGTTAACTTTTAACAGCATTCATGTTTTCAATGAGGTTCAATGGGTATTCATTCTTCAAGAAAATACATGATTAAGGTATCCACATGTTTATGGGGGATAAATGATGGCATTCACGTGATCATTTTCTTTATACTATGAGCTTGGACCAAAGTATTTTAGATAAGCTTAAAAATTGGAATTGATAATGTTGGACATAAGTTAGTATTGTTTAAGGATAGAACTTTTTCGATATTATTGATGGGATGTTATAGTAATATAGATTTAGAAAAAGGACAACCTGCAGGATGGGCGACAACCCATCGTGTCGGACAAGGCTGTGGGAATTGAACCCACAACCGAAGTTTGACTGGCCTTTATCGCCTACCACTGACCTACAGGAAGTCCTTGTTTAGTAGAAACTAGTTTTATTATATTAAGAAGTATGATATGTAAAGTATAAGTCCATTTTAGGAACCATATATGACTAATCTCACTATAGATGGACTTATGTATTTTTTATAACTTTTATAATTGTTTGTTTGAGACAGATGGAATGAACCATCATTCTATCACATGATCTGCTAACACTTCACGAATAAAAAATTCAACTTCATTTCTTTAAGAGATGATGTGGAAATTGTTCAAGGCACGAACAACAGTGAGATTGTACCAAAATAAAGTAAGTATTTATTCTAATTCAAATTCTTCAACTTTAGGGAAATGATCGTGAAAACAAAAAATGTTGTCCTAGTGCTCTTATATCTGATGAATCATATGGTACCTTAGATCGTCACATATTTATGACTTTGTGATTGCTAGCTTTTCTATATCCATGTTCTCTACCACTCTCCATCATAACATGATGGTTAGATTTCTCTTCCATATCCATATTTTCACCTATGTGGAAATCCAGTGATTAGTTTTTTTGGGTAACCGTTACGTTTCATACTTTTGTTTTTAAAGATTGGTTTTGGTATTCCTTTTTAAGATATGCGTTTCTATTAAAGAAACATTCGAGTAGTAAACCATTTATAACCCCGACGAATTTTGAGGGCGAAATTCATTTTAAGGGGGGTAGAATGTAACACCCCGAGATTTTATGAAAAATATTCTTTTTAATTTCATTAATGTCTTGTGTTGTACGCTACACCAAAAGGATCTTGCACAACACGCATCCTCGAATTTCCTTGCATTACACGCAATCGCGACCTTCCTCGATTGCGTGTGTAGTATGCAATACCGAGCTTCACTAAACAACGATATGCTATTAAAATATTATTAAAACTAGCCGTTATGAATAGTAATAACCACTTTTTGAAATTTTTTAACTTTTATTTTTCAAAATTGAATTCATTTTTGGATTCAGAATATCAAAATTAGCTTAGGGTGAAATTTTGGTACTTTTTGGATAACTTTCATTTTCTGATGAATAGTGAAACCACTAAGTGGTAGTTAAGAAAAATGAATTTTTCATAAAACATAATTTTACCACTTATGTGAGTGGAATTTAAAAAATTATAGAGACACGGTTGATGTCAGTAAGTAAAATGTGATTCAATGAGATGAAAATAATATTTGGTGAATAGTAACTTTTTACTTGTTTTTACCACGGTTAAAAGTAAATATGGTAATTACAGGTAAAAATGATATTATTATTACCCTAAAACATGTTCTAATTCTATTGGATAAGTTTAATTCGACCAAAAACAACCTTAGGAATAAAATATGACCATTTAGGCCCACTTGGATTGGATTAGGACATTTATTATTAATTTATTTAAAGAAGGGTTAAAATAGTTAAAATCAATGTTTAATAAGTATATCATTTTTAATATAGGGTTATACATAAGATAAATTCAACTATAAATATTAATTATAAAGATAAAACGCTTTCATAAATAATGATATTTTATTTGTAATTTTTAGACTTTAAATAAGTTAATTTATTTATGAAACAAAGATGATGCAGTAATTATCTTATTAATTAAATATTGACATAATTGATATTATAAATACCAAAATAAATGTAATTTGAGACTTTTTATGAATTCAACTAATTTTATAGGTTAATATGACATGTTATTATTGATTTAATTAACTTTTTTCGAACAA
Organism: Viscum album; assembly: GCA_963277665.1. NCBI lineage: Eukaryota > Viridiplantae > Streptophyta > Magnoliopsida > Santalales > Viscaceae > Viscum > Viscum album. Next base: position 1,334,272,042 of record OY728138.1, read on the forward strand.
ATCATTCTGTTATGAATTTCACAAAAATCAATTACTAAATAGTGTCAAAAATGACATAAAATAGTTTTTAAAACAAATATTATATTATTAATTGTTATTTTATTACTAAAAATATAATTTTCGTCCAAATGACTTAGATAAGGTTATATATATTAATAATAAACAACTTGGGGTTCGTTTGGCTGATTATAGTAAGTTTATCAAACTTATAGTATAAGAACACAAGAAGACACGGTGAAAGTAAAATTATTTAACTTAATGTTAAATCTAAATGATAAGGTTAAAATTGGAACCTAAACTTGTCTAATTTCTATTGTATGAGAGGATTGCGACCCATCCCCACCTTATCTTCTAAATAAAACAATTTGGAGCTATTTAAAATCGAACATGACTTTATAATAAAATAATATTTTTAGTTTTCCAAAGGGTTCCCTCTCCTCCCTTATAAAAGGGGACTTCCTCCCTCTCTTCTTCACACCACTTTGAGCCTTCAAGATCGGCCAACCCCTGCAAAATTCTCCTCTCCACTTCCCTAGAAACATCCTATAGTTTCTGGTCTTCCTCAAAGACCACTTTTAGTACCCTAAAAGGAGATCTCAAAGAGGCACTTCAAAGAAGAGGTAATGTCCGTTACCGATTCTTTCAACTTTATTTCTTCTTCCACTTCTTCTTATTAGGTTGTTTCATTTTTAAGTAATAAAATCAGTATAACTCATATACTGATATGTTATTATAAGTATTAAACAACCCTATTTCACCATCTATCCATCCTACGGAAAACGAAATCACCGCGCGTGTGTACGTACGGAATACCGTCTCCACGCCGTGGTGTAATCTATTTTCCACCACCACCTTACTTGGATGGATATAATGGTGTACATAATAACTATATATGATTATTTTAAAGTGATATTGGTTCTGAAATAGTATAAATACACTCCAATACAATTCCATGATCATGAGAACGATATCATCGCTCGTGCGTACGTACGGACTACCGTCTCCACGACGGGATGAGATTCATTCTCCACGTTAACCATTCATGAATGATTATACAGCATATATAATAAGTAATCATGAAATATATGACATAATATTGATACTGTATTTATGTGTATATATATGTATGTCATCTACTTAATTCCATTCAACTCAATAAGGAAACGAAAACAACGTTCATGCGTACGTACGGCCTACCATCTCCATGAACGGTGTATTTCTTTCCATTTACTGATCTATTATATATATGTATATTCTGAATATATATTATATAAATCATGTTTTATATTTTGGAATTAAGTAATCATTATCTAAGTAATCATATGAATAATTACAAGTCAAAACACGGACGACAAATGAAACGATTTTACCTAAAACGCTCTTTAACATGGAATTTACAAAAGAATGGGTAAAATAATGTCATAAGTGAACCATATATTATATCATAACAATAATTATGATTCTGGAATAAGTCAGTAACATTATTTAAATCATTATACAGGAGGTTCGGACACTTACGAAGAAAATCGGACATAAGGTAAGGGATAATTTTGCAAATCTCATTTTTATCTGAGATTGCTTATTCGTAAGAATTTACTGGGGTCATTGCTATCATCCATGTCCATGTTTTATAAAAGTGTATTCATTTATGTTTAAAGTCCTTTTTACCCATTTTGACTTTTACTCCATGGTATGTATGGAAACTTTCTTTTATAAGGTACTTTTTGACTTTTCCGTCCAAAGTATGAGAAGAATGTTTTTTAACGTATATAGCATGAAAGGATTTTTACGGTTTTATAAAGCCTTATTTTCATGAAGCTTCCTCCAAAATATTTCATGACTATTTTCATGAAAAATACTTTTCCTTTAAAAATGAATGACATTTAGTGAAAAGAAAATGATTTTAAAGAAGAAAGGATATTTTCCTCAAGAATTCATTTCAAGTGTTTTGCCAAAACTATTTTCCATCTAAGATGAAATTATTTCATATGTGTATGTTTCATGTAATATGCCACTATGATTTAAATGGTTTCAATTTACTTATGATGAAATGATATCAGACTTTTATGGATTATGTTATGATGGCATGATGTTTAAGAATCCCATTTTATTACATGGGTTATGCTATGATGTATGATTTATGATTTTGTGGCACACGAAAGAATGATTTCATTATGAGATGGGTGGGACCTATATCTCCCTCCAATGAATTGGGTAAAGATTTTATATCTCATGAGATAGACATGGCTGGAACGGCAGGTTAAACCGGTTCAGTGAAACAGGACTGAAACGAGGAGTGAACTCGGTTCAGAAATTGACTTTGTCCACTAAGATAGTCTTGGTAATGAGTCTTGACTAATAAGAAATGATTCTTTATAATTAGGTGTGTATGCCACAAAGTTTCATTTTTTAATTTATGATTATTGGGGTTTACATTTCACTACTATGATTTATCCCATGTTATGATATTATGATCTCTTTTGCAGGTTAAGATTTCCAAATTGTTATGTTCTTATGAATATGATGTGATTGATATTTCTTTTTTTTACCCTTACTGAGCATTTGAGCTCACCCTTTTATGTTTTATTTTCACCAGGATATAAAGAAAAGTTTTAGGTAAAAAAAGGGAAGATATTTATGGGAGATGTTGAAGATCTTTCACCACGATTAGAAGATTATATTCCGAGTTTCCAAAGACACTAAACTATTACGGTCCTTGTGTGTGTGTTTTTGTTATGTACTAAGTATTCTTCAAAAGTAATGTAATGTCCATGTACATTAAGCTTCGGGTCTCTAAAGTTGGTATCATAGGAAAATTTTAGTCAACCTTTGGAAACTAGGATGCGAAAACGTTAGTGAGATCCCTAGTGATATTTCTAAGGTATGTATAGGTATGTCTATAAGGTTAAGTATACGTATAGGTTATAGTCCATGAATTGCACTAACGATCTTACAATTTAACCTAAGATGTTAGATATTGAGGGTACTCACCCTTTACTATGTTGTTTTCCTTAGCATGATTTTTTCCTCTCACACTATTCTTTTTGGGTTTTAGAAAATGGCTGGAAACAGGAAGATTCATGATAATCGAGGATATGACGGACAATGGAATGATATTCTTCATGAGAAACCAAAAGAAACAGGATTTGGAAGTCCAAACATCTTTATTATGCCTAATCAGAAATCTCATAATATGATCAATAATCTCAACTTTGGTAAGTTTCCCGACTCAGATAATAAGAGAAATATGGAGTTTCATGATGATCATAGAGGAAAGAAATTTCAATTTACCTCATGTAAATCATGTGGGAAGAGGCATCGGGGAGATTGTTTCAAGGGAACTAGAAGATGCTTTGGGTGTGGAAAAGAAGGACACAAAGCCAGTAAGCGCAAAGGAAAACGTTTAGTTAACACCATGGATGATGATAATGGTATTGCTGCGACATCAACAATGGTTAAATGTTTTAAATGTGGAATGTACGGGCATTATGCAAACCAATTCCCTAAGGGAAAGTCTCATGAAGAGAATTAGTATGGTCGTATGGGTAGTATTTATGTTGATGATGATGAAGAGACTACAAATGATATATGAGATGAAAGAATTGTTGATGCTCGGTAAATGGTTTAAGAAGGTAGTGGAATGATTACATTTTTATCAAGTGTAATGTTGTATAAGTAATCTCATGGTACTATGGAATAAAGAGACATCTAAGGATTGTTACATTGTTGTCTTTCCTTGAGTTTTGAAAGTGTATGATTAATGGTACCAGTATCCATGAAAGGTTATTCATATATTTTTGGAATGTAGATGATATGCGCATAATGAAGGGATAAAGAGAAAATTATATGTTTGATAGTATTCATGAGCTCATGATTTATATAAGGACTAAGTGATATCATGGTTTGAGTATATAGAATTTTGAGGATTTTGGTATGTGGAAACAGTTAACTTTTAACAGCATTCACGTTTTCAATAAGGTTCAATGGGTATTCATTCTTCAAGAGAATACATGATTAAGGTATTCACAAGTTTATGGGGGATAAATGATGGCCTTTACGTGATCATTTTTTTTATACTATGAGCTTGGACCAAAGTATTTTAGATAAGCTTAAAAATTGGAATGGACTATGTTGGACATAAGTTAGTATTGTTTAAGGATAAAACTTTTTCGATATTATTAATGGGATGTTATAGTAATATATCTTTAGAAAAAGGACAACCTGCAGGATGGGCGACAACCCATCGCGTCGGCCAAGGCTGTGGGAATCGAACCCACAACCGAAGTGCGACTGGCCTTTATCGCCTACCACTGGCCTACAGGAAGTCCCTGTTTAGTAGAAACTAGTTTTATTATATTAAGAAGTATGATATATGAAGTATAAGTCCATTTTAGGAACCATATATGATTAATCTCACTATAGATGGACTTATGTATTTTTGATAACTTGTATAACCTTTTGTTTGAGACAGAAGGAATGACCCATCATTCTATCACATGATCTGCTAACACTTCACGAATAAAAAAATCAACTTCATTTCTTTAAGAGATGAAGTGGAAATTGTTCAAGGAACGAACAACAGTGAGATTGTACCAAAATAAAGTAAGTATTTATTCTAATTCAAATTCTTCAACTTTAGGGAAATGATCTTGAAATCCAAAAATGTTGTCCTAGTGATCTAATATCTGATGAATCAGATGTTACCTTAGATCGTCACAAATTTATGGCTTTGTGATTGCTGGATTTTCCATAGCCATGTTCTCTACCACTCTCCATCATGACATGATGGTTAGATTTCTCTTCCATATCCATATTTTCACCTATGTGGAAACCCAGTGATTAGTTTTTTTGGGTAACCGTTACGTTTTATACTTTTGTTTTTAAAGATTGGTTTTGGTATTACTTTTTTCGATATGGTCTTCTATTAAAGAAACTTTCGAGTAGTAAACCATTTATAATGCCGAAGAATTTTGAGGGCGAAATTCATTTTAAGGGGGGTAGAATGTAACACCCCGAGATTTTATGAAAAATATTATTTTTAATTTCATTAATGTCTTGTGTTGTACGCTACACAAAAAGGATCTTTCACAACATGCATCCTTGAAATTCCTTGCATTACATGCAATCACGACCTTCCTCGATAGCGTGTGCAGTACGCAATACCGAGTTTCACTAAACAACGATATGCTATTAAAATATTATTAAAACTAGCCGTTATGAATAGTAATAACCACTTTTTGAAAATTTGTAAATTTTATTTTTCAAAATTGAATTCATTTTTGGATTCAAAATATCGAAATTAACTTAAGGAAAATGTTGGTACTTTTCGAATAACTTTAATTTTCTGATGAATAGTGAAACCACTAAGTGGTAGTTAAGAAAAATGATTTTTTTCATAAAACTTAATTTTACCGCTTTTGTGAGTGGAATTTCAAAAATCCGAGAGACATGGTTGATGACAGTAAGTAAAAGGTGATTCAATGAGATGAAAATAATTTTTGGTGAATAGTAACTTTTTACTTTTTTTTACCACGGTTAAAAGTAAATAGGGTAATTACGGGTAAATATGTTATTATTATTACCCTAAAACAAGTCCTAATTCTATTGGATAAGTGTAATTGGACCAAAAACAACCTTAGGAATAAAATATGACCATTTAGTCCCACTTAAATTAGATTAGGACATTTATTATTAATTTATTTAAAGAAGGGTTAAAATAGTTAAAATCAAAGTTTAATAAGTATATCATTTGTAATACAGGGCTATACATAAGATAAATTCGACTATAAATATTAATTAGAAATATAAAAAGAGTTCCTACATAATGATATTTTATTTGTAATTTGTAGACTTTAAATAAGTTAATTTATTTATGACACAATGATGATGCAGTAATTATCTTATTAATGAAACATTGACATAATTGATGTTATAAATACAAAAATAAATGTAATTTGAGACTTTTTATGAATTCAACTAATTTTATAGGTTAATATGACATGTTATTATTTATTTAATTAACTGTTTTATAACTATTCATTCTTTTATGATTTTCAAAAAAAATCAATTACAAAATAGTGTCAAATTGACATAAAATAGTTTTTAAAACAAATATTATATTATTAATTGTTATTTTATTCCTAAAAATATAATGTTCGGAAAAATGACTTAGATAAGGTTATATATATTAATAATAAACAACTTGGGGTTCGGTTGGCTGATTATAGTAAGTTTATTAACCTTATAGTATAAGAACACAAGAAGACATGGTAAAAGTAAAATTATTTAACTTAATGTTAAATCTAAATGATAAGGTCAAAATAGGAAACTAAACTTGTCTAAATTCTATTGGATGAGAAGATTTCTACCCATCCCCACCTTAGATTTTAAATAAATCAATTTGGAGCTATTTGAAACCGAACGTGACTTTATAATAAAAGAATATTTTTAGTTTTCCAAAGGGGCCCCTCTCCTCCCTTATCAAAGGGCACATCCTCCCTCTCTTCCTCACACCACTTTGAGCCTTCAAGCTCGGACAACCCCTACCACATTATCTTCTCAACTTCCCTAGAAACATCCAATAGGTTCTGGTCTTCCTCAAAGACCACTTTTATTTCCCTAATGGAGATCTTAAAGAGGCACTTCAAAGAAGGTATAATGTCTGTTACCAATTCTTTCAACTTTATTTCTTATTCCACTTCATCTTATTAGGTTGTTTAATTTTGAAGTAATAACATCGGTATCACTCATATAATGATATGTTATTATAAGTATGAAACAACCCTATTTCACCATCTATCCATCCTACGGAAAACAAAATCACCGCGCGTGCGTACGTACGGAATACCGTCTCCACGCCGTGGTGTAATCTACTTTCCACCACCACCATACTTGGATGGGTATAATGGTGTAAATAATAACTATATATGATTATTTTAAAGTAAAATTGTTTCTGAAATAGTATACATACACTCCAATAAAATTTCACGATCATGAGAATGATATCATCACTCGTGCGTACGTACGGACTACCGTCTCCACGACGCGATGAGATTCATTCTCCACATTAACCATTCCAGAATGATTATACAGCATATATAATAAGTAATCAGGAAATATATGACATAATAATGATACTAGATTTATGTGTATATATATTTATGTCATCTACTTAATTCCATTCAACTCAATAAGGAAACGAAAACAGCGTTCATGCATACGTACGACCTACCGTCTCCATGAACAGTGTATTTCTTTCCATTTAATGATCTATTATATATATTAATATTCTGAATATATATTATATAAATCATGTTTTATATTCTTTAAATAAGTAATCATGATCTAAGTAATCATATGAATAATTACAAGTCAAAACACGAACGACAAATGAAACGATTTTACCCAAAACGCTCTTTAACATGGAATTTACAATAGAATGGGTAAAATAATGTCATAAGTGAACCATATATGTTATCATAACAATGAGTATTATTCTGGAATAAGTCAATAACATTATTTAAATAATTATACAGGAGGTTCAGACACTTACAAAGAAAATCGGACCTAAGGTAAGGGATAATTTTTCAAATCTCATTTTTATCTAAGATTGCTTATTCGTAAGAATTTACTAGGGTTATTGCTATCATTCATGTCCATGTTTCATAAAAGTGTATTCATGTTTTTTTAAAGACCTTTTTACCCATTTTTTACTTTTACTACATGGTATGTATGGAATCTTTCTTTTATGATGTACTTTTTTACTTTTCCGTCCAAAGTACAAGAAGAATGTTTTTTAACGTATACGGCATGAAAGGATTTTTACGGTTTTATAATGCCTTATTTTCCTGAAGCTTCCTCCAAAAGAATTCATGAATATTTTCAAGAAAAATCCTTTTCTTTTAAAAATTCATGACATTTTTTGAAAAGAAAATGATTTTAAAGAAGAAAGGATATTTTCCTCAAGAATTCATTTCAAGTGTTTTGCCAAAACTATTTTCCATCTAAGATGACATTATTTCATATGTGTATGTTTCAAGTAATATGTCTCTATGATTTAAATGGTTTCAATTTTCTTATGATGAAATGATATCAAACTTTTATGGATTATGTTATGATGGCATGATGTTTAAGAATCCCAATTTATTACATGGGTTATGCTATGATGTATGATTTATGATTTTGTGGCACACGAAAGAATGATTTCATTATAAGATGTGTGGGACCTATATCTCCCTCCAATGCATTGGGTAATGATTTTATATCTCATGATATAGACATGGCTGGAACAGAAGGTTAAACTGGTTCAGTGAAATAGGACTGAAACGAGGAGTGAACTCGGTTCAGGAATGGACTTTGTCCACTAAGATAGTCTTGGAAATGAGTCTTGACTAATAAGAAATGATTCTTTATGATTATGTGTGTATGCCACAAATATTCATGTTTTATGTTATGATTATTGGGGTTTACATTTCACTACTATGATTTATCCCATGTTATGATATTATGATCTCTTTTGCAGGTTAAGATTTATAAAATGTTATGTTCTTATGAATATGATGTGATTGATATTTCTTTTGTTTACCATTACTGAGCATTTGAGCTCACCCTTTTATGTTTTCTTTTCCCTTGGATATAAAAAAAGGTTTTTAGGTAAAAAAAGGTAAGATCTTTATGGGAGATGTTGAAGATATTTCACCACGATTATAAGATTATATTTCGAGTTTCCAAAGACACTAAACTATTACGGTCCTTTTGTGTGTGTTTTTGTTATATACTAAGTATTCCACAAAAGTAATGTAATGTCCATGTACGTTAAGTTTCGGGTCTCTACATACAAACGTTGTATGGCCTGCATTATGTTCATCAATGAACATTTACATCATACTTACAGAGTAGTAGATTATTGTTTTTCACGGTTTTCAATCGTTTTTCTCTTATTTGATCCAGTATACATTGTCAAATGAGTATCAGATTATTGAGGCACTATTTAAAAAGAAGAAGTCAAATATGACTACATTATGTTATTCTAAAAAGTATTGTGATGTATAATGGTTTCCACTAGTAAATTTAAATATAACATACCATTGATAGATTAAGGTTATAATGGTTTGTGTGTGACTCCATGTGCGATGTCATTGGTTGATATTGGTTCACTTATTGGTGTACTAGACCACTTAGTTGATGTCATTGAATAATTTCCAATAGATTTAAACACTATTATTATGGAAATTTTAATGAATTAAACTACTGAATGAATGATAATAAGTAGTACAATTTAAAGCTAACATAATAGAGAACACACAAACATTATTTCATTCCTTTATTAGTAGTCTTCTCTATAACCCTAAATCTCTAGATTTTGAGGACCAAAGCTAGTTTTTGTCTATATATTTAATTTTTATGGTGTGCGATGAAATCATATTATGCAGAGTGGACAGTAATGTTAATGTAATATAAATTTCGAATGAAAACACCAAACATTCTAAAGATTAAATTGAACATGTTTATACTATTATTAATGACAAATACATGAAATTTGGAACATAGAAACACTGAAAGCTATGTATTGAATAAAATAATGTTGGCATACCCATTTTATACGATTTGATGTGATGTAATAGAATATTCACAATTATTTTATTGAAAGGAGTTGTATAAACAGTCATATAGTACTTCATTTTTGTTGGTTGAGTCACATTGATGGAAATATAGTAGCATATTTTTTAGAATTAAAATGAGATATTGAGTGAAAAATATAAGATTAATTTGAAAATAATTCAAGAAAATTTAATTTAAATGTAGAATATAATAATGTAGGAAGTGTTACCCACTACAATATTCTAGGAGCAGTGAAGCAAGATGTCCAAGAACAATGGATGTATCAACCAAGCATAAGATCTTGTAAACTAATGTGGCTTAAGAAGCTCCCCTATGCTCTATTTATCAGATACGGATGAGTATTGAAGATTTCAATATATAGGTGATAGAAATAGAAATGATATAAGTATTGATAGTGATGTGTCTTATAATGTTAATCTGAATGGAATTTTAATTGATGGTGGAAGATCCCCATTGTTTGTAGCAATAGGTGAGAATGGGGAATAGTTAGAGGATTTAATGGATTCTTGGATCAACTTGCGATATTGTATTGGTTAATGTTATGCAATGCGTTCCATGTAAATACCTAGGGAAATTAATTGTTACTTAGTATGGAAACCAAATATAGATATTATGGCAATATGGGTTTTAACCATAGTAGGAGAGGATAAATACATCGAGTAGTAGGTGGACAAAGATTTACAGTAAATGGTGGATGAGTGGAAAAAAATCGGCAACCAGAACCATTGGAGGATCGGTTAAACATGAGGGTTTTTGGAAGTGGACGGAAGGAGGGAGTGATGGAAGTTATTGGGTATTATGGAGCTTTTCCCATAATATAATAAGAATTTCACCAGCAGTAGTTTTTGTATGGAAAAATGGGGGAATCCAAGTAAGAATGGATGAAAATGTGGAGGAATAACACTAGGTGGTCAGTTAATGGAAATAGGGAATGGGATGAGTGGGATATAGGGATGAGTGGGATATAGGGATGAGTGGAAGCGAACATTTGGGGTAAGTGGAAGAGTGAAATGGTGATAGGTGTAGGTGAAAGTACCAAGATTTAGTATATATAATAGATGTTTTCTTGGGTATATCCTCCTTCTAAACCCCTAGTTAATGATACTTAGAACGTATGTCAATTTTGGAAATGTATTGAGCTCCGTGAAGTTGATAAAACCATTCATCAATATGGGGTAGAGGATATTTCTCTTGCTAATTATCTTGTTCAAATCCTGATAATCAATAAACTACTTCATTGACATGTATTTATTTTTCAAAAAAATAACTGGTGCACGATAAGGTGTCACACGTGGTCAAATGAATCCCTTATCATTATTTTCTTGGAGTTTCTTTATCAATTCATGCAACTAAATCAGGTCCATTATATAGGGAGAGTTTTAAATTGGTGTGGAACTAGGTATGAGTTTTATTGAGAACTCAACTTATTGTTTTTTGGAAGTATATGTAACTCTTCCAGAAATAAATCCAAAAAATCTTCAACAATATCAATATCATCAATTTAATTTCTCTCCAAAACTATATGAGATAATCAACCATTATGAATGGGAATTAAGACCCATACACTAGATGTAATCTCCATAGGAACTTTGTGATTATCGTTAAATTGATTGATGACCAAATAGGGTTTTAAACAAAAAACATAATTTCTCTTCCATGAAAATTTATTTAGGATTTATTCATATAAATCGAATCCATTCCTAAGAAGACATCAAATTAAACCAAAGGTTTAATGAAGTGATTTTCTGGAAGAACATTCCAACAAATATCAACTAGAGAGGAATCATGGACATGGGATGAAACATCGTACCATTAGGGGTTTGCACTGCAAATTCCTCATCTGATTGTTTTTTTGGAATCTCACCACCCTTAAAAAATTCTTTTGATATGCAAGAGTGGGTACATCCATAATCAAATAAGTCATTAAAATCTCTATAGTAGATGGTATGCTTTCCTTTAACCACATAATTATCACACCCCTCGTTAGAAATATTTATGTTCATGATATTTCCCCTAATACCTTGCCTTTAGATGTTGTTGGCGTCATTCATCATCACCAGCACTTGGGTTTATGAGATGGTTAGAATAATACCCATTATCCTTACTCTTATAGTATTGAATTATGTTTAGTGCATTATGTGCCACGTTTTATCTGTTAACACCATTATCTAACTTCTTTCCATCACTTTATAAATCAAATGCTCGATTGCCTTCCCTTCCACTATTAAAACATTTATTAGAACCCTTAAGGAAATCTCCACCATGGTTATTCTCACAGGTATAGCATAAAGGAAATCTCATATTCTTCTCTTCATGGTTTTTAGATTATCCTTTAAAATCCATTTTCATTTTCTTGTCAAAACCATGATATTGATAGGTGAATCCAATCACCATTTCAACCATGATTTCACAATGGAAAATCTCTTTAATAATACTAATGTCTATTATGTCCAATGACCTTATGAGACTTGTCTTTAGGCCACTAAAGATCCTATCAACTCTTCTATTATGTTGGAAGATAATTACTAAATGTACCTCATAAATCTTATGAAATTATCCATCTAGGTACCAAAAATATCATCAACCTTTTTATTAAAATCATGTAACCCTTTATCCATCTTAGTATGAAGAATTTAAAGAAAGAACTTATTAAAAAATAAGTTCTTAAAGTTGTCTCAATCAATGGATTCATTCTCATCTTCTTGTCTCAAATTCTGGATTATTGTCCACCACTGATATTCCTCTCCTTATAACTAATAAATATCCATAATGAATTTTTCATGATCTCAACACTAGAGAATTGATAATATCATTTTGGTAGTACTGATCCATTATTCATAAACAAATAGGTTTTAAAACCTACTGAAAGAAGGTATATGTTTCCTCCTGAAGGACTCAATAAAATTTTATTCTATCTTTTTCCCATTTTTAGTTCCATCATGATTCATATATTTAGATATTTGGGTGAGAATATAAATGAGATTTTTCATTCCTCCTCCCATAGAATTTGGTTTCTTAGGGGGATAATTATTGCATTGTTTGTCGAATTCACCATTAACATGGTTTCTTTAGGTTTCAACCATTGACTAAAACTATAAGCATAAATTAAGAAATAGTTATCATAATAAGGAACCACACAATCATGAAAATTAACTTATAGGATATCTAAATTATGACATGTTCTTAAATCTATGACACATTAGGTTTATCCAAGGTTACTCATAGCCAGCTTCTATTTAAATAGGTCATGTTGGTTTATGAAGAGTTTTTGGATTTCCAAATAATATCCCCTATGAGTGTTAAAAGAGGTTTTCAGCATGGCATGTTTCCGTGTACGAGGTTGCACCGATTTAGGCCCAACACACCTTGTCATATTTGTTACTCTTAGGTACATTTGTGCTAGAGAAAAATATACTAATAGTGTCTATATAGGGATTTACTACTTTGAAACCAATCACTCTTTCCTTTACAGAAATTCCAGGAAATTTTTCTATACTTGTCCTTATCCTTAGACATCTCCTTAAAAATGTCCTTATGATTATCATTAAAGTTTTATCATCCAATATTCCAAGAGTTAACTAAATATTTTCTATGATACCAAGTATAGAAACCATATATTTTTATATATTAACATTACATATATTTTTTAGAATACCTAAATCATTATACAAGAAGATTCCCAAATATCATTTTAGTCTAGTGCCTTTGGAAACATGGAAACATAAACCCTGGTACATAAGTGAACTACATGATCTCTCACTAGTTTCTTCATGACTAGAACCTTTCTTAGACATTAAATATATAACATATATATTAACAAACTGGTAAAAGAAAAATAAAATGGGTGAGATTAGATTCTCAGTACGGGTAATCAAGGGAGAAATGTAAGAATAAATAGTAGAATAGTGGTATGATGATGTGATCATAACATTATATGATCATACCCAGTATATCATAATATTATAAACATGAATCATGGAATAAATCTTGTAAGTTCATAAGACCTGAATCATAAAGAAATAAATAACATAATCCATGAAATAATAACATTGGAATAATATATGGAGTTATGGAAGACACATAGGCATAAAAAATGATTTCTATAGTAATCAAGGCATTGCTTCCAAGGCCATATTAGTAGTACTGGATCACTCTCCATACCAACTCGGTAGCCATGGTTCACTCCCATGGATATATTATAAGAATTTATTAACTACACATACCATATTGGTAGTCATGGTTCACTCCCCTAAACATATTAATAGTAAAGGTTCACTCCAAAGACCATCTTAGTGTATCTTGTGAGATATAAAACATTACACAATACATTGGAGGGAGATATAGGTCCCACGCATATCATAATGAAATAATACATATATATATCAAAAAATAATAAATAAAAATATCATAACCCATTAAATAAAATTTATATCATAAACATGTTATATTATCATAACTTATGAAAAAATATTCACGTTTCATAATTATTTCAAAATCAATTCCCACAAAAAGAATCAGGTTTCAAAATAATATGACACATGAATGAGAAATGGCTTTTGTAAACATCATGCGATCAAAACATAATCCATTCAAATAAATAATATTAATTGTATCATTGAATTATTTTCCCACCAAGACATGAGTAATACCAATGGATGTCATCTTAGATGATAAATAATTTCATATGACCTTTTAAAAACATTTCTTGCCTGAAATACAATTTTGGCATTGAGAATTACATTTTAAAAGAAAAGGTATTTTTGAATAAATATTAGAAAATATCTTGAATAAATATAGGATAAGAAAATTCAGTAGTATTATTTAGAGATGGATCATAATATTTCATCAATGGGATCATAATTAAAAATAATCTCAATAAATTATGAGATTGTTTCAATAAACTATCAACACCTAGAAACTTCGAATCATAAATTCTATATAAGAATATGAAATTAATTGAATATTAAAATATAATGATAAGAAGTATATTCCTGATATAATATGTCAAATGGAGTTATGTACACCTCAAAAGATAATATAGGTGCATAACAAAACATGTCTCTCAAAGAAGGAAAATTGAGACAAAAGTATATTATTGATTTGGAAACTCATGAATAATAAACCCGATAAAGTAAAGATAATAGAATAGAAATATACATACCCATAAATTACATAATAAGAATCATATAATACATTCATGGGATATATATACACCCTTCCAAAGAAAATAGTAGTGAACGTGGCATGTATCTCACATATATAAAAAGTGAGAGGATATTATCTTACCATGTGTATTGAATCTCTTTAGACTTATAAGAAGCTCCTATATAATAAATATAATTTTATTATAAATAAATATAATAAATATATTATTATATTTAAAAACATATATGTTTCAGTTATGACTTTATATTACCTTCTTTTTTTAAAATTCTATATTAAGGTTTCACTTAGGGTAATACTTTCTTTGTTCTTTCGATGTGTCTTAATTTGTTATATATTTAGCCCTTATTCTTATTTCATGATTTACAAAATTTAAACCATAATATTAATATAAAAATATTAATTATATTTTTAGTATAATAATCCATATAATATATAAGTATTAAATATAATACACTATTCATGGAGACGACAGGTCATACGTATGCATGAACGTCATTTCTGTTTAATTTTTATATTGATAGAAAGAAAGAAAAATACATATATGTATTTATGTATTTAATATCATTAAAATGAAATAATTATTTCATATAAATCATATATATTCAATAAAATCATCCTTAATATATCCCATGTAGTTCATGGAAGAATCACAATGCTCTGAGGGCGTGGTAGTCCACACTTTCTCCAACAAAATCCTCATATTTAAACAAAATGAAAAGAATAAATACATAGTTTTTAAAATAATTAAATAATATTAAAGGAATTATAAATTTAATATGTATTATATATAAACATATTTTTCATTATAATTCCAACCATGATAGGTAGTAAATGAAAAAATGAACTATCATCATTTTTTGAGGTGGCAGTTCACCGAACATGTAAATAGTATGTTTGTTAGCAGTTAGATGGAAGTGTGTTTAAGTGTGGGTAAAAACAAAACTACGAAAAATCTTATTATATTGATTATATTTATTTTCTTTCATGATAATGGGATAAAGAGAGTTTATAGGGTGTATAGAGAATATAAAATAAAGGAGCTTGAGGAAGGATGTAACATTTTCTATAGGTAGTTTTTTTTTGTTTCAACAAAAGTGATTCCTTAGATTTGTTTCTACCAAAGGTTATGATTATAGGATTAGGGGAGGTATTTTAAAGAGCTGTTTAGGTAGATATTGTTTGATACAATGTGTATTGGGAGGTGTGATTAAGTGGAAAGATATGATTCCTTTTTATATTGGAGGAGAAGTGGCACTCTTGTAAATCATTATAAAACGAATTCCTCCAACTTTTTTCACAAGTAAATTGGATCCAAGAATGGAACAATGTTAATAAAAGGGGAAAATTGGTTGAAATATGTCCATAAAAAATATTTTGATAAATTTTATAGATTATATGGGATTTACATTTATGTTTTAGTCTTCTGTTAAGATAATTTTTATCTTAAGTGTTTTAATTAATTTTAATCACTTTCACTAATAATTTTGGACAAAATATAAGTTGAACATAATAAAAATTATAAATTATTATGATTCAAAATATGGATCCATTTTTCCAAATTCCAATCACATAAGTGAGATAAATTAATTTAAATTTAAATTGAACATGGTACGACAATCCAAGTATTTAAAGTAAAAACATTCAATAGGTAATTAAGTTTGTATACCAAATCTCAAATTGAAAATTATTCTAATGGCCTAAATTGGATGAATTGAAAACAATATGATAAAGTTAAACTTTTAAACCGTTTTAAAATTCAATTTCACATTTTAAATAAATTATATTAAAATCTATATTTGAATTAATATTCATGTATTTTTTAACTATTCATCCAAAAATTAAGTTTCTCAGAAAAATCCCAAAAAATAACCCCAATATAAATTCAAAAATAAGGTTCAGGGAGATGGGAAGGGGGCTGGCCCAAGTTCATGGTCCCCCTCTTCCTTTTCAGAGATTGTTAAATTGGGCAGTAGAGGTTCTCATGTGCAAGTTGCTGAGATTTCTGGAGAGGCTAGAGAGGATGCTCTATCTCTTGCTGTTAAAAAAGAGCGTCTTCTAGGTAGAAAAAATAAGTTTTGCAGTTCTGGGAAAATATGAGTTTCAGGCTCTTGGGGAAGGGGATGATACAGTTTCCCCTAAAGAGAACCCCCCCTACCGGAGGATTCTCAAGAGGAGGACTCTGCTTCAGATTCCACTTTCAAGCCCAAGGAAATGTGAATTGGAGAGGAATATCTTATATCCTCTTCAAGTAAAGGGAAGAACACTATTATAGATTCTGATGATTTAATTACAAACTCTCAGAGGCCGTGAAGAAGAAAAGATTATTCAAATCTACCTAGACGCCCCGTTACAAGATTCTTAAAGTAAAGGCAGGAAATCTCCAAAGGTTTCCAAAATCATGGACAGCAACACATCTTACAAGAATAAAGACTTCTCCAAGTACATGGAGGTTGAGACCCATAAAGAGCATGATTCACAAGCAGGTGAATCTCCTATCATGGATCTGGTGAATGATGAAACTGCTATTGTAGAATCTGATATCCCATCGAGTGGTAAGGAAATGACGGAGTGTGATGTCTGGGATTCTATCATCAACATCACTAAAGAATTATTAGAGAAGAAACTTGTGGTAGATGTTACTCAAGAGGAGTTTGACAGATTGGTTGGGAGAGGCATCCAGTCAAATCTGAATGAGGAGCATGGCAGTTTGGTTCGAAAACAACTCATCTTATTGGCACGTGGTTTGAACAGAAAGAATATTACTATAGAAGAACTCATCAAAACTTGGGAAAAGTTGGCAAATAGCTTTGAAGACCTACTCAAAGATGATCCGGATGGACATGCCAACACTCTTCAATGGAGTCTCCATAGAGGTAAATTTTCTAAAAGGCTTAAACTGCAATTCAAAGATATGATTATTACCTTTGGTGTTGGATGATTATCTAGTTGTGTCTCGCCAGTTTCTGTCTTTTTCCTCAAAAGTGGTTTCTTTATAAAATAAAAAAAAATAAGTTGTCAGTTCAAAAATGATAGTTTTAAGGTTATCACTCTTTGAAAATATGGTATCATTTTTCAGCCATAAAATAATCCCTATTATTAAAGGTAGTAACTTCATGTAATAGGGAAACTAAATAAAACATTATTTTTTGTATTTAGGGAAGGATGCATACATGGAGGTTATTCATGGAATAATATCTAATATGGAGTGTTGATATTTAATTCTAACATTTGCCATAAATTATCACAGTATGGAAGAAACCAAGGTTGTCTCCCAATGAGGCTATCCTATCGGAGTTTCTTACCATGAATATTTTATTTTTATTTAATTTTAAAATATTAGAAGTTCTCCAAGGGGATAACTATGTTTAGAAAGACACACTTCTGATTTCTAAAACAAAGTAATTTAAATTAGAAACAAAATAATAGAAACTAAATTGAAATAAGAAATTTTTTTTAGAACATGTTTAAATAGTAGTAGTTTACACATTTATTCTCATAGATAAGTCCTTTATCGTTTTTAACAGAATTCATAGTTCTAACTCTCTCAATGAAAATAAAAAATATCTTATCTTTCATATCATTCAGTTCAATAAATTAATTACTAAAAAAATATCAACATTAAATCTCCTTTCCATTTGATTTAATCAATGCACTCGACAATCATAGTGTGAAATGACATAGTTAACTCCCTTTGTACTCACAATCCTCAATTGAAAATTGATAAATTTAAAGGAATAGTATCTTCAAACTCCAAATTTCCTCCAACTAAAAATATATTTTTCAAAATTTTCACTCTCCAATCGAAAATGTTATATTCTCAAAATGGAATAATTTTTTTATCAAAGTAATAGAATATTAAAACTTTAATTATTGATCGCATTACAAAATTCAATATTTGGAAGAGAATTACCATTACTAAATATAAGATATTCAAAATAAAAAATATGTCACTATGAAAATCCAATATCATTGGAAATATGAAATTTAGCTAGACCTCACTGAGGTGTAGGAATGATATTCAATCTATATCTTCATTGGCACCAGAAGTAGCAAAAACTCCCTAGAAAACCTTATTGTTTTTATCCCATGGTACCACCTTTTGATTAATCTAAATAAATAGTTTTCTCATGACCATGAATAAATCCCCTTTATGAATTTATATTTTTCCAGCCATGTCATAGCCACTCAACATTTTCTATATTTGGTGATATACATATAAGAAAATTATTTCTCTACCCTTTAGTAATTGTTCCTAACACCTTATAAAATTTCTAAAACAACATCACCCCACTTATATATAGGAATTTAGTGCTCCAACAACATGACTATTTTTTATTGACATTATCTTTTTTGAAAGAAAATTTACTTTCTTTCTGAAAATTGATAATTGTGTGTCAGTGGTTTCAAACATCTATTCAATTTGTCCAACACCCAAACTTTTGAAAAATTTATCATCCTCTACAAAATGTCACTAGAGAAGACATACTAGTCATCACCCAAGTGTTCCTCTAATCATGTAGTGAGCATCAAATGGTGAATCCTAAACCATTTTATTGGGAAACACAAGCTCCAATTAATTGAAAATCACAATAATCCAGTGTTTCTCATAGGAAAATAATCAAACATCTCATATTTATACCAATAATCATCCGAAATTAATCACTAGGAAATAATGAGGTTCCCTACCATTGTTTCCAACATGTTTAAGATAAAATGAATCTAGAAAAAATAATATATACTCCCAATAGAAAAAATAGCCAATCCCTAGTTTCCCAACCAATTTAAGAATAATCATCCTTTAATGCTTGATTCATTGGAATATTTCATGAGAAAAAATTCATTCCCCCAAATCCATCTTCCATATCTAATTTTGGATAAATATTCGTGATTATAGATCAGAAAAATCAGTAAATGTCATGGTTGAGCATCAAACTTCCTCAATAGTTTTTGGCAAGTCTCTATTCAGTATCCATTTTTTGTGTAAATCGCCTTTCTGAGATATGAATGTAAGATAAATTATCTTTCGTTTTTATTATACCATGAAGTCCACCAATTATAATATGGAAATTCTTTTATGGGGAGCACCTCAAAATCATTTTACGAGAGTTCTAAAATTCTCTTAACTAATAATTTATCTTACATGCCAGATCCACTAATACTCATATAATTCATCCCATGAAAAAGCTTAAAATCTCTTATACAGATTAAACGCCTTGTGATGAAAATAAAAAGTAAAAATAAGGAATATAAGATAAAATAAAAATAAAAATATATTAAAAAAAAAGAATAGATTTTTTCAACATAATTAATTTGTGCATAATATTTTAAATTATATCAAAAGTTACTAAAAAAAAGAAATATAAATTATCAAGAACTAAAAATTATAAAGTGCCTAAAAAATTGAAAAACATAAAATAAAAAATAAAAATGTATACTTCAAAATAAAATATTTAAAGAATTAAATAATAATCAATTCGAGATGAAAAGACAAACCATAAGGAATTTAATTAAAATATTATATTATTTATGGAAAAAAATAATCAAAACATTAATATTGAAAAAATATTAGCATTTCAAAAGATAATATAATAAAATTAAAATTTCAACAACAATTTTCCAAATCACTAAAAATATCTTATTATGAACATATTTCGCCATTACAACACATTAATTTAATTCAATTGATGGGGAAAATGTCTTCAATAAAACCACATCGAATTCACCTAGACTAAGATTTTTCTTATTCTTAAGAATACAATATGTCACGTGTAGTGAAATGAAATATATATCAAGTTAGAAATATAATATTTCAATAAAAAATCGGTTTCCAAAATTATTTTTCGACTTATATTTTTATCAGGAATTGAAAATATTTACCCTAAAAAATTATGTATTTTTAGGGGAAAATTAATTTTTTACAAAGATAATAAACACTAAAATTTTTAATTTAGATGAAACACACACCAATTTTTATTCAAAAGAAATTATAAACTTATCTTTACCTCCAAGAGAACACGCTCACCTAAGTTATAAAAAAATATATTAGGCACAACATTGGGATGCTAAAATTTATTAATTTAAAAGGGAATAAAAAATAACACATCCAATATGAAAAAGAATAAAATATCGAGTTCAAATCTGATTAGAATTATAATTTTTTAATCCATTTAAATGCATATTTTATGCATTTATACCAAAATTCAAAAAAAAAACAGGGAAAATGATAATTGTAAAACATTCACAGGACCTTTAACTAAAGTCAACATCTTTTTAATAGGGAAATGAAAAAAAATATCCAACTAATATCTATAAGTACTAAAATGTTAACCTCTTTAAAGTGGTTACAAAAAATAAAAACATAATGAAAATTTAAAACCACTAAATAAAATTTATTAAATCATAAAAACAATTAAACATTATATTTTTTTTATTGAATCAATGGGTTCAAATTATGGTATATTTAATCAAATTTAAATACCCTTCCCCCGCGCTAAATCTCAACATTATCCATAATATTGAATCTAGGGTGTAAAAACAAGGGAATACAATTAATGTATCAAGATATCATAAGAATTTAAATAGATTAGAATTCTGTGAAAAGGGTCAAAAGAAATATCAATTTTTTCCATAAAACATAAACAAATATAAACACTTATCATGCACAAAATTTCACTTACTGGTCATCACTTCAAAAAATTATCTCAAGAATAACATGTCCAAAAAAAGTTTGTTCAAGGAAGTGTTCTAAAAAATTTACGATTAGGAAAATAATATCCAGAATAAAAACACTCTAAAATAGAATATTTAATTTTACTAATTATATTGTTTCACTACAATTTTCATTCTATAAAGAATCTTCAAATATAAAATATTATTAAATAGTTAAATTAAAAAGTTGCTACTGAATGAAGATTTTAAAAAGTATAAAAATGTGTAGAATTTTAATAAAAACTAACCAAAATTAGAAGAATTATTTTACATTATATCAACTAAAATATGTCACATCATACCTCTAATAAAGTATCAATAGTAAGCTTAAAGGTTCTTAAACATGGAATCAAATTATCATTTTATTCTAGGAATCTCAAATCATGTAAATGTATCAAGATCTTTTGAATTTAAGGTGGGTTTATTGATAATTATTCAATTTACAGCCTCTATTTATCAATGTAGATTGTAAGACATACAATAAAATTTGTAGATAAAGAGGATATTGTCCCTAATTGTATTTCTCACTGTTAACAATAGGAAAAACATCACATCGTCATGCTCAATTTATTATCTACATAGAAACACTAAAAAACAAAAAAACTAACACAACTAAATGTTGTATCCTTCCCCCAAACTTATTCCAAATAAAAACCAAAAGTAATGGAAGATAAATCTTGATTTATTCAATGATATTCAGACTATAGGTTAAATAAAATCATCCCCTATATGATAATTATTACCTTTTCTAAATATTTAAATTAAAATTATATTAATAGTAAATGGTACATCAATCCTAGGATCTCATAACTGTATAGGACTAAAAGGGAAAACGTAAGATAAAATAAAAACAACATCCAATTTGTAATAAAATTTAATTGGGAAAATATGTCGTTAGAATTTTTACAGTAGAACATTATCTTTAATAGGAAAATCTGTGTTCAAGATAATTTTTTTCATGTATATACTTAGTTTTTTATTTAAAAATCCATGCATTTTCTTATAATTGTTTCTTATCTCAGCCAACTCTTTAAAACACAACTTCCTCTCTCACTAATCTTCAAAAAGATTCAATTTAAATGATTTGATAGCCCAAAAATCATTTTACACTACTTACATGAGAATATAACATTTTATTCCAAAAATAATCCTATATCCTGGCATCCTTATTGGAGTCTTATAGGCTATCCAATATGCCCAAAGTGTGTCCTCAAGCCTTAAGCTCCAATATTTTCTATTTGGGTTAACATTTTTCTCTAGAATGTTCTTAATAAACCTATTTGAGACTTCATCCATTACATTGGTTTTAGGTAGATAGGGTGTAGACACATCATGAGTAACCCCATATCTCATCAGCAAAGCATCTAAATTCCTATTATAAAAATGGGTTCCTTGTTCTGTGAGAATAAATCTTTTCATCCCAAATCTAAAAAATAGATTTATCTTCAAATACTAAGACTCCACTCTAGTATCATTTTTTCTTGTTGAAACATCTTCAATCCACATTGACTCAAGGTCCACTACAAGCTAGATGTACAAATATCCAAAGTAATTTGGAAAATAGCCTGTAAAATCTATACCTCAAATATCAAATACATCACAAAAAAATGTCTTTTACTTATCATGTATTTGAGAAATCATTCCAAGGAATTGAAATCATTACAAATGCTAAAAATCATGAGAATATTTAAAAAATGGAGTGCTATAATAGGATTGAATCTAGAACATTCCTAAAAGTCCTCTATGGCTCAAAATGGCCACCACAACTCAAACTATAAAAAAATTCAGAACTGCAGAAATTTCATAATTCAGGATAGATATCCTAATAATTTGATCACATAACTTATTACACAAGTAAGGACCATTCAAAACATATTTACTTGATTCAAAAAATAATCTAGTAACATTATTCTTTGAAAAAAAGTGTGGAATAATTTCAATATATATGTAACACACAATATGTGAAAACCATGGCCTCTTATCAATAGTATAAGAATATAACTTCTCCCTAGATAAACACTATCTAATGTGTTCAATAAAGAAATTGTCCCCAAAATTTTTAAAAGGTATCATAATCAAATAATCATCCAAATTTTTCTCAATTAAATTCCTATCTTATATCTCTATAATGGATTCCTAGAGTGATAAAATATTTATATCTATCCTTCAATTTAATTTTTTCTTTTTCATGAGATTATAAATAGTAGGATAATTAGTGAAAACCAAAAATTTAGATCCCAAAACCAATTTTTTGAAATTATCAAGAGAAAAATTCATAGTGATTTATTTTTATATTTTTGAGTAATTGGATTTTGTATCATCTAGATTCCTTGAAGTATAATAAATTACATGTGATTTCTCTCTACTCTTTTCCCAAGAACATCCCGCGAGGATAAAACACAAGAATTGATCATTAACTCAAAATGAAATTCCCAATTTGGGGGTTGAACTATTGATAGGGACACAAGATTATATTTAAGTTCATAAAAGAATTCTATAAATTTATCATCAAAGGAAAAAAACAATTATTTATTTTAAAAGAAGTCATGTTAAAAGAAAAGAAGTTCAGGTAAAATATTATGTGAACCACCTATAAAAACCAATATGGCTAAAAAGGGATCTAATATCCTTCACAGTCTTAGGAAAAGGTACAGAAGAGATTATATCAAGCTTTTGATTTTCTTCCTGAATTCTATTCTTAGACACTTAATGACCAAGAAAAATTCCAATTCCACCATCAAATGGAATTTCTCAAAGTTTATATGAAGGTTCCTATCAATAAAAACTCTAAGAATATATCTTAAACTTATTTAAAAAACTCCCAACATATTGAACATATGGTCTAAATTCATCCATGAGAACCTTAATGAATTTCTTAAAAAATTCATAAAAATGTTAATCATGAATATTTGGATGTTGTAAAGAGTATTACGTTATCCAAATGGAATTATTCAATAATAAAAGCTCCCAAAAGTACATGTAAAGTTGTTTTATCCTAGTTATATAAAGTTGTGTGAATATGTAAGTGTCTATAAAACACATCTAGGAACCAATAATGGGATATATATGCTAAAATATTAAGTACATGATTGATAAAAGGAAAGTGAATGTGGTCCTTCCTAGTAACTAGGTTTATCCTCCTATAATCAATGCATAACCTCCACATATTAGTTTACCTAGCATGCACTAAAATCCAAATTATTTCTTAAAAAATAAGAATATTCCATTTTAAGTAACTATTTGTACTATTATTACCCACTAACTATCAAAGATGAGGTAAATTATTACCACATCCAACATATTAGTCACCTCTCTCTTAACCACTTCTTGAATTGTAATATTGAATCTCATTTGATATTTTTAAATAGGTTTTTAATATTCCAATAAGATAATTTTATTCATGCACACAAAAGGACTAATTATAGGTAAATTTTATAAAGACGATCCTATAACACCTAAATTATCATTAAAGACCTCTAAAATTTTATGTTTATCTTACTATACATACCACTCTCAATTATAATATTTAATTTTTATTTTCTTTTAAAGTATAAATATTGAAAATATTCAGGAAAATCATTTTGTTAAAGAGTATATGGGTTTACATCTTTGGTAAAAAAATGGTACTTTGTGTTCTTTGATTTCATTTTCAACCATTAACTCATCCTTCCAAATAGTAGAATTATGAACTATTAGACAAGAAATACATGTATTTCTAAGATGCAAAAAATTTTCATCCTCACAAAAAATTATATTCAAGTTAAAAACCATGATTTTAATTTTCAATGACATTTTTATCATAATTTCAGTTAATTTCATATATTTCAAAATCAATTTCAGAAATAAAATCATATTTTCCTCAACTATACATGTATATATAATTTCAAAAACATCCTCATCATTTTCAGTATTTCATTCCACAAAAAATTAATTCTTTACAAGTTCATAAATTCCAAAATAGATTGAAATTATCTCAAAAGTATTTTCAATTTCAGTTTAATCACTATATTATATTTCCTAATTACAAAAAAATCATTTTTAGTATCAATTTCATTTTCTATAAAATCTAGAATTTGGTTATCTAGAATAATATCAAGAAATGACTCTATGTAAATCTATTCAATAATGTTAACTTTGTGTGTTGAATGGTATTACACTAGGTGTTTAGTCATTTAAAATATATAAAAATTAACCAAATTTCCTCTAAACTATAATTAAATAGACCTTGTATTAACATTGATTATTTCCATAGTAGTTTTCAAGAATGGTATTCCAATAATTAATGATGCATGCGAACTAAATCTACCATCTTGTGTTTCTAAAATGTAGAAATTATTATGGAAACTATGGAATATCACAATTAGAAACACATATTTAGTGACTCCTTCAAGATTAAGTAATATCCTATTAACCTACTGGATGAAAGTACCATATTGTTTATTCTTCCAAACCTACATAAATTAAAATATAGAATGAGGAATATCATTGATATATTCTCCAAAATCAAATATAGAATATTCAAATTAAATATTAAAAATAAAATAAGGAAGATAAAATGTACCAGATCCTTTCATTTAATGGGGAAGGAATTTGTAATCATAGAAGAAATATTTCTTCCAAAATTATCTTTCTCACCTCCCTTGACCTTCCTCTTGTGAGCGCGCATATTTTTATGAAAATTTGGATAATGAATGATATGATTAAAAACATATAGAAAATGAATACTAACCTAGACATTTATAAATTCTTCAAGTACTCCTCATCTATTTTAGTTTTAACATTGTCTTTGTTAGGATGGTTGTCTAAAGGATAAGGTGGTGAATTCCTATACATTTTCAGATCATCATATTCTATTATTATCCCTTTGTAAGAGGTCATTTTGTTTCAAATACACCTATAAATTATTTCTAGTTGAATTCATTTATTCTAATTTGACTTTTATTACTCAACTAGTGTATGGATATCTTGTTGTTCAAGAGGTACATAAATTGGTAAAACAATTTTAGAATGTTTTAAAATAGTTTCACCTTATGGTTTTTTAACTAATATATTTTATTTTCCATGAGTTTCATAAGTATAATTATCCTTTTATTTTTCATGTTCATTACCTTTATCTTGGTGGGGGGATTTAATTTCATTTCTACGTATAATTTTTTTTTAAATTTCATTATATCTTCCTTACATGTTAGATTGTGATCTAAAATTTCAACTTCTTTAACAGTTTAAAATAATAGTTTCTATTTTCCAATGGACCATTTTAGTAACCATGTTTTGTATCCACACATTTTTATTAAGAAATGAACATTTTATTTTTAAAATTTTTATCAAGTTGGGAATAATTTAATTTATTAACTTGTTTTTTGGGGTTTTCGACCTGAAAATTTGTACAATTACCTCCAGATTGGTTTTGAAATTGGTTTTTGATTATATCAAGGTTCATGATCAAACTTTTGGGGCTATAAATCCATGTTTAGTAGTTTATTAGGCCTAAAATATTTATTCAATTTGTTATTTCATTCTTGGATGAAATTTTTTTTTGATTTTAAAGACCTTTTATGAAAATTCTTGTTGGGAAAGTAGCTATTTGTGTTGTTCTATAATGGTTTTCTAGGAAGGATGCCATTAAAATTTTCAAAAGTTTAATAAAATTTTGTTCATTGATTATTAAAATGACTATTAGTATAAAAAATATCATAACGCATCTAAATGGGATAGACAGGTTTTATTTGGTATTTTGAAGTGGCAGAGTTAGTCAACATCCACTTCATCATGGTTTCAAGTTCACTCTGATAACTCTCAATTTACCTATCATCAGAATAGGAAGTAGATACATAAATAGTAGATTTAACATAAATTATCCCCCATTACTTTGTTTTTTTAAATTTTTTTTCATGTTCTATATTATATTTTAAGAATATATTGAAGTCTAGTAAGCTAAAGATCTTCCATACATTGCATCGATCATACTCATATCCATCATGTCTAAAACCTTCTAGAAATATTATATAAGTATCTATTCATAAATTTGGTTGGGACCTCCCTTATTACTCAAGAAGTCTCTCCCCTTAGAGAGCTAAAAATATTGTTTCTTAGTGAGGAAGTCCTTGAAGCTAAGAAAAATGTCCCTAAAAATATCTTCTTCAATTGATGCCAACTCCATTAAGTAGTGGATTTTGAGTAGTAAAATCACACTTTATCTTATACATCTAAATAAAATGAGAACAATCACATTTTAATCTAATAATTGATTACACCTTTTGGTTTCATGGTGATACACACCATATCGATTTCTTATAAGTTATTATGAGGATACTCTCCTAGAAAATCCTGAAATTTTGGTAAATGATGAATCACTCTTAATATAAGTTCAAAATTATGAGTAATTTCTGGTTATCCCAGATAATTTGGATTATTTTTATAATCACGAGTAATGATATCTTTAATCATTTTATGTTAAAACATTTTTTTACGTTTATCATGATTTCTATTTTTATACAAATTTTTTTACTGTTCCTTTTTGTGATATTTAATTTTTTTCTGGATTTTAATATTCTATGAACTATTTTTTATCAATGGACCTGATTCTATGGTTGTGGTAATTTTTAGATTTATAGTTTTATATATTCTTAATGAAAATATAGTATAATTTTTGATATTTTATTTTAATATAAAAATTTACTTTTCATTTGTTTTTTACTATTTATTTAATTGGTAGAAATTTTTTTTTATTTTTTTTTAAAATTCCTTGAAGGAATCCCCATAAACATTTCCAATTGAATTATATGTTTTTTTAGTGTCCTTTAAAAACTTTCTCAAAATTTAACCGTAATATCTATAATATATAATCATCCATGGATATCTCTAAATGAGGCTGTACTTTAAAAGTTTCTTATCAATTTCTTATTATTTTTTTCTTTTAAAATTTATAAATTTTTAGAGGGATTACCTAAGCTATAAAATTTAATATTCTGATTTATAAAACAAAGGAATTGAAATTATAAAAAAAATAAAAAGAAATAAATTGAGAGAATTAATTGTGGTTTGAACAGTTTAAAGCAGTATCAGGATAACTTGTAATTGTCATAGATTATTCTTTTTTCATCATTTTTAATGGAATTAACCACTAAAACTCTTTAATTACAAGCACTAAAATAATAAAATTTTAATCTCATTTAGTTCATTAAATTGAATTCTACAACCAACATCTTGATACCAGATCTTTTCTTCATTAAACCCGATTAATGCACAGAAAAAATTTCATGTACAAAGTCTCATTAAACACCCTTTGTACATGAAATCCTTGGTCAATGATTGATAAATTTAAATTAAGAGGATCAACTCCAAATTCCAAGTCAAATTTTACAGAAAATACACATTCATAAATTTTAACACTCCAATAAAATATGTAATGTTATATGAATAGAATAAAAATGTTTAAAAAAGAAGAAAAATATTGGCACATTATTTAGAAACATAATTTCAAAATAAAATATTCACAAGATAATTACAACTGTTAAATAAATTATTTGAAATCTAATACAAATGTCACCAGATGAATCAATAAACATTAGATACTAGAAATTTTTATCGACATCTCCAAGATGGAGGAATCCTTGTTATCTATCTTCATTGGCATCAAGAGTAGTATAAACTCTATAGAAAATATCTTGGTTTCACTCCCATTCATTTTTCTTTTTAAGTCTTAAAAAAATAGTTCCTCTTTATTTCTAAATGAATACCCTTTCCTAAATTTTTTTTCATCCTGGTCATAACCACTCAACCCCATTTCTATTTTTTGACAAACACATGAGAGAATTATTTCATTGTCTTTCATTCACTATCACCATCACCTTAGGAAGTATCTAAAACAACCTAACCCCACACTCACTTGGGAATTTGACACTCTATTAACATCATTATTTTTTTACTAATATTTAATTTTTTCAAGGAATAATTATTTTCTTTCTAAAATATTATTACCAAGTTTTAGTGGTTTCCAACATCTATTCAACTGGACCAACACCAAGACATATGAGAACCTCATAATCCCCAAACAAATGTTATTGAGAAAGACAAAATTTTATTAGTTTCATCACCCATGTTTTCCTCCAATCATGACTCAAGCATCCATTTGTGATTCTAAAAACACTGTATTAAAAAACTCAATATCCCCATTACTGGACCCATGCAAGAATCTGATGTTCTTCTTATGTAAATCATCATAAATATTATATTCAAACCAATAATCCTTTCAATTGAATCACATTGAAATATTAAGATCTCCCACTATCCTTTCTAACCTGTATAATGGAAAAAATCCAATAATGACAATGTCCACTACCAATCAAAAACTCATCCAATCATAGCTTCCTAATCAATAAAATATTATTTATCCTTCAAAACATAATACATATTATTCGATCATGGAAAAAAATCCCACATATTAATCCTCATTGTATTATTTTGGATCGATATTCATGATTCCAGATAAGCAAAATCAATAATAATTCATGGCCAATCCTCAAGCTTCCTTAGTAAGATTTTTTCAATCTCTGTTAGACCTCAATTTTGTTTTTAGTAAATCATGGTTAGATGATATGTACATAAGATAAATTATCTTATATTTTAATTTTACTATAAACTCCACTGATCATATTATGTATATTATTTTATTGGGAACACCTCAAAATCAACTTACAAGTGTTATGGAATTCCCTTATGGAATAATTTATCTTATAGGACAGATCCATTACCACTCATATAATTCAACCTATGCAATGTCTGAAAATATTTAATATGGATTAAACACATTTTTCTTCAGATAAAAAGTAATAAAAATAAGTAATATAAGATATACAATAAAAAATAAAAAAATAAAAAAATAAACATTTACAATGAAAATAAAATAAGAATACAAATTTAAATTAAATCAAAACTGACTAAAATTTGATAGAAATGTATATATTTTTTTGGCCCACAATGTCAAATAGCCGATAGGGGGTTAAATCGTGGTATGAAAGATTAAAACTAAAAACCCTTGGTATCTTGTTTGATTTTTAAACAAATAAAAATGTATGAATAGAAATGAAGTCATGTCTAGGAAAAAAATACTTTTTGGTTCACCCTCATTGGGAAACATATAAGGCACATACAATGGTTATGTACCAGTATAAAAAATCAATAAGGCTCACTTTAAAAATAAAATGTTTGGGATATATCACTTCTATACCCTTTCTCACTCCCTTTACAAGGTTAAGGGTCATCTCATTTCTTTCCCAAGATTCACTCCCTCTTTCACTTTCTCTAGATCACTACTGGTGGAAATGACGACCTTATCCCCCTTCATTTTCTCACTATTATTGGAAGGGATTCACCCATAGTTTTTGTACTTTTACTTCCCTTCATTTAAATGAATGCACCCATCCTTAGTTGTATATGGATTCTCTGTTAAGGTTCATCATTCATCCAACTGATGAAAACAACTTTACTATAGATGTACTGGGAAATTAATTTTTCAAAACATTCATGATTCCCACTACCTTCATGAATATCACCTCTTTATCAAATCTTGATTAACCTTAGATAAGAAAAAAAAAATATGAATCTCAATTAAACTTTGTAATGTACACCTCTTTCACGAATCTCACACAGCATATGCAAAGTACCCTACTTTCGCGATGCTTTCTACCTTCATGAAGCCCACAACCATCATGAATCTCACTTAGAGTTTTCAAATATGATCACATTAGGTTTTATATTTATAGAATTAGTGAAAATCAGCACTTTTGATATGTATGATTATTTTTGTTTGTGTTTATAACCTTCACAAAGTCCCTTCCTTTGCAAACTTTTTAGCAACAACCGCCTTCACAAACCACCTCCACAAATCGAGAGCCTTAATATCTTTGTTATGTTTTGATAAAATTTTGATGGGGCTATAGGACTATTTATATGAATTTCCACTAATTCAATAATCTTCTAGCCACATCATCACCTTTTCGTGATGATACCTCTCCCAAGATGCTCTTGACAAATTTTTTGTTGGAAAAGATAATCGTAATCATGGAAATCGCCGTCAACTTCTTTGTGAATTCTCAAGACCACCATTGTGAATCAGGATATTTTTGAAAATCATGACTTTTATATATTTTCATAAGGAATTCAAGGAAATAAAATTTTCAATATCTTATCCTTCCTCCAAATTTTGTACCCCCAAAATATCAAAAGCACTAGGAAAGGGTGTCACTTTGTGTTCACAGTTTTCGGTACCACTTCTAGGGTATCCATTTATTCATCTTGGATCTTTATAAACATAACATGTCAAAAATATCTCTATAATCCAAAAAATACCCTGGAAACATACTTTATCAACAAAAAAATAAGACCAAAAATACTGCAATGTTTCGTTGAGATATTTTTCCACACAATTATAAAGTACTAAAAATTATAAATAACATAAAATTAAAATTTAAAAATAACAATTCAAAATAAAATATTCAAATAATAAAATAATTTATCATTCAAACATAAAAAAATAAACTATAAATAATAAAACTAAAATAATTAATTATTTCAGTAATAAAATAAATGAAACAGTATGATTGAATCAAAATTTTACATTTCAAATGATTATTAAAAAAATTAAAACTTCAGAAACAAATTTAAAAATTGTTAAAAATATGTTATTATGAACATATTTTACCATTAAAAATATTAATTTTATGTAATTGATGTGGAAAAAAATTATCAAGTGAAACCAAATCTGTGATCTATCATATAGATATTGCAAGGAGTTGGATGTGAATTATAAGGTGATCAATAGGTTAGGAATAGGTTAGGATAACTCTATTTACTACAAGGTGAAGTCATATAAAAACTATCATTTTAAATGGGAAAAACTTCTCAATGATTATGCGGGTGATTGAAAACTATATGTAAAAAAGTTTCAAGTTTGATGGAATAAATATGAAGATTTGATAATGATATTGAATGAGATAGATAATGGGATCTTTGATATGGAGGATACTCTTGTGGAAGATATGTGTGGGATTATAAAGATCATTGATGATGTCAAAAGTGTTGAATGGATCATGAGAATATTTCCTCTTCGGTTCAATGAAAAAGTTTTAGTTCTGGAAGATAAAGATCCAAAGGAGTAAATATTCTTTGTCAACTATAGCAATCTTGTGGAATGTGAAATGACAAATAATGATAATGAGACTATTCTAAAAAAATATCATGTGATATCATTTAAGTCTATGAAGAAACTCTCATTTAGAAACTATAATAAAAAATCCATATTCATCCATCCAAAAGATGCTCAAACTATACCACCACTATCTATAAGGGAATTCTAGATACTCATAAGAAGGTGACTTGTTTTTGGGAACCATAGGAACACACTTGTGAATGATTTTTCCAAAAAACGAATTTTTAATTAAATATGATAAATAAAAAAATCCAGTATGACCCATATTTATATCAAATGTCCAAACAAGAATAAAAATGTAGGAAGGAATAAACAAAAATATTTTATAATGAATGTAATAAATAGCATGATCGCCAAAATTATCCCTCAATACCAAAGTCTCCCTCTCCTACAAGGAAAATACACCCAACATATTTATATCCATGGATAGCATAATATCAATATATCTCCTGACACAAAAATCGATTAATTCCTACTATTCCATGGTAAATCTTTTATAAGGAATATTTTCAAACATTATTGAAAATTAAATGCATTTCCTACCAAAATTATGTAATAGTCACATGTGCCTAATTCCAAAAAATAAAAAACTAACCTCAAATCAACAAACGATCAAATAGAATACTAAAGGAGAACCAAGAACCTATGACTATGATAAAATAAGAAATATCACATAAGCACTCAATAGGCCACCATATCCTAAGAAAACTAATATGTCTCTTTCATATTATGTCCTAAATGTTCTAGTTTTGAATGCAATAGAAAAATATATATTTTTCATAATTCTATAAAACAAACAACCACAAATTACATGTCTGTTAAAAATCCTTTTCTATGATATTTATTATATGAAAATAATCACTTGAAAATAAATTCTCTATCATCCTAAATAACTTATCCAAAATACCATTTTAAAGACTCACTTTAAAATCCATTTCACAAAAACCACTTTTAGAAATGATCATTTCAATGATCTAATAGAATTTAAAATAATCATACAATCTCAAAAAACATGTTAAAAAAATTTCTATAAAAACAACAACATCATAAAACCCTATTTCGAAACTCAAACACACACTTAGAGTTTCAAAACAATCCAATTTCCTCATTTATCACAATAGAAAACTTTTCAAACTCTTTCCCAAAATTTATTTAAAAACATTAAATTCTTTTATTCCATGTAAATTATTTGTATTCATTCACATTCCCTTTTCAAAATATATGACAATTAAACCACATAAATAAAATAGAAATCATAGAGTCAGGAACCCATATGTCAAGTCATACACCAAGGTAAAAACAAACAATAATAACATATATTCAATGAAATAATCCAACAAGTTAGTGATAAAATAGAAGTACAATGTAAATATTATAAATGTTTTTAATAATAATTCGAGTGTAATGGTAATCATTTCTATGATACAGGGATAAAAGTTTCTAAACAAAAAACAAGGAACCTATGTTTTCACTAATGAACCTTTAAACATCCATTAAATTATAGTCAAACTACTCATGATAACATCCAAAGATTTATTTTTCTCATGGTAAAGTGGGTGTTCTTTTCACACAGATTAAATTTCCTAAAGTACCAACAATTGAGTGTCCCTCGGTTAACATTCTTGTTAGAACATATAAAATAATTCACTAGAATTGTGGTCTTCTACTCCTTTTGGCTTAACAATATTGTTGTGGATAGTTTATGATTCCCTATAAAACAAATTATCATACTAGGATTTACCATAACACAAATAATTTATTATATCCTATTAATCCCATATTGATTCAAAAATTATGTTAGAATAATAAATTAACCACATGAATCTCATGAAATGATTTTAGAATAGCTCAGTCCTCACATCCCACATCCCCACAATAAAAGATCCCAAAAGAAACAATCATAAGCATAGTATACAATACATAAAAATACAAATACCCACATGGGACCACAAGACACAATGTGGACACAAGAATTAAAAGGGTCTCAAGTGGGTTTTATAATTTTCATGAAAAAAAAATCATAAAATTTCAAATGTGTCATCTCTTAAAAATATTTTTCTAATTCCATTCAATTTAATCTTATAAAAAAAATTTATACCAAACTACTCTTGAGATAAATTTTGAAAAAAATATTCTTAAAATCATTATAAAACCCACACTTCCTTCAGAACACATTATAATTATTTAAATACATGAAAAGGCTTCAAAAAACAATATGTGTGGGATAACACACACATTTAAAATCACACAAACCAAGTTAATCATTTTAAACACCCAAATTAAATGTTTTGAAAACAAACTAATACAAGAATAAATTTTTAAAAAAATTATTTAGTGCTTTCTACCACATTTAAAACCAAATCATTCTTTTAAATTTATCAATGAACTTTTACAAACACAGTGCATGGAATCTCATTCCATTATGATGGATAAACCCATCTGTAAAGAAACATATTTCATTCCTTTTTAATAATATATGAATAAAAATAATAATAATAAAAATTCAAAATAATAATAATTTATAGATTTGTGCTATAAAGTTGATGGTGAAGAAACACTTACCTCGGACCAATATTAATCTAGCTTAGAGAAATTTGTGGTGAGATGAAAATTTTCAGCATCTAATGTGACGGTACCCACACACAAGAGAGGGTCCCTTTAAACTCTAAATACCCAAAACCATAATTTTAAACTAACCCCAAACCCTAATTTGATCCCTAGTAGTGATTATAGTTTATGGGAGAAATAAAATTTGGTAAATGATGGAGGGACAATAAGGAATAGAAGGGAAGGAGAGGGTTCCCACTCAAAATCATATAGAAAGTCACCCATAGTTGGAGGAGGATGGAGGGTCGATAGAGGGAGGGTGGATTCATGTGAGGGGTATTCTCTAGGGTAATCAAAAAAGGAGAGGAGTGTGGTATATGAGGTGTCACGTGATGTGTATAGTGGTAATTTGGGGTGAGATTTAGTTTTAGGGTGCTCAAAATAAAATGAAATTCCAAAACCCAATTTTAAAAACTCAGGTAAACTGCATAGTTAGTCGTAATTTTTTTCTTAACCATGTTCTATCCATGTTCAAGGCACTAGATTGTAAAAACCATAACCCATATAGTTTCTAATAGGTGTCCCATGGTTGAAAAAACCATAATCCGACAAAGACGAATAATACTAACTAATTATAGAGTGGAACTATGATCTTGTTTTAGGGTTTACCTAACTATGTGAAAGATGTGAACAACACCCCATACTCAGTAATGGTATCTCTGGTTAATCCTAGGACATGCAAGGTTTCTCTTATACCATGAGCCTTAACTGTGCACTGAAGGAAAACATAAAAAATTTCAAAGTTTCATTCTAAAACTCCATGTAAAATTATAACGACCACCAATATCATAAAATGATATAAAATAAATTCCAAAGTGACATGGTGGGTGTCAAAAACTCCCCCCCCCCCATACAAATTTTTTCCTATATAAATTCTTACATTAAAATAGATTTCAAAATGGAATGAATTTCTTCGGAAACTCCCAAGAAAGACAAAAACCTCAAGAAAATAAACATCCATAAATAGACCTGAACAACAACCAAATAAGGAAAATCAATTAAGTAAATGGAGACATAGAATAAGCCTACCAACTATTTAAAACTAAATTAAAATAGTGGAACAACCAGAAACATATTTTTATTGAACAAAAGAACATCTCTAAGCAACCACATCGTAATAATATCAAAATAGAATTAAAAACACTCCACCATACAATGCTAACCATAAGTAATTGGTTCAAACCCATAAGATGAGAATTACTCCTAGAAACATCCCATAGGATCAAAATATTGGATCACCCAAAACATGGTTTCTAAAAAACGTTCTAACAATGGAAAACATTCCTCAATGAAAAATTACATGTATCTAACCTAGGGGTCTCAACTGGTATATGTGGGTGTTTAAATCCAACTCCCTGGAATACAATCCCATAGTAGACCTGATGGAAAATACATCATGATAGAATCCACATACCAACTATAAATAAAAATACACACTAGGAATCACATAATTCACCCAAGTACATACAAATATCTAAATAAAAAACCAAATAGCCCATGGTCTACACCAATGAAGGGAAACAAAAAACATCCAGAGATGAGGGATGGATAAATTACAAAAAATGAATACCACCCACAATAGTCAATCAAGGAAACATTCTTCCAAGACCTCATCATTACAAAACTACTCTAAACCCAATGAGAATAAATATCAAAATGGTTATCCATTAATGCGAGATACAAGCAAATACCTGAATGTTACATCGAATGAGGTCCACTCAACCATCAAACCTCAAATATCTTGAACCCTAAATAAAAAAACATTCAAAACTATATCTAATATGATATATTCCAAAAAATATCCAGATTGATCCATCCATCAACAAAAATTCACATGTTTAAACCAATGGAACCAAAAAAATATCCAACCATTAAAGGAACACTACCTCAGATCGATCCAAAGTGCGACACAAAGAGAATGAAACTACACCTGGACCTCTAGTTGGATATTACACAGTGTTTAATAAGACAAGGAATGACCCCTATTAAGAACACTCTTCTTTCACACTTTACCATTCTGAGAGATGGGGCTCACATCCAACAACATGTAACCTAAACCCTCATGTATTCAATTCCCCAAAATCTCACTAAGTTGTCCCAAAATTTATAACGTACAAAACAAATACAAGATTTACTAAAATAGTAATGAGTTTACTTTAAAATCCCATATTTAATCCCAAGGCACCATTAAAATTAGGCCTTTATTCATTTGAAACATAACAGATTCTATTTTAAAAATTAAAACCCAAGTCCTTTACTTGAACTGGATAATTTTAAATGGTTTCCAAAATTTATTTTAAAATAAAAACCACCTATTTTAAAACCAAAAAAATATTATAGATTTAAAAATAAAACAAAAAATTTCTTTTATGAAATATTTTTCAAATAACTTTCCCATTTTTAGTAAACTCACAAATGGTAAAATCTCAAAACTTCCACAAATATTAATTTAGAAATCATCATTTTCCCTTAAAATAGGAAAACTATCATTAAAACACTATGCTCACTCTATTATAAAAATAAATCACACATAATTTTTTTTCTAAATTCTAAATGAAATCAACTATTTGAAAAAACAATCATGAAACCAAATTCATTTTAAAAAAAGTCCATAATTCCTTGCATTAAAACCAAAAACATGTCTTTTTCTCTTATGAAATATATTGTCCACACACACAAAAATAATTTCATATTACATGAATAAGAGAATATAAAAATTAATAACAAATTCCCCATAAAAATTCATCCAAAGATAAAAACATGTCACAAGACTAACCTTGACTCCTATCCCTTTTACCAAACATAAAGGAAATCCAAGGGTAAATGGGTCTAAATAGATAAACAACTGGGTTATAGAACTATGCTCAACTTTTCCACATGGTTGATAGACACATGTCAAGCATACATTGGATCCTATTGCATATTTATAATTAAGAATTAATTTATCTTATGATTTGTTAGGCCCAAAAACCCAATGCAATGTCTGGAATTCTTTCCTTGCAACTATCAAAAAACCTCACATACGAACCCTACGGAAACTCAATTATTTCAAATGAGGATCAACAAAACCTTAATGATAAATATAATAAAATTTCAACCTAAATATTCAAATTTCACTACCCATGGAAACTCGAAGCTCAAGGTGGGAATGATCTAGCTAGTCTCTCCTTACACCTACCTCCTGAGTTCTGATGAAAACTTTTAACTAGATCCCACCATCAAACCCTAAACATAAAAGGTAATAAAAATAGACTAGTATCCTTTGGAAAATAAGAACCCAAACTATTATTATAATCTGTAACAAACCGGCCAAGGTTGTCTATCTAAATCATTCTTAAATCATCCCTCCATTGGCTCAAACGACATTCCTTATCACCATGGGATGGAAACAAGTTCCTTAGAATTATTAGAATTAGCTTGCGAATGGTTTTTCTAAAAAAATAGAGTAAATGTGATATAATTAATATAAAAAATAGAATGACCAATCAGTATAACCAACATCCATTCAGAAAAAATATGGTGGGAAGGATTAGAAAACAATATAATATAAAGAAAACAGTAAAAATCATGAGCTCCCGAAACCCGCCTCACCACCCGGTTCTCCCTCTTCTAAAATGAAAATAAACAAAGATTATGTCTATCCTCATCCACCACAATATCACTACAACTTCATAGTATAAATAAATAAAATTTAATTTGAATAAATTAAATCATTTAAAGGGTAAATTGATGGGAATTATATGAATGTAAATGTTATTCTTGTGAATATTGGGTGATAGTCACACTGTACAAATTTCATAAAATAAAAACTAACCTCAGATCAATAAATTATCAAATAATGGCCTGATTAAGAACCAAGAACCTACAACTAGGATAAAATATTCATGATCACATAATAACTTCCTAGGCCACAAAAACCCACCGAATCTAAGCAGTCTATTTAATATTACATAATAATAATTCTAATTTTAAATACAATAGAAAAATATATGTTTTTATAAGGATTTAAAATAAACAACGTGTAACAACCCGACATCTAGAATCCCAGAATCAGTGGTTATGTAATTACATTGGAATAAGATACTAGGGTTCACATCACCAGGGATCGGTTAGTTTAGTAATCCGAAATAACTAGATACATAAATGATTCCCTTATTATGGGTGTAATAAAACATAGAACATAATAAAGAAAGTTAATCTACATCCTTAAACTCATTCAAAGATGGAATATTCATATCTTAGGGAGAGAAAACAAAATAAGCGTGCAAACATGTATTTGGTAAGGGTTACATACAGTGAAAAATATCATGAGTAAATGAGTAATAATCAATATATAAAGGTAAATAGATGAAAATTCATACCATTTAATCAATACCTTGAGAGTGAAATTTATCCATAGATATTATCAGTGTTAAAATATCAGGGATAATAAAAATTGAATACTCAATGAATGAAATTCTTAATATTTGATGTCATGAACTCATTAATCATGATACCTTTATTATCAAAAACTTTCCCAAGATTGTTTAAAACTATGGGTAAAGACCC
The DNA here is from genome assembly GCA_963277665.1 of Viscum album. Taxonomy (NCBI): domain Eukaryota; kingdom Viridiplantae; phylum Streptophyta; class Magnoliopsida; order Santalales; family Viscaceae; genus Viscum; species Viscum album. The sequence continues at coordinate 1,334,311,901 of OY728138.1, forward strand.
ATTTATTTTTCCAACTAAATTTATCCATGAGGCATGTTGATGCATCGAGTGGATATCTATAACTAGGCCCCACCTATCACTCCATATTCAAATTATTCCTCATATATGTAATGATCAAATAAATTTATAATCAATATGTTTTATGGAAAACTATCTATATTGAATAAAAGATATGTATTTATTAACATTTTCCAAATTCAATAAAATAATTTCCATATTAAAACATCAAATGTAAAATGGTATATATTTTAGCCAATAATCATATTCATGACACAATGAATATTGTTATTTATGAGGTATGAAATATCAAATTATCACAAGTTAATGTTTCAAAAGATGGTATCATTAAAAAACATCCACCATTGTGAATAATTAAAATGAATTTTTTACCTCATTTATGAATAAAAATTTCATTAACACATCATTAAAAAATTCATTATGAAAATAAGATTTCTATTTTGGATACCACATAAGTGAAAAAAACTATTAAAATATAAAGTAACACATTTTCATCAAAAATAACCATGTAAAGTGATAAAGAAAACTCAAATAAAGTATTATTAATAATATAGGTAAAATCCACTAATGAATTATATCTTTAAAAACATTTCTTTTAAACTTTTTTTGTAAAATTTACAAATTTCCTCATTTTGAAAAAGACAAAACTATTTATTTCAAACTGTTTAATAAAAAATATAAAATAGGTAAAATTTTATTTTGATAAATATTTAAATAAATTTAAAAATATTTTTAAAAACATTTTATTGAAAATAAAGATATTAATAATAATTTATATTTGATCAAAGGAAATAATATCGATTTTTCTTTTAAACATTACTTTTCTTATTTCAAGTTCCAATGTGATAAAAAGTTGGAAGAAAATATAGAATACATTGAAAATATTATAAATGAAATAAACTTTAATGATCGTTAATAAATATATATTCATGTTAAATACATTAATTGTGAAGTATATACACCACCTAAAAATAAACAAGTTTATATTACGAAATATGTCTCATTAGAGTAGAAATTGAGAAAAAATCACTTACCTCATGCTTCTCATTAGAAGAACATAGTTTAACATCATATATAATAGTTTGAAACATATTATTAATTTATAATAAAAAAATATTAATATTTATAATATCATATTTTATCTTCTTATACCTTCTTATCACTCATTTTTTAATAATATTTAATTATTACCCTTGTTTTGGGTGTTAATGTCTTCGTTTTTCCCATGCATGTTTTGCCATGTAAGTTATGTTTATTATTCATAGAATATAGTAGAATCATATTCAAAATAATATTAAGGTCATATATATAGTATTTATTCATTAAATACATTTTTATAATCATTATTTAAAGGTGGACATAGAAAATGAGTCGCATTTCTTCATGGAGACAGTTAGTCAAAGTTACACATGAGTGATGAAATAATTTCTAAATGGATGAAGGGTATGTAATTGGATGATATATTAATTTTTAATAATAAATATAATGTCATAATTACCATATATATCAATCATTTACATCATTATAACCATCTATATTAAGTGGTTATGAAAGAAAAATTACATCGTTGTGTGGAGACGGTAAGTCATGCATATGCATGTGCGGTGATTTCATTTTCAATAGGATGTATAAAAGGTGGAATATGGTTGTATAATGGTAATAATATTATATCATTATAAATGTATATATATGATACTATATTATTTATTTTTTGGAAATAACACATTAATATGAAGTAGAATAAGAAATAAACATGAAAGAGTTGGTAGAGATGACCACCTCTTCATCAATGTGCTTCCATTAGATCTCTTATTAAGGGATATAGGTTTGTCTTTTTGAAGGTCCATAACCTATATAACTTGGATAAGTATTTATATAAAATTAACGGTTTGGGTGTTTTTGATATTTTGGGAAAAATAGATTTAAATAAGTGAGAAAGGGTGTTCACTTTTATAATTTAGGTGAGGGAATCATTGGAATTACATAAAATATTAAATTAATATAAATTAATTTTGGTGTCCAAATAGATCCAAATTGATTTATTTTTAATGTAGTATAAGTATAGGTTGACATAATCTTATAAAATAATATTTTTACAATTTTTTATCATGGTTTTACCCATATTTTTTGGTATTAACCTCTCGATAACCATTTTGACAATTATCGTACTATTAAGCCTTTCTACTATCTAAGGGTCAATAATGTTGGTATAAAATTTCCAAAGACTCATAAATAGATCATGGTATATTTATTTAAAAATATACAATTCATTTTACTAGATTTAATATTTTTAATAATTTTATATCTTTTAATAAAATATTATTTATCATAAAATATCAATAATGTGAATTTTAAAACTATTCATTACATGGTCTTTATTAATATAAAGACTGCACATATAATTAAAAAATATATTTTATTATATCTATATAATTTAAATTTTAACCTATTAATGTATCACAATATTTATCCAAAATTATATTACCCCTAATATTTTAAGTATTGTTAATTAGATGTTTCAATTAATAGAATAATTACCCTGTCAGCGTTGTGTAAGAATTTTAGGTAATTTTTTATGCACAAAGAAAATTAAAAAATACCATTATGAAGATAAATATTCTATATTTTAAAATATTTTTTATAGTTTAAAATAACCTTTTGATAACACCATATTAAAAATATTATAGTTATTTAATATATGTGTGACATGTTCGAATTTACATGATATAAAAAAATATAATTGTCATAATCTCAAACAACTGGCCACAAAATTCCATATAACCTAACTTTTAATTAATTAGTATGAAATTTATTCAAAGATATAATATTAATTAAATTGGTAGATTAATTTTATAGTCCTTATCATTTTATTTTTAACATTAATTACCAAATTTACCCTTTATTGTGGTAAGAAATATTATAATGGTTACTCTTCATATTGTCTAAAAATACAAAGGGAAATATGTACTAAATTTTAAAGACATGAATAAAAAAATTCAATACATTTAAAAAAATTCATAACACAAAATCATTTTTAATAAATTTAAAATTAAATGCGAAAAATGTAGTGAAAAAATGTTTTTCAGAAAAACACCCCTTTAGGTGTAAAACAAATTTTATGCAAAATTCAAACATGAACATGGTTCCATTGAAAATGATTGAATTATTATAAATATAATATAATTATTATTAATTTTAATCTATTTTAAAATAATATATGACTTTATAAATTGTTAAAACAAAAATACAATTTTCAATAAAAATGAGTATTTTTCACTAATTACTAGAAAACTGATATTTTCATAAAAATACCAAAAAAACCCAACGATAATTTCTATATTATTATTTAAAAAAATAATTTAATCATATTACCTAAATTTTCTCCATGTTTCAAAAATTAATATATTTATTTTCTCATGGAAAGCAACAAAAATCATTTTTGAAGAAAACATATATTTTAAAAATAAAATGACTTTACTAAAAATTGAGTTCTTATTTCCTAAAAATAAATTTTTATCGATTATGAACTTCATATATGTTTCATAATAAGGTTATTCTTATTAATACCCTCCAATTCAAGGGAAAGGTTATAATGGTTTTTTTAATATTAATATTTAATGGTTTCTTTAAACTCAGTGTTGAGTGTTTTATACCCAACTAAATGTATTCATCATTTAGAAATATAAATATTAAAAAAACACCACATATGTGTTAAAACTCAATTTATTGTATTTTTATTAAATTAAACAATCACTATGAAATAAATTTTCCCCTCGCCCAAAACACTTATCATCGATTTAATGTCTCGCTTTAAAAACCATTTCACAAACACTTATATTAAAATTTAACATTTCAAATATCAATGATATTTTACATCAAAATCATAGAGTTTTCAAAAAGATGATCAAAACCAACAATTTTCTTAAAAACAAGTCACAAAGGCCTAAAACACAATTTAAAAACTCACAAGCACACCTGCAGTTTCAAAATTAACCACTTTCTACTTTTCTCACAAGAGAACACTTTTCAAACACATTAAAAAAAATAGTTTGAAAATTATTTAGATCCATAATTTTTTTCCATTATTTAAAAGACTTCATAATTCTATTTCATAAAATTTTAAATTCAATACACATAAATAATGGAAATGGAACAGAGTCAGGCACTATTATGTCAAGTAAAATAGTAATGGGAAAAAATAAAATGTTCATATATCCCATAGAATAATCCAAGAAGCATGGGATATAAAAGAATTATAAGATAAATCCTATAAATGATCCTAATAATGAACCTAGTATCTTGAGAATCGAATTTATGCTTTTTAAATAAAAGGATTGGAAATGGGGAAAAGGAATCTTAGATGGAACTACTAAACCTATCATTATCATTGTGAGTGTTTATGAAATAACTGTGATAACAAACTTAGAATTATTTTATCTATAGTAATATATGTGTTATTGTCTCTCATACACACTTGCCTATATGGACAACAATAGGGTTTCCCTAGGTCATCATTCCCATAAGAACATATAAAATAATTCAATGGCATTGGGGCATTCCACACCATCTGGTTAAACCATCTCACTGTGGTCAGGCTTCACTTCCCAAGATATCCCACTAGCATATTCTGGTTTCCCTCACATAGGTCATATACTATATCTTAGGACTCCGATGATGAATAAAAAAGCAGGTGATCATAATCAATCAACCACATGCATCACATGAAATTTTTTGAAATTCACTCACGCAACACCTCCCACACTAAGACAAGCAAACATCCCAAAATCTATAAGAAAAAGCAACATATATAATATATAAAAATAAAAATCCCCACAAAAAACCATAATCCACCATGGGTACATAAGAACTGAAAGGAGCTCAAGATGGTTTGACACCTTTTATGAAAACGGGTTTTTAAATAAATTATAAATGGGCTATATCTTAAAAACATGCACAAAATTCCAAGTCATTTCATTATTTAAAAAGGTCATGTCAATCTACTCTTGAGAGAAATTTTGATAAAAAATTTCTGGAAACCACTTATAAACTCACACTTCCTTTGAAACACCATTGAAAATTTTAAAATCCATAATATGGTTTCAAAAAAACATCATTTTGGGATAACACACCATTTTAAAATCACACAACCCATGTTAAACATTTTAAACACCTAAGGAACATGGTTTTAAAACAAATAAACACAAGAATACCTTTTACCATTAGGTTGATTTTCATAACCTCTTTTTAAAATAAATAATTAGTTCAAATCTATCAAGGCACTTTCACAAAAACTTATCATGGATGTAACAGTCTGTAATTACTTCCATTTGACTATAATTGATACCTATTAGGTCACTCCATGGGTTTCTACACCCCCTGGGTGGGACACACCACCATCCCTAGTGGAAGCCATTTCCCCATGAAGCCCTTGGGTGTAGTGCCATGCTTCGTCAAATGCTCACATGTGAGAGTTCCCAAGGATCAGATTCATTCTTACCTCCTTGGCCTCTAATACCAACTGTAAATACCCAAAGGTTGGAGTACATGGACATTACATTACTTTTGTAGAATACTTAATACATAAAAAAAATAGACACCAAAGGACCATAATAGTTTAGTGTCTTTGGAAACTCGGAACATAATCTTCTAATCGTGGTGAAAGATCTTCAACATCTCCCATAAAGCTCTTTCCCTTTTTTTCTTACCTAAAACCTTTCTTTATATCCTGGGGAAAAGAAAACATATAAAGGGTGATCTCAAATGACCAGTAAGGGTAAACATAGAGAATATAAAACAATCCATAAACATTTGAATGCAAAAACATGAACATAAAATCTAAACATCAAAATCTTGAGCAAAGACATAAATCTTGGAAGTACATAAGGCATATATTATAATGGCACATCAATCATGATAAAATATCATGGGAAGAAAACATATAATTGTGGAAAACCATTAAGAACATGATATGATTTCCATAGTAGCCAAGGCATTGCTGCCAAGACCATCTTAGTGGACAAAGTCCCTTTCTGAATCGAGTTCACTCCTAGTTTCAGTCCTGTAATACTGAACCAGATTAACTTACCAATCCATCCATGTCTATATAATGAGATATAAATCATTACCCAATGCATTAGAGGGAGATATAGGTCCCACCCATCTCATAATTAAATCATTCTTACTTCTGCCACAAAATAAACCTAAAACATTCTTCATTACCCAAAGAATAAAATGGGTTTCATAAACATCATCCCATCATCACATAATACATATAAAACAAATGGATATTTCATCATAATAAAATTGAAACCATGTAAATCATAGAGACATTATACTTGAAACATACACATATGAAATAATGTCATCTTAGATGGAAAATGGTTTTGATAAAACACATGAAATGAATTTATGAGGAAAATATAATTTCTTCTTCAAAATCATTTTCTTTTCAAAAAATTTCATTCAATTTCAAAAGGAAAGTATTTTTTTTGAAAACATTTATAAAATCATGTAGAGTAAGCTTCATGAAAATGAGGCATTATGAAACCGTAAAAATATGTTCATGTCGTATAAGTTAAAAATAACATTCTTCTCATACTTTTGTCTGAAAAGTCAAAAAATTCCACGTATGGTAAAAAATAGAAATATTCCTTTCATAACTTGTGGAAAAAGTAAAAAATGGGTAAAAGGACTTTAAAAATACATAAAACCATTTTTATAAAACATGGTATTGGATGATAACAATAACCCTAGTAAATACTTACAAATAAACAATCTCAGATAAAAACGAGATTGGAAAAGATATCCTTTACCTTATGTCTGATATACTTCGTATGTATTCGAACCTCCTGTATAGTGACTTAAATAATTTCATTGACTTATTATAGAATAATATTCATTTTTAGGATATCATATATGGTTCACTTATGACTTTATATTTCACGTTCTTTTTCAAATTCCATGTTAAAGCAGCGTTTTGGGTAAAATCGTTTTATGTATCGTACTTGTTTGGAATTGTTGTTCTTGATATTATTATTACTTATATAATGATTTAATTACTTCTAGAATTTAAATCATGATTTATATATCATATATATTCAGTATATATGTATATATACAATAGATAGACAAGTGAAATGAAATACACCATTCATGGAGACAGTAGGTCGTACGTACGCATGAATGTTGTTTTCCTTTCCTTATTGACTTGAATAGAATTAAGAAAATAACATATAAATAAATCCAGTAGCCTTATTATGTTATATATACCATTATTATTCATTATATATACATTATAATAATTCTTTAATGGTTAACATGGAGATTGAATCTCATCGCGTCGTGGAGACGGTAATCCGTACGTACGCACAAGCGATGATATCATTCCCATAATTTTTGAATGGAATTGGAGTGGATGATATAATATCTCATAATAAGTATAATCTTATAATATCCAAATATAGTTATTCTTTACACCATTATACCCATCCAAGTAAGGTGGTGGTGGAAAAACAGATTACACCACGACGTGGAGACGGTATTCTGTACGTACGCACACGCGGTGATTTCGTTTTCCATAGGATGGATAGAAGGTGAAATGGGGTTGTTTCATATTTATAATAACATATCAGTATATAATTAATACTTATGTTATTACTTTATAATTAAACAACTAATGAAGAAGAAGTTGAAGAAGAAAGAAATTGGAAAGGATCGGTAATGTATATTACCTCTACTTTGACGTTCCTCTTCTTAACGTCCTCTTAGGGAACTAAGGTTGGTCTTTTAAGAAGAGCAAGACATCTAGGATGTTTCTAGGGAAGTTGAGAAGAGATGTTTTTAGGGTTTGACCGAGTTTTATGGCTCAAAGTGGTGTGAGGAGGAGATGGAGGAGGTACCCTTTTATAAGGGAGGAGAGGGGCACCTTTGGAAAAACTAAAAATATTATTTTATTATAAAGTCATATTCGGTTTTTAATAGCTCCAAATTTATTTATTTAAAATATAAGGTGGGGATGGGTCGAAATTTTCTCATCCAATAGAATTTGTACAAGTTTAGGTTACTATTTTAACCTTATCATTTAGATTTAACTTTAAGTTAAATAATTTTACTTTTACCATGTCTTTTTGGTTTCTTACACTATAAGGTTAATAAACATACTATAACAAGACAAACGAACCCTAAGTTGTTTATTATTAATATATATAACCTTATATAAGTAATTTTACAGGACCTTATATTTTTAGGAATAAAATAAAAATTAATGATATAATATTTGTTTTAAAAACTATTTTATGTCAATTTTGACACTATTTGGTAATTGATTTTTGTGAAAATTATAACAACATGATTAGTTAGAAAAAAGTTAATTAAATCAATAATAACATGTCATATTAACCTATAAAATTAGTTTAATTCATAAAAAGTCTCAAATTACATTTATTTGGGTATTTATAATATCAATTATGTTAATAATTCCTTAATACGGTAATTACTTCATCATCATTGTGTCACAAATAAAATAAAGTACTTAAAGTCTAAAAATTATAAAAAAAATAACATTATGTAGTAAATATTTTTATATTTCTTATTAATATTCATAGTCGAATTTATCCTATGTATAACCCCATATTAAAAATGTTTTAGTTATTAAACATTGATTTTAACTATTTTAACTATTCTTTAAATAAAATAATAATAAATGTCCTAATCTAATACAAGAGGACCTAAATGGTCATATTTTATTCCTAAGGTTGTTTTTGGTTGAATTAAACTTATCCAATAGAATTAGGTCATGTTTTATGGTAATAATAATATCATTTTTACTCTTAATTATTCTATTTACTTTTAACCGTGGTAAATAAAAGAAAAAAGTTACAATTCAAAACAAATTATTTTCATCTCATTGAAACAAATTTTACTTACTGTCATCAACCGTGTCTCCTGGATTTTTGGAATTCCACACACAGAAGTGGTAAAATTAATTTTTATGTAAATTTGAAAATTCTCCTAGGAGGTGGGTAAAAGATGGTCAAAAGTTCAATAAATTTTTTATATATCTAAAATAATTATAAAATGACTCCAATGAATTACATTGAACTTATATAAGTATTATCTATCAATTTTTATCTAAATTAAATTTAAATAAAATATATAATTATTTAAATAAAAAGTCAGTTTTTAAATAGTAACCCAGTGTTTTCACTATTAATCAAAAATTTATTGTTTTTTGAAAAATACCAAAAAATCACCCTAGGATAATTTCGATATTCTGAATCAAAAAATGAAGTCCATTTTGAATGATACAATTTCAAAAATTGGGTATTACTATTCATAACGGCTACTTCATAATAATATTATAATAATATCACGTTTAGTGAAACTTGGTATTGTGTACTACACACGCTATCGAAGAAGGTATTGATTGTGTGTCATGAAATCCAAGTCAGGGATGCGTGTAGTGAAAGATCCTTTTGGTGTATCATAAAACACAAGACATCAATGAAATTAAAAATAATATTTTTCATAAAATCTCGGAGTGTTACATTCTACCCCCCTTAAAATGAATTTCTCCCCCGAAATCCGTCGGGGTTATAAATGGTTTACTATTAGAAAGTCTTAATAGAAACCCACATCGTAAAAAGGAATACCAAAACTTATATTTAAAAACTAAATTATGAAATGTAATGGTTATCCAAATTAACTAATCACGGGGATTCCACATAGGAGAACATAAGTGAAAATATGGATATGGAAGAAAAATATAACCATCAAATTCTGATGGAGAGTGGTAGAGAACATGTCTATGAAAAATCCAACAATCACAAAGCCATAAATTTGTGAGAATTTAAGGTGCCATCTGATTCATCGGATATAAGGACACTGGGACAACATTTTTTTGTATTCAAGATCATTTCCCTAAAGTTGATGAATTATTAAAGTAAAAGAAATACTTAAATCGTTTTGGTACAATCTTACTGTTGTTTGTTCCTTGAACAATTTATACATCATCTCATAAAGAAATGAAGTTGAATTTTTCTTATGTGAAGTGTTAGCAGACTATGCGATAGAATGATATGACATTCCATCTGTGTTAAACAAAAGGATAGAAAAAGATATTAAATATACATAAGTCTATATATACTGAGATTAATCGTATATTGTTCCTAAAATGGACTTATAATTCATATATCATACCGCTTAATATAATAAAACTAGTTTCTAATAACCAAGCACTTCTTGTAGGCCAGTGGTAGGCGATAAAGGTCTGTCGCACTTCGATTGTGGGTTTGATTCCCACAGCCTTGTTCGACACGACGGGTTGTCTCATGTTCTGTTGGTTGTCCCTTTTCTAAAACTGCACAATTATAACATTCTATCAATAATATCAAAAATTTAAAGCCTTAAACAATTCTAACTTATGTCCAACATAATCCCTTCCAATATTTATGCTTATCTAAAATACTTTTGTCCGTGCTCATAGTATAAAGAAGCGGATTACAAGAAATGTCATTTACCAAGCATGTGAATACCATCATTTATCCCCCATATATCATACGAGATATCTAGTTGGTCACATTCCAAACATGTGAATACCTTAATCATGTATTCTATTGAAAAATGAATATCCATTGAACCTTAGTGAAAACATGAATGCTATCAAAAGTTAACTATTTCCACATACCAAAATCCCAAAATTTCTATATACTCAAACCATGATATAACTATGTCCTTATATCAGTCATGATCTCATGAATACTATCAAACATTTCATTATCTATTTATCCCTTCATTATGAGTATATCATCTTCTTTCCAAAAATATCTGAATAACCTTTCATGGTTATCGGTACCATTAAACATATACTTTCAAATACTTTAGGGAAAACAATAGTGTAACAATACTTAGATGTGTCTTTATTCCATAGTACCATTACCTATACAACATTACTCTTGAGAAACATAAAATCATTCCACTATCTTATTAAACCATTGACCAAGATTCCACAATCCTTTCATCTCAAATATCATTTATAGTATCTTCATCATTATCAACATAAATACTACCCATACGACCTTGCTGATTCTCTTCATGAAACTTTACCTTAGGGCATTGGTTTCCATAATTCCCAAACATTCCACATTGAAATCATTTAATCATTGTTGATGTCGTAGCAATACCATTATCCTTGCCAATGGTGTTAACTGAACCTTTTCCTTTGCACTTACTGGCTTTCTGTCCTTCTTTTCCACACCCAAAACGTCTTCCAGTTCCTTTGAAACAATCTCCCTGATGCCTCTTCCCACATGATTTACATGAGGGAAATTGAACTTTCTTTCCTCTATGATCATCATGAAACTCCATCTATCTATTATTATCTTAGTCAGGAAACTTACCAAAGTTGTGATTATTGATCAAATTATGAGATTGCTAATTAGGAATAATAATGATATGTGTAATTCCAAATCCAATTTCATTTGGTTTCTCATGAATAATATCATTCCATTGTCCATCATATCCTCCATTATCCTGAATCTTCCTATTTCCAGCCATTTTCTAAAACCCAAAAAGAATAGTGTGAGAGGCAAAAATCATGATAGGGAAAAGAACATAATAAAGGGGGAGTACCTTCCATATCAAACATCATAGGTTTAATTATATTATCGTTACCATAATTCTAGTACTATAACTTATACTTATACATAACCTTATGGACATCCCTAGACATACCTTAGAAATATCTCTAGGGATCTCACTAAAGTTATCATATCCTAGTTTCCAAAGGTTGACTAAACCTTTCCTATGATACCAACTGTAATGGTCTAGAATTACTTCCAGTGGACTATAATTGATACCTATCAGGGCACTCCATGGGCGGCTACACCCCCTGGGTGAGACACACCACCATCCCCAGTGGCAGCCATTTCCTCATGAAGCCCTTGTGTGGAAAGCCATGCTTCGTCCAACGCTCACATGTGAGAGTTCCCAAGGATCGGATTCATTCCTACCTCCTTTTCCTTTGATACCAACTTTAAAGACCCAAATCCTGATGTACATGGACATTAAATTAATTTTGCGGAATACTTAATACATAATAAAAATAGAAACCAATGGACCGTAATATTTTAGTGTCTTTGAAAAACTCGGAACATAATCTTCTAATCGTGGTGAAAGATATTCAACATCTACCATAAAGATCTTCCCCTTTTGTTTTCTTACCTAAAACCTTTCTTTATATCCTGGGGAAAATAAAAGATATAATGGGTGATCTCAAATTCTCAATAAAGGTAAACATATAAAACATAAAACAATCCATAAACATTTGAATGCAAAAACATGAACATAAAATCGAAACATCAAAATCCTGAGAAAAGACCTAAAGCTTGGTAGTATAAAAGGAAATTATCATAATGGAACATCAATCATGATAAAATGTCATGAGAAGAAAACATATAATTATGGAATACCATTACGTACATGATATTATCTCCATAGTATCCAAGGCATTGCTATCAAGACCATCTTAGTGGACAAAGTCCCTTTCTGAATCGAGTTCACACCTCGTTTCAGTCCTGTAATACTGAACCGGATTAACTTACCATTATAGCCATATCTATATCATGAGATATAAATCTTTACCCAATGCATTGGAGGGAGATATATGTCCCACCCATCTCATAATGAAATAATTCTTACGTGTGCCACAAAATAAACATAAAACATTCATCATAACCCAAAGAATAAAATGGGTTTCATAAACATCATTCCATAATCACATAATCCATATAAAACAAATCGATATTTAATCATAAGAAAAGTAAATCCATGTAAATCATAGAGACATTATACTTGAAACATACACATATGAAATAATTTCATCCTAGTTGGAGGATGGTTTTGATAAAACACTTGAAATGAATTCCTGAGGAAAATATCATTTCTTCTTAAAAATCAATTTCTTTTCACAAAAATCCATAAAATTTCAAAAGAAAATTGTTTTGATGAAAGTATTAATAAAATCTTGTAGAGTAACCTTTATGAAAATGAGGCATTATGAAACTGTAAAAATCTGTTCATGCCGTATAAGTTAAAAATAACATTCTTCTCGTACTTTTTTCGGAAAAGTCAAAAAATTCATCGTATGGTAAACAATAGAAATATTCCCTTCATGACTTGTGGTAAAAGTCAAAATGGGTAAAAATGACTTTAAACATACATAAATGTTTTTTAAAAACATTGTCTTAGATGACAACAATAACCCAAGAAAATACTTACGAATAAACAATCTCGGATAAAAACGAGATTGGAAAAGTTATCCCTTACCTTATGTCTGATATGATTCGTATGTATCTGAAAATCATTTATAATGATTTAAATAATATTATTTACTTATTAGCTAATTATATTCATTGTTATGATATCATATATGGTTCACTTATGACTTTATATTACTTGTTCTTTTGTAAATTCCTTGTTAAAGCAGCGTTTTGGGTAAAATCGTTTTATTTATCGTTCTTATTTGGAATTGGTGTTCCTGATATTATTATTACTTATATCATGATTTAATTACTTCAAGAATGTAAATCATGATTTATATATCATATATATTTAGTATATATATATAATAGATAGATAAATGAAATGAAACACACCGTTCATGGAGACGGTAGGCTGTACGTACGCATGAACGCTATTTTCCTTTCCTTATTGACGTGAATAGAATTAAGTAAATAACATATAAGTCAATCCAGTAGAATTTTTATGTTATATATAAAATTATTATTCATTATATATACTTTATAATCATTCATTAATGGTTAACATGGAGATTGTATCTCATCGCGTTGTGGAGACTGTAATCCGTATGTACGCACGAGTGATGATATCATTCCCATAATTTTTGAATGGAATTGGAGTGGATGATATATTATCTTATAATAATTATGATGTTATAATATCCATATATAGTTATTATTTACACCATTATACCCATCCATGTAAGGTGGTGGTGGAAAAACATATTACAACACGGCGTGGAGACAGTATTCCATACATATGCACACACGGTGATTTCATTTTCTGTAGGATGGATAGAAGGTAAAATGGGTTTGTTTCATATTTATAATAACATTTCAGTATATAATTAATACTTATGTTATTACTTTATAATTAAACAACTAAATAAGAAGAATTTGAAGAAGAAAGAAATTGGAAAGGATCGGTAATGGATATTACCTCTTCTTTGACGCACCTCTTCTTAACCTCCTTTTAGGGCACTAGGGTTGGTATTTGAAGAAGAAAAGGACCTCTAGGATATTTCTAGGGAAGTGTAGAAAAGAATTTTTCAGTATTGTTCCATGCTTGATGGCTCAAAGTGGTGTGAGGAGGAGAGGGAGGAGGTGCCCTTTTATACGGGAGGAGAGGGGCACCTTTGGAAAAACTAAATGTATTATTTTACTATAAAGTCATATTCTGTTTTTAATAGCTCAAAATTGATTTAATTCAAAGATAAGGTGGGTATGGGTCGAAATCCTCTCATCCAATATAATTTTTACAAGTTTAGGTTACTATTTCAACCTTATTATTTAGATTTAACTTTATGTTAAATAATTTTACTTTTACAGTGTCTTTTTGTTTTCTTACACTTTAAGGTTAATAAAATTACTATAAAAAGACAAAAGAACCCCAAGTTGTTTATTATTAATATATATAACCTTATCTAAGTCATTTGGCCAATCCTTAGATTTTTAGGAATAATATAACAATTAATAATATAATATTTGTTTTAAAAACTATTTTATGTCAATTTGGACACTATTTGGTAATTGATTTTTTTGAAAATCATAACAACATGATTAGTTATAAAAAGGTTAATTAAATCAATACTAACATGTAATATTAACCCATAAAATTAGTTTAATTAATAAAAAGTCTCATATTACATTTATTTGGGTATTTATAATATCAATTATGTTAATATTTCCTTAATAAGGTAATTACTGCATCATCATTGTGTCATAAATAAAATAAATTATTCAAAGTCTAAAAATTATAAATAAAATACCAATATGTATGAAATCTATTTATCTTTCTAATGAATATTTATAGTCTAATTTATATTATGTATAACCCCATATTAAAAAAAAATTAGTTATTAAACTTTGATTTTAACTATATTAACTTTTCTTTAAATAAAATAATAACAAATGTCCTAAAATAATCCAAGAGGACCTAAATGGACATAGTTTATTCCTAAGGTTTTTTATGGTCGAATTAAACTTATCCAATATAATTAGTACATTTTCTATGGTAATAATAATATCATTTTTACCCTTAATTACCATATTTACTTTTAACTGTGGTAAATAAAAGTAAAAAGTTACTATTCACAAAAAAATTATTTTCATCTCATTGAACCACATTTTACTTAATATCATTAACTGCGTCCCTTGGAGTTTTGGAATTCCGCTCACAGAAGCGGTAAAATTAAGATTTATTTAAATTTGTAAATTCTCCAAGGAGGTGGGTAAAAGACGGTCAAAAGTTCAATAAAATTTTTATATATCTAAAATAATTATAAAATGACTCCAATGAATTACATTTAACTTATATAAGTATTTTTTATCAATTTATACCTAAATTAAATTTAAATAAAATAAATAATTATGTAAATAAAAATCGGTTTTTAAATAGTAACCCAGTGTTTTCACTATTCATCAAAAATTGAAAGTTTTCAGAAAAATATCAAAAATTCACCCTAGGATAATTTTGATATTCTGAATCCAAAAATGAAGTCCATTTTGAAAGATACAATTTCAAAAAGTGGGTATTACTATTCATAACATCTACTTCATAATAATATTATAATAATATCTCGTTTAGTGAAACTTGGTATTGTATACTACACATGCTATCAAAGAAGTTCTTGATTCCGTGTAACGCAAGCCATGTCAGGGCTGCTTGTAGTGAAAGCTCCTTTTGGTGTATCATACAAAACAAGACATCAATGAAATTAAAAGGAAAATTTTTCATAAAATCTTGGGGTGTTACAATGCAATCCCTTTTCATTCCACTGGATAAAACGATTTTAAAAGAAAAATGTATCCCTCATAGGAACTCATATATACAAATCCTTAAGAATAAAACATTTTCAAAATAAAAATAATTTAATGGAGTGTAATATTAAAGTTATCATGAGGTAACACCTACCTTGGACCAAATTAAATCAATTCATAATAAAGTTGATATATCCTAAACAAGTCACCTTAAAAGTCGAATGATACTAAAAATAAGAGAGAGTCCTTCTAATCCCTAAACACCCAAAACCAAAATGTTAAACTCATCCTAAACCCTAATCTGAACCCTAACAGAGATTAGGACTCTCAGGAGGAAGAAAATGGGGTGAAAGAGTGAGGGGGGAATAGTGAGGAGGTAATTAGATCATTTCCACTTAAAATCAAAGAGAATAACACCAATAATTAGAGGAGTAAGGAGGGTAAATGGAAGGATGGTGGTGTTATGTGTGGCGACTTCTCTAGAGGGGTCATGTGAGGAGTGGTGGGTAGTATAAGGAACCAGCCTTAAAACATTACATAATCTTGAATTAAATGAATAATTTGCATTTAGGATCTTTTAAGCTTTAAAGTTTTAGACAGTTAGGCCATAACAATTACATTTCATCTCAAAAGTTACAAAGTATACACTTCTACTCAGTTTCCATATTTTCGTAAAACAAAAACTCATTGAAAAAAAGAGTCATGTATTATTCCATGTTTTAGACCGCATGACATTTCCTTGATCCCATATTTTACCCTATTCCACATTAGGTCCTATGAAAAACATTTCAAAAACTTGGGATGAGCATTAAAATCTCAATAAGGGATAGATAAAGATGGAAAACTATTAATTTATTAAAACAACAATTAAACCATGAATACCCTATCATAAGTAATACTTTTCACCTTTATAAAGTTGTAAATACTCTTCACTAAATAAAATATCATTTATTACCATTTTTTACCAAAATATTACCATAAACCCCCTTGAAAGAACATATAACATATAAAGGTAACTTGGGACATAAACATACTTAAATAGAATGACCATATGGTCGACTTCCACACATATCACTTAATGGAATAGCCATATTTCCGAATTCCATACCTAATTAATTGGAGGTTATAACTTAACCATCCATCCTATTTTATCACGGCACCACCCATCACTTGGTTTATCACGTAACTACCCATCAAATGTCCAAGTACCATTATAAAATCATAACACATAAAAATAATATAAATGAAAGATAACATTTCCACATTTCAATAACAATATATAATTTAAATATATTGAAATAACAAATAAATTATCAAAACCATTTTCAAAACCAAAATATGTAAAAGATTATATGATATTTATTTTCCTTTTAAAAACATTACGGATTGTTAAGGAATCCAAAGATCAAATAATACTCGCGGTGGTGGAAAAGTTTGTTGTCACCGCTTCCATTAAAACATTTTTTTATTTATTATTTTGTAAAATTCCTTGTAAAAAAATATACCCTTTTAATGATATTAAAATTAAAAAGGTTTTTATATAACGTATAAAATAATGTCATTTATAAAACAAAATATGCCTCAATGATAGGAGATTGAAATAAAGTCCCTCACCTCGGGTCTGACATGACCTCTGTGTTCTTTAATTTCTTGAATAATAAAATTAAGGTAATTTTTACTTGATTAAGAACCTTTTTCAGGTTTATTATTCCTTTTATATCACTTATTACCTTTATATAACAATTAGTTAATTATTTGAGTTCATATCTGACATTTTGTCAATGTTCGGAATAGGAGTTAAAATGAATTTGTTATAATTAAAAATTTTACATGTGGTAAAAATTAAATTATCTGCAGAATGATATTTATGATTTAGATATCATATATAGTATATATATATATATTATATATATATTTATTTATAATATTAAATAACATTTGGAGATAAGAAATGCAATGTACCGTTCATGGAGACGGTAAGCTGTACTTACACATGACTGCTACTTCCATTTCTATTTGGTATTTTAATGGAATGAAAACATAATTATACATATTCTTATTATAAACCCAGTATAATATCATATATAATTTCATTAAATCCATCCTTTATATGTCCCACATAAGGCATGGATGATTCAAATCACTTTAAGGGGCAGTAGTCCGCACTTCCTCAAATGAAATTATCGCATTTACCCATTATGGAAACCATAATGATATGATATAAATTGAAAATAAATAAGAATAAAGAAAAAATAGACATAATATAAATCATAGATATATATATTTCTATCATAATGGCCAGTATGATAGGCGATTTGAGATAATTGAACAATCATCATTTCGTGAGCCAGTAGTTCGCCGTCCACAGAATCTGTATTTTCTTTACCCATTAAGTGGATGTTTGTGTAAGTTTATTTCGAATCCTTCTCATAAAAACAACCTAGAATACTAAGGATAATATTTTTATGATAAAATAAATAAATAAAAAGACTTTAGGGGGTTGCAGAAGAAAAATAAAAGAAAAGAACTTAAAAGAAGACGTTGCCTTTAAATCGGGTATCTCCCTTTGGTTTGAACCAAAAGGCTTACTTGAAGAGCCTTTTGACTAAGGTAATGCTTATAAAATTTGGAGAAGGATGTCATAATCTTATTTAGTCAGATTTTGGATGAGACAGGAGTCTTGATAGGTGTGAGGAATGGGTAAGAAGTGGTGTCCTTTTATATGGGGGAGGAGGGGCTCTGTAGGAATGTTTGAAACAATTATTTTATTATAAACTGATCTTCAGTTTCAAAAGGTCCAAAAATTATTAAAGTATAAGATAAAATGATTCATTTTTGAAATAAAATCATCCAATAATAATTGGATAGTTTTTGGATATTTTTTAGTATTTATAATCTTATTTATTTAAATCATTCATTAATGTAGTAAACACAACATCATTATTGTGTCATAAATAATTTTATTTATTTGAAGTCTAAAAGTTATAAAAAAATACCATGATGTAGGAAATATTTTTAGCTTTAAAATTCATATTCAAATTCGAATATAAAACTTATATAACCTTATATATAGAACATTTATTTAATAAAATATATTTGTTTATATCATTTTTGTCTTTACTTTTAGTTAATTAAAATAAAGTATCATTATCACCCCCCAAGTGGCTCTATGGGATCCCAAAATTGACCCAAATATGTCCATGGTCTGAAATGTATCAACCAGAAGGATTAGGACACATTTTAGGGTAATTTAATATTATTATAATATTTTTTTAACCTTATTTACCAGATTTACCCTTTAACAATGGTAAATAAAATATTTACTGAAGTAAATATTCATAATGTCTAAAAATAGAAGTTACCTATTTACACAATTTGGACCTCCTAATTCCAAATATGGAATCCATTTTTCCAAATTCAAAACATAGAAGTGGTAGAAACTAATTTAAAATTTATTCTCGTTGTCAAAACAAAAATCGTCTTTTTAAAAAATAGTAACTATCAAATGATTGACGAATGTTTATGTCCAATTTCAGTGTGAAATTATTTCCAATGGCCAAAATTGGGAGAAATGGTAAAAACGTGATATAATTACCCTTTGAAAATAATTAAATATATAATATAAACATATAAATAAATTAGATTAAAAGGAAGTTTTGAAATAAAATATTGTACTTTCACTATTCATTAAAAAATGAACATTATTAGAAAAATACCAAAATTTCATCCAAAGTAAATTTTGATGCCCTGATAATAATGAAAATTATTATTTTGTCAAATATAATATATTAATGTGTCAAAAACTATATTAAAATAGGTTTCACTATTAAAAGGTGGTAAATCAACCTTTTAACCAATATTAGAGTATTTATGATTACAATCAGATTCATCCACATCATAACCCTCTAAATTTTATTGGATAAATGTAAAAACATTTTAAAAACATGTATATTCATATTGTAGTTATTTCTATTCATTCCCTCTAATACAATAGTTGGGCATTATCTACAATTTAAAATAATATTATTATATTATTAGTATGCAATGTAAGATTTCAAAGAATCTTGTTGTTGCGTATCGGGTAAGCCATCAAACATAGCGTCCTCTATAATGTCAATTAATATTTAATTCACAAATATTAATTAAAATGAAATTGTATTATTCTTTATATACCAGGGATGTTACATCCTTCCTCTCTTTTGGAAATTGCGTCCATGCAATTTTTATTCACTTATCTTATAATTTGGGGTATTTATCCTTCATAGAATTTTAAGATTCCCACATTGACTCTTAAACCATATGGTTTTTCCACAAAACCATTACCAGATTAATTACCTTATTCCGTAATAATTTCTCTCTTCGGTCAAAAATATGAACTGGTTGTTCCTTATAAGATAGATTCTCTTCCAATTGAACTACCTATGGGCTCAAAACATCAGATGGATCTGGCATATAATTTCTCAACATTCAAACATGACAAACATTATGTACTTGGGAAAAACATGGAGATAGCGCCACTATGTTGGCAATTTATCCAACCTTCCCAAGGATTTTGTAGGGTCCAATGAACCTCGGACACAGCTTTCCCTTCTTTCCAAAATGCATCACAGTTTTTCATGGAGAAACTCTGAAAAAGACATGATCACCTACCTCAAACGAAAGATCCTTCCTCTGATTATCTGCATAACGTTTCTGCCTGCTCTGAGTTGTTCTCATGTTCATTTGAATCAGTTTAACTTTTTTGGCCATCTCTTCTACCAATTATGGTCCCATCAGTTTCTTTCACATACTTCATCCCAAAAATATGGAGTTTGACATCCTTCCCATATAATGCTTCAAATGTTGCCATCTCTATAATGGAATGAAAACTATTGTTATATAAAAATTTAACCAAAGGAATATGTTGGTCCCAAGTTCCATGGTAATCCAGGGAACAAACGCGTAACATATCCTCCAAGGTCTTAATTTTTCATTCTTACTTCCCAACTGATTGAGAATAAAAATCTTTATCAACTTTAATTTAGTACCCAACGATGTCTTAAGGCCTTTCAAAAAGTTAGAAGTAAATCTGAGATCACGATGAGATACAATGGAGTGGAGAACTCCAAGAAACCTGATTATCTCTTTAACATACAATAGGGAAAGTTGATCTAGATATAACTTATCTCGAATAGGAATAAAATGTGTAGATTTAGTCAAATTGTCAATAATAACCCAAATTGTATTATTACATCGAGATGTCTTCGATAATCCCACAATGAAGTCCATGGATATATTTTCCCATTTTCACTCTGGCACTGGAAAAGACTGAAGCATTATTTTCATTATTTGTAGCTCTACATTAATATGTTATCAAGTCAGACACTTCCCATCAAAATCAGAAATATCTCTTCTCATTCCATCCCACCAGCAGTACTCCCAAAGATCTCTGTACAACATAGTACTTCTAGGATGAACTGAAAATAGAGAACTATGAGCTTCACATAACAACTCATTCTTCAAATGTGAATCACAAGACACACTAAATATTTTCACAAACCTCAAAACACAATCTTTATCAATGTTAAATTCAGGCAACATACCCTTATGAACCAACTCTAACATTTTCTACAACTCACTGACTTCTTTATACACTTTCTTTATTCTGTCTGATAGAGATGAATTAACTAACTCCTAAAAAACTGAGTAATTTCCTACACCAAAAACTTCTAGGACAAAGTTTATCATATCAAAAACCAAAGGATCTCATTCTAAACATAGAATGGATAATGTAGCATTGCTTTTTCTACTCAAAGCATCATCCACTTTATTTGACTTTCACGGATTGTAAGAGATCATGCAATCATAATCCTTGATTAATTCCAACCATCTCCTCTGTCTCATGTTTAATTCTTTCTGAGTGAATATATACTTCAAACCTTTGTGGTCAGTATATATTTCACATTTTACTCCATATAGATGATGCCTCCAAATTTTTAAATAAAAAACACTAGTAGCAAATTCCAAATCATGTGTAGGGTAATT
This sequence comes from Viscum album, assembly GCA_963277665.1. NCBI lineage: Eukaryota > Viridiplantae > Streptophyta > Magnoliopsida > Santalales > Viscaceae > Viscum > Viscum album. The sequence continues at coordinate 1,334,333,998 of OY728138.1, forward strand.
TAACTCATGAGGTTTCAATTGGCATGAAGCATACGAAATTACCTGATTATTCTATATAAGGATGCAACCAAGTCATTTCAACAAAGAAACACTGTAGATAAAAAACTCACTATTTCTAGAAGTAAGTGCCAAAACTGGAGCATTCACCCATCTTCTTTTCAATTCTTAAAAACAATCATCACATTCTTTTTTCCAGATGAACTTAAGAAATTTTAGAGTTAACTTAGTTATTGGATTAGATAATTGTTCCAAATTCTCAACAAACCTCCGGTAATTACCTCATAAACAAAGAAAATAATGAATCTCAGTTATATTTGTGTGTCTTTTCCATTCATTAACAACTTTTGTTTTAGAAGGATCTACAGTTATTCCATTTTTGGGAACAATGTGACCAAGGAATGAAATTTTTTATAACCAAAACTCACACTTACTGAATTTCCCCAAAAAAATTATTTTAAGGTTTTCAATCCAACCCGTAAATGAATTTCAAGTTTCTCTTTAATTTTGGAATAAACCAAAATATCATCAATAAATACAACCACAAAATTATCCAAAAACTCATGGAAAATTATATTTATAAGATCCATGAAAATAAAAGTTGCATTAGTTAACCCAAAAGGAATAACAATAAATTCATAATGGTCTTATCTAGTAAGAAACACGGTCTTTAGAATGTCTACTTCCTTTACTTTCAACTAATGGTACCGTGATCTCAAGTCAATATTTGAAAAATACTGATCTCTTTGGGGCTGATCAAAAAAATACTCAATATAAGGCAAAGGATACATATTCTTAATAGTGATGTTATTAAATGCTCTATAATCAATACAAATTCTTATTGAACCATATTTATTTTTAACAAACAAGACATGAGAACCACATAGTGATGTTTTGGGTCAAATGAAACATTTATCTAACAACTCCTTAAATTGATTCTTTAACTCTAAAAGTTAAATTTCAACCATTCAGTAAGGCGGTTTTGATTTTTTCTTAACCTCGGGAACTAAGTCAACAGTAAATTCAACTTCCTGATCAGGTATAATACTAGGAAACTAATCAGAAAAAACATCAAGATACTCATTTACTACTGGAACATCATTAATATGCACAGTTCATTTGTTTTTAATAATATTTTCAAGGTAAAATTCATTTACATCTTTTATTAGTTTCTCATATTCCTGGTATGTTATCAACAGTAAGGGTTCATTCTTGTACACAAACTAAAATACTTTTTGAAAACCCCTCTTTAGCTCTGCAGTCAATCTTATCATGATAAACAGAAATCTAATTCATTCCCAAAAAACATCAAAATCTACTAGAGGAAAAACTAAAAGGTTTTCAGGTAGATTCTTTCTGCACACAAGGAAAGAAAGGTTCTTATGTTTTATTTTTGTCTCAACATTTCTCTAGGGTTTTTACCATATTTTCAGTATTTATATCTTGAGATGGAATTCCCAATTTATTAAAAATATTCTTAGAAATGAAATAATGTGTATAACTTGAATCAAACAACACATTCGCATAATCTAAACAAATAAACAATGTACCTGATACTACTTCATTAGATGGCCCAACATCTGTTGAAGTAGTTTAAAAGAATTTCACCACCCCTTTATGATGGTAGTCTGGTTTCTTTCCATTAGTTGAGTTCTTCGTTGGACACTCATTTGAATAATGACCCATTTCATTACACTTAAAACATCTTATCATTGGTTTTTCATTAACTTATTGATCATCTTCCTTACAGTTACGAGAAATATGACCATACATACCACACCGGAAGTACTTTCTAGACTTTGACAAACATTCTCCAAGATTCTTTTTACCAAACTTATCACAATATAGATATTTAATTTTCTTACCGGCAGGCTTCTTTGATGAATTATCTCCCTTTTCCTACCAACTCGACCACTTATTTTGTTTGTTCTCCCGGAACACCTGATCATCAGAAAACTCCATTTCTACCTTCTTAGCATATCTGACAAGTTTTTCATATCTTTTGAGTTTACCAGAGGCTAATACACTTCGATACCGTGGCTTCAGTCTGGAGAAAAATCAATTTATCTTACTATTAAGATCTCTAATGAAATTTGAAGCATACCTTGTTGGTCGAGTTAATTTTTCTTCATAAGCAGCCACTAAGTCATCCTATTGCCTCAATTCCAAGAATTGTTCTTCAATCCTAAGACAAACAACCATAGGAAAATATTTCTTGAGAATCATTCCATTGAATTCATCCTAATCAATAGTATCAATATCCTCATTATCCTTAATATTATTCACCATTGACCACCACTAATCATCTTCACCTTCAAAATGGTAAATAGTGATACTAACCTTTTAATACTTTGGACTCCCCCCATGACATCAAAAATCTTCTCCAGTGCTTTAAACCACCCTTCATCTAGCATAGGGTCAGATGATCCTATGAATTGTGGGGGATGTTGCCTCATGAAATGATCCACTACTAACATGTTCCTATGTGGTTGTTCTGATTGATATCATGCATGGATACCACCTCCCTTTAAAGCTTTAGTCAACTATGAAATCACTAAAACAAATCATTTAGTTCTGATTCAAATCATCTCAGGTTACTGATTTGGAATTTTATTCTCCTATTTATACCTTCCCAACATAGATTCCATGTTTCCACTGTCGAAAAATATTCTGAACACAGAAATATCTTAGGTGAAGTAACATGGTAACCTGTAAATGCAATATCATTTTAATCTTACCATAAATTAATTTAACAATATTATAACACCTAAAGTTGTCTAAACTGACCTCTTATACCAACTATAAGAACCCAACCTTAAAATATAATATAATCATGAATTAAATAAATTATTCACATTGAGGTTATTTTCAAGTTTATAGTTTTAAAGAGTTAGGCCATAAATATTACATTTCTTCTCGAAATTTTCAAAGTATACACTTCTAATCAGTTTTAATTTTTTCATAAAATAAAAACTCCTTAAAAAAATATTCTTGTATTGTTCCATGTTTCAGAAAGCATGAATTTTCCTTGATCTAATAATTGACCCTATTCTACTTCATATCCTTTGAAAATAATTTCAAAAACATGGGATGATCATAAAAAGCTCAGTAAGGGATACACAAAGAAGGAAAACTGTTAGTTTTTTAAAAGAACAAGTAAACCATGAATACCCTATCATATGTAATAATTTTCACATTTATGAAGTAGTAAATAATCTTCACTAAATAAAAGATCATTACTTACCATTTTTTAACCAAAATATTACCATAAAACCCCTAGATATAACATATAACAAATAAAGGTAACTTTGGACATAAACATTCTTAAGTGTAATAACCATAAGGCCGACTTCCACACCTATCACTAAATGAAATAGCCATACAGTCGACTTCCATAACCATTGCATTGGAGGTTATAATATAACCACACATACTAGTTTATCACAGCACCACCAATCATTTGGTTTATCACATAACCACCTGTCAAATGTCAAAGTACCATTATAAAATAATAACACATAAAACAAATATAAAGTAATGATAACATTTCCACATTTCAATCACAATATATCATTTAAATATATTGACATAAAAAATTTATTTTCAAAACCATTTTCAGTACCACAATATGTAAAAGATTATATCATATTTTTTTCCTTAAAAAAACATTACATCATGTTAAGAAATCCAAATATCAAATAATACTCATGGCAGTGAAAAAGGTTGTTCTCACCGCTTACATTTAAACATTGTTATTTTTTGTTGTTTTGTAAAATGCCTCATAGAAAATGATTCCATTTGAATGAAATGAAAATTAAATTTTTTTATATACCAAATAAAATAAATTCATGTATAAAACAAAATATACCTCAATGAATTGATATTGAGACGAAGTCCCTTACATCGTGTTTGACTTAACCACATCATTATTTACTTTCATGAATAATCAATATAATTAAATTTATACCTACTTAAAAAACTTTTTCAAGTTTATTATTACTTTCATATCATTTATTACCTTTCTATAACAATTATTTATTTATTTGAGTTCATATCGGACATTTTGTCGATGTTTGGAACTTGAGTTCAATTGAATTTGTTATAATTATAAAATGTTCATGTGGTCAAAATTACATTATCTCCAGAAGTATATTCAGGATTTATATATCATATATATCATTTATATCCATTATATATATGTATTTATAATAGTACATAATTTTTAGAGATAAGAAATGAAATTCCCCATTCATGGAGACGGTAAGTCGTACGTACGCATGAACGCTACATTCATTTCTATTTAGTATTTTAATAGAATGAAACCATAATTCTACATAGTAATATTATAATTACAGTATAATGTCATATATAATTTCATTAACTTCATCCTTTATACATCCCACATTAGTAATGAAAGGGTCATGTCACTTTGAGGGGGCAGAAGTCTGCACTTCCTTAAATGAAATTATACTGTTTAGCCAATATAGAAACCATAAAGGTATGCTAAAAATGGAAAATACAGAATCATAAAAATACATAAATATAAAATATATCATATATAAATAAAATTTCATCATAATGGCTACCATGAGTGGTGTTTGGAGATAATTGAATAATCATCATTTTGTAAGGTAGTAGTTCGGCGTCCACAGAAACATTATGTTCTTTACCCGTTAGATGGAGGTGTGTGTAAGTGTAGTTAGAATCCTTATCATATAAAAACCTAGTATATTGAGTATAATGACTCTATTATAGAATAAATGAATAAAAATATTTTAGGGGTTTGGAGAAGTAAAATAAAAGAAAAGAACTTAAAAGAAGATGTCACCTATAAATCGGGTATCTCCCTTTGGTTTTAACCAAAAGGTTTACTTTAAGTGACGTGTTCCTAATGTTAGGATTATAGGTTGAGGAGAGGGATGTTGGGAGCTTATTTAGGCAGATTTTGGATGAGACATGGGGCTTGATAGGTGTGAGGAATGTGTTATAAGTGGTTTCCTTTTATTAGTGGGAGAGGGGATCTTTAGGAAAGTTTGAAACAATTATTTTATTATAAACTAATATTCAGTTTGAAACGGTCCAAAAATAATTAAAGTCAAAGATAAGATGACTCATGTTCAAAATAAAATCATACAATTATAATTAGATAGGTTTGGGATATTGTGTTAGTATTTATAATCTTATTTATTTAAAACACTCATTAATTAGGTAAACACTACCCAATTATTGTGTCATAAATAATTTTATTTATTTGATGTCTAAAAATTATAAAACAAATACCATGATGCAGGAAACATTTTTATATTTAAAATTAATATTTATAGTTTAAGAGATAACTTATATAACCCCATGTAAAAATTTATTTACTAAAAGTTATTTCATTATGTCATTTTTTACTTTACTTTTAGTAATTAATATAATGTGTCATTATCACCCCCAAGTGGCTCCATGGGGTCCCAAAATCTACCCAAGGATTCCCATGGTTAGATATTTATCAACTAATATGATTAGAACACATGGTAGGGTAATTTAATATAATTATAATTTTATTTTATACCCATATTTACCAGATTTACCTTTTAAATATGGTAAATAAAATATTTAATAATGTAAATATTCATAATATCTAAAAATAAATGTTAACTAGTTACACAATTTGGACCTATGGATTCCAAATGTGGAATCCATTTTTCCAAATTTAAAAAATAGAAGTAGATTAAATTAATTTAAAATTAATTCCTCTTTTCAAAACCAAAAGCTTGTTTTTAATAAATAATAAATATCAAAATATTGACACATGTTTATGTCCAATTTCAAAGTGAAATTAATTCCAATTACCAAAATTGGATTAAATGGTAAAAACAAAATTTAATTACACAATAAAACCAATTAAAAAGATAATAGAACATTATAAATAGATTAGATTAAAAGGCAGTTTTCAACAGAAAATTTGTATTTTCATTATTCATTAAAAATGAACATTATCATAAAAATACAAAATTTCATCCAATGTTAATTTTGATGTCCCGATTATAATGAAGAATATTATTTTTTCAAATAGAATATATAAAAGTGAGAGAAACTAGATTTAAAGAGGGTTCTCCATTAAAAGGAGGTAAATTTACCTTTTCATGAATATTAGAGTATTTATTATTAGTATTAGATTCGTTCACATGTTAAGCCTCTAACTTTTATTGGATAAATGTAAAAACATTTAAAAAACATGTATAATGATATTTCAGTTAGTTCTATCCATTCCCACCAATACAACATCTTGGTCTTAACTACCATTTAAAATAATATTGTAATATTTTTAGTGTGAAATGTAATATTTGAAAGAAACCTGTTGTTTCATATTGGGTAAGCCATCGAACATAGTGTCCTATTTAAAGTAAAATTAACATTTAATTCACCAATATTAATAAATATGAAAATTTATTAATATTTATTTACCTGGGATGTTACAGGTAGTTGGGGTGTCTCACAATAAAGAGAGGGGTAAGGTAAGGGTGATATTTAGTTTCAGGGTTTTGAATTAAAAAAAATAAAAAAATGGTAAACTACATGGTTAGACAGCTCTATTTTTCTAAATGTGTGTCAACTATGTGCTAGGTAGTGAAAAACCAAAACCCCACCACGTATTATTTCTCCTACCAATTTTCAGTTAGAAAACTCATACACCAACCATTACAAATAGAACTAGAAAATTATAGATCCAAATTTATTTATTTTGATATAGTTTAACTAACATTTCACAAGCCACACACCACACTCTAAACTCACTAATGGACCTTCACAATTACTAAAAAACCTATACATTTTTCCTCAGACAGTGATCCTTAACGGCAAACTAAAGTAAAATTATAAAAAAATCCCTATTTTGGGACAAAAATACATAGAAAATTATAATAACTTCCAAGATAATAAAATATTATAAAATAATCACCATAGTGACACTAATGGTGTCATAGATATGATTCCAAGGATAAATAAATTAATGAGATAATGCATTTCCTTTCCTCAATCCTTAAAATATTAAAAGAGAAATTCAGTGGAAATATTCCACTTTTTATGTGGAATAGTGGGACACCATTCTTCTAGGTATCTTAATAAATTTTAGTTAAATGATAAAAAAGAAGAACATATAAGGAAAACATTTAAATGTCTTAATAGAAAAATTGATACCAAATAAAAATTCTTAAAAATAAGAACATATTATCTCAAGAAGATGAAATCATGGATAAGAATAATTATAGTAGGCTGATTACTATAGAGTCCTTAGTTAATAAGTCTGTATTCCCATTATATACAAGAATCAAGTGGAGTACAATGTTGATGAAGGTGATGAAATTGAGGTAATATTTGATCGTAAAGATGAATTAAAGACTAACCTTGAAAAAAATAACATTTAAATGGATAAAAAATAAATATAATGGTTCTTTACATGGATCTAAACTCAAATTACACTATAAAAAAAGAGTATAAGTCCTAATTAAAAAAATATATTGAAAAAATTAAATATATAAATCCAGAAAATTTAGGAAAGAAATTTGATAACCACCTGCAAACTGAAATATAGGCCTAAATTATTGATGTATTGACCAACAAAATTAATGAACAATTAAAAATAATGGAGTAACATGAAGTTGAGTTCATGAAATTTCCATATATGTTTGATGATCATGAAAAACATATTACTCTTAGTATGAAAACAAGAAGTTTGATTATACCATCCACTATGGATGTTCATGGTGTGTACAAAAATGAAATTATTTTTATCCCTTAAGTGTATAACTTTATATACAAAGTAAAATTTATTATGAGACATGATTATAAGAAAAACATAAAGGAGGTTTAGGTAAACCCCCAGACACTCACTCCTCAGAAGAAGGTTGGTTTGAGTGACTCAAAATAGGCTCAATAGAAAAATTTAATGTGTAAAAGAGATATCAGAATACAAAAAATGTTTTGTGTTATTATTGTGAAAATTGGTGTATCCATAATACATAATCTCTAAAGTAAAAATATATTCTAGGTATAAATAGATATAAAAAATATATGATCATAATTTATTACTCTTAATTTTCTATTAATGGATCCTGCTTTTATTGTGAATGATTTGGAAATAATGTGTCTAGTTTTTCATAAAAAGTAATAAAAAAATTGTTCCAAAGGAGACATAATTAAATAGTATAGAATAGGATAAAAATCCTCAAGTAGAAGAAAAAAACTGAAGATATATTCATTCTATTAGGATCTGACTTAATTGGATCACTAAGAGGGTGGAGGGGTAATCAGAGATCCTATTTTTCATTCATGAGTTCCCCTTTTGAAATCAACCTCTTGAACTAATGAAGGTTCTCAATCAACTCATTAGAGTTTCTCAAATTTACCACATATATAGAAAAAGAATATAAATCATGATATTTATATTTATAAGGTTATACAACCATTCCTATTCTTTACCATGTTGGTTAGTCCCCCCCCACCATGATTTCATCCACTACTTTTTTATTGTATTTAAAAAATATAGACCACAATTTTTTCAAAATATTTCTATCATCGACTAGAATATTCAATGTCTCTAAAAAATATAATCCAATAAGGATATTAAACACCTGGTGATCACTTCAACTCTTGATTATACTACTCCATGAATATATGGATCAATAGACATTCACATGTACTTCTTCTTTTGGAAAATAAATAGTTAATATCGATGTCCAGCCTGCTTGTCTCAAAAATTCCACTAGAATTTGTGTAATTAAATCATCATCAATTATTGTAGATAAACTACCTCACGGGAACAACTTTATGTGTCTTCATTTTATAGTAATTTCACCTATTATATATAGATGTTAGTACTTCTACCATAAATAGAGAGACTATACACATATCCATAAGACACCTAACATCAAATTAATGAAAAATTAAAATTACCATAAACTTATAAATATATTCCAATGATTTTCACCATAAATTTTCCAAGGTAACTACTCATGATCCTTCTCTCTCTTCATACAGTGATGATTAAATATTCATTTACTCCACAAAAATTAATTTTATATACTGTTATGATTTATGCCAAAATCTTTGCTTAAAACTGAATCTAATTATTATAGAATCATTCAAGATCCATTCATGCATCACCATAATTAATTTTCTAATGTTTCACATGTCACCACCTAGCACACCTTTCACTAGGGTGTAGTGTATAAACCTTGGCTATTTTCCCCTTAACATGCCGACCAAAATGGGTATGGTAACCTTTTTCTGTACTTTTATTCATACAGAACATCCTATCAAACATTACTTCATTTAGTGCCATAATGACCATATTGGTCATCCCCATTTATCATAGGTAGACTTCAGAAGCACTGAAACTTGATCCATGGGTGTGGTGTTGCCCATGTTGACCTTCTCAAACTCCAAGTCATCCATGCATTTCAATTCCCAAAACATCTTTCACTATACCAATTGTGGTATCATCCATGTTTCACCGTGAGGGCTAGCATGATATAGTCCCTATCCAGGTTTCCTATTTTAGGTATTTTATTCTCACCATTCCATATTCTATTGGAGTTTCCTACCCATAGATTCTTTTTTATCTTCCCCATGACAACCTCTAGGATGTGGAATTACCCGTGTTGGGCCATATTCCACATATCTTGTCTTATTCTAAGGAATCAACCACCTCATTCTTATCTAAGATGACTTGGAGAGTTACTATAAATAATCAAACACAATAATTTAGGAAACCTATAAATATACCCCTTTAAATTTTGCTGATAATACTTATCTTCTTATTCTTCATCTTCCCATACTCTTTATCCCCATATTGAAAATGAAATTAAAAAGGGGAAATAGTGGGGTATTAATCATCTATTATTCTCAAAAAAATCTTATCATCCCTTATATCATTTCAAATAGTGGGATGATATCACATGCTCCTAAGAAAATATGATTTGATTAATCAACTCTAAATCTGTTTGGGATAACCCGATATATAAAATAAGAGAGATATAGCCATGGTGTTCATAGATATCCATAAAACTAACTCATCATGTGAAAACATGATCAGAAAAACAAAGCATTCTTAATAAAGGAGCTAAAAAATTAACATAAATATCTTCCACACATCTTAAGATAGTATCAAGATAGTTCAAGTTCATGAAATATAGATCACCCTTTTTGTCACCCGAATGTCAACTAACACTGCCGCATGATAAATATATTGAAATTATTTGTAATAATGGATTGAATTTTTTGATTCTTAGACCTTATTTATATATTTCTACAAGTTGTATGAAAATTTCATATTTGACATCTTTCATATCAATGGATCTCCCCCTCACATGATGCACTCATGTCCTCTTCGTCATGAAAAAGTACTCCATGAAAAAATCATCCCCTTTAATGTTTAGAAATGAAAACCTAAAACATATACATTAATTCCCTATAAGGTATAAAAATATAATAAAAATGATAATGGAATAAGGAGGGAATTATTTATGCCTCCAGGATAACCCTTAGGTTGATATCTTCCCCCCAACCTAGGATGTTATAACCCATACTCCAATAACCTAGAGTCGATGTCTACCTTCTCACATTAACATATAAACAAGGGTTATAATATAGAAATATCAGTCAGTTTTTTGTTTTTAGAGATCCAGATAACAATATGATACTCATTTAACATTAGGAATAAAATATAATTCATATTAATATAAAACATTCAGTATCCATAAACTCATTAAAATAATTTTTTTCATATCCTAGGGAAAGGAAAAAAATTAAGTGGGATCTGAAATTCTATGTAAGGGTTATATACATCAGAAAATATCATTATTAGATAAGTGATAATCTATATATAAAGTTAAATAATTAAAAACACATGTCTTTTAATAAATAATGACAGCATGAAATTCATCCTTAGATAATATGACTACAGAAATTACATGGATAATAGTATCTAAATTCTCAATAAATTAAATAAAAAGTATTATATGTAATGATATAATATATCATGATATCTATATAATCAAAAAAAGTTTCTAAGAGAATTTAATATGTGGGTAGGTATACACCAGAAACCCATTTAATGTGGATGACTTATTTTTCTCATGAGACATGTTGATGCATTGAGGGGATATATAGTTTAAATCCCCATCCATAAATGAATAAATAATACATTCCTAAAATATTGAATTATAAATTTAATTAAGGAATAATAATCCTTATCAAAAAATATATGTATTGAATAATGAATACAGAAAATTAATATTTGCCCAATCAATTAAAAAATTCGAAGTAAATTTCCAAATGTACAAATGGTATATGATTTACGAGATCGTAATATCCATGATAAAAAAGAATATGTATATTTAATAGAAATTTATTTTATAATGATCATAATAAAGTGAATGTTTCATGAGAAAGTGACTGGCCAAAAAATTAATAAGATATAAATGTTATTCGTAGATTCATAAGAAATATAGGTTTTAAAATAAAGTCATGTCTATCAGAGAGAGAAATAAAATTGTATCAAAAATTTAAAATAATTTTTCAACTAATATTTTTCATTGAAAATCATTTTAAAAAGGTATAACAATTTAAATATCATAAAATTTTATTGGTGATTGGAAAGTATGTTAACACCGTATTTGTTAAAAAAATATTTTTGACTTTTCATAAAAACATCAAAAATTAACCTTTAAATTTTTTTTAAAGATTCCATTAATAATATTTAAAAGGTAAATTATAATATAAAATTTATTTAACATAATTTTTGGGTGATATAAATGACTTTTTTAAAACAATTTTGAAAAATATGGACATTGAAGAAAAAAATATCTGATTAAAAGAGAAATAAAATCTTTTTTTCTTTTAAACGTTTCCTTGATTGATTCAAGTAAAAAATTAGGGAAAACATTGAATAAAATATAAAAAATCCTTGAATATATATATTATAATAATAAAAATATTGATTTTATTAAGGAAGTATTATAATATTCTATTAAGGAAAATTAAGGAAATACCAAAAATCATGTTGAAAAATAAATCCTTAAGTATTTGGTTACTTTTAAATTATAAACCCTTGAAATAATAAATATGAATAAAATTTTTTTTTATTATTAATAAGTTATTATTTATTTTAAATATAATAATGGGGTAGTATATAGACCACATAAATCTAAATTAGTTCATAATACCAAATATATCACAATGGAGTGGAAATTGTGATGAAATTATCTTACCTCACTCTTCCCTTCAGTTGAGAATGATTTAAAATCATGAAAATTTGTTTCAAACATTTTATTAATTTATAAAAGAAAAAAATTATTATTTATAATATCATATATGATCCTGTAATAACTTATTATCACCTTTTCATTAGTAATATTTCATTATTACCATAGTTTCGGGTGATAATTGCTTTGTTTTCTCATGCATGTTTTATCATGGAGGTTTCAATTCATCTACATAGGATATAATTCCAAAATATACATAATTTTATTATATTTATAAATATAATTTTTTTATATATATTCCTTTTTATAATAATTCCTGAAATTTGGACATGGAAAGTGAATCACATCACTTCGTGGAGACGGTAGGACATATATATGCATGAGCGACATTATAATTTCCTTAATCAGTAAAAGGGTAAGGAAATAGATGATATATTAATATTATAGAATTAAAGTATTTCATCATTATCATATATATTTATTAGTTACATCATTATTACTATCTATGTGAGTTGGTTATGGAAAACAAATTGCATCGGTTCACGAGGCGGCAGTCCTTCATACATATGAGCCATGGTTTTTTTATCATTTGATAGAGAAGAGGATGAAAAAATATTATGAAATAATCCTAATAAAATTTCAGTATATTTTATATAATGGTGTTACTATATTTTTAATATAAAAAAATAATTGATGATGATTAAAGAATAAGAAAAAATAAAGAGTTTGATGAAGACAATTACCTTCACTTTGAAAAAATTTATTTGGATTTCTTATTAAGGACACTAGGGATGGAATTTACGGATTACTATAAACTCTAGATCATGAATAGGATTGTTTTGGAGATATTTTGGGGGTTTTTTGGATTGTATAAATTCATTTATAGTTGTAAATAAGTGATAGGATGAGGTGGACTTTTATAATTATGGTCAGCGGCATAATTGTAATATTTCAATGTTTTACAATATTATCAAGTCACTATATTGAAAAAATGGATCAAAATGGATAATATTATAAGGTTATATTTTTATGGTCATAATCAAACCAATAAATAGGAAATCAATAATATTTTTACTCATTTAAACTCTTATCTTTATATATTAACAACCCAAAAAACTAGTTTTGGCATTAACCATAGTTATTAATTTTTACTATTTTTAATATTTATTGTGATAAAATAATATGTTGAACTTATTACTTAGTATTAATTATAATTATTGAAAATATTTAATTAATTTTATAAAATTCAATTTACATAATTGGTAGATTATAGCTTATAAATAATCCCCCAAAATTTGTCGAAAATAGTTTTTCAAGAAATGCATTTTTCAAGTATAAGATGATATTAAATTAAATATATGAGTATAAAATATAATTATATATATTTAAATTAATATATTTAGGTATATAATATATAAATTTTATTTAAATCATTCATCATTAAATATTAGATTAATTAATTAAAATGGAAATACATTATGCCTTTTTTAAATGATTTTCAGAAAAATATCCCCTTCTACCTCTAAATGATCATATCATTATTTCTATCAAATTGATAGTAAATAAATTTATAATTATAAATATTATAACACATTATTATAAATAAAATGATTAATATTTAATTACTACATTCTCAATCATTTATAAAGCATATATCTAAGGGAAATTTTAAAAAAATCATTCTTGGTTTATTTTGAACTATTTTGTTCGAAATTGTTATTTGTCCTATCAAATTATTATTTTTTGCCTTGATATATTAAAATATAATTTTTGACATACTATAATTAAATCTCAGGTCTTATGTTCATCCATCCTATAAAAATTTTATCCTTCAAATTTTCATAGATATTACTCTCTAAACAAATACGGGTAGTTCTTATTCTTAACATACTATAGTCCCATGTTTCTTCCTCAATTATAGGATTTATTGAAAGAAACTTTACCATTCATGTCATCTTATTCCTCAATACCTTCTCTCTATTATCAATAATATGAATGGTTTCTTAACAGTAAGATATATCGGGTCCCAAATATTTTTATTCAGAGGTGAGAACAAGAATTAGGTTTGGAATGTAATTACTTAAAAATGATATATGGAATAAATCATGTAATTTAGATATAATTTGTTAAATTTAAAAATTATAATTCAAAAATATAATTATTTCTAGGATTTTTACATTTAGGATTTACTTACGGTTCAGTTTCCTTTTCTTATGGAACTTTATAACACCCTTATATGGATGTACTTTCAAGAAAAATGATCTACTATTTGGAATTTCAAATATTTTCTTTAGTTATTATCATGAATATTTTTCATTATTTGGGAATATTTAATATGATTCTAAATATTCTTTACCTTTTTTATTGTATTCTTAAAATGTTATGGGAATATAAGTTTACTTTCCCCAACATCATCCCAACAAGTTAGAGTATGACATTTTTTCATATTATGCTTCATATGATTCCATATGAATACTTGAGTGGATGTTATTATTATTTTAAAACACTAATAAAGGTATATACTAATCCCACATACCTTTAAAGTCAACTAATAATGGTATCGACAAGTATTATAATTTTTGAATAGTCTCTTTGGATTCCCCATTGGTTTGAGGGTGAGAAATAGTTTTTAAAAGAAGCCAAATGTTAAGAGACTTCTAATTACTTCTCAATAATTTTGATGTATATCATGGATTATGATTAGACACATTCAAAATAGGTGCACCATGAAGTCTTAAATCATTGTTAGTATAGATTCATTTATGTTTATCAAAATGTAAATTTTCTCTTATCGAAAAGAAATATATATATTTGGATACACAATCAATAATAACCCAAATTTCATGATACTTTATAGGAGTATTTAATAATATATTGAAAAAGTCCATAGTAATTTGACCCTATTATTACATAGGTTTTTTATAAGAATCATGAATTATATTAGAAGTTTCCTCTTTCCTTCACTGATTAAACTCCAAGAATCATGATAAATAATCCATAATTTCATACTTCATATTATCCCAACAAAAATGTTCCTATTAAATACATATTCATCATAGTGATACCATGGTGTATGGAGAACTTTGAGATATAAGTATCATCCAATAATTCATTTTTATATTATTTTGAGATGTAACAGATATCCTCGTTCCAAATTTTTAAATTATAACAATATATATGAAGCCTTCAAATTTCCCACTAATCATGTCATTAATTTTCTTCTGAAAAATTTCATCATAAGATTTATAACTTTTCATATTTCCAAATAAAGATAGTTATGCAATAATTTCAAAACGGATTTATGTATCCCCTTATTTAATAATTCCTATGTCCATATTTAATAGATCCTGAAATATAGGATGAATTTTAATCCTCATTTTTGGTATAACACTATGATATTTTCTAATCAATGCATCCACTACCTTATTTTGCTTCCCAACGACGTAGTGTATTGGTAAATCATAATCCTTGAGTATATCGAGAAATAGGTTTTCTTTATATTGACCATATTTCTAGGAAAAGATTTATTTTAAGACTTTATGGATTATAAATATGTATTATGAATATATCACTTATTTTATCATATATATAATGTCTCCACATATCCAAAGTAAAATATTACATCTTTCAACACAAGGTCATGGGTTGGATTGTTTTATTCATGGGTATTTAATTACCTTAATGAATATAAAATAACTTTTTCATTATATATAAGGACACAAACAAGTAACGTCTTTGATGCATCTATATATATATAGAAAATACTCAATTTTTTTATGGTAAAGTCAAAGTTATAACATTAACTAATCCCCTATTCAATTCTTCAAAATATTATTCATATTCATTTTTTATACAAACTTAACCCTTTATGTGTAGTCACTCTTAATGGGTTATCCAATCAGGAAAAAGTTTGAACGAATCACTGATAGTAACCATCCAAAAAAAAACACTATGTACCTTGGTTATATTCATTGGTGTAAGCCATTAATTGACTAACTTTTCATTTATAGGGTCAACTATGATTATATCATTGTAGACAATATGAAAAGGAAAATAAAATTTTTGAAGTAAAAATTCACACTTGATAAAGATCCTAAATATCTCTTCTCCTCTAAGAATCTCAATGAAGATCATCAAGTGATTCTCATAGACCTCATAACTTTTACAATAATCTAAGATATCATCAATGAATACCACAAAAAATTATAATGATATTCCACGAATAATATATTCATTAGATCCATAAAAATATATGGTGCAATAGTCAATCCAAATGACAGTATTATAAACTCGTAATGTCCATACCTCCCATTAAATAATATATTAGGAATATAATACTAATTTATGAACAATTTATAATACCAAGAATGAATTTAAATATTTAAAAAATATTGATCTCTATGAAGTTGATCGAATAATTCATCAATGCATGGTAGATATTACCTCTTCTTTATTATAATATCATTGATTTTCCTATAATCAATTCATGACCTCACAGTTCCATATTTTTTCTTAATGAAAGGAATAGGGCATCCCTAAGGTGAAATACTAGGGAATAAAAATACATTACCACGCAACTCCTATAGAATTTTCATTAACTCCAATAATTCCACGGTGTCTATTCTATAGTGAGTATTTGATATTATTCTTATATGAAGGAACAAATCAACGAAAAACCTAACTTCATGACCTGATGGTTTTACAAGTAATTCCTCTAGAAATAAATCAATTTATTCTTTTAAAATAGTTATTACTTTAATTTGTAGATTACGTTTTTCATCTATAAGTTTTTATTACACTTTTTTCCCAAAAAAAATTATCTTTTCAAAGAGATATAGGGGGTGGATCTAAAAATGACTCATATAATGAATTCATTACTCTAAATATATCAAAATCCATATCTACATCAGAAATCATAATTTCATTTTCCTTTCAAAAAATCATCATATATTATAATCTAGCCCACAAAAATGATGATATGAAATTCAACCATATGTTTAATAATAAGGTCTAAAAATAGGGTGTGTTTATGTGTTATAATAGGAATTGTCTATCACATCATGGTTGTAGTGATATTTTCACTAGGAGTTTTTACTAACAACTCTCTAATTAATGTTCATGGAAGATATATAATTTTATTAGAAAATAATTAAGATATAAAATAGTGTGATGAACCAAAATCAAATAAATCATTAGATAACTTTGAAAAAATAATTAAAGTACCTTCCACAATATATTTGGGAACTTAAACCCGTTTTTTGTGATTGAATATGATTATCCTTATCCCATTATCCTCTTTAGTGGTAAATTCCATTGATTATTGGTACATTGGTTTGAATAATTATCTATTTCATTATAGTTGAATGATTGGATAATAGTAGTATAAGGCCCCAGCCTTAAACATTACTTAATCTTGAGTTATTTCAAGAATACACATTGAGAATATTTTCAGGTTTAGAGTTTTAGAGAATTAGCTCATTAATCAGGATTTACAATCCACATTTAAACAAAGTGGTTACATAAAAGATGGTACTCATTTTTCCCATCAACGAAAACAAATTTAAAATAAATCATGGATTCTTTCTTGACACTTCCTTGACACTATCATCACATCATATACCTTTCCCTTGACCTGTGAAAAACATTTCAAAGACTTGGGATGAGCATAAAAAGCTCAGTAAGGGATATTAAAATACGGGAAGAAAACACTAGTACATGTATACATAAGAATCAATGAAATCACACATTACTCATAAAACATAAGCACGTTAACATACGTCATGAAATCATAAGAATTATGTATAACTCAGAGAAATCATAAGACATAATGGTAACCAGATGCATTGATAACATTCTTATGTAGGGAGTAATCCTCATGGTTATGTTTGGAATACCCATCACAGTATATTCCCTAAATCTCTTCAGAGAAACCTTAATGTTTAACTCCTTCGCATTACCAAATGCATTGGAGAGCTATATCGGGCTCACCCGCCCTTAGTTTATCACGGAACCACCCATCTTCATAACAATGCCCAAGAACCATAACATAATTGTATCACATAAAACATGCATAAAGGAGACATAACATTTCCACATTTCAATCACAAGATTTCAATAAAACACATTGATATAATAAAAACATTAAGAAAACCATTTTCAATACCAAAAGAAAAGAAAAGTAAAACATGGTATTTATTTTTCATTTAAATAAAGGTTATGGCTTATAGAGGAAGCTGAAACTCAAATAATGGTCACGGCGGCGGAGAAGTCGTTGTCGATGTATACGTACGACAAAAAACATTCCTTTTGTCGTATAGTAAAATGATTCGTATAAAAAGGTTATTTTTTAATAACGTAAAAATCAAAAGGGTTTATACACCGTATAAAAGAAAGTTGTTTATAAAATAAAATATACCTTAATGAAAGGAGATTGAGATGAAGTCCCATACCTTAGGTCTGACTTGACTCGATCGTTCTATAACCTCCAGAATAATAAACTTAAGTTAATTTATACTTGATTAAGAACCTTTTTCAAGTTCATTATTCATTTTATATCACTTATTACCATGTTATGAACACTATGTAATTATTTAAGTTAATAATGGTCGTTTTGTCGATCATTGGTACTTGAGTCAAAAAATAATATCTTTATAATTACAAATTGTTCATGTGGTAAAATATAAATTATATATGGAATTATATTAATGATTTAGATATCATATATATCAGATATATCTAGTATATACATGCATTCAAAATATTACAAGACATTTAGAGGTAAGAAATGAAATGCACCGTTCATGGAGACAGTAAGCCGTACGGACGGATGAACACTACTTTCATTTCTATTTCGTATTTTATGGAATGAATTCATAATGATATAAAGGTATATTATAATTCCAGTATAATATCATATATAGTATCATTAACTACATCCTTTATACATCCCACATATGGAAATAATGAATCAAATCACTTTGAGGGGGCGGTAGTCCACACATCCTAAAATTAAGATATCGCATTTACCCATAATGGAAACCATAATGGTATGCCCTAAATGAATAATACAGAATATTAAAGAAAACATAAACATATTATATATCATATATAAATATAGTGACATATTAATGGCCACCTTTGAAGGTGTTATAAGAATATTGAGCAATCATCGTTTCGTGAGGCAGAAATTCACCATCCACGGAAATAGTTTCTCTTTAAAGATTAGATGTAGGTGTGTGTAAGTGTAGCTAGAATAATTCGTATAAAAAACACCTAGTATATTTAAGATACTGGTTTTGTTACAAAAGAAATGAATAAAAAGAGTTTAGGGGGTTGGAGAAGCAAAATAATACAAAAGAACATTAGAGAAGACTTTACCTTTAAATCGGGTAACTCTTCTTGGTTTGAACCAAAATGGTTTCTTGAAGAGATTTCGTCCTAAGGAAAGGCTTATAGGATGAAGAGTGGGATGTGGAGAGATAAAATGTGTAGATAATGGCCGAGCCAAAGGATTGAGAAGTCTGGGTAAGGAGGTAGAGGTTGGTGCCTTTTATAAGAGGAGAGGAGGGGCACTCTTGGAATGTTATAAAATGTTACTTTATATTGAAATTTGTTTTGGATTTAAAAGGTCCCAGATTGATATATTTAGAGGCTAAGGTGATAAGTGTTTGAAATATACTCATACAATAGGTCTTTTACAAGTGTATTCTTAGATTTTACATTATCATTTCATTTTATTTAAATTGTTCATTAATGAGGTAATCGCTACATCATCATGATGTCATAAATAATTTAATTTATTTAATGTCTACGAATTATAAAAAACAACTATGATGTAGAAAATATTTTTATCTTTACAATGAATATTTATAGTCCAAAATATCCATTATTCAGACAAAAGTAAAAAAAATTTACTCAGGTGATACATTCGGTAGTGATATTCTCCTTTCTTTAAAAATAAAAAGATAAAGTGTCACTTTCACCCAAAAGTGATTCCATGGGGTCCCTAAGTTTGGCACAAGGAATCCCATGGTCGGACATGACACAACCAGTAGAATTAAGACACATTTTGGGGTCATTTTTTATTCTTATGATATTATTTTATTATCCCTAACTACCCGATTACTAATTAATCAAGATAATTAAAGATAATTACCGTCGTTACTATTCATAATGTCCAAAAACAAAAGAGTCTTAACTACATAATTTGGACCTTATAATTCCAAATATTGAATCAATTTTTCCAAATTCCAAACATATAAATTTCAATAATTACTTTAAAAATAATTCTCGTTGTCAAAACAAATAGAAAGTTTTTTTGAAACAATGTCTATGAAAAGATTGGCACTTGTTAATGCCCAATTCCAAAGGGAAATTAATTATAATGAACAAAATTGGATTGAATGGTAAAAATATATTCTAATTAAACATTAAAATCAATTAAAAAGATAATATAAGCATATAGTAATATTAGATGAAAAAGCAGTTTTGATGTAAAATGTTGTATTTTTCACTATTCATTAAAAAATGAACATGGTCAGAAAAATACCAAAAATTTATCCAAAGTAAATTTCAATGTCCTAATCATAAAAAATATCTTTATTTTAAAAAATAGAGCTTATAAAATTTTCCAAATATATATTTAAAAAATGGTTAACCATCAAAAGGCGGGAAAACAATTTTTTAAAAATATTAGAGAATTCTATGCTTAAGATTGGATTTATTCTCATTTTAAGCCTCTAAAACCACTATCTAATTCATAAATAGACATAGATAAGAATATATATTATTCATTACTTACATGGAATGTTACATCCTTCCCCCCTTTAGAAAATTGTGTCCGCAAAATTTATTTACTTATCGAATAGGTGGGAGTATTTATCCCTCGTTGCATTTTCAGATTCCTATGTTGCCTCTTCAATCATGTGGTTTTTTCACAAAACCTTTACTTGATGAATCACCTTATTTAGTAACACTTTCTCCCTATGGTCAAGAATCTGTACTAGTTGTTCCCCATAAGATAGATTCTCTTCCAGCTGAACTACCTCTGGACTCAAAACATGAGATGGATCTGGAATGTACCTCCTTAACATTGAAACATGAAAAACATTGTGTACCTGAGATAAAATCGGAGGTAAAGCCACTCAGTATTCAACTGATCCAACTCTATCCAGAATTTTGTATGGTTCAATGAACCTTGTACCCATCTTTACTTTCTTACCAAATCGCATCACACTTTTCCATGGTGATATTTTGAGAAAAACATGATCGCCTACCTAAAAAGAGAGATCCTTCCTCCCGTTGTCTGCATAACTCTTCTGCCACCTCTGAGCTGTTCTCATGTGTCTCTGTATTAGCTGAACTTTTTCTGTCAACTCTTCTACCAATTACGATCCCATCAACTTCCTTTCACAAACTTCATCCCAGAAAGCTGGAGTTCGACACCGCTTCCCATATAATGACTCAAATGGTGCCATCTGTGTACTGGAATGAAAACTGTTATTATAAGAAAACTCAACCAAAGAAAGATGTTGGTCCCAACTTCCCTGATAATCCATCTAACAAGTACGTAGCATATCCTCCAAAGTCTGAATCGTTCGTTCTGACTTCCCATCTGATTGAGGATGAAAAGTTGTAGTAAAATTTAATTCAGCACCCAATGACTTCTGAAGGCCTTTCCAAATGTTAGAAGTGAACTTGGGATCACGGTCAGATACAATGGAGAGATGAACTCCATGTAACCTGAAAATCTCTTTAAGATACTAATGGGAAAGTTGATCTATGGAAAAACTATCTCGTATAGAAAGGAAATGAGTAGATTTAGTCAAGCGATCAATAATAACCCAGATTGCATTATAACCTCGAGGTGTCTTCGACAATCCCATAATGAAGTCCATAGATATATTCTACCATTTCCACTATGTCACTAGTAAAGGCTGAAGCATCCCTTTCGGTAACTGCCTCTCTACTTTAACCAGTTGGCAAGTCAAACACTTACAGTAAAATCAGCAATGTCTCTTTTCATTCCATCCCACCAGTATTACTCCTGAAGATCTCTATACATCTTAGTACTTCTTGGATGAACTGAAAATGGAGAACGATGAGCTTCACATAACAACTCTCTCTCTCACTATGAATCACAAGGCACACACAATCTCTTCCCAAATCTCAAAACACAATCATTATCAATGTTGAATTCAGGTAACTTACCCTTCTGAACCAGCTCTACCTTTTTCTGAAACTCACTATCTTGCTTCTGTGCTTTCTTAATTCTATTTGATATAGAATATTTCACTGATACCTGAAACAAAACAGAAGGTCATCCTGCACCAACAACTTCTATGCCAAAGTTCATAAAATCCTTAACCAAAAGATCACGTTCCAAATGCAACATTGTTAATGAAGAATTACTTTTTCGACTCAAAGAATCAGCCACTTTATTTTCTATTCCCAGCTGGTAATGAAGTGTACAATCATAATCCTTGATTAATTGTATCCATCTCCTCTGTCTCATGTTAAATTATTTCTGGGTGAATATATACTTTAAAATTTTGTGATAAATATATATTTCACACTTTACACCATACAAATGATGCCTCCAACTTTTTAAAGAGAAAGTAACAGCAATGAATTCCAAATCATGTGTAGGGTAATTTACCTCATGATTTTTCAACTAACGTGAAGAATAAAAAATTACCTGATCATTCTGCATTAGGACGCAACCAATTCCTTTCAATGAAGTATCACTGAAGATAACAAACTCCCCATTCCAGTAAGGTAGTGCCAAAACTGGAGCATTCACCAATCTTCTTTTCAGTTTCTTAAAACAATAATCACATTATTTTTCCCAGATAAACTTAACACCCTTCCGAGTTAACTTAGTCATTGCACTATATAACCATGAAAAATTTTAAAAAAACCTTCGGTAATAGCCTGCCAGACCAAGGAAGCTACGAATCTTTGTTACACTTGTGGGAATTTTCTATTCTTCAACAACCTTTGTTTTTGCAGGATCAACAGTTATTCCATTTTTAGAAACAATATGACCAATGAAATAAATTTGTTGTAACCAAAACTCACACTTGCTGAATTTCCCATACAATTTCTTTTCTTTTAAGATTTGCAAAATAACCCTTAAATGACTTTCATTCTCCTCTTTACTTTTAGAAAACACCAAAATATCATCAATGAAAATAGCCACAAACTTATCCAAGAACTCATGGAAAATTCTATTCATAAGGTCCATGAATAAAGTAGGTGCATTGGTTAGCCCAAAAGGCATAACTACAAATTCATAATGGCCATCTCTTGTACGAAATGCGGTCTTCGGAATATCTTCTTCCTTTACCTTCAACTTATGGTACCCCGATATCAGGTCAATATTTGAAAAATACTGAGCTCCCTGGAGATGATTAAACAAATCATCGATATGAGGAAAAGAATATTTGTTCTTAACAGTGATGTTATTCAAGGCTCTATATTCAATGAAAAGTATCATTGAACCATATTTCATTTTAACAAATAAAACAGGAGTACCCCATGGTGATTTGCTTGGTCGAATCAAACCTTTCTCTAATAAAACTTGCAATTTCTCCTTCAACTCTAAAAGTTCAATTTGCTCTATTAGATAAGGGGGTTTTGAAATTGGATTAGCATCAGGAACTAAGTCAACAGTAAACTCAACTTCCCGATCTGGTATTATTCTAGGAAAATCATAAATAAAAACATCAGGATACCCATTTACCACTGGCACATCATTAATCTGAACAGTTCCCTTGTTTTCAACAATATGTGCAAGGTAACATTCATTTCCATCTTTTACAAGTTTCTCGGCCTCTTGATATGTTATCAACAGTAAGGGTTCATTCTTGTACACAAACTAACAGTATTTCTGAAAAGAAACTTCTTTATCTCTACAGTCAATCTTAGCATGGTAAACAGAGATTCAATCCATACCCAGGATAACATCAAACTCTACTAGAGGTAAAACAATAATGGTTGAAAGTAGTTTCTTTCAACGGATAAATATAGGAAGATTCGTATAAATTTTTTTTCCCTCAACATTTCCCCGGGTGTTTTTAACACAAGTTCAGGAGTCATTTCTTGATATGGTATTCCTATTTTACTAAAAAAAGTTTTCAGAGATGAAAGAATGTGTAGACCCTGAATCAAAGAACACACTGGAATAATATGAAAAAACAAACAAAGTACCTGATACCACTTCATTTGATGGCCCAATATCTGATAAATTAGTCGCAAAGGATTTCACCTCCCCTTTTTGCTTGTAGTCTAACTACTTCCCATCACTCTATCTCTTCGTCGGACACTCGTTTGCATAGTGACCCATCTCATTGCACTTAAAACATTTCACTAACTGTAAATCAAATTTGGTCTCAACATCACCCTGATCCTTTTTAGTGCAATCAAAATCCTTATGTCATATCTTACCATATTGGTAGCACTTTCCAAAATTCAGAATTCATTCCCCTGCATGCCTTTTACCACATTTATCACAAACGAGAAACTTAGTTTTCTTAAAATCAGACCTTTTTGAAGAATTCCTCCCTTTCTCTGGCCACCTCAGTCTCTTCTTCTGTTGGTTTTTATAGGACACTTGATCATCGGAAAACTCCATTTCCACCTTCTTAGCACATCCGACAAGATTTTCATAACTTTTGAACTCATGAGAAGCTAATTCCCTTTGATATTTTGGCTTTAATCCTGAGTAAAAATTATTAATTTTACTATCAAGGTCTTGGATAAAATTTAGAGCATACCTTGCCAATCGAGTGAACCTCTCTTCATAAGCAGCCACTGAGTCGTCCTCTTGCCTCAATTCCATTAATTGTTTTTCCATCCTAAGTCGAAATGCCTTAATAAAATACTTCTCAAGAAACATACCTCTGAATTCATCCCAGTCGAGAGAATCAATCTCATCAGCATACCTGATATTTTTAACCATCGACCACCACCGATCTGCTTCACCCTCCAAATGGTAAATATCAAGACTAAACTTTTGATGGTCTGAACACCCCATGACATCGAAAATATTCTCTAGTGATTTAATCCACCCTTCAGCTAGCACCGGGTCAGATGATCCTCTGAATGATGGGGGATATTGCCTCATTAAATGTTCCACCACTGACATGTTCCTCTGCGGTTGATCTGGCTGATCTCGTGCATGGATACAACCACCATTTATCGCTTGAGTCAACTGAACCATTACTGTACCAAACTATTCAGTTCAAATTCCGACCATCTCAGGATGATGATTCGGAAGGTCATTTCCTTCTGTATGCCTTCCTAGAACTACTTCCCTATTTCCTCTGCAGAAAACCATTCTGAACAAACATGTCTTAGATTAAGAAACATGGTAATCTTGAAATTCTATATCATTTCAATTTGACCATAAAAAAATATTTTTGGATAATCATTTAATAGAATTCTAACTCCTAAAGTTATATAAACTGACCTCTGATACCAACTATAAGGCCCTGGCCTTAAACATTACTTAATCTTGAGTTATTTCACGAATACACATTGAGGATCTTTTCAGGTTTAGAGTTTTAGAGAATTAGATCATAAATCATGCTTTACAATCCACATTTAAAGAAAGTGGTTACATAATAGATAGTACTCATTTTTTCCATCAACAGAAACATATTTAAAATAAATCATGGATTCTCTCTTGACACTTCCTTGACACTATCATCACATCATGTACCTTTCCCTTGACCGGTGAAACACATTTCAAAAACATGGGATGAGCATAAAAAGCTCAGTAAGGGATATTAAAATATGGAAAGGAAACACTCATACATGTATAAAAAAGAATCAATGAAATCACACTTTACTCATAAAACATAAGAACGTTAACATACCTCATGAAATAATAATATATATTTATAACTTATAGAAATCATAATACATAAAGGTAACTTGAGTCATTCATAACATTCTTACGTAGGGAGTAACCCTCATGGTTACGTTTGGAATACCCATCACAGTATATTCCCTAAATCTCTTCGGAGAAACCTTAACGTTTAACTCCTTCATGTTACCCAATGCGTTGGAGATCTATATCGTTCTCACCCGCCCTTAGTTTATCACGGAACCACCCTTCTTCATAACAATTCCCAAGAACCATAACATTATCGTATCACAAAAAACATGCATAAAGGAAACATAAAATTTCCACATTTCAATCACAAGATATCAATACAACACATTGATATAATAAAAACATTATGAAAACCATTTTCAATACCAAAATAAAAGAAAATTAAAACATGGTATTTATATTTCATTTAAAAAAATGTTATGGCTTGTAGAGTAAGCTAAAACTCAAATTATGGTCACGGCGGCGGAGAAGTCATTGTCGCCGCATACGTATGAAAAAAACATTCCTTTTGTCATTTAGTAAAACACTTCGTATAAAAATATTCCTCTTGAATAACTTAAAATTCAAAGGGTTTTATAAACCGTATAAAATAATGTTGTGTATAAAACAAAATATGCCTCAATGAAACAAGATTGAGACGAAGTCCAATACCTCGGGTCCGACTTGACTCGATCGTTATTTAACCTCTTAACTAATAAACGTGAGTTAATTTATACTTGGTTAAGAACATTTTTCAAGTTAATTATTCCTTTTATATCACTTATTACCATGTTATGAACACTATGAAATTAGTTAAGTTAATAATGGTCGTTTTTTCGATCATTGGTACTTGAGTGAAAAAATAAACTCTTTATAATTACAATTTGTTCATGTGGTAAAATATCCATTATATTTGGAATTATATTCATGATGTAGATATCATATATATCATATATATCCTGTATATACATTAATTCATAATATTACATAACATTTATAGGTAAGAAATGAAATGCACCATTTATGGAGACGGTAAGTCGTACATACGCATGAACGCTACTATCATTTATATTTCCTATTTTATGGAATGAATTCATAATGATATAAAGATATATTATAATTCCAGTATAATATCATATATAATATCATTAACTAAATCTTTTATACATCCCAGATATGGCATTAACGAATCAAATCACTTTGAGGGGCGGTAGTCTGCACTTCCTAAAATGAGGATATCGCATTTACCCATAATGGAAACCATAAAGGTATGCCATAAATGAAAAATAAAGAAGATTAAGGAAAACATAAACATACTATATATCATATATAAATATTGTGACATCTTAATGGCCACCTTTGAAGGTGTTAGAAGAATATTGAGCAATCATCGTTTTGTGAGGAAGAAATTCACCATCCATGGAAACAGTAAGCTCTTTAACCATTAGATGTAGGTGTGTGTATTTGTAGCTCGAATCCTTCTTATAAAAAACCTATTATATTGAAGATACTGGTGTTGTTACAAAATAAATGAATAAAAAGTGTTTAGGGGGTTGGAGAAGCAAAATAAAACAAAAGAACATTAGAGAAGACTTTACCTTTAAATCGGGTAACTCTTCTTGGTTTGAACCAAAATGGTTTATTGAAGAGAAATCTGCCTAAGGAAAGGCTTCTAGGATAAAGAGATGGACGTGGAGAGATAAAATGAGTAGATCTTGGCCGATCCAAAGGCTTGAGAAGTGTGGGTAAAGAGGTAGAGGTCGGGGCCTTTTATAAGAGGAGAGGAGGGGCACTCTTGGAATGTTATAAAATGTTACTTTATATTGAAATGTATTTCGGATTTAAAAGGTCCCACATTGATATATTTCAAGGATAATTTGATAAGGGTTCGAAAAATACTCATTCAATTGGTTTTTGAAAAGTGTAAGCCTTAGATTTTACATTATATTTTCATTTTATTTAAATTGTTCATTAATGAGGTAATCGCTGCATCATCATGATGTCATTAATAATATAATTTATTTAATGTCTTAAAATTATAAAAAAAATACAATGCTGTAGGAAATCGTTTTATATTTCCAATTATTATTTATAGTCCAAAATATAATTTATGTAGACAAAATTAAAAAAAAATTACTTAGGTGATACATTCTTTAATGATATTCTCCTTTCTTTAAAAATAAAAAGATAAAGTGTCACTTTATCCCAAAAGTAATTCCATGGGGTCCCTAAGTTTGTTAAAAGTTACCCCATGGTCGGCCATGACACAACCAGTAGAATTAGAACACATTTTGGGATCATTTTTCATTGTTATGATATTATTTTATTATCCTTAACTACCCGATTACTAATTAATCAAGATAATTAAAGATAATTATCATCGTTACTATTCATAATTTCCAAAAACAAAAGAGTATTAATTACATAATTTGGACCTTATGATTCCAAATATGGAATCCATTTCACCAAATTCCAAACATTGAAATTGAAATAATGAATTTAAAAAAAATTCCTGTTGTCAAAACAAATAGCGGGTTTTTTTGAAACAATATCTATGAAAAGTTTGGCACTTGTTTATGCCCAATTACAGAGTGAAATTATTTCTAATTAACTAAATTGGATTAAATGGTAAAAATATATTCTAATTAAACTTTAAAACCAATTAAAAAGATAATATAACCATATAATTAAATAAGTTGAAAACACAGTTTTGATGTAGAATGCAGTATTTATCACTATTCATTAAAAAATGAACATGGTCAGAGAAATACCAAAAATTTATCCGAAGTAAATTTAAATATCCTAATCATAAATAATAAGTTAATTTTGGAAAATAGATCTTTTAAAATTTTCAAAATATATATTTAAAAAATGGTTCACCATCAAAAGGTGGTAAAACAATCTTTTAAAAGTATTAGAGAATTCCATGCTTAAGATTTGATTTATTCTCATTTTAAGCCTCTAATACCACTATCTAATTCATAAATAGACATAGATAAGAATATCTATTATTCATTACTTACTTGGGATGTTACAATTAGTTTATTTATTTCACTTACATTAATTATCTAGATGATCGTTATCTCCGCACTAGTAACAAACTATCATACCCAAGAATCATTTTCTAAGATGTTTCCTTCCAAAATTTCCATATTATAGAAATGGATTAATATTATTCTTCTTCTTTGATTCATTTACCTTTTTATAGTGTTCAGTTATACTCTTATTCTATTTATTTCCCTTGAATATATATGATATATAAAATTCATTCTCAATTTTGATGGTGCATAAAACTATTTCATCATATGATAAATGAGTTTGAAAAGTAGGATTCCTTTAGAGAATTAGTTTAATGCCTTCAAATAAATGGTCACATTCCATATTATATATGTAATATATAACATACCTGGATAGTTTTATAATGTTATCCCCAAACTCTTCAGCACTTTCTTAATCGTTTTTTCTTTAATCTACGAAAATTTACCATTATTTTAGTTAATTTCACATGAGGGAAATATTTATAAAGAAATGTTATTTTAAAACCTCTCTATTCTATGTGTTCTATTTTGTTCGACCCTATTATTCTAGATGAATGACCACCATAGATCGGTATCACCTATGAGAAAATATACTTCAATTATAACCTTTCCCATTCATTAAATCTTAAGGATATAAACATATATTAAAGGGACTCAATCCAGTTCTCATCTACCACTTGATTAGTAGTTCTACTAAAATATGGGTGAATCTGTTGTAGAGACCCAAATCTTGACGTACATGGACATTACATTACTTTATCGGAAAACATAATACATAACAAAAACCAACACTCAAGGACCGTAATAGTTTAGTGTCACTGGAAACTTGGAACATAATCTTCTAATCATGGTGAAAGATCTTAAAAATATCCCATAAAGATCTTCCCCTTTTGTTTTCTTACCTAAAACCTTTCTTTTTATCCTGGGGAAAAGAAAACATATAAAAGGTGAGATCAAATTCTTAGTAATGGTATGCATGGAAAAAATAAAACAAACCATACACATTTGAACTTAAAAACATGTCCATAATGTTTAAACATGAAAATCTTGAGCAATGAGATAAAACATGGAAGTACATAAGGAATAGATCATAATAGAACATATATAATGATAAAATAGCATGGGAATAAAACTTTTAATTGTGAAAAAACATTAATCACATGATATGATTTCCATAGTATCCAAGGCATTGCTGCCAAGACCATCTTAGTGTACAATGTCCCTTACTGAACCAGGGTTACTTGCCGTTCCAGCCCTGTATTACTGAACCATATTTACTTGTCGTTTCATCCATGTCTATCTCATGAGATATAAATCTTTACCCAATGCATTTGAGGTAGATATAGGTCCCACCCATCTCATTATGAAATCATTATTACTTGTGCCACAACATAAACATAAATCATTCATCATAACCCAAAGAATAAAATGGGTTTCATAAACATCATCCCATCATAACATAATCCATATAAAACAAATGGATATAATTTTATCATAATAAATGTGAAACCATTTAAATCATAGATAAATTATACTTGAAATATAGTCATACAAAATAATGTCATCTTATATGGAAAATAGTTTTGACAAAACACTTGAAATGAATTCTTGAGGAAAATATCCTTTCTTCTTCAAAAACATTTTCTTTTCACAAAATGCCATGAAATTTTAAAAGAAAATGATTTTGTTGAAAATAATTATAAAATATTGTAGATTATGCTTCATGAAAATAATGTATTATGAAACCGTAAAAATCTGTTCATGTTGTATAAGTTAAAAAACATTCTTCTAGTTCTTTTGCCAGAAAAGTCAAAAAAATACCTCGTAACGTAAACAAAAGAAAGATTCCTTAAATTACATGTAGTAAAAGTCAAAATGGGTAAAAAGGACTTTAAAAATTCATGAAACCATTTTTAGAAATCAGTAACATGGATGATCAATATAACCACAGTGACTACTTACGAATAAACAATCTCAGATAAAAACGGGATTGGAAAAGTTATTTCTTTCCTTAGGTCTGATATGATTCATACGTATCTGAACCTTCTGTATAATGATTTAAATAATCTCATTGACTTATTAAATAATAATATTCATTGTTATTATATCATATATGGTTCACTTATGACTTTATATTTCCCATTCTTTTTTAAATCCCATGTTAAAGCACGGTTTTGGGTAAAATCATCTTATTTATCGTACGTGTTTGGACTTTGTTGTTCTTGATGTTATTATTATTTATATCATGATTTACTTACTTACAAAATGTAAATAATGATTTATATATCATATATATTCATTATATATCCAGAATATACATGTATTTATAATAGTACATAACATATGGAGGTAAGAAATTAAATGCACCGTTCATGGAGACGGTAAGCCTTACGTACGCATGAGCGCTACTTTCATTTCTATTTCTTATTTTAATGGAATTAAAACATAATTATACATAGTTATATTATAATTCCAGTATAATATCATATATAATATCATTAACCACATCCTTTATACATCCCAAATAAGGTATTAACGGATCACATCACTTTGAGGGGGCGGTAGTCCGCACTTCCTCAATTGAGATTATCGTATTTACCGAATATGGAAACCATAAGGGCTTCATATAATTGGGAATTAAATAAGAATACTGAAATCATAAACATAATATATATCAAATATAAATATAGTGCCATCATAATTTCCACCATGAGAGGCGGTAGGAGAAAATCGAACAATCATCGTTTCATGAGGCGTTAGTTTGCTATCCACAGAAACATTATGTTCTTCATCCATTAGATGGAGGTGTGTGTAATTATAGTTCTAATACTTCTCATAAAAACATCCTAGTATATTTAGGATACTGGTGTTGTTACAAAAGAAAGTATTAAAATGATTTTAGGGGTTGGAGAAGTAGAATAAAAGAAAACAACTTAAGAGAAACTGTTACCTTTAATTTGGGTAACTTTCTTTGGTTTGAGCCAAAAGGACTTATTGAAGTGCATTCTGCCTAATGTAAGGATTATAGGGGAAGATAGGTATTTAGAGAGATTAATTGGGTAGAGGTTGGACAAGTAAAATGGCTTGAGAGTTGTGAGGAATTGGATATAAATGGTCTTCTTTTATAACGGGGGAGGGACTCTTTTGGAAAGTGTGAAAATATTATTTCATTATAAACTTATCTTCAGTTTCAAAAGGTCGAAAAATAATTAAATATGATTATAAGATGACTCATGGTCGAAATAAAATCATCCCATCAGAATTGGACTTGTTTTAGATAATATTTTAATCATTATAATCTTATTTATTTAAATCATTTATTAATGAGGTAAATATTGCATCATTGTTGTGTCATAAATAATTTAATTCATTTGATGTTTAAAAATTATGAAACAAATAACATGATGTAGGAAATATATTTATCTTTCTAATTAATATTTATAGTGGAAAATATGACTTATATAACACCATATAAAAATTAATTTATCAAAATATTTTTGTTAATGTCACTTTTGTCTTTACATTAAATTAATTAATCTGAATTGCAATTATCACTACCAAGTGGCTCAATGGGGTCCGCAAATCGACCCAAGTATGCCCATGGTCGGCTACTACTCATAAATAACGGTTAAAACAAGTGTTAAGGAAATTTTTAAATATTATAATATTCTTTTAACCTTGAACTACCCTACTTACTTTTAACCATGATAAATAAAAGTAAAAAGTTACTATTCACCAAATACTATTTTTATCTAATTGAACCACATTTTACTCCTTTATATTAACTTTGTCTCTCGTATTTTCAAAATTCACCTCACAAAAGCGGTAAAATTAATTTTTATGAACAATTGCAAAAGCTCCTAGGAGGTGGGTAAAAGACGGTGAAAAGTTCAATACAATTTTTATAAATCTAAAATTATTATAAAATGACTCCAATAAATTTAATTGAACTTATATAAGTATTATGTATCTATTTTTACCTAAAATAAATTTAAATCAAATAAATTATTATTTAAATAAAAAGTCGGTTTTAACCAAAAACTCAGTGTTTTCATTATTCATCAAAAATTGATGTTTTTCAGAAAAATACCAAAAATTCAGCCTAAGCTATATTTGATATTCCAAATTCAAAAATGATTCCTATTTTTTAAAATTCAAAAAATATAAGTGGAATTAATAAATTTTAAAATTAATTCCCGTTATCAAAACAAATAGCGTGTTTTTAAGAAATAATAACTATCAAAAGATCGACACTTGTTTATGTCCAAATTCAAAATAAAATTAATTCCAATGGCCAATATTGGATTAAATGGTAAAAATATATTCTAATTACACTTTAAAACCAATTAAAAATATAATCAAACCATATAAATTATTGCGATGAAAAAATTTGTTTTTAATTAAAATATAGCGTGTTTTTACTATTCATCAAAATATGAAAGTTATCAGAATAATATGAAAAATTTATCCAAATTAAATTTTTATATCCTGATTCCAAGTAATAATTTTATTTTGTAAAATTGAACTTATAAAAATGTCAAAAACTAGATTTAAAGTGGGTGCGCCATCAAAAGGTAGCAAAAATGCGTTTTTTTTTTAATACTTATTTTACCCAAAAAATTTATTTTGTTCTCATACCATTTTCTAGAAAATATGTAAGATTAATAATAATGTTATAAAATTTAAAATTTAGTTAATACTATTCATAACAGCTAGTCTATAATAATATTATAACAATATAATGTTGTTTAGTGAAACCCGGTATTGCGTACTACACACGCTATCGAGGAAGGTCACGATTGCGTGTAATGCAAGCCGAGTCAGGGTGACGCGTAGTGAAAGACTCTTTTGTTGTTGCATATAACAAAATACAACCATATTTAATTTATAAATTAAACAAAATCTATACTTAATGTTTCATAGAATAATTTCTACAAAACAAACTTGAAATTGTGTGTAACATGAGCCAAGAATAATGTTGGATATACTACAGGCTAATACAGTGTTGTGTATAATGCAAGGTAATCTTGGTGTAGCATACAACAGAAGACATAAATGAAATTAAAATGAATAATTCTAATAAAATCTCAGGTTGTTACATTCTACCCCCCTTAAAATGAATTTTGCCCTCGAAATTCGTCAGGGTTATAAATGGTTTACTACTTGAATGTTTCTTTCATAGAAACCCACATCATAAAAAGTAATACTAAAACTTCATTTTAAAAAGGGATGTTAGAATCATAACGGTCACCCAAAGTAATTCAGCACTGGGTGTCCACATAGGACAACATAAGTGAAAATATGGATATGGAAGAAAAATCTAACCATCATGTTCTGATGGAGAGTGGTAGAGAACAGGGCTATGAAAAATCCAACAATCAAAAATCCATAGATTTGTGATGATCAAATGTACCATATGATTCATTAGATATAAGATTACTAGGACAACATTTTTGGCTTTCAAGATAATTTCCCTAATGTTGAAGAATTTTTGAATTAAAAAAATTCTTACTTGATTTTGGTAAAATCTCATTGTTTTTCATGTCTTGAACAATTTCCACTTCATCTCTTACAGAGATGAAGTTTAATTTGTTTTCCATAAAGTGTTAGCAGATCATGCGATAGAATGATAGGGCATTCCATCTGTCTCAAACATAAGGTTAGCAAAAGTTATATACATAAGTCCATCTATGGTGATATTATTGTTATATGCTTCCAAAAATGGACTTATACATCATGTATAATAACGCTTAATAAAATAAAACTAGTTTCTGCTAACAAGGGACTTCCTGTTGGCTAGTGGTAGGCGATAAAGGCCTGTCGGACATCGGTTATGGGTTTGATTCCCATAGACTTGTCTAACGCGACGAGTAGTGCTCCATCCTGCAGGTTGTCCTTTTTCTAAAATTACATCATTATAACATTCCATCAATAATATCGAAAATAGTATTATCCTTAAACAATACTAACTTATGTCCAACATAATCCATTTCAAATATTTAGGCTTATACAAAATACTTCTGTCCAATCTTATAGTATAAAGAAAACAATTACTAGAAATTTCGTCTACCAAACATGTGAATACCATCATTTATCCCTGATATATCTTGTTGATCACATTCCAATCATGTGAATACCTTAATCATGTATTCTCTTGAAAAACATTAATACCCATTAAACCTTAGTGAAAACATGAATGCTGTCAAAAGTTAACCCTTTCCACATCCCAAAATTCCAAAATTTTTATATACTCAAACCATGATATCACTTTTTCCTTATTTTAGTCATGAGCTCATGATTACTATCATATTATTTTCTCCTTATCCCTTCGTTATGCGCATTTCATCTGCTTTCCAAAAAAATTTCAATCACTTTTTCATGGTTACCAGTACCATATAATTATTGAAATCCAATACATCGATATTCCAAAATTCTACAATACCATAAATCAGATTCCATGATACTATATTGAAATCCAATTACATAAACACTTAATCATTACATAGAATCATTTTCATACTCAACATTACAAATAGTAATCGAATGAGACTTCCCTTTATCCTTTGCCTTAAGAGGTTCCTCACGTTGATCATCATTATCCCATGGATTAGGGAATTTATTAGCATAATTCCCCATTTCCTTGCACTTGAAGCATTGAAGTGTTGGTGGAGAGTTCTTTGTAGTCTTTTCCCTATTCACATCATTAGAAACCTTTTTCCCATTACATCGACAATCAACTGCTTGATGAACTTATTTTCCAGACTTAATACATTTTCTAGTACCTTTTAGGCAATCACCACTATGCTTCTTTCCACACTTTGAGCATAAAGAAACATTCATCTTCTTTTCACCATTGTTATGAGATTTCTCCTTGAACTCCATCTTTCATTTCTTGTCAAAACCATGAGATGGATATATAACACCAACTCCCAGTTCTACCTTGATAGCCCAATGCACAATTTCTTCATAGCTACTGAAGTCTCTTATAGCTAATTCCCTTTGAAGACTTGGTTTTAAGCCACTGAAGAATTGATCAACTTTACATTCAGTTTAGATGATAAAGCCATATGCATACCTTGCAAGCCTTGTAAAATTCGCCTCGTATATACCAACAGATTCATCATCCTTTTTCTTAATCTAAAGGAAATCCTTTTCCATCTTTGTTCTAAGAATACAAGGGAAGTACTTATTGAAAAATAAGTTCTTGAACTCATCCCATTCCATGGATTCAATTTCATCTCGGGGCACTGTATTCTTAATTAGAGTTCACCACTGGTCTGCTTCACTTTCTAAATGGTAAACAGCCAAAATGACTTTTTCATGCTCTAAACAGTAAAGTTTGGAAAATATATTTTCAATGGTACTGATCCATTGTTCAGCAACCAGTGGATCAGAAGACCCACTGAAAGAATGTGGACGTTTCCACATGAAGGACTTAATAGAATATTGTTCTCTTCTTTGCTCATTTGGAAGTCCAAAATGATTTATAGCTTCTGTAAGTATAGAAATAAGATTTTTTTCTCCATTTCCAATCACATTTGGTTGTTCAGGAGGAAAATCATTGCATTTTCCATTACATTTATCAACATGGTTCCTTCGGGAACTAGCCATCGTCTAAAACCTAAAAAGAATAGTGTGAGAGGCCAAAATCATTCCAGGGAAAAAAAACATAAAAAAGGGGGAGTACCTTCAATATATAACATCCTAGGTTTAATTCTAAGATAGTTACCATAATTATAGTATTATAACCTATACATATACTTAACCTTAGGACATCCCTAGACATATCTTAGAAATATCTCTAGGTAACTCGCAAAAGTTTTCACATCGTATTTTCCAAAGGTTAACTAAACCTCCCTTTGAACCCAACTGTATAGACCCAAATCTTGATGTACATGGCAATTACATTACATTTGTGGAAAACATAATACATAAAAAAAACCAACACTCAAGTACCATAATAGTTTAGTTCCTTTGGAAACTTGGAACATAATCTTCTAATCATGGTGAAAGATCTTCAACATTTCCCATAAAGATCTTCCCCTTTTGTTTTCTTACCTAAAACCTTTCTTTATATCCTATGGGAAAGAAAAAATATAAAGGGTGAGCTCAAATGATCAGTAAGGGTAAGCATGGAGATAATAAAACAAACCAGACACATTTGAACTTAAAAACATGACCATAATGTTTAAACATGAAAATCTTGAGCAATGAGATAAAACATGGAAGTACATAAGGCATAGATCATAATGGAACATCAATAATGATAAAATAGAATGGGAATAAAACTTTTAATTGTGACGAAAAATTAAGCACATGATATGATTTCCATAGTATCCAAGGCATTGCTGCCAAGACCATCTTAGTGTACAATGTCCCTTACTGAACCAGGATTACTTGTCGTTCCAGCCCTGTATTACTGAACCATATTTACTTGTCGTTTCATCCATGCCTATCTCATGAGATATAAATCTTTACCCAATGCATTGGAGGAGGATACATGTCCCACCCATCTCATAATGAAATCATTCTTACTTTTTCCACAACATAAACATAAATCATTCATCATAACCCAAAGAATAATATGGGTTTCAAAAACATCACCCCATCATAACATAATCCATATAAAACAAATGGATATAATTTCATCATAATAAATTTGAAACCATTTAAATCATAGATACATTATATTTGAAACATAATCATACTAAATAATTTCATCTTATATAGAAAATAGTTATGACAAAACCCTTGAAATGAATTCTTGAGGAAAATATCCTTTCTTCTTCAAAAACATTTTCTTTTCACAAAGTGCCATGAAATTTTAAAATAAATGGATTTTTTTGAAAATACTAATGAAATATTGTAGAGTAATCTTCATGAAAATAACGCATTATGAAACTGTAAAAATCTGTTCATGCCGTATAAGTTAAAAAAACATTATTCTCCTTCTTTTGCCAGAAAAGTCAATAAGGTACCTCGTAACGTAAACAAAAGAAATATTCCTTACATACCATGTAGTAAAAGTAAAAAATGGGTAAAAATGAATTTAAAAATTCATGAAACCATTTTTAGAAAGTAGAAACATGGATGATAAATATAACCCCAGTGAATACTTATGAATAAACAATCTCGGATAAAAACCAGATTAGAAAAGTTATCCCTTACCTTAGGTCTGATATGCTTCGTACATATCTGAAACTCCTGTATAATGATTTAAATAATTTCATTGACTTATAAAAGAATCATATTAATTGTTATGATATCATATATGGTTCACTTATGACTATATATTACCCGTTATTTTGTAAATATCATGTTAAAGCAACGTTTTGGGTAAAATCATCTTATTTATCGTATGTGTTTGGACTTTGTTGTTCTTGAGTTTATTATTACTTATATCATGATTTACTTACATAAATAATTTAAACCATGATTTATATATCATATATATTCATTATATATCCAGAATATACATGTATTTATAATAGTACAAAACATATGGAGGTAAGAAATGAAATGCACCGTTCATGGAGACGGTAAGCCGTACGTACGAATGAAGGCTACTTTCATTTCTATTTCTTATTTTAATGGATTTATAACATAATGATACATCGGTATATTATAATTCCATTATAATATCATATATAATATCATTAACCACATTCTTTATACATCCCACATAAGGTATTAAGGAATCACATCACTTTGAGGGGTGGTAGTCCGCACTTCCTCAAATGAGATTATCGTATTTACCGACTATGGAATCCATAAAGGCTTGAAATAATTTGGATGTAAATAAGAATAATGAAATCATAGACATAATATATATCATATATGAATACAGTTCCATCATAATGGCCACCATGAGAGGCGGTAGGAGAAAATGAACAATCATCGTTTCGTGAGGCGTTAGTTTTTCATCCACAGAAACAATGTCTTCTTCATCCATTAGATGGAGTTGTGTGTAAGTGTAGTTCTAATAATTTTCATAAAAACATATTAGTATATTGAGGATATTGGTTTTGTTACAAAATAAATGATTAAAAATATTTTAGGGGTTGGAGAAGTATAATAACAGAAAACAACTTAAGAGAAATTGTTACCTTTAATTTGGGTAACTTCCTTTGGTTTGAACTAAAAGGACTTCTTGAAGTGCCTTATGCCTAATGTAAGGATTCTAGGGGGAGGACATGTATTTAGAGAGATTAATTGGGTAGCGGATGGATGAGACAAATGGCTTGAGATGTTTTAGGAATTGGATATAAATGGTCTCCTTTTATAAGGGGGAGGAGGGGCTCTTTTGGAAAGTGTGAAAATATTGTTTTATTATAATCTTATCTTCGGTTTCAAAAGGTCCTAAAGTCTTTAAATATGATGATAAGATGACTCGTGGTCGAAAGAAAATTATCCAATAAGAATTGGACATGTTTTGGATAATGTTTTAATCATTATAATCTTATTTATTTAAATCATTTATTAATGAGGTAAATACTGCATCATTATTGTTTCATAAATAATTTAATTCATTTTATGTTTAAAAATTATGAAAAAAATACCATGATGTATGAAATATTTTTATATTTCTAATTAATATTTATAGTGGAAAATATGACTTATATAACACCATATATAAATTAATTTACCAAAATATTTTTGTTAATGTCAATTTTGTCTTTACATTAAATTAATTAATCTAAATTGCAATTATCACTACCAAGTGGCTCAATAGGGTCCGAAAATCGACCCAAGTATGCCCATGGTCGGATACTACTCATTCAATAAGGTTAGGACAAGTGTTAAGGTAATTTTTAAATATTATAATATTCTTTTAACCTTGAACTACACTATTTACTTTTAACCGTGATAAATAAAAGTAAAAAGTTACTATTCACCTAAAATTATTTTTAACTAACTGAACCACATTTTACTCCTTGATATTAACCGTGTCTCTCAGATTTTCAAAATTTAACTCACAGAAGTGGTAAAATAATGTTTTAAGAATAATTGCAAAAGCTCCTAAGAAGTAGGTAAAAGACGGTGAAAAGTTCAATACAATTTTTATAAATCTAAAATTATTATAAAATGACTCCAATGAATTTAATTGAACTTATATAAGTATTATGTATCTATTATGACCTAAAAAATTTAAATCGAATAAATTATTATTTAAATAAAAAGTCAGTTTTAACCAAAAACTCAGTATTTTCACTATTCATCAAAAATTGAAGTTCTTCAGAAAAATACCAAAAATTCAGCCTAATCTATATTTGATATTTTGAATTCAAAAATGATTTCTATTTTATAAAATTAAAAACATATAAGTGGCATTAATTAATTTTAAAAGTAATTCCCGTTATCAAAACAAATAGCATGTTTTTAAGAAACAATAACTATCAAAAGATCGACACTTGTTTATGTCCAAATTCAAAGTGAAATTAATTCCAATGACCAACATTGGATTAAATGGTAAAAATATATTCTAATTAAACTTTAAAACCAATTAAAAAGAAAAACTAACCATATAAATTATTGCAATGAAAAAAATTATTTTTAATTAAAATATAACTTGTTTTTACTATACATCAAAATATGAAAGTTATCAGAATAATATGAAAAAAATTATCCAAATTAAATTTTTATATCCTCATTCAAAGGAAGAATTTTATTTTGTAAAATTGAACTTATGAACATGTCAAAACTATATTTAAAGTGGGTGTACCATCAAAAGGCGGCAAAACTACATTTTTTTAAAAATAATTATTTTACCTGAAAAATTTATTTTGTTCTCATACCGTGTTCTAGAAAATATGTAAGATTAATAATAATGTTATAAAATTCAACATTCATTTAATACTATTCATAACATCTCGTCAATAATAATATTATAACAACATATCATTGTTTATTGAAACCCAGTATTGCGTACTACACACGCTATGAAGGAAGGTCGCGATTACGTGTAATGCAAGCCAAGTCACGGTGACGTGTAGTGCCGGACTCTTTTTTTGTTGCATATAACAAAATACAACCATATTTAATTTATACATTAAACAAAATCTATACTTAATGTTGCGTAGAATAATTTCTACAAAACGAACTTGAAATTTTGTGTAACACGAGCCAAGAATAGTGTTGTGTATACTGCAACCTAATACGGTGTTGTGTGTAGCACAGGATAATCTTGGTGTAGCGTACAAAAGAGGAAATCAATGAAATTAAAAATAATAATTCTAATAAAATCTCGGGTTGTAACATCTGTCACGTGAAATGTCGCAATATGGGTTTATCATTTTTTGAAACATCAGTTTGATCTATATGTGTAATGTTACTAGTTTTAACCTGGATCATCTTCCCTAATATGGACATGATTTTCTCATCTCAAACACTGGTCGGGTTGACTTACAGATCAAGTATATTTTTATATTGTCCATGAGTATTTATATCATTCTTTCTTCCAGGTTCCATTTCAAAAAATGGGATATACCATATAATCTCAAGAAATTATAAATTTTAAATTGTGCTATATAATTATAAATTTGGTGTAACATTAACATAAATTGAAAAATGATTCATTGTTAATCTCAGAAACATAAACTAGGTTTCTTTGGGAATATCTTTAAATTATAAAAACATTTTCAAATATTTCATAGTGGTTTGTAAATAAAATTTGGATTATCTTAATCATATCCCCTGAGAGTGTAAAACAAGTTCATAGTAAGGGATCATTCACCATTAATGATAATTATGTTTTATATATACTTGTACAAACATTTTTAGGTCTATTACCCTTAGATACATTTGTTCCAAAATTTCATCCACTTATAGTATCCATATAAGGATGTATTTCTAGGAAAAACCACATATTATTTAACTTAACAATACTTTTATGATATTGTTCCACAATTAGACATATCCTAAAATTCTATCATAGGGTTATATTCCCTAACTATGTTTTTCTAAATCTAGTTCCCAAGGTTTATACTAAACTTGTAAGATCCAAATATTTCGTAGAGGTGTGTCCTTGTTTAAATTTTTTGTTTAACTACCAAAAATGGTTAATGAAATAAGTTCTGAGGATATAAGCATGTTT
This sequence comes from Viscum album, assembly GCA_963277665.1. NCBI lineage: Eukaryota > Viridiplantae > Streptophyta > Magnoliopsida > Santalales > Viscaceae > Viscum > Viscum album. Next base: position 1,334,376,256 of record OY728138.1, read on the forward strand.
ATGGAGATCTTAGGTGTTTGGAATATGAAAAAGGAATAAAATAAGATTATATATGTAGGGTTCATGGTTTTTGTATAGTTAGTACTAATCGTGCAACATAACCATGATTCCTTTAGGGGGAGGGTATGTGGTTGAAAACCCATGCAAGGGGGAGACCAAAAATCATGTGAATTTGGAAAGATCCATTTTTCCCTAACCACTACATGGTTTTTCAAATCATGAGGTCTCCTAGGAGACCACAATACCCAATCCCCCTTTAGAAAGAGGTTGGTTCACAATTGGTTCATGGTTTGGAGAACTGTGTAACTCATTAAAGGAGGTAAATTTTTAATTATTCCCCTTGTGATTTAAGGGTTCTCCCATAAATTTATACCCCATAATTATTTTGGTAGTATTATTGATGAACCAAACCTTCCAAAAATTCCATGATATTGTTCTCCCTTGATTATAATATATTTAATGTGTTGTTGGGTGTGGATCAAAGATCTGGGTGATTCTAACATTCCACCTTCTTTTTTCAGGGGATTGTATAGTTTTTGATCTACTTCTAAAGCCCTAAATATCACTTTTTCAAAAAAAATTATGGATTGGGGACTGAAAGGGTGTTTGAGATTGAATCAAAGGCTAGGGTTAAGCAATAATTAAGCAACTAAATTTAGGTAGGCGGTCTATAAGTTATATCTCAAAGTCTTGATTCCCTATTTGAATACATATGTGGTTTGGTGGAGGTATATTCATGTCTTCCATTTGGTTTTCTCAGTTGGAAATTGTAATTGGGTTAATTGGATGATAAATTTAAACCCTTATGATCTCTATGGGATCCTATGAGGTTAAGTTGACTATGACTATGGAACCCAAGGGGTGGACCACTCCCTTGAACATGAAATATTGGGATGTGGATGAAACATTGTGGGTTTTATGATATTAAACCAATGGTAAATGTGATTAACTGAGTAACACGGAAAGATTGTATGTTTGGATTAACTTTAAGTGTTTAGTAATTGTTAATGGGAAAATTAATGGATATGATATTTGGTTAATGGTGATTGACCTCATGGTTACATGGTGTCAAAATAGGGTAATAAATGTGTGTAATGAATTAAATGGTAAAATGGTTTGGTGTTGGAAATTGACAACCTAATGGTTGTAAAGAATCATAAAAATGTGATTAAATGGAAATGGTACACCCTTGTTGTTTTAATGTAATGGAATGGTTAATGAAGATGAGATAATATGATTGTGATTTATGGAAGTTGGATGTTTGACTGATAATCCACTCCCATGGGTAGGCTAGACTGATTCTCCGAGAACCCCTATGAATAGTATTTATTCATGGAATTTGCTGATGCTCATAAGCCCAACGGTATGGACATAGACTTCCATACCATGGTTAGGATGGTCAAACATGTAATTTTGAATCCCATTTGGATTCATGGATTGAGGCTCCATGTTTTCTAAACTATGACTCTTTTGATACATGGAATATAAGGTTGACATGGGATGATGTAGTTCAAATGAAAATGTATAAAGCGTGGAATAATGGAATGAGATTGATTGATCAAATAAATGTTAAATGATGTGTCCTATTTTATTTTGTTGTTATATTATTTCCTATACTTCTTCATAAAATATATTGACTATATATTTTTTAGACACCATTGGTGGTGTCCAACTAATTTTTACACACACTCTGTTTCTGATTACATTGGGTAATAGAGTATACTTCATTGTTTCAAGTCAGAATAAGGGAAAGGTCCCTATGATAGAGGGTTGATTTGGGGCTCAGGTACATGCATGGATGAGGGTATTGAACTTGGTGTCTAGACCTATTTTGGGAATTCTTTATCATGTCTTTATTTTGGGATTTTTATTTCACATGTTCATGTATGACATGGCATTAAATATTTACTTTTTGGTTGGCATCATGTACCCATTATTGGTAAATTGCAGTAGAAATACATGATTATAGTTTGTTTTGATCTATTTTTTATCTTATTCTATTTTGGATTACTCTGATGAAGAGGGTACAGTCTCCTCATGTGTTTCATTAGACCCACGCTTCTAGTAGGAAGGCTTTAGAAAATGGGGAGGCACACCCAAGGTCATGTAACAAACCGGATTAGGGCACTGATTACGGGAACTGAGGTTGAGATGTTACAAATTGGTATCATAAAACTTATTTTATATTATTTTTTTAGTTAGAAAAGGTATACATGAAATTATGATGTATCAATTCTAGTAAATAAGCTCATGCATTGGAGTGTCTAAACAATGTATGTGGAAACTCCAAGTACCCAAGGTGGGATTGATGTTCTGGATTTTTGTCATCATAGTTTGATATTATTTTACCTCGAGTGATTCCCTTGTAGTGTGATGTTATTAATTTTTTATATTTCAACTCTGACCTGGTATGGTATGATGTCCTATATTCATTCATCATTCTAGGAACATAGGTATATAAGTTTCCTGCATCATGATAGGCACATATGAGGGAAAAATGGGTATGGTTGGGTATGGAAACTAAAAATTCTTTTTTATTCTATTGTAATTTTAAAATAAAATGTTCCTAATAAAAATGTTATAACTGAAAAAAGAATGGATGGATGGTCATGGGCGGTTAAAAATATGTTTACTGTGATGTGAAATACTGGGATTTAGTTTACCACTTGTTCAAATTTTTGAGGTTAGGGGTTATTGGTAAGGATGTTGTGCTAGTGGTTATACATATTGGGATATTGTATGTGTAATTGGTTTTTTATAGAGAGTAATGAGACCAATTTTTTTAAACTATGGAAAGGTTATGTTGTTGGTTTTTAGATTTGTGTTCATAATTTAAGAGAGAATCCACCCTGATGACATCTACTAGTTGGGTGGTGAGAGGGTATCACTTAGAATGGTCCTCCTATAGTTGAGCAGGAAACCCCATTGGTTACGGGTAAAATAATGTAGGATTGGTTTTGTGAGAACATTTCTCATTTTGTAGATGGAGGGCATGTCATGGAAGGAATTCGAGGTGATGTTCTAAGAACACTTTTACCTGAAGACCTTGAGGTGTAGGAAGGATGAAGAGTTTATATGATTGAATCATGGAAACACTATGGTGATGAATTATATTGGACACTTCATATATATGACTAATTTTTCACTGAAATTAGCAAGAGATGAGATTATTATGGCCATGATCCTTCAAGAAGGGATTAGATGTGAGATAAAGTCCTAGGTGAATGTCTTCCACATAAAGAGGTTAATTGAGGTGGTGGATCAATATATCATTTTTGGGGGGAACTAGAAAGGAGCCTATTTTTGTGGGAATATCATTGTATATGGGTGATCTAGTGTTACACATTCTTATAGTAAGAAGTGTCATTGTAAGATTTCCCACCAAAGTAGTGGCAGGTCGAGTCATCAGAGGATAAGAACTATCTTATATGTGAGTAGAATATTAATATAATAGTAGTGTGTTAGTCTAGGACACATGAATGATTAGGGCCCTTGACCACTATTTTAGTGCAGAAAATATGGAAGGATAGTTTATATTTAGAGGTTTCATAAAAACCCACATTAGGAATGTGGTGGTGGGGGACATAGGCCTCTACAGAGTATCGGTAAGGGGTCAAGTAACTCATATCAGTCAACCAGTTAGAGTTCCACTAACCATACCAATAAATGTGGGGGACATGTTACATCAGTTCAAGAGGGTTCCCATCACGAGGGTAATGCAACATTGGGAACTCAAACTAGACCCCAAGATGAACGGGTAAGTCATCTTCATATAGTATAGCCTACACCTAATAGGGGAGATGTAAGGGAATTGACTGTATGAGGTATGATTCTTATAATTTTTATTCATTCTAGTGATTTATTTGATATAAGGTCCTAACATTATTATTTATCCTCTTGTTTGAAAATTCTTTAGGTCTAGTGGCAGAGCATGTGTGTGGGGTTATGTCGATTGTCAAACTGTTGTTGGTATGAGAAGAAAATATAAAACAATGTAAGGAGTTTACTCTCAAAGTAGATGGGTTCTTCTTCTATTGGGACTTTTTAATGATCTATATTTCAGGTTTGGTCCTGATATTGGCGATTGATTGGTTGGTTTTTCATTGATCCTATATCAATTGTTACCTTTGAAGGGTAATCTTCACGTCCCTTGAGGGTGACAATTAGGTTCACCATGGGGAATGGGATATCCAAGCTAGACATGTAGGGATAATTCATCATTAGTTAAGTGATCTCACAGCCCAAGTGTCTTGTATTTTATTTGATGATGGGGAAGTGGATCATGATATATTTACTCATGTGGTGGATCAGTTTTAGGTTTTGTTTCCTAAGGATTTATTAGGTTTTACAATCTAGTGATATGTAGAGTTCATGATTGAGTATGTACCATGTTTTTAGATAGTTTCCATTTCGCCTTTTTTAATGTAACATGTAGATATTCATGTTATCAATACATATCTATAATAATTTAATGTTAAGGGATTTATCCACCCAAGTATTCTGACTTATGGTTCACTAGTATTATTTCCTTATAAAGATGATGTGTCACTTTTATTTCTTGTTGATTACCCAGAGATGAACTGGATGAAAATTTAGAACAGATATCCTATTTTTCATATAAATGGAATTTTACCATTTTAGAGATGCTTCTATGTTATCTAAAATCAATTTTATGTCATTTTATCATTAAATGAGGATGATACCTTTTCTTATACTGTGAACTTCCTTCAGGAGCTAGTATGGTCTGTATGAGCGTGTTGTGATGTCATTTGGGCTTGTGGATACTTTAATAGGGTTTATGGTTTAATGAACTTAATATTCCACTTATACCTAGCCCAATATTTAGTTTATTTTATTACACTTTTGTGTACTCTCAAAGTCATGATGATAATTCCTATCATATTGACATCATCTTGAGTACAATGAGTGAGCATAAAATATATTCCAAGCTATCTAAGTGTAGATTCTGGATCAACAAGGTACATTGCATGGATCATATCTTCTCTATGGGAGGTGTTTCAATCGACATAGAAAAAGTGAAAGAAATTATCTCTTGGGAGTGTCCGAAGAATGTTTTTGAAATTAGATGTTTTTTTCTTTTAGTGGTCTATTTTAGATGGTTCGTCAAGGGCTTAACTCTATTAGTAGCACCACTTTCAACCTTGGCCAAGAAGGGAGTCAAGTTTGAATAGAAAATATCATTGTATAATACCTTCTATGAGATTAATATGAATTTGAAAATCATGCCAAATTTGATCCTACATGAGCTGGGTAATGAGTATACCTTGTTTTTTTATGTGTCTTGGGTAAAACATGGAGTAGTGTTGATATAGGGAGACTGAGTTGTGTCATATGGTTCTCAACGGTTAATGGAACAAAAATGAAATTAACATAGGCATGATCTTGAGTTCTTTATGGTGTATTATGGTTCAAAGTGTTGGTAACATTACCTACCGGGATAAAGTTTTATTATGTTTACTAACAATAAAATCCTAAATTACATCTTTTCTCAAAGATATTTGAACCTCCAAATGTGAATATTGGTCAAGTATATGCAATAATTCTATTTTGAGTTGGCTTATATGCCAAGAAAATTTAACAATGTTGCTGATTCCCTAAGTCAAAATATACAGACTCATTAAGTTTTGGAGTCTAGATACGAGTGGAAGATAATGGACTTGTTCAAAGAGATGCATATAGAGGCTTAATAGGACTAGGGACATATGATCCTTGAATATTTATCATTTGATTTCACACTTCTAAGTCAAATTAAGGAGAGAGAGTATGAGGATCAGAAATGTTTGGACTTGAGGGGAATCATTGAAGGTGGGAAATCACCTTCCGGTTGGACAGTAGATGGTTATGATATTTTTTATGTTCATGGATATGTTGTTATGCCTACGTGTGTGTTGAAGGACATGATGTGTGAGTTTCATGACTCAAAATGGGCACTACACCTTGATTTAACCAAAATGTATTGTGATATTCACAGACAGTATTGGTTTCTAGGGATGAAGAAATATGTTGTAGGTTTCATGTTGTGGTGCCATACATATTAGTAGGTGAAGTATGAGCACCTGTGGATGGGTGGTATGCAACAGTAATTGCCCATTTCAGAATAGAAATGGGACTATGCCACCATACACATAAATGAGGGTGATCTAAGAACTCCAGGGAAGAGTGACATAATATAGGTAATTGTAGATTGATTGAAAAAGGTAGTACACATTTTGCTGATTAAATAAACTTTTACCATGGAAGAGTTAGGTGACATATATGTTCGGGAAATATAAAATTTTCATGTCATGCCTCATATTGTAATATAAAATCATGATCCACTTTTCACATTTCTCTTTTTTAAATTCCTACATAAGGTGCTTGATACTAAGGTGATTTTAAGTACATATTTTTACTCACATGAAGACAATAAATCGGAGCATACGATCTAGGGTCTTGAGGACAAGCTGAGAGAATGCATTCTTGATTTCAATGGAACCCGGGAAAATCACATAGATATTATTGAGTTCACCTACAAATAGTTACCAAGAAACAATTCAAATGTTACAATACAAGTCACTCAAGGGTAATCCATGTTGATCCCCATTATATTGGATGTATGTCGGGGAATTTGAGTTGTGGTTTTGAGTCTCATGAAGAATACATCGAAAAGGGATAACTTAATTTGGAAACAAATTGTTATAGCTAATGTGGGTAGAATTCATATGCAGATCAACATCATTGACCTATTGATTTGATATTGGGTAGTTTTGTTTTCCTTTGGGTGTCTCTACGGTTGGGTTAAAATTATATTTAGAAATAAAGAAAGATTGCACCCAAGTGTGTGGGGCTGTTTGAGATTGTAGAGAGAATCAGACCAGTGGCGTACTAATTGGCTCTTCCATAGTGTTTTAGTGTCATAAAAAATTTCGATGTGTTCTAACCTTGGAAGTGTCACCTTGACCCTTCTCATATGATTTATGTTGATGATGTTTAACATGAGGTTGATGTATCCATTAAGGAGCATCAAGTTTTTCTCGTGGATCATAGTGAGAAAATCCTGTAAGGTAAGATTGTGATGTTATTTTTAGTGTTGAGGTAGCATGATAATATTCAATAGGAATCTTGGGATAGGGATACAAACATGAAGGCCCATTGGCCTAATATTTTTACCTTGGACACTCAGTAATACATAGAGTAGGGCTCAAGGATAATATTCTATATAGTGGGGAGGTTGTTAGTAACCAATCTGTCAAAGAGGTATTTCCTTATCTGAATTTCGGTTTAACTCCTTTAAAATGGTTAAAAAAATATTTATGATAATATAAGGATGCTCAGGGTTTTTCTTGGGGTTCAAGACATGAAAAATGAAGAAAATAGAGTGCTTTGTGTAGGGTGTATAGTTTTCACATGTTTAATAGCAATCGTGTACTTTAACCATGCAGCCTGTAGGGGGAGGGTTCATTGTTGAAAACCCATGCAAAGAGGACCCTAAAACCTGCAAAAATCTAGAATGATCCTTTTTTTCACCAAATGGTTTTTCAAACCATGCAGGCTCTAACGAGACCATTAAACCTAGGCCCCCATTATATAGAGGGTGGTACATGATCGGTGCATGGTTTGGTCAACTGTGCGGACAAACCATGTGCCTCATTAAATGGGGAAAGTTCAAATTTCCCCCTAAGTCTTTAAGGTTTCCCACTAAAATTTCTCCCACATTCTTCCTATAACAGCCTTAGTGACAAACCAATCCATTATAAACATCCAATATTAGATTATTCCTTAATTATAAGATATTTTTAGTGTCATTGGGTGCGAATTGAAGATTTTGGTGATTCTAGAACTCCTATTCCTTGTTTTTCTAGTTAGGGAGTTGTGTAGTTGTTATTATCCTTATAAATCCCTATATCTATATTTTTATTAGAATCCAAGGTAGGGGATTAAAATGGTTTTTGTGTTTGAATCAAAGGCCATCGTTAAGTGAGAGTTCACCAACTAACTTGAGGTAGGTACTCTATAAGGTGAATCTTATTTCCATGATTCCATATTTGAATGTGTATGTGGTTTTTTTGTGGTATATTATAACTTTCCATTTGGTTTTCTTGGTAGGAAATCATAAATTTTTTAATTAAAAGATCAATTAAAACCCTCATGATCTCTACGGGATCGGAGGAGGATGATTTGGCCAAGCCTGTGGACTCTCATGGGATAGACCACTCCCTTTAACATGAAATATTGTGATATTAGATGATAATTTTTGTGGTTTATGATATTAAACCAATGGTAAATTTGATTAACCCTGTAACAATAAAAAATGAGATGTTTGGATTAACATGAAGAGTTATGTAACTGATGGTGGATAAATGAATCAGTATGATAATTGGTTAATGTGGATTGACATCATGGTTAAATGGTATAGAAAAAGGGGATAAAATGGTTGTAATGTGTTAAATGGTAAAATGGGATGGTGTTTGGGATTGATAATGTGATGATTGTAAAGAAGCATTGAAATGTGATTAAATGAAAATGGTACACCCCTGTTGATTTTATGTAATGGAATTATTAATGATGATTAGCATATATAATTGTGATATATGGTAGTGGGATGTTGGACTAATTCTCCACTAAAAAGGGTGGTCCAGACTAATACTCTCGTCACCCCTATGCACAATAGTTATTTAGTAAATGGACTCATGCTCATGAACCCGATGGTATGGCATGGAGTTCCATATCATTGTTGGGATGGTTGGACATGTAATTTAAAATTCTAGTTAGATTCATGGAATAAGGCTTCATGTTTTTTAACCTGTGACTCTTATTATACGAGGCTCAGATGATCATCAGTGTCTGAATTAGTTTTAGGAAAAATGGGTAAAATATGGAATAATTGAATGAAAGTGATTGATCTAATAAATTTTAAATTATGTAACAAGTATTAGTTTATATATTCATTATTACCTAAACTTCCTCAAACACTATATTAGACTATATATTTTTAAAACATAATTGGTGGTGGATTAATGAGTTGAACTCACTCTCTTCTCAGGCTGACAATGTGTTCCAGAGCAGACTTTATGGTCACATGGGAGTTCATGGGAAAGTTTCCTACACTAGAGGGATGATTTAAGACTCATGGATGTGTAAGGATGAGGGAACCAAACTTTGTGTTTTGACCCATTTTTGGAATTCTTTGTCTTGAAATTATTTTGGGTTTTCCATTACATTTCTCACTATATGAAATGGAATGAAATATTTACTATTTAGTTTTGGTCATGTGCCCAGTTTTTATAATTTTTTTAGAAATACAAGATTATCTTTTGGTCGATCTGTTTTTTCATATATTATTTTGTTATGGATTATTATGATAAAGAGGGTATATTACCATAATGTGTATCATTATACCCTCACTACATGTCGGTAGCCTCTAGTGTATGGGGATATGTTCTTGAGTTCATGCTAAAAATTGGATCAAGGAACCGATTAGGGGCACCCAAGTCGGGATGTTACAAAACATCCTCAAATACCAATTATAAAAACCCAAACTCGAGTATCCCAGAGTTGGTGTTGACTTGATTACATTGGTATATATATATATGGGTTCTGATCTTCAAGGACTAGTCAATTTATTAGTCTTGGAGAGCTAGATACATACAAGATACCCATTTTATATTAGGAATAAAATATAAAACAAAGTAATAGAAAATAATCAGCATCCTTTAAATCAATCAAAGAGTTATTCTTCATATCCTAGAAAAAGGGGAAAATGTGAGATCAAATGCTCATTAGGGGTTATGAACAGTGGAAGCTATCATAAGTTAATAAGTCATAATAAATATGGTAAAGGGAATAACTAAAAACACATGCCATTTATGTAATTAATTGAACAAAAAATGAATCTATAGAAAATATAATGTCAATAATATATTGGATAATAATAATTGAATTCTCAATATTAGGAATAAATATTATTATATTTCATGATCTCATAAAACATTATATTTATACCACAAAATCCTTATCCCAAGATATTTTAATTAATGGGTTTGTATACGCCAAAAACATTTAATTTAGCCAATTAATTTGTCTCATTAGACCTATCGATAAATAGATGGGATATATAATTTTTGGCCCCACATTTTGGGGATTTTATGATAAATTCCTTCTATATTAAATGATAAATTTAACTTAATAACAATATGTATTATCGATAAATATATATATTCAATAAATTATATGTAATATCAACATTTCCCTAGTCAATCAAATATCATTTAAAGTAAAACACCATATACAGAAATGGTATAAGTTTTAAGAAATACTAATATCCCTGATACCAATAATATGGATATTTAAATGAAATATAATATTCAATAATCACAATAAAATGGATGTTTCATGAGAAATTTAATTCCATAAAATTAATAAGAAATAAGAGATAACCATAGATTCATCGAAAATATATTTTGTAAAAAAAAATCATTTCTTCTAGAGAAATAAATAAAATGGAAGTGAAATTTTTAATTAAAATTTGTTTTTAGAGTTTTATTTGTAAAACAATTTAAAACATGTAAAAGAAAAAAAATTGTAAAATAGGTACGGAGGTGGGATATTTTGTTAATGTCATATACATTAAAAACATTCCTTTTAGATTTTTGCAATGAAAGTCGAAAATGGCCATTTAAAAAAATAGAAATGTTCCTTTTATAACAGTTAAAAATTCACCAATAATATAAAATATAATTAATAAATTATTTTTTTAATTAAAAATAATTTTGGTAAACAGTTTTGAAAAATATGGACAAGGAATAAATATGTATCGGATTAAAAGAGAAATAAAATTGGTTTTTCATTTAAACATTTATTTTGTTTATTATACATATAATGAGTGGAAATGTTTTAAGAAAATACTTAAAATTCCTAAATATATAGAGTATAAGAAAATATATGGATTTTATGAAGGCTGGATTTTTATATTCCATCAATGAAGACTAATGGAATCCTAAAATTGAAATTTTAAAATAAATTCTTACCACTTTGGTATTGTTTAAATTGAAACCACATGAAAGAAGAAACACTAATTAAATCATAAATCATCATTAATAAATATTTATTCATAGTATTTTCCCACTTATTTACAAGTGTTAATCATCTTGCCTCAAATAAAGAACCTTTGCACTTAGCCATAGGAAAACTAGAATCTCCTTGGTGGGTAATTAAAATTCCCATTAACTCGTCAATAACTTCCAATGATTATCACCGTAATTATTGAATTGTAGTGTCCTGTGGTCCATTAATCTCTTTACACAGAATGGATTAAATATTTATTTAATCCACCAAAATTAATATCTCATAATCTTCTAATTCCTTTTATAATGATAGCCTAAAACTGAAGTCAGTGATTATCGAATCATTCAAGATGCATTCATGAATCACCAAAATTAATTCACTAATGTTTCATACATCATAGACCAACACAAACTTATACATGGTTAAGTCTATAAAAGATGGTTTTTTTACCTCAAAATGTTGACCACCATAGCCATAGACTTCAAATTCAGGATTTTTTGTCACGTAGAACTTCCCATCAACCATGGTTTCCTTTAGTGTCAAAATTCCTATGTTGGGCATCCTATTTCCAACAAAGAGACTTCACAAGAATATGGAATTATCCATGAGTGTGGTATAACCCATATTGACATTATCAAACTCTAGGTTATCTATAAAGTACAACAAAGGGACTATAGAATTTATTATGCCTATAGTGGGCTCAATTGTGTTGCACCACGGGGACTACCATGACATGTTCCCCATCCAATTTTACAAATTGGGAATTTTCTTCTCATCAAGACATATGTTATAGGAAATTCGTGATCATGGTTTCATTTCCATATTCACTATATCCATATATAGGGTATTTCATTTCCCATATTGGTAAATCATTAATAAATTATTCCTTTTTCTAAGTCATGGACCACCTCATCCTTTACCTAGATAACATCAAACCCTATTGTCAACAAATCCAACTCATCCAACACAATCCCTTATAAAGCCTATAACTTAACGATAATAAGATGAATAATTTATGGATCTAGAGTCGTGAAAATATAATTTATCACATATGTAAGTTAAGTGATGATCAATGGTCAAAAAGGTAAAAGTTGGGAATGGAAATTTTATTGAAATTTATTCCATAGAAACGGATAGATCCAGAACATTGATTCTAGATAGTGGAATCACTTCCCACATAAATAGAAATAAAAAAATTATTACAATGATAAAATATTATAAGTTTGTATTTTTTAGAATTGGAAACAATGAGGTTTGAAAAACATTATCTTTGGGATGACCAATATAGGTGGAAAATAATTGTGGTGCACGAATTTCTGGTTAATTGAAGTCCTCAGTAACAACCTTCTAAATGTGATTAAATTATGTGAATCAAGGAATATAGTGAAATTAAATAAAAACATTCATCATAAAGGGGAAATATTATACTACATATCCTCGATGAAGGCGCACAAAAGGAAACCTATATTTAATTAATGAAGAAAAGGATAGATGATTGTTGTCCAAAGAGGAAGAAATAAATTATTTCCTAAGATTCTTGGCCATTTGACGAAAAAATAATTTTAGTAATGTATGAAAAATAAAGGATCTATGAACCATCATATAATTATACAATATCACACAACAACTGTTATTGTTTTCAAAAAGGGGAAATTATTTGAAAAATGTATAGTCTAAAAGAGAAGAAGTCAATAAGATATCTTAGTCTTGTGTAATTTTTTGTGTGTGGGATGATGAAACTGAAATACTTGGATGGAAAAAGTTATTATATATTAATAATTTATAATTATATAAATATGGCATGGTTAATAGTTATTTCTCACAAATTTTATGGGTTCAAGTTCATCATTATTTACTAGAGATTAGCGGAGAAAATTATTAGGAGGGAAATTCGAAGTTATGAATTATTAATTACAATAAGTTTAACAATAATTATTTATAAGTGTATAATTAAAATCATCTAATATGAAATCAATTTCTATTAATAAGGACTACTCAAAAAAAAATTAGACCTTGATATGAGGAAGTCAATTATCAATAATATGGCTTAAAAAATACTCCATGAAAAGAATCTACCATAAAAATATTAAAAATTGGTTGTGATAACATAATTATACATCTATAATAGAGATTTATTATTTATGAATGAAGATAATAACAATTACAAGATGTGCTATTGGAAAAATCCTACAGTCAATTACTTTCTTGTTTTCAGAAGTAAATATTATATTCTCAATAAAGAGAAACATCATAATTTCAAAGATCATAAGGATAAAGTTGTTTTCCTTGGAAAGAAATCCATAAGTAGGGTTTATATGTTCTAAAACTAAGTCCTGTGAAAATTATGTAATTTCAAGATGTAATGGTTTTTTAAAATGAATATATAAACATGCAAGAAAATGTTATAAAAAAATAGCGAATAATGCAATGACCCTGAAATTTATATAAAAAATAATTATTTTCATTTAAAATATATCATATTAATCGATATAGAATAATATATAAGAAATGTAATTTAAATTTATAACATTACATTTAGATAATAAAAATATAATAATTTTAAATCATTCTATAATTAAATATAAGTATTTATTATAAAGAAATGGTGCTTGTATATTTGGTAAAACATATATGGTTTAATAAGTTATATATTTTTATGATAACTTTATAATTTTAAAATAAAATTCATTTCCATACAAAGTTTTTATAAAATGATATTTCTTTATATATAAAGGATAATATAATTTCATGAAAATAAAAGTATATTTTTACGAGTAAAAACATGATTGTGTTATAAAAATTGATATTTTTAATAAAAATGGATTTTACGTAAAATATAAAGATTCTCGTATTAAGAAAATTATCTTGATACAATGAATTTTATTTTTAGAAATTTCTTGTTGAGGATATATTTGCCTGAATTTTTGTGATTTTTATTAAAAATTTAATTTTGGTGAATAGTAAAAATATAACTTTTATAAATACAATTACTTTTATGACATAATCATGAAATAATAATGACATAAAATTTAATTAAATATATTTATCAACCAAAGTTATATTTATGGATTAAAATATTGAATTTAAAAAATATGTTTAATTTAGAAATATATGCTTGGTATTTTAGAACATAAGTTATATTTTATTCTGAGAAACTATGTTTGATAATTCTCCGTTAATTGAGCATAAAAAAGGTAAAATTCCATTTTGGATTAATTTTATTGCCAAATTAAACTTATTTATTTATCTATACAAAATATCTTTCATTTTAATTTATACTATCTTTTAATAAATTCATTTTTATGCTTAAAAATACATTTTTCTAAAATATTGTTTTTATTATGTTTTGTGTGCTTATATTGAAGATAATTTCTATTACCATTATAAGTTGAATTAAATAAAATGGATTTAATATTTAGAATAAAAATATTCAAAATTAGGTAAAAATATCAATTTAATTTTTGGAAATAAAAAAAGTGACCAATTTAAAAGTTAATTACCACAGTAAAGGCTAAAAAAAGGTAAAAATGTTAAATCAAGGGATAAGGTCAAAAAAATATCACAAAAACTCATAAAAAAATGGATATATGAGGGATTAAATGTCGTTATATTATCTTATCCTCGCTAATTATAAATTTTGGATCCACTTTCCTTGAATATAATATTATTTTTATATTAATAAATTAATATTTACAAAAATGTCACCCCACTAACTTATAAAATGATCTATTCACCACCCCACTTATTCTCACACCTTTATCATATTATCTTGACCAATATATACCAAAAAATATTCCCAAAAACTATAGACACATCCTATAGGTTCTTTTATTATCAAAAAAACTCCATTCAAAGGAATGGTCCAATTAGAAAATGATTCCTCCCAAAGAGTAAGGTAAAAACTCTTAATCACTATATCATTTCTATTCCTTAATGTTTTCTTCTTCTACCTCTTTAAAATCTTTTATAATAAAACTAATATAATTACATCAGTATAATTATTAAACTAAAATTTTATTATATTGTTGGAATAAGTGTTGTCTTCCTTCCTCCCATCTATTCAAAAAATGAAAACATCATCCGTATTTTGGTCGATTCTCCACCTCTCTAGATAATGTCTTTCAATTTTCTTCATTGGATTACTTGACTAGTTATAAAAATATATTTTATAAATTAATATTATATTTATTAAATTATTAATATTCTAGAAATATAAATTATTTCTTTTATCAATGATATTAATAATAAATTATCACAGTAATTTTAGCCACCCAAAATGAGCTTAGTGAGAAATATTTTATAATTTGAATCTATTTTAGAAAATATATCGAGATATATAATTTTTTAAAACTATAATGATAAATAATATATAAATATATAATTATTGATATTATTAACTTCTGAACATTAATTTATGACCAAAACTATTTAACCAAAACAAACAATGAATGATTAAAAAAACTAACAGCTAATGATCAATATTGAAAAAAAATATGTAAAAATTTAATACCAAGAATTGATATGTCACTTAATAAACATAAATAATGTTATATAATAAATTATTAAAGAGAATGTTTTTATTCTATAATAATTAAAAGTATGTCTTAAAAAGTGGGAATCCATGGTAATTGTTCTTGGTCTCAATTTCCATTCCTTTAGGAATATTTAAAATTATGAACCTACTATTATTTAACATGAGGTAATTACTATCGATTAAATTATTTTATCATAAATAACCTGTTATTCATTTGATTTGAACATATATTTCATTGTCTCTTTATTTGTTCTTTTGATACATTACCTAACCCGTAAGGGTACTCTAAACTCAATTCCCTTTCACTGAGTTATATCCTTCCATCATTGATTATGTTATTCTAAGATTATGTGAATTATATCTTATATGTTTTTTATTTTGTATTTAAACTTATTTTATGTGGAATTATAGTTATTTTACATAATATCATCATTGATATATTCTTATTTCATATGTTATTTTCTTTGTATGGGTTTTCTTTCCGAGACTCCTATAATTTGAAGTATTATCCTTGAATATTATATTTTTTATTATATAAATAAAATTAATTTTAAAGAATATTTACCATAAAATATTATTTTCATTTATAATAAATTTATGATCTCTTTTTCTTCCATAGCGATTTATAGTTCATACCTTACTTTGTTCATAAGGGTTTTCTTTCCAATATCATTATGAAATTGAGATTTTTATGACTAAGTTTCCATCTAGGGAAATTTTATGTTCTTCTCTATTAATCCCCGTGTATTTTATTCTCAACTGGTCATTAATATGGTTTACATGCATTCTTACCATTTTATTTCCCTTTGTTTCATAATTCAACCAAAAACATTCTTATAAGTGAAGTTAACTTTAACACTTTTTTATGGTTTAGAATGTTTATCATCTATTTCCATATTCTTTATAATGTTTCAAGAATGTTCTTCTATATAATTAAATGTTTCTTTAAGGACATTTTTTGAATTTTTTTACATTATTTAAAAAATAGATGGAATCTTCTTAACATTTTATATTGGGTTTATTTTTTATCTCTTTTCCAATGTGCGAAAAGAATCTCAATTTAACATTTCTCACATGAAATCCTTTTTCTGTTGTTATAACCATTTTTCTGAATAAAACATCCACTTAATGTTTTCATGGTTTTTAAAGTAATTTCTATTCCCATTTTTTTGATTATTCATTTTATCAAAAATAGTTAGTATTTTTTAATAATAAATAGAGATATTTTATTCCACTTAAGAATATTTTTTATCATTCACTTTATTTATTGTTAAACATAATTTGTTTTTGAGGTTTTAATATCAAGAATTATTTTAAAATTAAGGGTTTCAGTGTCCTTTTTTCATCCTCATGAATTTTATTTTTAAAGTGACATAAAAGTTTTGTTTCTATAACCATGTTTAAAAAGTTTTATGAAAATCAGTTTTACAATTTTACTTCTAGTTCCCAATCAATATCTAAATGATATATCTCCTTTAGAGTTATTGTTCATGAATTACCATCTAAATTATTCTATGATGTTTTTTTGGAGATTAATCTTATAGTATCAAATGATATAATTTTTTATCTCTTCTTATGTGATACTATACAAAAGTGTTAAGTAACCCATGTTTTTATAAAATTGTTTTTCATCTATGATAACATCCCTTAAATTTTATTTTGTTTCACTAGGGATATTCTCTATTAATACCATGTATCCTCTATCTATGTATTTCATGTGATCATGTTTTATAGTAATCTTTTTGAAACCCTTTTCTTTCTTAATTTTATTATGATTTTATGAGATTATAAATGTTTTCTTATAAGGGAAAACATTCATTTAAAAATTATGATATAATGGGTTGGATTAGAATTGTACATCTCTTTAATGCAGTGGCTAATGTTTTATATCCCATTAGATGGTATATAAGGAACTCAGGAGTAAATTAAATACATTATGGGACTCTATCCACTATGGTATATTATTTTATTAGTATTCCATGACATATGTTTATGATGTCAGGTTTTATGTCATTGTCGTATTTATTAAGAGTATGTTGTTATTTTTTTATATTTCATGTTTTGAATATTTCAATTGCTTAAAATATTTTATGTCACTCAAATTTTTTATAAATTTATTTTACTATCTCACTATATTATTATTATATATTTAGATATAGTTTTTGAAATGTTATAAATTTTATTTCATATAAATGATAATATGTTTATCTAATTTTTATTCAACTATGATATTCTATAACTTAGTATATAAATATTTTCTCTTTTGGTTTGAAATTCCTTTATGGTTTTTGTTATATAGATGTATTTAGTATTTAGTTTTATTATGTTATTTTATTATAACTATAGTTACATAGATCATAATTTCACTCAATCTATTTCATTGATAAGACAATATACCTATCAATAATTCATGAAGCTTCAAAGAAGTCTGAAATTTTGGTATTGGTTATCTAAAAATTTATTATTATTTCAGTAATAATTCAATTATTTTTATGTGAATTTTATGTTTATATATGTTACTGTTTTTTATAATATTTTTACATACATCATTGATATTTATATGTTTTCTAATCCATTTAAAACATATTAAATTAATTAAAATTAATTAAACTAAACTAAATATTAATTCAAATATTTAGAGGGTCTAAAAATTCACTGAATCGTGTGATTAAAAGTTGACATTGATTTTATTTTTTATGAAATTACTACATGAATTAAAAAATATATGATGATCCTTTATCCATACTTACATGTGAATCCTTTCAATATACCACATGAGAGTGTAGTGACCACATGGTTTTTTCTCTAGTGACTATATGATTATTCTTCAAGTGATCACATAGTGTTTATTCATGTGTACACATGATTATTTCTCAAGTGTTTGCATGATGATTTTTTATGGAACTGCGTGGGGTGTTTTATTAAACTATGGTGGCACACTAGTACCCAGTCTCATACCATATATTATGATTATATAATTATTTAACTTGTTTTGAGTGGATTTAAGCCTATAATAAAGCTTGTACTATATCATCTTACTACATTGATGAGTTCTCAACTCCTCCTACTACAAAATCAAGACTGAGTTGAACCTCACATGCATACTATTTTTTTACACTTATCTCTAGTCGCATTCAATCTACTGCATAATATATAAAGTGATGTTGTGAACCACGTTTTGAGGCTATGCATTCAATGAGTCCAAAATATACACATATATGATATACCTCAAGAATGTGAGATTTAAAAAAACATGAGTCAAATTTAGTGCATGAAACTCATGCACAACTTTATAAAAAAAATCGGTAGTCTTCATATATATATATATATATATTTCATTTTCAATATTCAAAAATTTGTTGTATCATGACTACTAAACACCAACATGCTACATAGAATCTTTTAATGAATTATAAATGATATAATATTACTTTTCAGAATTGAAATTCAAAAAATCAAAGAGTCACTTCACTTGGTAAGTAAACCTAATTAATACTGAACATTCAACTGACTTTACTCCATACATTAACTCAAGAGATTGCACATTATAATTGTTTACATGGTTAGTAGGTCTACCACATATTATCAATACCAAATACATGACTAGTTGAACTAATCACATGCTATGATGAAACTATAATTCAATTGACTAAATGGAACTTATTAATCATAGTTACTTTAATACATTGTTTATTTTTTCTAAAATTTGGGATTCTTCAACATGCTCTATTTTTCATGATTTTTGACTATTTTTTCTACTACATTATTATTTTTTATATATTAATTGTTTCATATATTTTATGAATTATTTTAAATGATATAGTAACCAATAAATGTGACTTTAAGAAGATTTTAATGAGTTTTAAATTATGATTACATTTATTCTTTATTTTTGAATATTCATACGGTATATATGTCAAATATTTTCTATTTTTATATTTTTTGTTGATTTCATTGTCCTTTTATTTTCTAAATTAATATTCAATGACATTAAACTCATTCAAAATTGATTTGAATTATTTAATATAGTGTTATTAAATTTTGAATAATTACATTCTTCATGAAGTTGGAAAATATTTAGAAATATGAATTTTAAAGTTATATTATCTAATGATTTTTTAGGGGATATCTTTGAAATATTATTTTAGATTTATTGAAGTCCATTTAAAAATTAATTAAAAATAAGTTTGAATTGTACTTTTATATTTTTAATTAAAACATTTTTTTGTTACATTAATTTTGGAATGATAATTTTCCATCTCTTGGACAATTATAATGTTTGAATTTGAATTACTTTACTCATTAGGATATTGGATTATTAATTTTATAGATCTTATTTAAATACATAGAGACACATTCAAAGATTTTTTAGTTATGAGAAAATGGACCATTGAGAACAAAGAAATATTTACTGTTTATATGAACAATATTCATTTACTAGAAAGACATTAAAGTACTGAAACAAAACTTCTTATACTGCAACTACAATTAAGAATTGATAAGGATCACTACTCTAGAACCTCAGGTTGTGAATCAATATTCTTCATCCACTTTTTCCTGGATCTTGGAGTCTTTATTTATTTATATGCTAATAAATTTTATCTTCTCATCTATATGATATCCTTTTCTTATACTTTTCTCATACAAAATCATCCTTTATCTTTGATTTATGAATCTAGGATTCAAAAGTTAGGTCATTCAGGTTATGACTTTTAGATTCTAAAATTTAGAATGAGTTAGAGATACCTCAAAAATATTAAGGTTTTGGATGCCTTATAAAAAAATCAGTGTGACTTTATAGTTATACCTATACTCGAAAAGGTACATGTTATATTAGGTTTTGACTTTCCTCCAAAATCAGGTAATGAAACTAAATCTATCACAGAGTAGAGAGGTGTAAGAGTATTGTAGTTACACATGGATTTAAATACCGTAAAAATTTTCCATTGTCATTATTATATTATTTCAATTGAACATTATCAAATTTGATTAACTTTAACAATCAATCCATCTCCTTAAAATTTTTATTCTAGTATATCTCCCTGCTCAAGACCATCTATTATCACTATATCTGACCTAAAAATATTCTTATGATATCATGATACAATAATATATACTTATTTATTCCTAAAGACTTATTTTATGATTTGTGATTTATGATCAATGTTATACTGGGTATGATTATTTTAAATTGTGCTACTTCATCCTGATTATTTTCATATACCTATATGTGTATCTTATTATCACTTAAGATCTTTGATTTTTTTTTCTTACGTTTACCCTTACTGTGAATTTTAACTCACCCTTATTTATGTTTCCATTTACCAAGGTTATGAAGAAGTTTATTATGTATGATATGTCTACATGGGCACCATGTATAGAGAAATTTTATGGAGATGTTGAAGGTGTATTATAAAATATTTAATTCTTGGTTTAGTGGAAAAAATATCCATTTGATGGGAAAGATGTGATTTTTTTGTTAGTCAAAGGCTTTTTCTAATTGACTAAAAGTCCAAACCAAATATTTCATACATATATAAGTGACTCAATATTTTTAATTAATATTTTAATTATGAATGGTTATGTTTGGGTATCTTAGGTTGGTTTCAAATCCAGTTTGTAAAAAGTATTTTTTTAGCACCAAATTTAGATGTGCGGGTCTATGTCATCTTAATTGGTATCATATTATGTTTTATAAAACCTTATAGGTTAAGATATTATCATATATGGGTAATTTAATAGTTTTGGAATCCATAATGGATTAATAATATTACTTTTTGAAATAATTTGTAAGTAATATATACCCTTTGAGGTCTTATGTGATTAGATTTTATGGTGAATATTGATATTTTGGAAATTTTTATTAGTTTTTTAAGAAGAATGCATGATTGGGGTATAGGTTTAACTTAGGGTTGGTTTATGATCTAATATTGAGGTAATTATGCTTAATTAGGATAATGGGTTAATAGATTATAGGAATATAATATGATATGACCTAAAGGATTTAGTATTAATTTGATGTTAAGAAAATTATGGTTATTTTGGGAAAAAGTTAATATATTTTTAGGATTATAAATGATTTAGTTAATATTTATTAGTATGAGATTTTATATATTTTTTGGATTAAAAGGTATGTTCAATTTTATGAGCATAGGTCTCCATGGTTTTGTGGTTATAATATATTAATAAAGTGTCGGTCAGAGTGGAATACTCAAGAGGGGGTGAATTGAGTTTCCAATAAAATTTCTATTAAAAAAAATAAAAAATAAATATATGCCCCAATATGATAAAAACACCTAGTTAATCAATACTATAGGATTATATAATTTTATTTTTCAAATAGATTCTCAAAAGTTAGACCTGGAATCAGTTAAAATGACTTTGAAAGACCTTTGGATTTTGAAACTAATTAACATAACCAAAAACTATACATAAAAAATTATGTTTAACTATCATTATACAATTTTGATCAATAGTGAAGAATATCATATAAGGTTTATTTTAAAATAAAGAAAATAAAAATATATAATCATAGCATAATTTTTAACAATGGGTTCAGTTTCCAGAAAAGACTTAATCCCCCCCACTTAGTAATCACCTTCTACCAAACATCTTGTTGTAAAATAAATTGATCCACAACTTGGATCAGGTCTTATAAGAAATTGTGCAAAGGACTATCCAGGATCAAATCCTCTTCCATAGTTATACATGGGATGAATAAGATTTTAATTCATGTAGGACCACTTACATATTTTTTTTGGGAATATAAAAAGAAATATTTGAGAGAGAGTACAAAGTAATCAATAGTTTAATGTAGGATACTATGTTTTTGTAGATAAATAGAGTAATAAAAAACACATCCCTAAAGAATAGCTAAAATAGAAATAGAAATAGATATATGATAAGAAAATGTGATGTAACTCAATCTGAATATTTTTATTTGTTCAAATTCATTGAATTTATCTTTAGAGGGATATTGGACAAGTTTCTTAGAAAATGATAGGACTCATATCATCGTAGAGTCTTAGTTATTTCATAATTGAACATGTATATGATATTTTCTATTCTATGTGTAAGAGAAAGAAAATTTGCATCACCCCAAAGACCACCTCTATCTTCTTCACACAATAGAATTTTCTTCTTTAAGAAATATTATTCAAAAATTGTTGTTGAAAAATAATCTATATAAAATTAAATACACTAACACGTCAATTAATACTTCAAAAACTAATCTTTAGAGATTTGAAACACTCTACTACTAAGTTATACATGGAAATTTTTCTTTAATTAAATCATGGTTCGTTGATCTCATAGAAAATTGACATGGTCATTTGGAATGATCAACTAATATGGGAAGGTTTCATGGTTAGTTCATCATTTAATGTATTTAGATCATTTACACATGTGGTATTTTCATTACTCTATGTTGTAAACTATTTATTCATGTGGTCACTAAAGTAATAGAAATGGTTAGTAAATTAATTAATGAAAAATTATATATACCGCATCTTGGTAATACTATTTCTTCATACAGTTGGTAGTTTATTTTATAATCACTACACGAATTCATATAGTTAGGTACATTGTAGTTTTAAATCTATCATATGATAGGTTGATTGTATATATGTTAAGGTGATTCTAAACATATGATAAGTTCAATATTTAATGTGTGGTCAGCTCATGACTTAGAAAAAAATTTCTCATTTTGAATCATGGTAAGTACTTTTCTCATGAAGGGGAAATATAACATTTTGTAAGGTGACATGGTCACTTGACCTTTTCATATTAAGGTGGCACAAAAATCTCTAGACTAAGAAATCGTTTTATTTTAGGACAGAAAAATATTTACTAACAAAAAATATTGAAATTCATTTATAATAATATAAACATTATTTTGGATCATTAAAATAATGAGGTTACAGTATAAGACAAAAATATCCCCCCTTTTTTATGATCACAAATAATGACATTTAAATTGAAATCAGTTTCATATAAAAAATTTATATTCCAATATGATTTAATTAACTATTTAGAAATTTCCTAAAGTTAGAAAAATTAAGGAATTAAATTTATTTTAATGTATAACTACTCATGAATATACTCTCCCTTTTGGGATTATCAAAATGCCAATGAAGGAAAAAAATAAGAGCTATATGAATAAATTCATATCCGAATAAAAGAGAGTATTCAATTAATATATCAAAATAGATTACAAAAATATTAAAAAAAGGACCCTATCAGAGTTCCAAATATGAATATAAATGAGGAAAATCTCTCTTATTCATAGGAATAATAGGGTCTTTCCCTTTGTATGTATATGAAGAAGAAAAAGTAGTCTCATTAGAAGATAATGATGTAGGGTCTCTAATAACTACACACCTAGAAACTGGTGTAAGTTGTTAAATTTCTTGTGAATAAATTAGGTCAAAAGGAATGATAGTGGAATATGTAGTAGGTAGGGATAAAGTAATGGTCTGGATATTTCATAACTATCTAAGAAATATATATATATATATAAGATTCTAACAACTGAGTGAAATCACTAACATCCTGAGAACCGCCCTCGAGATCTTGAAGAATATCAACTCTATTCTCATTAAAATATTCCATAATAGGATTCATTACCCTGATCTTATCAACTTTTGACTTAAAATATTGATTTAGAGGAAGAATCCTTAAGTCTAAAGTAAGAGTTCCAAACAACCCTGTCAGATCTAACTTTGTGAAGATCCTACTCAAATAATAATCAATCGCCCTATTGATGGTTTCTCAATCCTACTAGACAGCTTGGAATCCTCTCAAAATAATTATAGGGTATTGGTAGTATGGGTTTGATACCTATCATACACAACCTCACAAGTTATACAAAATTCATCAAACAAAACATTTAATTATTCTCTTATGAGTTTCTTGATCTTTTACTCATCAGAAGCTTATTAAACACGATGAGAAAGAGGAGGCCCAAAAGTAAGCTAAAACACAGCATTCATAATCAACTGATCTAACTAAATCATCATGTCAGGTAGATCATACTGAAGAGCTCCAACCTAATTTCCCAAATATATAATATCATTCAATATCATCTCTATTAAGAAATTAAATCTAGGATGAAGATGATTTATTAAAAAGTAATATCTTTTTAAATATCCTCTTTTATCAATTACTATAGTGATTTTTCAAAATTAACAAATACTTATCAGAACATATCAATCATTTATAATTTTAATATAGCCATGTCATATTTAGTGGCATATTAAGATTAAGTAATAAGGGGTTTAGTAGTATAGAGAGATTTATCACTATTTCAATGCCCACCATCTATCTTAGGTGCATCCTACATGGATTAACTCTCATAGTCTGATCCTAAATTCTTTCAAAGGATTCAATATAAACTTTATCAGAATATTCAATTATCTCCTCATTAATAATAATTGGAGAATACTCACCTTATCTGGTGGGTGTAAGACTAATGGTTTCATGAATATCATGATGAATAAAAGTTCTTGAAGGTGACACATCAATTATTTCTTTACAATAAGCCTTAGAAATCAAATATACTTCTATATTTCTCTGAATAGATAGAATATTAGATCCCCATATCCAAGTAGACTACCACCATGATCTTCAAAATTATAACTAGGATAGTATAATCCTAAAATAATATATATTGGGAAATTATCCCCCTTAGAATGTGCACAAGGATATGTTGTCTTGGATTATACCCAATAATAGGATATACTTATGAGTTGTCAACAACTACATCAGATCCAGTAGACTAATCACATTCTGATTAAACCTAATAAGTTATTATTGCTTCTCTATCAAGGTCAAAAACTTATTTCTCTTATTATTCTTCGTATTATTTCTATTTTTTCATAGCTACTTATTCTTATTCTTATTTATAGGGAGAAACATCATCATCTAAATACTCTATAACTTTTATCATGTTTGAGACCTGAATCCACTATATTTCTTGGTTTGGCGGGATACTTTACAAGGAAAAATTTTCATATAGTTTCTCTGGGACATTCAAAAATTCTTGTTTCCATATATTCCATTTAACTCTCATTTACTTAAAAATATTTTGAGTAAGAAAAATTCAATCGGATAAATTTATCTTTTACTCCCCCTCAAAAACTAATCCTATATACTCTAGAAAATTTTAAACAAGATTTGTATAAGGTAAAGGACTAAACATTGAATATTTTTTAAACAACTCAACCATATATCTCATTACATATCTATGAAGACATATTTTAATATAATTCTTCCTCAAAACATAGAAGAATATATCCTAATTCCTTGGGATTCTGAAATCCCTTTTTTAGACATATTAGGTGCTGAATGAACTTCATTAGTATCATATATTCACCATTTAACTCAATAGCTATCATTATCATCGGGGTTCCACTCCCAGTTAGTTTATCCAAGTCTTTGTGAAACCCAAAATGATAATGATTAACTATATATTAGCTTTGATAGTCCACATATTCAATTATCTGTGTCATGCCCAAACATTGTTTCCAGTGATTTAAGGGAAAATCCATAACATTACAACTTACAACAGTTCTGATGACATGACCTTTCTCACTAGGGAGAAAATCTAGGTTCACATTAAATTACATGACTAGATTTGTAAAAAATAGCTTGCCATTTTCACTAAACTACGAATCCCATCATTGAT
This sequence comes from Viscum album, assembly GCA_963277665.1. NCBI lineage: Eukaryota > Viridiplantae > Streptophyta > Magnoliopsida > Santalales > Viscaceae > Viscum > Viscum album. The sequence continues at coordinate 1,334,402,538 of OY728138.1, forward strand.
CTTGAATCTCATTCTAGACCAATGATGTACATCAACATCTTTTCCTACAAAAACAAGAAAATTAATGTGATATACATTTTTTGTATTTATAGATGACCTCAAAGTTCCTTTTTATTTACTTGATTCCTTAGTAGGATTCTGACTGATAGGGGTCAGGACATCGATGGTGTGTTTCACTTTTGGTATTTTTAGTTTTGTTCAAAATAATTTAACTTTTTTTCTTTGAGAGAAAGAAATTATTAGTTTTAGTTAGAGAGAGTAAGAGGTTCGAGTGGAGAGAAATCGATCCACTCAAAATATCTTAAAAGTATAAAAAAAAATTAAGGGAAAAGATAGGTGATGATTGGTATTCTGATTTGAATTATTTTTTAAATCATTTAGGGGTTAAAATATTAATAAAATTATAATAAATCATGCTCAAGAAATTCATGAAAATTTCTATTTAAATAAACATTTTAAATCTTCTAACCATAGATTTATAATAACATAATCATGTTAGTAATGCTAACTTTGATGACATTGTAATTATTCTAATTGAATGAATTTATTTATATTGGAACAATAGTTATCTTTTGAGTTAATACTCATGGTAAGTATGGTGACCATATGATTAATTGGTATGGTAGCCATGTCAAGTACATTAACAACAAATTATGATCAGCATATCAAATATATGAATCATAATTCACAATTACAAAGAGAAAATATTAGATAAAAATAAGTTAAACACTATAACACACAAATTAACAACTAAAACTATATTTCAACTATTATAAACAATTTATCATTACCAATTCATGTCTGATATAAATGATTATATCAAAATTTAAAATATTTTTTAATATATCAGAAAACTGATGTTCTGTACTAATGAATTCAAGAGGTATATTACCTTTTTGGAAATAATATCTTAGAAACTGATATCATATATCAATATGTTTTATTATAGAATATGATATTGGATTCTTAGAAATATTTATTATAATTTTATTATCACAATTTATAGGGACATGTAGGAATTGAAACCCAAAATATGGTATTGTATGTTTCATCTATAGAATTTGACCACAACAACTACCATTAGCTATATACTCAACTTAATCGGTGGATATTGCCTCAACTTTTTGCATCAGAAATAAATATCTGATAGATTGAAGTATTTCTACTAATAAAAAGGTTTCCTTATAGTAAATACCTTCTTCATCACTATATCCCTAAGAAACTAATATTTATTTTTTTATAACTATAATGCTTGACCCATAAACATTGTTTCTAAACACCCATTTAGTTTCAATGGTTATGTAGTCTTTGGGACTTTAAACTAGTTCCCAGAATCTATTTCATTCAAACTATTTTTACTATTATTTGACATACATTACATATAATTTGTTTTTTATTACATAATTTATGTTATTAGGTTCAAAATGTGATAATAAACTTGATTTTCAAACTAATTTATTAGATAACCTCTTGTTTGGTTTTCATTATCTGGGTTACCTACAATAGTATCTAAGGGATGATATCTATGAGTCCTACAATCTCTTTTAATAGAATTGTTTGACACATCATTCTCATATATAGGTTATGGTTCATGTTTTTCATTGGAATTGGGTGATTTATTTACAAGAGTTCTGGTAGAATTGTCACCTAATTTATCATTTAAATCTAAATTATAAATCTCATCCACAATATTTTATATTTTGGTCTTAAGATCTTGTAGATTTGTCTCATAAAATATGATATGTAGAGATTATTCCAAAATAATAGTCCTTTTATTAAACACCATATATTAATTACTAGATATATAATATCCAAGAAGAATTCATTCATCACTTTTTCAAGAAAAATTGTCTAAATTCTCTTTTGTGTTGAGTATAAATTTTTTGCATACAAAAAAAATAAAGTAATTAACCTTAATTTTTCAACCATTCTATAATTCATAAAAGGTATTATTTAAAATATGTCTAATTCAAACTCTATTAATTCCATAACAATTTGTATTCAGATCCTCTTCCCAAAAATAAATAAGTATATCATACACATCGAGCATAGCCTGGGCAATTTCATGAAGGGTTTCTATTTCTTTTATCTACTACACCATACTATTATAGGTCCCTTGGAGTAAAAAATTTGAAATTATAGCCATATTGTTAGAAAAGTGATTCATGCTCTTGATTTTCAAACTCACAACCATGATAAATTCTTAAGGTTTTAATTCTCAGTCTTCTAGGATTCTCAATAGATTTAGCATATTTAGATAAACCAAAAATAGCTTCAATTTTATAAATAAAGGAAAACACCCACGTATACCTTGAATAATCATCTAAAATTACCTAATAATAATTTTATCCTTATAAACTAGAATCTATAAGGGGTTTAAAAAATCCTAGTAATCCAACTCCAAAGTTTGAGAGGTTTATAATTATTTCTTTAATTTGAAATTAGTTTCATTTTTATTTCCCTTTTGATAGGTATTATAAAAATTGTTTAATGGGAATTATTGTTTGAGTAGATACTTGAATAATTATTTAATATTTAGCTTTATAATATAGTGTATATTTTAATGGAATAGAATCCTATGCCAAATCCAAGATTATTTGTGAAAGGAAAATTAATAAGAATGATTTTAGGAAAACAAGGAATTTTAATCAACATCATCGACATTTTCATTTACCATGGAAGTAAAAACTAAATCTTTTTTATCATAAAAAAATTTAATTCAATTATTTTATAACATATGATGGTAACCATCATCACAAAATTGTGAAAATATAATAAAATTAAATTGTAATCCATCTTAAAGTAAAACATTAGAAATTTAAATTTTACAGGAGTTACCAATTCTGTCGAGTCCAATCATTTTCCCTTTAGAAACTTCATTAGTAGTGTCATCTACACCATAAAATTTAATCACTTTATTAAATATTTAGTAATTTCTAGCCTTATGTGTGAAACATCCACTATCTAGATACCATAGTTTTTCATTATAACATTCTATGTATTTTTCCTAAAAATAGATTTAAACCAAAAATTATATTTGTATCCATATTTTCCTGGTTCTAGAGAAGTAATTAATAAGTTCTTTTGGAATCCATAATTTTGTAATAGTTTCCTATGATAATATATTGTAATCTTAAAAAAATACGTTATTAGGTCCAGCATAATAAAAACTACTAGCAGAACTTTCATAACTTGAACCTGGAAGAAATTCATTTTTATTGATTTTTCTTTTGTCCAGGTTTATTTCCTATTCAAGTGGTACATTTAAAAGTTGTCTATTTACCAAGAATCTAGGTAAGGTTATATCTTCCATTAGTTAACCTTTCTAAAAATTTCATTAATTTTTGAATAGATCATTTCAATTCATTAGTTTCCATAAGAAATTGAGCACTATTATCCTTTTCTGTTATAAAATTTATTTTAAAGTCAGCAAAAAAAGCATAATTATTCTTTAATATTTTATATTTAAATTTTAGTTCACCAAATGTGTATTCTATAATATTACAAAATTCAAATAATTCATCACTAGAAATATTTTTGTCATCATTTTAAGTTTCATAATTATTTGAAATGTGATCAGGAGATCCAGGAAAAACATTTAATACCTCTAATGTGTTTATCATAAAACAAACATTAGATTTATCACTTATTTCTTCTCTTATTTCATCTTATTCACTTGAACTATACTTTGAGGAAAACCAGGTGTATTTTATTGCCTTTTTAATTTTTTATCTTGCCCCCATATTTATTCTTAGACTTAAACTTGGGATAGCCTACTTTGATGTGACCATTCCTTTTACATTTGTAGAATATTATTTCATTGATAGATTTATCCATTTTCCAATATTTTATTCAATTATATTTTTCAAACTTACCTCTGTAGTTTGGCTTCTTAAAAGCTTATTGTTTTTATAAAAATTATTTATATGACTTGTTAGATGTTTATATTCATCATAACTATTAGGAATTAATTCTTCATTACATGATCTTTCATCATTGTTCTCCTCTTTATTTTAATTCAAAATTTCTAAGACCTACATAATTCCTTTTTATTTCATCCACTTCCTCTTTTTTACTTTAATTTATTATTCAAACATCATTATCTATCCAATTATCTATTTTATTCATAGTGTACTAATGTCTAATGATTCTATTATGGACACAGATATTCTTATCCATATTTCTAGAAGGAATATTGAGATGTTTCATGACTTAATCGTTGTCTTTAATTTTATTTCCTAGAGTGTGCATCATGTGTAAAATCTCATTGAACCTAAGATACATGTCAGTGATAGATTCATCAAGATTCATCTTAAAATTATCATATTTAATAGTGTATGTTTTTAAATGAACTTATTTAACATTAGAATGTCCTTCATGAAATACATCAAGGGTGTTCCAAATTCTAAAAGCAGTATCATGAGCAGATATTTTGTTAAATTCATATTCTCATAACCTAGATTATAAATCATTCATAAATTTATAATTATAATTTAATTATACTTTAGTAGAATCTCTCCAAGAAACTCTAGTAGCTTGAGGTTTTTCGTATTTATCATTAATTATAGTTCAAATATCGTATCTCATTATCTATAAGTGAATTTTGATTTTGATATTATATTGATCATAATTATTTACATTAAAATTAGAAGGTTTATTAGTGGGAGTTAATTCCTGTCTGTAGCAATCCATAAACATTTAATTTTAGAAAAAATTAAAATTTTATATCTTTAAATACAACTAGATCACATCAAAAATATTTTTGAAAATCTCTAATACCAAATTTTGATTATAGTATACAAATCAAGATGGGGGTGGATTTAGTTTCCAAAAAAATTATGTTAAAAAAATTAAAAACTAAATCAAATATTTTGATAAAAACATTTTTTTAATCAATACTTTAGAATTATATAATTTTATTTTTAAAATTGCTTCTCAAAAGTAGGATCAAGGATCAGTTAAAATAACTTTGGAAGTAATTAAATTTTTTTAAATAATTTAGTTAACTATAAATTTATATAAAAAAATTAATATTAAATTTCATATTATAATTTTGTTAAAAAATAAATAATACCAAAGAATTTATGATTTAAAATAAAGAAAACAAAAATGATAAAACATAGAAGGATTTTTCACATGGTGTTCGGTCTCAAGCAAATACTTAATACCCTCAACTTGAAAATCACCTTCTAAAAAGTATTTTATTATAAAATAAACTGATCCACAAACTATATTTATTTTCACAAACAAAAGTATATAAGACTTACTAGGCATAAAGCATCTAACATAGTTATTTTTTAGATCAATAAGATACTAGGTCATGGAAGACCTCTTCCACGGTTGTTCATGGGGATAAAAATTAATGATATGAGAGAGAGTATCAAGTACTCTCTTTTTTAATTTAGGAGATTGTGTTTTATAGATAAATAGTGAAATAACAAACACAACTCAAAATAATAGGTAAATCATAATGAAAAGGAGATATAATGTGGGAAAACGGGATGCAGTTCGATATGAATATCTTTGGTTGTTTAAGTAATTGAATTTGTATTTGAAGGGTTCTTAGAAAAGTTTTTTAGAAAATTATTTAAATTTGAGCATCATAGAGTCTTCAATGTAGCAAAAGTTCACTCAAAAAGGATAATTTTTTCTTCTCTATGTATGAGAAAAACAATTACAGCACCCCACACACCACCTACATATTCATCAAAAGATTAGATATTATTGTTAAATAAATATTCATCATAAATATTAGTTGGAGAATAATCAAATTAACATTAAATGTACTAAAACATCAATTAATGATTTAAAAACTAACCATTGGAGATTTGAAATACTACATAGTTAAGTTCGAGACAACAAGTTATCTTCACTTAAATCATGGTTATTTGATCTCACGGAAACACCGCATGGTCTGTTTGGATGATAAATTGATGTAGGAAGGTATCATGGTAAGTTCATTTTTTTATGGGGTAAAATAATTTTCACATGTGTAATGTTCATGAATTTATGTAGTAATTTTTTTCATTGTGTGGTCACTACAGTAATAATCACAGTTAATATATTACTTAATGAAAAAATACATATACCTTGAAATAGTGACATTATTTATTCATGTGGTGGGCAGTTTCTGTCATAATCACTGAATTGATTAATATGGTCAGTTACATGGTAGGTAAAACTTGATCTTATAGTAGGTTCATTTCACATACTGTAAGGTGACTCACAACATACGGTAATATAAATCATCAATGAACAGTTAGTTGTTGACATAGATAAATTTTCTCATCTAGATCATGGTATGTAGTTTTTCTACATGGTAAGGTGAAGTATAACATGTGGTAAGGTGGCATAGTCACTTGACCATTACATGGTAAGGTGGAATAGTATTCTCCAAACTTATCCATTTTTATATTTTCTTGGCTAGAAAAACATTTACAAACAGAAAACATGAAATTCATAAATAATAATATAAACATGATTTGGTATCATTAAAATAATTAAGTTTTCTTCTAATTCAATATAAATTTTATGATAAGTTTGCCTTAGATATTTTTTGGGATTAGTTTATTGATAATGTAAGGATAAAACATAAATAAATTTATGTTTAACTAAATGGGTTGAACCAATAGTTGAACTAGGTATATTTTTTGGATAAAATAAAGGTTTCAAAGGATAACACACTTATGAACTATTTTTCATATGAATATATTTATCATAATCATTTTAGTTTTTTTATTTAGTTACTTATAGGATCATAAAAATGAATTTAAGAAAGGTATGTCTACAGAAACACCTATAACCAAATAAGAAGTCACATTTGGAATAAATGGTTATGAAAATTGAAAATTATGAAATATGAGGTAAAATATGAGTTTTATAGTATAACAGAAGATAATGATATTTATATCACATTATAAATTGATTCATTACTATCTTATGGATACCCTCATTTTTTTGGAGTAATATAACTTCATGGATGAAATTTATATAAGGGAGAATAATGTAATAACCAATAATTCTATATACTGAATTCTCCTTCTAATTTGACATCTTTCTAATTCAGTAATATTGTATAATATAAAACACATTTTCATATATTAATTTTAAACGTTACATTTATAGAATAAAAATATAATAAATCTAAATCATAATGATATTAACTTTAAGTGTTTCAAATAAAGAAATCAGGCTTGATTTTTTAGTTAAACATATATGCTCTATTAAAATATATTTTTAATGATATATCTAGAAATTTTAAATAGAATTTGTTTTTAATAATTTTTTTTATAAAAAATGATTATTATAAATAAATTATAATATAATTTTATGAAATTTTGAGTAATTTTTCTAAGGGTCAAAAATATGATTATGACATTGAAATGGATATTTTTTAATAAATAATGATTTTTAAAAAAAAATTAAATTTAGAATATATAGAAAAATATTTTGATAAAATTAATGTTATTTGTGTAAACATCTCATAAAAGTTATTTTAGGATGGATATTTGGATTTCTCAAAAAAGGTTGATTTTTGGGGAATGGTAGAAAATTGTATTTATAAATACCATAACATATATGACATAATCAGGATATAATCATGGATTAAAAAAATTTGAAACATTTTTCTCAAGAAAATATATATTTAAGGGGGAAAATAATGCTTTTGAAAATTATATTTGGAATTGAGAAACCATTTTTTGACATTTTTTAACCTAAGTTATAATTTATTATAATAAAGAACAATTTTGTCCATTACTTTAATTGAGTATTCAAAAGATATAACTTGGTTTTGGATTTATTTTAAATCCAAATAAAACTCCATTTTTAATCATAAACCAGTTATGTTTATGTTAATCAATACTATATGTGTATAATTTTATTTTTATCCTTACAAATACATTTTTCTAAAAATTCTTTTTATTGTGTTATATGTAATTCTATTGAAGTCACTATTTATCACCATCAAAAATTGAATTTAATAAAATAAATTTACTATTTGGAATAAAAATAATAAATATAAGGTAACATGATTACATTAATTTTAGGTAATAAAAATCGGTTACCAAGGTAAAAGTTAGTTACAATGGTAAAGGGTAAAAATAGGTAATAGTGTTAAATCAAGGGATAAAGTAAAAAATATCATAAAAACTAATATATAAATGAATTTATGAAGTATTAAATGACCTTAACATATCTTATCCCCAACAATTATCAATTTTGGATCCACCTTCATTGAATATGACATTATTTTTATATTAATAAATTAATATTTACAAAATTGTAACCCCATTCACTTATTAAAGGACCCATTTGCCACCCAACTTCTTATCACACCTTAAATATTTAACCCAACCAAGTTCCTACGAAACCATTTCATAACACTCATATACATGTCTTATAGGTTGTTTTTTCATCTAAATAGAACCCTTCAATGTAATAATCCAATTATAAAAGGTGTCATCCTAAGGAGTAAGGTAAGAACACCTAATCTTATTATCATTTATATTTCATTAAATTTTATTACTCTACCTATTTTAAATATATTATATCCATTATAATATAAATAAATAAATTTAATTTATATAATAAAAAATTTATTTTATTGGATTAAATATTATCTACCTTCCTCTCATCTATTCAAAAAATGAAAATGTCTCACGTATTATAGTAAGTTAAATGTCTCTGTGGATGAACTATTTTATTTTCGTCACATCCTTACATTGATGGTTATAAAAGTGGACTTATTTAATAAATATTATATTTAATTGTTGATTAAAATTATATAGAAAATATTTATAATTATATTAAAGGTATTAACAAAAAATGTTCGTAATGATTCTAAACACCCAAAAGGAGCATGCAGAGACATCTTTTATTATTTGAATATATTGTGAAAAATAAATTCATAGGTATAAATTATTTTCTAATTTTAGGGAAAATTTTATATATTTATATAATTATAGATATGATTAACTCATTAACATGATGTGATGTCAAAAACAATTACACCAAAATTGAAAAATAACTGTTGAAACTACCAACAACTAAGGATCAATATTAACTTAAAATGATCAATAATTATGTAATAAATGAATTTAAAGGATTAATATATAATTTAATAAACATGAATAGGGTTTTCAAATAAATTATTAGTGGATCTTATTATATCATACAGGGAGTTAAAGTATATTTGAGCAAGTATTAATCCAAGGTATGGGTTATTTGCAACAATTTCCATTCCTTAAGACATATTTCAAATTATATACTTATTCCAATTTAAAATGAAATACTTATTATCAATTGAATTATTTAATCATAAACATTATTTTATTCATGTGATATAAAATTCTATTTTATGATCACTTTACATGTGATTTTGATTCATTACTAAACCGTTAAGGGGATTATTAACTCAATTTTCTTTGATTGATTTATATCCTTCCTAAATTGATTATGTTATTCCATGACTATGAAAATTATATTATATGATATTATATGTTTTATATCCGCATTTTTAAGTGTATTTTCATTTATTTCACCTAATATTTACATTGATATATTCTTACATCACATGTTACGTTCTTCATAATGGTTTCCTTTCCAAGTATCTAATCATTTAAAGTATTGTCCTTTAATTATATATTTTCTATCATATAACTAAATTTAAATTTACTTAATTTTTTAATTAACATTTTAATTTCATTTTTGATTAATTTAGGTTCTCATTTCCATCTTTAGGGGTTTATATTTCATACCTTACTTTTTTAGTAAGGGGTTTCTTTTCAATATCATTTTAAATTCAAGATTATTTACGACTAAGTTTTTATATGGTAAAATTATATAATATTATATGTTAATCCCATATATTATATTCTCCAGTAGTAATTATTGGGGTTTACATGTCTTATTACCCTTTTGTTTCTTTTGGGTCACAATTCAACCAAGAGGTTTGTTGTAAGTGGAATTACCTTTATCTCTTCTTTATGGTCGGAAATCATTCTCCTCCATGTCGATATTCTTTACAATATTTGAAGAATGTTACTATCTATAATTTAATATTTATTTAAGGTCATTTTATTTGACATTTTACATTTTTTTTAAAAAAAATTAAGGAATCTTCGTAACATTTTCTGCATGGGTCATTTTTTACTTTCTTTACCAAAGTGTGAAATTAATCTCATCTTTTATGTTTTTAACATAAATGATTTTTTTATAAATTATTTTCCTAAATAATATCCCTATAAATGTTTTAATAGTTTTTAAAATTAATTTATATTCCCAATTTTTTTAAATTTTCTATTTTAATAATAATATTCAATGTTTTAGAAGAATAAATAAATATATTTCATTCCACTAATGTATATTTATATATTCTAATCTACAGTTTTTATCTTTAACCCCATTTTTTTCAAGGATTAAATATTTTGAAATATTTTAAAATTAACATTTTCAATTTCCTCTCTCCATCCCCTTGAAATGGGTTTTTTAAGTGATCTATAATATTTTTTTACATCTATGTTACAAAATCTTTATGGAAGTTCTTTTTATAATATTTCTTCTATTTTCCTATAAAACTATAAACGATTAATCTCCATTAGATACATGTTTCATGTATTTCACTCTAGATTATCTTTCGATTATTTTTGTATATTGAACTTTTAGTATCTAATGATTCAATCATAAAACACATATTATATGATACCATATAATAGTGTTATGTAACCCATATTCTTATTAAACTATTTCTCATCAATATCAATATACCTTAATATTTATTATGATTTACTTGGGATATTGTCTATTGATACCATCCATATTATTTATATAGATATTATATGATTAGGTTTTGTGTAATTACTTAATAAACACTTTACTTTCTTAATTTAATTATTTATTAATGAAATTATGAATGTTTTCTTATGTGACACACAAATACATGTGTATATTATGATGTCATATATGGGACCATAATTATACAACATTCCAGTTTATTAGATGGTGTTTTATATCTCATTATATGATATATAATGGATTGGGTAGTAAACCATGTCCACTATGTAACTCTATCCACTATGTGGTGTTGTCTTGGCAGTGGGCCTTGAATTATGGTTGTGGTGTCATGTTTCATATTTTTTCCACGACCTTATAATGTCATGATCCTATTATATCTATTTATTTATTCCAAAATCCTTATTCCATGATTCATAATTCATTATCTATGTTATTCTGGGTAATCTGTTTTACAATATGTCATTTCACCTTGATTATATTCTCATACCCACATGTTTATCTTATGTTTACTTGGGATCTTTGATTGTTATTGATTATGTTTACTATTACTGGGTGTTTGAGCTCAACTTTTTTATGTTTCCATTTCCTCGTTTTATATAGAAGATTATTACACATGATATGTCAATATTTGTATCATTGTGTATAATTTTTGAGAGATATTATATACATATATTAAAATAAATAATCCTTGTTTTAGTAGAAAACATTTCTATTTTATAGGAAATGCATGGGTTTTATTAGTTAATTTTTTTTTACTAATTAACTAAAACTCTAAACCAAAAAGGTCATGGGTATGTAATTGACTCAATATTTTTTATTCATATTGTAATTATGGATGGATAAGTTTGGGTCACATCAGTTGGTATCAAATCTAATTGTAAACAATGTATTTTTAGCACTATATTTCAAATTGTGGGTCTAGGGAATCTCAACGAAATCTGGGAATAAAAAGATGTTATGGGTAGTAGATAAAAGATATTACATAGGGTTATATAAGGAATAGAATAATATCATAATGGTAAATAAAACATTATCATTTCAATAGATACAAAGATGGTAAAAGAAGGGTAGAAATCAATGATGAAAACATAATCGGTGATCGAACAGCTTGAGTTCACACATAAAGGATAAAGGATCAGTATAAAACCTATTTTATATCTTAATTAGAGATTAAAATTTTTAAATATTATTTCGTGGGTGAGAATTAGGTCAAGGATAAGAATGAAAACCTTTATATATAGAGAAGAATGAGACTTAGAATGTTATTCCTATAATGAAACTCAAAAATTTTATCATTACGAAGTGGGTAATCAAAAATAAAATCAATGAATATGGAAATTATAATCTGAAAAAGTCATAAAAACTATGTAATGGATATTCCCAAATAAAATGAATATATGTTGATGAAATTTCATCACTTGTCACATATCTTGAAACCATAAAACTCTTTATGGTTATGGTGGTGGAAATAGGCTTCAAAGTGTATTAAATATATTTTCAATAAACATTCCTAAATTGATTCCCTAAAGAAGAAGTTCAAAATGTGAACCTACATGTTTTTCAAGTAGATGAAGATAAAAAAAGATTTATGGTTGAAGAATTAATTGTATATCCTAAATCCAATGCAAAGTTTTTAGTATTCTTGACTAGATTAATACTAAAAGAAGCCCATATTCCAAATAGGTTGATTATATTGAAACTTATACATCAAAAAATAAAATTCTCAAAGGATTCTAGTGATTATTAAAATTGGTGACATAATATTTGGTGGATTATTTGATGAAAAATGTGATTAGTTTCAGAATATATGTGGTTTAAGTTTGACAAATCAATGATTAGTGAGATTTTTTTGGGCTTATAGGTTACTCAAGGAAACTATGCCACATTTATTTTTGAATCAAAATATGAAAAAGAAGTGATCAAGATTTTTAAAATATTAGATTCAAATATAATCAAAACTCTGCTGGCCACCCATATGAAATTATAAAAACATTTTCATGGTAAGTAGTTTAATGTTATTGAATATAGATATATTATTGGTATCTTTTATAACTAGTATCCACATGTCCTGATATAGTTTTTATTACATCCCAAGTTGAATGTTACTAAATTTTTCTTAAAAAAATCATACGCTAACAATAAATAAGATACTTTGATACATCAACATTATTATGTATTTTTTTATTTTAAAAAACCATCATATTATGAATTATTTCACTTTATAGATGCAACATGGGTAGGTTCTATGGAGACCCAAGATAAACGTGACTTGAATAGTACAAAAATTTCATGATTTAGATAATATAAATCACAAACTGTTGTGAAAACCAATGTTCTGAAGGATTTAGTGTCTTGGATACTAGTTATGTAAAAAAATTATTTCACTACACTTGAAAACGTTTATCTATAATCCTACCCCTCTAAACCTGTTTTAGATTTCTCACATGAGACAATCATCTACATAACTTTCGGATTAGAAAATAGGAATTTGGTGAGATCAAATGCTCAGTTAGGAAAAAAATATCATAAGTTATTAAATCATAAATAATAAGTATAATAAAAGGAATACATAAATATCATAATAAAATATCATAAGTATACTAATATAAATCATTAAACATTTTTTAGAAACATAACATTATAAAAATTTCATTATAATAAAAGATATGACCAAGATTAAAACAAATATAAATAATTATAAAACATGTGATCATGATGTAAAAGTGTGGAATATTTTAAAAATAAGTCAAAATCATAAAAATATGTCCTTTCAATGAAATGAAATTTATCTTGATAATTTGGAATAATTTGATAAACAACATGGAAATTTGGCACAACCATAAGCATAAAAAATCTTGTGAAAACAAATTCCACATCACATTCCCACAAAAACTTATAAATAGAGATTCTCACTTCTCATTCACATAAAATTACATCCATTCATGTGATATGAAACTTTAACCAATGCATTGGTGGGCCATAACATGCAAAAATTTCTCAGGTTAATAACATAACCATATATTCATGGTTTATAATGAAACATCCCATCCCTGGTTTATAAATGAACCAACCTTCCTTGGTTTATTATGGAAGCAAACATCACTCATCCATATATATATGTGACATTTAAAATCAATAATCATAATATCAATGTGAAACCATATAAAATAATGGTTTTCGTAAAGTTAAAAGTGGAAATCATTCACTTTTCATAAATATCCCATAGAAATAAAATGGGTTTCATAAAACATTCAAATGATATAAAATAATGTCATAAATTAAATTATTTTCAAAAAAAACTTGATGTCCCAAAATAATAAAATTATAAAATAAAATATATGGTGGAACATGAAACATAAACCCATTTAAGAATAATTATTTTAAAATTAAAGAGAAATCACACAAAAAATATTTTTCTTAAAATGTCATCTTAAAATTTATGTGATTTTCAAGTTTCTTTGCATAAACCGTTTATAAAATCGATACACGAAACCTTAAAACATTTATTCAAATAAATTATAAATATAACTCGTTAAAAATATTTATAAATGTGAATTATAAGAGAAGTATATAAAATCATGGTAAGTAAAATCATATTAAAAGATTTGAATTGCGTTTATTGAAATTCGATATCCTTAAAAACATAAAGAATCAATTTATTTAAAATGAATAAAGTTTAATAAAAGTATGGTTTGATATTAAAACCAATTGAGTCTCCATTATGTAAATTAGAGCATTGGTGGTATGTAAAAACATGGATATGGAAGAAAAATCCATTAAAATAAATGGGAATTATTATTAACAAAAACAAATTTTCATCGAAATAAAAAATCATAGAGGAAGAATAATTTGGTTTTAAATTCCCCCATAAATAAAGTTTAAATATAACATAAACTCATCAAAGGTTATAGTAGATTAATCTTGAAAAATAATACTCAATGAAGAGAGACTATGACTTGAGAAAAAAATTTGAGTTATGAAATCCCCTTAAAATAATTGTAAATTTTGAATCAAAATCCCCTGAGAGGTATAAATTTAAATAGAAAACTAAATATGGTTAAATATAGAAGGATCATGATACAAAATTTCAATGTGTAAATATTTCAACATTGAAAAGGAAACATGGTGTATAGCTTAAATATGTCTTAAGGGATTAAAATTTGTAACAACGAAACCCTTAACTTTTTTCTAAACATATTTGAATACATTATAAGATCCTATATAAAAAATTAAATATAATAATAACTAATTTTAAAACCATATTCATTCCTATAAATCTTTTTAATTTTAATCTATAATCATTATCTATATGTATATTTGTCAGTTTTGGAATATTTTTGCACCTCGGGTGTTTATAGTTTTGACCATTTGTACTAGTTTCGTAGGAGTGGTGTTAGTGTTCATTCATATTACAAATTTTATTATTACAAGTTAATTAATATTACTATAATTTAGGTATTATAATTATCTATTATTTTTAAATTTATTTTCATGAGTATTTTAATCTTTATCCTAGAAGATGAAATCGACATCGAAAATTTTTCAATGATTTTCAACCAATGAAGGGTATTATCTTAATTACTGTGCTAAATAATTATGTACCCATTCAAAAACCAAAAAAAAGTATTGTTTAAATATTTATATTATATTATATTAATAATTATTTCATCTAGGGTATAATCTCAAAGAAATTTTTAAATAGGTGGTCAACCCGACCCAATCATGAACGTACCACAATTATTTATGATTATGAGTTGATTTAGTTGTAATATCATAAAAATAATAGAATGATGATATAATTTAATTTTTTTGTGGTAAATTATAATTAAAAATAAATTATAATAATACTTAAATGATATAAAAATATTAAATGATATGAATTATTGATTTTCCTCTTAGTATGCTTGTTTTAAAGGATTGAATAAATGATAATCATTTGTTAATAGGCTATCAAAATTATCATAACATAACTATAATTATTTATTAAACATAATATTTATTCTTTAAAATAATTCTCAAGACCATCAATGTGTAGCGGTGGTGAAATGAAAAATGAAAATTCATAGTTCCAGGGGGGCGATAGTCTACACATTTGAATGGTTGATGATTTCGTTTTATATTGAACGAGGAAAAGATATAATATGGTATATAATTTAATAATATTAAATATATTATAAATAAGTTAATTATATATTAAATTCTATATTTTAACCATCCTTTTATGGTGTTTTTCATAAACGAACCACATTGCGTCTTGGAGGTAGTAGTCTGCACAACACATGATACTTGTTTTCATTTTTCATAAATAATAAAGGGGAGAGTTCTTAATTCTTATAAAATAATTATAAAAACATAAAATTATAATTTTTATAATTTTTTATCATTATGATATGGTAAAATTAAATTTATATAAGAATAAAATCACATAACAAAAAAGAAAAAATGAAAGAGACATTGGGAACTTATACTTTAGTTCTGGAATTTTCTCCTTTACGGAGGGATTAAAAATTTTGGATATGGTATTTTAATAATATTAGAACCTAATTGTAGTGTATAAGAGTTATTATTGTATGTTTTTATATATTTTAGTTCGAACTTAAGGTGTTCTGGTGTGAGGGGAAGCAAGGAGAGGAATCCCCTTTTATAAAAGAAAAATAGTGATATTTTTTAAAATAACCAAAACGTTTCTACAATGGGAAGTCGCAATCAAGTAAAGTGGATAAAAATTGAGTAATTACATTTTTTTAAGAGATAATTTATATCCATAGTAATTATACTTAATTAAAATAATATTTTAATCATGATAGGGGCTTTACTCCTTTGGTTACTCATTTTTAACATTTTGGTTTTCACCACGGTAAATAGTTATTACCTAGGAAATCTAACCTATATGTACCAAAATAAAATGGTCCTAATTATATAGTATTTACTTAATGATTCCAAATTCCAATTATTTTTTTATTTTATTTTTAGATGTGATAAAAATTAATTTTAAAATTCAAATTTATTATGTATTAAAAATTATTTTTTGAAAAATATAACGTAAATTCTAAAATATAAAATATGGGTTTATAAATAAAAAAACATTAATATTATAAATTAAATTATAAAATAAATATATTTTATTATAAAAATTGTTTCAAAAATTTTGATCACGTACTTATATACTAATAATGGCATAAAAGTCGTAATATTAAAAAATGGTATATTTTACTATTCACCTAAAAATCAAATGATTCAAAATAATTTAAAGAATACATATTAAAATTACCTTATTATGATAAATATAAAAATCCTTTGATTTTTCTAAATTAAATTTATATTATTTGACAATATAATATTTAATTAAAATCCAAAAATATAACAGAAAATTGTTCTTATTTTGAAAAATCTTTTTAAAATGCTAACTCTTATTTATTATTATTACCTATTAGTTACTAATTAATTTATTTTAAATATATTCATTAAAATATAAATATAATTAATTATTATTTTACCATAATATACTTAGTTCAATGAAATAAATCACCAACTTTAGAAAAATATTTTTATGCATAAAATGATTTTTCATGTTGTTTTAGCAATAGAAATTTTATTTTATTAATAATAAAAGTATAATTTATTTTAATTATATGCATATTTCAAAAAAATTAATCATATTCAACATTTAAAATTTAGATGATAGGTTTTGACACTCATATTTAGTATTTATATTTTACCTACATATATCATATTTTTTGTTTTAGTTCAGTGTTACATGTGGAGCAAGTTACTGAACACAATATTTATTTAAAGAAAATATATAGTGAAATATTAGTTCATTACATTCTCCCTCATTAAATAAATTTTATCCTCATGATTTTAATTTTTACTTACTAATAACAATACTTAAGGTTATCTAAATATAATCATGACTTTACATATAGATTCGATGAGATACAAAACTTTCTATCATAGGGAAGACTATATTTTCACACATAAAAAATAATGTATTAATATTATTGTAAAAAAATTTAAATATTCTTCAATATATATTTATTATTAGTTTCTAGGAATATACAATACACAACATCATTTTCAAGATCCTATTTGGAATCAAACATTAAAAACAAGATGATTATAATAATATCTAATTAAATCATAGTAAATGAACATATTAATACTAAATATCAATCTTAAGATGTATTCTACAATGATAACTTCATTTAAATTATGATAATTTCATTTTAATAGTGTCACACTTGGTTCCTCCCATAACTCTCTTGGTTCATCCTAGGTTACCCTAAGTTTTGTTCTTTCATACTTCTTTACCTGGAACCTTAAAGCAACTATGAAATCGATCCTAATATGTTTCTCATAAAGATCATGTGTCCAATTAGAGCATATCCCATGTGAGTTTCAAACCATGGGTGTAGTCAGACATCTTTTTCTTACAACAGTTAATGATTGAGTTAATACCCAACATTCCCTCTTCAGGGATATTACCCCTATGTACTATAATGACAGAGCATACGTTCAATAGTAGTATCTAGGAAGGGATGTAATTTCAAGGAAAACCATGAAATCTCTACTTTTCCAACACATCGATTTGTCCTCTTATACGTAGACTCATCTCTGGAAATTTTCCCTAAGTATTTGAATAATGTTCACTAAACTAATCTCCAAAAATAACTAAACCTTATTCTCATACAAACTATGGTGAACCAAGCTAAACATGAATTAAATAGTACACTAATTTCAGTATTTAGATAATAAATCTCATAAATAGTCACTGTAGGATCGAAATAAGGTTGAAGATGCTCAAAATACAAGAGGGGGGGTGAATTGTATACTTTAAAAATTCTTTTGGAACCTTTAAAGTTAGTTACTAATAACTATGTTCTTCTTAAGAAAAGGAAAGGGATAAGTTTAAAAAAGTTTAAACTAAGAAAATTCACAACACCTCTAACACTAAATGAAAACTTGGAATAAGGAATGAAGTTACAAACTTCAAGTCCTATGACCTTTCTTAAGACTGGAAAGAGATTCCAAAAGTAGGTTCCAGAAATATGGTTCTGGAAATTAAAACTTAACAAAAGATTACAATATGAGATTCTACCTTAAAGTGTATAGAATCTAAATAAAACAGATTACAAGAAAGGAAGTATAAGAAAGTTATACATTCCTTACAATACAATATGAAGCAGAAATAAACAAGTAGTAAAACTACAAGTAACAAGATATAAGTCTTTTAACCCAGAGAGAAGGGTATCCAACAACGTTGGATAAAGGTCCCTTGATTTATAATTTCAAGCAAGTCTGTCTTACCCACACCAGGGTAAGCCCTCGATACGAAGATCGGAGTCTTTGTCTTGCTATCCCTGCAAACCCTCAACTTCAAGGTAGTTGGAAACCTCTGTCTTCCTCAGCATGGAAGCCCTCGAACTTCAAGGTAGTCGGCACCTCTATCTTCCTATACCCGGAATTCCTCGAATGTGATCACCAACATTCGGAGTTGCACGAAGATTTGAGAGTTAATAAGAGTCTCTCTCTCTAAAAATCACTTCAACAGCATGTATGCACAATGTCGAAGAAGTCGTTCATCAGTCACGAGCTCTTTCAAATGAGATCCTATTTATAGGCAAGGTCGTACTCCTTTCCAATGGTCATATTTTCCTTAAAAATCGGAGGGACCTGTACACGTGTAACTTAACCAACGGTTAGTTTATAACAGAATGGATGACATCGTTTTATAACAAAACAAGTATAACAGAATGTACGACATCGTTCTAAGTTTAAAACAAAAGTTTGGAGTAAAGATTCGGAGTGAAGGTTCGGAGTGTAAAAAAATATTAAAGAGTAGACAAATTATAAAAGCATAAGCAAAATGAAAGTTCGGAGTCTAACCAAAAACAATTTTCGGAGTCTAAATAAATTCGGAGTGTATAAAACAATGATGATCAGATTCTGTTTAATAGGTGAATTCGGAATGAGAATTTGGAATTAGAATTTGTCATCAGAATTCGTAATGAGAATTCGTCATCAGAATTTGGAATGAGAATTCGTCATCAGAATTCGTAATGAGAATTTGTATCCAGAATTCGGAGTAGAACTTTATTACAGTTCTCATCCATAATTCAGAACCTAAAACAGAATGCTTCATATCATAGTTTCAAACGATTCTGAGATTATAGAAATGAATCAGAATCTTATACTTTAGAAATATCTGGATGAAAATATGATAAGGATAATTTTTCTTACAAAAGAAATTTTCCTTATAAAAGCAATTTTCCTTATAAAAGGAATTTTCCTTATAAAAGCGATTTTCCTTATAAAAGAAATTTTCCTTATAAAAGCGATTTTCCTTATAAAAGCAATTTTCCTTATAAAATAGATTTTCCATATAAAAGCAATTTTTTTAAAGATAAGGTGTTTGTGATTTTCAAAACAAGAAGGAATGGAAAAGTCATAAGGTAAAACTTATTGACTCAACAATCTCCCCCTTTTTGGAAAGCACAAACATCCTTACGAAAAAGAAGATCTAAGAAGAAAGAAAAACATTAAGGCTTATCTCCCTTTGCTTTAAGGATATTGATGAATACGACTAACTCCCCCTTAGGCTTTGAAACTCTAAGGATTGTATTCTAGATTTCCAGAATGATATTTCATTACGAATAAGAAAGTCTTCTTTAATGAAAAAAACCCCCTTAGATAAACTCTATTAGAGTTTGTTTTCTTTCTCACCCTTTGTTAAGATTATTTTTCCCTTTATTAGGGTTCTTTTCCTTCTCGCCCTTTTTGATTTTCAAAAATAATTCAAGGGAATGGAAAATATAACAAAGTACCTGAAAAACAAATTATTAGCAACAACAAAAGAAACGAGCAAGAAAAATTTTCATTGAGTTGGAAAGCTCAAAAACAATGAAGATTAGATACAACAAAAGATCAGATCTGTCTATTTTGGATCTTTTTTCTTCACCATGAGACCCTTAAGAATAGTCTTTATCTTCATGTATTTATGGTCTTCCTCGGCTTGATTCTCTAACACAACAATTATCGCACTTTGAGCTTCAATCTTTTCTTCCTGGGCTTGAAGCTTTTCTTCCTGAGCCTGAAGCTTTTCTTCCTGAGCCTTCAAGATTTGTACTTACTTTAAAAACTTTTCATCAAACTCAATATGATGATCCCTTTCATACTTCCAGTTTTTAGAAACAGAATTCAGTTTCCCATTCAGATCTCTGACTTCTTGAATCCGGAAATTCTTTTCATCTGTCAACTTTTCTTCAAAGGATGAAGTAAGTTCATTTATCTTCCTGCCTTATGTCTCAAAGTAATTCTTCACATTGTATTTGAATTCATCAAAGAGCCTCATTTCTTCTACAGTCTTCCTCGACCAACTAGTCATCCTCTTGCAAGATCTTTTGTGGGCTTCATAGCCGACAAAGAAAGTTTTGAACTGAGCCTCTATCTCAACACATTTGTCCATAACCATGGATACGGAGTCTGTTTTCTGATTCAAAGCATGTTGGAGGATCTGGCATCTTGAATCAATACTTGAGAAAGTTGGAATAGTACCCACCAACTTCTTTAATGACAGAACAAAAAAGTCATGCCCCAACAAAGATGACTCTGAATCCGAGACTTTTCTTGGAGAATTTTCTTCTTAAAAATTCTCAACCTTCTTCTTAGAGGAATCACCAACTTCCCTTATCTTTACAACCACTGGGCTCGGGGTATCAACCACAAGTTTTTTTCCCTTGTCCTTTTTCAGAATGGATTCCTGTTCCGGAGTTCTCTTTTCACTATCAGACACTTGAACAACATTTTCTTCCTCAATAGCAACTTTCTAAGCACCATCCTATACATTATCCATTTGAGCAATATCATGTAGAAGTTGTTCTTCCTCTGCATGATAGGATAATTCTTCTTCTCATTTCTCTTCATCCATCCCTGGAGTGACTAACTTATAAGACTCGGCTTCTGAGGTTCGGAGCGACAAATGTTCTGAAGGTGTCCCCTTATAATCATGTACTTGCTTTAAAATATCTCTGGTGTCACCACTTCCTTCAGAAACTACTTCCTCTTCTTCAACTTGCTCAATCTACTCGACTTCCTCAGCAAGCTTAGCAACTGCCTCTTCCGGAGCGACAAAGATTCTTCCTGGAGTCTCAGGTAGAGATTCCAAAGAAAAAGATCTCGGAATGGGAATGTTCGCGGAAACCATATCATTAAATTTCAAAAAAGTCTGAGCTACCTCAGCTTCAGACAACTTCTTCTCAAGCTTCTTTTCTTTCACTTGTTTTTCTAGATCATCCGCAGTTCTTTCCTTCAAGGCCTTAGCCTCCGCAGGATCCAAACCAAATTGATGCTCCCCTTGCACTCTCTTCTCTTTGATTTCCCTCCATTTAGCAACTACCTCATCAGGGTAAGCTTTCTTCTTCGGTTTTGGAGGTGCGGAATGAACTTCCTTAGATTTGGGATTCTCTGCTTCACCTTCAACTTCTTTCAACTTTCTCTTCCTCACTGGCTTAGAGGATTCAGGTTCAGAAACTTTCGGAACTGTTTCTTCTTGAGCAGGTAAATCAACAAACTGACCAGTCTTCTTGTCGAAGGCTACATCCATCCTTTTGAGAGCACCATCACTCACTAACATAATCATGCAATCCCTTGTCTTAGACTTGCAAGCCTCCTTGAAAGACTCAAGGCACCGGACTATCAATTTTGAGAGGATTGCTGGATACATTATGATCTGAGCTCTCAAATTCCCTTTCTTAACATTCTCAAAGGTAATAAGAATGTGTTTCATCAGATTAAACTTCCTCAGATTTATCAGAAAATCAATGATGTAGATCTCACTCTTCTTCAAAATATCTTTGTCACCCTTTCTCTGTATGATAAGGCCATGTACCCATAACTCTAGAATCAGGAAATTTGTAGATAGAGAAGCAATCTTCAGAGCCTTATCATCTGACAGTCCGAGAGTTTCCAAAGCCTTTTCCTTGTCGAAGCTTCCCTTTGAATCTGGCAAATCATGAGAAATAAACTCAGCTTCTCCTTCATTTTTCAGCCCTACCAAGATGGCTTCCTTGGAACAAGAAAGCTTATAAGTCTTTCCATAATACTTAAATGATAATTTGTCCTTGCCATCTTCCTTATAGAAGGAAACTGTCTCATAAAATTCTATAAGTAAATCCAAAAAAACTTCATCTTGATTCTCAAGCTTAGACACAGCAACATCTTCCCATACATTAAGCTTAATGTTCTTGGATATAAGAGAATCATACTTGTTGAAGAAATCAGGATGAACCAACCTTTCTCTATATACTAACCACTTCGAAATCGTCTTAGATGAAGACGTGTCTTGAGAAGCTACTTCCACAGACATTCGGATCTGAAGACCTCTGAGAAGTTCGGAACGGAGATTTCTGAAGTTTGGAACGGTCTTAAAATAGAGAGTCAGAGCTTCGGGTTGTTGGATCTTGAAAACTGATGTGGGAAAACCATTTGGGGTCCCCTTTATATTGGCAACGAGAAGACTGTTCAACTTCCTCAGTTGATCGAATGGTTGTGACAATCTAAGATCAGATCTGACAGTTGAAAACCAATTCTCAATAAAACTTTAATCCGATCTTTTGAGATTTTTATTAAAACATAAATTTTAGAAAACTATAATCTGAAAATAAAATATAAGAAAGTATCAGCAAGTAAAGTATTATTATGAAAACTTGAGTAATGAAATCATACCTTTCGGATTGGCTTAGGAGGATTATTCGTAATGGGTAATATTCTTTTTGAAGAAAAATTAACTACAAATAAACTTTATTACTACGAAAGGACATAGTTTTCAAAAATCACTACGAAAAACTCAAAAAAGAAAACGAAAAATAATTACAATATTTCCAGCATGAAAATTTCATAACAAATGTTTGAAAACAAAAAACTCATTATGAATGTCTTGGTACGAAAACCTCGTTATGGAAATACCAGTACAAAATTTCCCATTCCGGAAGTATTATAGCCAAACATATCCACTCTGTAAATTTCAGTTCTGGAAATTCCATTCCGCAATTTTAGTTCTAAAACGTTTGAAAATAAACTTTGAAAAACTTAGTTACTCTAACAATCAAATGTACTCCCCCTGTGAAAAGGAGTTTATTACTATAAGGATATTTTTTCAATAAAAAGTTAATTAAGAGAGATTACCTTATGGTTATCATTACTAAATTCTGTTTAATGTATTCAAATCTATCAGAAGGAAAAGATTTTGTGAAAATATCATCAAGTTGATCTTGCATTCCAATAAATTGAAGAATGATATCTCCTTTTAGTGTGTGATCCCTAAGAAATTGATGCCTAATATCTATGTGTTTTGCACGAGAGTAATGTGCAGGGTTCTTACTTAAGGAAATGGAACTTGTGTTATCACACAAAATTTGGGTTTTAGTAAAACTCAAGGCATAGTCTGTGAGTGTGTGTTGCATCCACAACACTTGAGCACAACAACTTCCAGCTGCTACATATTCAACTTCAGCAGTAGAGAGTGCTACAGAATGTTACTTCTTGCAAGACCAAGAAACTAATGAATCTCCTAAGAAATGACAAGTTCCGGATGTACTTTTTCTATCCATTCTACATCCACCAAAGTCAGCATCAGAAAATCTTTTTAGAATAAAATCACTTCCAGAAGTATAAAATAATCCTAGATCCATGGTTCCCTTAAGGTAGCGAAAAAATCTTTTTACTGCCTTTAAGTGAGATTCCATAGGATTGGATTGATATCTTGCACATAAGCATACTGATAACATTAAGTCTGGTCGACTAGCTGTTAAGTAAAGTAAACTTCTTATCATACCTCTAAAAGATGTTTGATCTACTGGTTTCCCAACTTCATCAACATCCAAAGATTTTGAGGTACCAATGGGAGTACTTATACTCTTAGTGTTGTCATAACCATACTTTTTGAGAAGATCTTTAATATACTTTTGCTGAGATATATAGATTCCTTCTGGTTTTTGAGAAATTTGAAAACCAAGGAAAAAGTTTAACTCACCCATCATACTCATTTCAAACTCAGATTTCATTAGACTTGCAAAAGAGTCGGTTAAAGATTGCTGAGTTGAACCAAATATGATGTCATCAACATAAATTTGAACAATCAAAACATTTTTCTTATCTTTCTTTATAAAAATAGTTGGATCTGCATTTCCCTTAACATAGTTATTTTGAAGCAAAAATCTAGTGAGTCTATCATACCATGCTCGTGGGGCTTGTTTAAGTCCATACAGAGCTTTGGTAAGTCTAAAAACACAATCATGATGTTTTGTATCTTCAAAGCCAGGAGGTTGTTCTACAAAAACTTCCTCTTGAATATAACCGTTAAGAAAATCACATTTCACATCCATTTGAAAAATTTTAAAATTAAAGAATGCTGCAAAGGCAAGTACAATATAGATAGATTCAAGTCTGCCTACTGGAGCATAGGTTTCTTCATAGTCTATTCCCTCTTGCTGATTATAGCCTTTAGCAACAAGTCTAGATTTATTTCGTACTATGACTCCATTTTCATCACATTTATTTATGAAAACCCATTTTACTCCAATAATAGAAGTTTCCTTAGGTCTTTCAACCAAAGTCCAGACTTTATTCCTTTCAAATTCATTTAGTTCATCTTGCATGGCTTTGATCCAATCATCATCACCTAAAGCTTCATCAGTGCTTTTGGGTTCTAATTGGGAAAGAAATGCTAGATGTTCTACATAATTTCTTAAGGAACTTCTAGACCATACAGGTTGATTTAAATCACCAATGATACTCTCATTAGGATGATTCTTAAGAAACACCTGTTTTGGGTTTTGAAAATCATGTTCATCAACATAGGGTAAAAGTATTCCGGGGTAAATGTTTCAGAAGTATCTTCATGAACATTATCCTTATCAGAAGGTTCTTCTGTCAAAGGTTGAAAATCAGTTTTTGAAAACACATCCGAGGATGTAGGCTGAGATGGTTTAAAAACAAAAGGATCAGACTCATCAAATTTTACATGTACTATTTCGTCAACAGTATAAGTATTTTTATTAAAAACTCTATAAGCCTTAGAAGTTGTGGAATAAGCTATGAAAATTCCTTCATCATATTTTGGTGTGAATTTATGTAGGTTATCTCTAGTATTTAAAATGAATACTTTGCAACCAAAAACCTTCCAGTAGGATAGTCTTGGTTTTCTACCATTCCATAACTCATAAAGAGTTTTATTAAGAAAAGGTCTAATCAAAACTTGATTTATAGTATAGCAAGCAGTACTTACAGCTTCAGCCCAAAAATGTCTAGCAATAGAATATTTACTTGACATGGATCTAGTTATCTCTTGAATAATAATATTTCTTCTATCAACTACACCATTTTTTTTAGGAGTTATAGGTGCTGAAAAATTTTGAGTAATACTTTTTCTACTACAAAAAGTTTCAAAATCAGAATTTTGAAATTCTCCTCCATGATTATTATGAATAGTTTTCAATGGAAGGTTTTTCTCATTTTTAACTTGAGCTCTAAAACTTTTGAAATAAGAAAAATCTTCAGACTTCCTTGCTAGAAAATAAACCCAAGTAAATCTTGTGTAATAATCAACTAGAACAAACACATAGTATTTGCCTCCAATACTTCCAGTTTGTGTTGGACCAAAAAGATCCATGTCCACTAACTGCAATGC
Source organism: Viscum album (assembly GCA_963277665.1). NCBI lineage: Eukaryota > Viridiplantae > Streptophyta > Magnoliopsida > Santalales > Viscaceae > Viscum > Viscum album. The sequence goes on from OY728138.1 coordinate 1,334,429,017, forward strand.
ATCAATTGTTGAGACTTCACCGATTGATTTAAAACTTGATTTATGTTGCTTTCCATATTGACAAGGATCACAAACTTTAGAATAATCAAATCTAAGCTCCAGTAGATCCTTAACTAGTTTCTTCTTAGTGAGTTTATATAAGTTTCTATGGTTACAGTGACCTAGTATTCTATGCCATAACCAGGAATGATCTTCCATTGCACTTAGGCAAGTTAAATCTTGGACCCTGAGGTCTTCTAGGTTCAAAGTGTAAACATTCTCTTGCCTATTGGCTGAGAGAATAAATTCTTCCTTGGAATTGTGAACTAAGCACTTATCATTCCTAAAATTCACAAGGTAACCTTCATCACACAACTGACTTATGCTAATGAGGTTATTCTTAAGACCCTTAACAAAAAGAACATTTGAAATCAGTGTTTTTTCTAAAAGAACAATATTACCAATACCAACAATCTCTCCCTTAGCATCATCTCCAAAAGTTACCTTTCCTCCTTTCATTTTGATAATCTTTTCAAAATAGCTTTTGTTACCAGTCATGTGTCGGGAACATCCACTATCCATGTACCATGTATTGTTGCTGTTACTCTCTTTATTTTCCTGAAATCAAGAAGAGAATTAGACTTTCGGAATCCAAACTTGTTTGGATCCGAGATTTCCAGATAACAAAATTTTAGGAACCCACGTCTTCCTAGAAAAGTAATATTTGTGAAATCCTAAGGATTGGGTTTTGTTTAAGGAACAATTCTTTGCCCGGTGACCACCACATTGACACTTGGTACAAAATGGGGCACTTTGAGGAACAAAATAATTGTTACTAAAAATGGTTTTGCATGGGTATAACCAAATACAGATTTATTTTTTAAAGGTCGTATTTGGGAATACATTTTATCAAAATTTTCCTTACAATGGGTAAATTTTCATAAACACGTATTTAAGGAAAAAATTTCAGACTTGAGTTTTATAACCATGTTTTTATCCTCAAAATCATTAGTTTTAGAACTAGATCTAGGATCGAAAACATTTTTCTTAGAAATTACTTTTTCTAACTCTTTAGAAAGTTTCTTCTTCTCAGAACTTACTTCCTCAAGATTTTTTGAAATACTTTCAAAATCAGGCTTTTTCCTATCAAGATCATTAGAAATATCTGATATCTATTTTGTAAGAATAGAATTCCTAGAGTTTGCCTTATCAAGTTTATTATTGAGTTTAGAATTCTCAATCTCAAGAAGTTCAACAAACCTAGAGACTTCTTCATAAGTAGGTAAAGTATTTTCTTCATCAGAAGAGGATTCTTCATCAGAAGAGTTATAATAATTACTATCATTAGAATTTAAAGAAACATTGTTCAATGATTCAACATTTCATACCGTAGCCATAAAACAATGATTATCAATAGGTAATCTGGCTATAAGACCAAGATTCTTCTGTCCTGAAGATTCGTAATCAGAAGATTCATCTGAAGAATCACCACCACTGGAACTCCAGGTGTCACTAGATTTCAGAACATTCTTAGATTTGGCTTTATAATACTTCTTTATGTTCCTGTCTGAATGCCTTTCTTTCCTTTCTTTCTTTTTGAGCAAAGGGAAATCCGGTCTAATATGTCTAGCTCTCTTGCATTCATAACAAGTAACTTCTCCATCTTTCTTATCTTTCCTGTCCTTTTTCTTATACTTGGATTGGAAATTTCTCTGAAGAGCTATCTTGTTCATCCTTTGAGCAAGATTTGCTAATTCATTTTCAGAGATTTCACTTTCACTAGAATCGGATTGAAAAATAACTTTCTTAGACTTAGATCTGGTTACTCTCTTAGGAGTCTTAGATTTCATCAGATTTGATGTTGTTGTACACGCAACAGTACCATTCCCATTTTTATTTTTGATGTTGTCAGCATCTCTCTTCATTCTGGTTTCATGTTGGAGAAGAGTTCCGAATAACTCATCAAGAGAAATTTGAGTGACCTTCATATTATCATCTATAGTAGTTCTTTTGGATTCCTGCTCATCTGGCATGATATCAATTATCTTATCCACAAGTTCTTCATCATCTAACCCTTTTTATCCCATATACTGTAAACTATTGACGATAGTCATAAACCTCTATTGAACTTTACATATTGGTTCTCCATAAGGAAAATTGAATCCATGATATTCAGCTCTAAGCATAGCTCTCCCAGTTTCAATCACTTTAGAAGTTCCAAAGTGTGTAACCTCTAACTTCTTCCAAATACAATTAGCTGCTTCACAAGAAGAAATTTGGATATATATATTTTTAGTCATTGAACAAAGTAAAGTATTGCATACCTTATAATTGAGTTGATACTCTTGCTTTTACTGGTTAGTAAAAGTTATAACATCCTTATCAATAATTTTATAATCTCCAGTAAGCATAACAAAGTTATCCACTCCAATATTGATAACAAAAGTCTTCATTCGATCTCTCTAGTACTTATAATCATTACCATCAAATATTTTCAGTCTTTTAGGATTTAGATTATCAATGGAACCAACATTAATTCCAACCATACTTAAAATAACCTTCAGCACACAAAATTGTTAAAAAAATCTTAATAATAAAGTTCGGAATGAGAAAGTTCGGAATGAGAAAGTTTGGAATGATAAAGTGAGCAAGAAAAACTTATACGTGAGTACACGTATTTCAGATACCTCCTTTGATACCAATTGTAGGATTGAAATAATGTTGTAGATGCTCAAAATACAAGAGGGTGGGTGAATTGTATACTTTAAAAATTCCTTTGGAACCTTTAAAGTTAGTTACGAATAACTATGTTTTCCTTAAGCAAAGGAAAGGGCTAAGTTTCACAAAGTTTAAACTAAGAAAATTCACAACAACTCTAACACCAAATGAAAACTTGGAATAATTAATGAAGTTACAAACATCAAGTCCTATGAACTTTCTTAAGACTGGAAAGAGATTCTGAAAGTAGGTTCCGGAAATATGGTTCCGAAAATTGAATCTTAACAAAAGATTACAATATGATATTATACCTTCAAGCGTATAGAATCTAAATGAAACAGAGTACAAGTAAGGAAGTATAATAAAGTTATACTTTCCTTAGAATACAATATGCATCAGAAATAAACAAGTAGTAAAACAACAAGTAACAAGATATAAGTCTTTTAACCCAAAGAGAAGGGTATCCAACAACCTTGGATAAAGGTCCCTTGATTTATACTTTCAAGCAACTCTGTATTACCCACACCAGGGTAAGCCCTCGATACAAAGATCGGAGTCTCTGTCTTGTTATCCCCACAATCCCTCAACTTCAAGGTAGTTGGCAACCTCTGTCTTCCTCAGCAAGGAAGCCCTCGAACTTCAAGGTAGTCGGCACCTCTGTCTTCCTATCCCCGGAAGTCCTTGAATGTAATCACCAACATTCGGAGTCGCGCGAAGCTTTGAGAGTTAATAAGAGCCTCTATCTCTCTAGAAATCACTTCAACAGCATGTATGCACAATGTCGAAGAAGTCGTTCATCAGTCAGGAGCTCTTTCAAATGAGCTCCTATTTATAGGCAAGGTCGGCCTCCTTTCCAATGGTCATATTTTCCTTAAAAATCGGAGGGACCTGTACACGTGTAACTTAACCAACAGTTAGTTTATAATAGAATGGACGACATCGTTTTATAACAAAACAAGTATAACAGAATGTACGACATCGTTTTAATTTTAACACAAAAGTTTGGAGTGAAGATTCGGAGTAAAGGTTCGGAGTGTAAGAAAAATATTAAAGAGTAGACAAATTATAAAAGCATAATAAAAATTAAAGTTTGGAGTCTAACCAAAAATAATTTTTGGATTCTAAATAAATTCAGAGTGTATAAAACAAAGATGATCAGATTCTGTTTAATAGGTGAATTCGGAATGAGAATTCGGAATGAGAATTTTTCATCAGAATTTGTAATGAGAATTCGTCATCAGAATTTGGAATGAGAAATCGTCATCAGAATTTGTAATGAGAATTCGTATCCAGAATTCGGAGTATAACTTTATTACAGTTCTCATCCAGAATTCAGAACCTAAAACAGAATTCTTCATATCAAAGTTTCAAACGATTCCAGGAATATAAAAATGAATCTGAATCTTATACTTAAGAAATATATGGATGAAAATATGATAAGGATAATTTATCTTACAAAAGAAATTTTCCTTATAAAAGCAATTTTCTTTATAAAATAAATTTTCCTTATAAAAGCAATTTTCCTTATAAAAGCGGTTTTCCTTATAAAATCAATTTTTCTTATAAAATCAATTTTCCTTATAAAAGCAATTTTCTTAAAGATAAGGTGTTTGTGATTTTCAAAACAAGAAGGAATGGAAAAGCCATAAGGTAAACCTTATTGACTCAAAAGTCACTTAACCCAAGCGTCAAAAGGTTTACTATCTTTATGAATATCTATATAAATAACTTATTTTAAAACCCACAAATTTTTTTATCCATAAGAATGATCCGCTAGAATTTATTTTACAGTATCACATGATGAAATCATCCTCATCACCTGGGGATTGGAAACATAAGAAAGGGGTGAGATAAAATGCTCAAAATGGTGAAAATATATCATGATGAATTAGATCATAAACCTGGAGGTTAAAATTAGGAATAAATAAATAAAATGACAAAATATCATAATACTATTTATGGAAATGATAAATCATGATGGGTAAATATAAGATCATAAAATTATCAATAAAATAAAAATATGACCTCAATATAAACTCATATCAATAATCATAAAACATGTGAGCATGATATAAGAGTGTTAAATATCTTTAAAAAAATCATAATCATGAAAAAATAGAATTTCAAGGAAATGAAATGAATCATAAAAAATATTTAATTACCTAATATACATTGAAATGTGGCACATCCATAAGAATTGAAAATCTTGTGATCAAATCTTTCCTCATCACATTCACACAACTACTTATGAATAAAAATTGAGACATCTAATTCACTCAAAAAACTTGTGAAAAAATATTCCTATATCTAATTCAAAAAACATTAAATCCTATCAAGTTATATAAAACTATAAAAAATTCATTTTTTATAACATATCCACACATTTCATGTTTATAATGTAACCAACTGTCCTTGGTTTATGATGAAACCACCCATCCTTGGTTTATAATGGAGCTATCCATAACTCATCTAAACATATGTTTTACATTAAAAAACCATCATCATATCTTAGTGAACCCATATAAACTAATGTGTTTCTTTAACATTGAAATATAAATCATTCATTATTTATAAATAATCCATAAAAATAAAATGGGTTTCCTAAAACATCTAAATGGTAAAAAATAACATCATGAATTAAATAATTTGAAATCAAAAACATGACCACCCAATATAATCACATAAAAAATAATATATATGGTGTAACATGAATCATAACTCCATTTAAGAATAATTATTTTAAAATGGAAGAGAAAAAACAAAATGGATTTTTCTTAAAATATCATCTAAAAAAGGATGTGACTTTCAAGTCAATTTCTAAAAACCATTTCTAGAAGATTAATATAATACCCCATAAAAATTTTCTTTAAAACAAATTCCAATAAATATAACTTATCAAAACATATGTAAAAATTTGAAGTAAAAGATAATAATATAAAAATCCTGGTAAGGAAAATCATTTTAAATGATTTGAAACTTCTTTTTTCAAAACCCGCATCTTTAAAAGGATTACAAAACCATTTATTTAAAATGAATAAAGGGAAATAAAACTATAATTGGAGATTAAAATTTATATATATTGCATTAAGTAAAGTAGAACACTGGTGGGAATTAAAAATCATGGATATGAAATAAATATCTATTAAAAGAAATGGAAATTATTCTAAAAAAATCATTTTCATGAAATAATAGAATCATCAAGGATGAATAATTAGGTGTGAAATATGATTTCACAATAAATAATTTATTTATAGAAAACAAATCCATAATATTTTATAAAATATCAATATAAAAAATATAATATTCAAAGAGAAGTCATTATGACTTAAGAAAAACATTTACGTTAAAAAAACTACTTACCGCCTCTATAACTTTTGAATAAAATTCCCATTAGAGCTATGACATTAAATAAAACATTTAATATCAGGAATTATAAGACGATCAACATATAAAATTAAATTGAGGTGTTATTTTAACCATTTCATAGGAAACATGGTGTATAGCTTAAACATGTCTCAATTGATTCGAATTTGAGACAAAGAAACTCTTACATTGCTTCCCATCATAATCAGATTCACTCTATGATCCTGTATAAAAAATAAATATATTAATAAATTATTTTATAACGTTATTATTATTTAACACTATTTTTAATTTTAATCTATAATTACCACTGATATGTAATTTATTATGTTTTATGAAAATTTTCAAACCTCAGGTGTTTATAGTTTTGACGGTTTGTACTAGTTTCATAGGAGTGATGTCAGTATTCAATCTTCTTATAAATTTAATTATTAAATGGTAATTAATGTTATTATAATTTATTAAATTTAATTATCAATTAATTTTAAATTTCATTTCAGAAGTAGTTTATTCATTATCCAAGAATATGAAATTGCTACTGAACATTTTTCAGTGATTTTCATCCTATGAAGGGTGTTTTATTAATTAATGATTTAACAATTTATGTATCCTTACCTAAACTAAAAAATAATTATTTAAATATTTATATTATATGATACTAGTAAATAAGATTTCATAATTATTTATGATATAATTTCATTGCATTGTTCAAGTTGGTGGTCAAATCGGGCCAATCATTAACATACCAGTATTATTGATGATTATGAGGTGACTTAGTTGTAATATCATTACACCATTATCATAATGATTTTCTTTAGTCATTATTAGTGTGATATATCAGAATTATAAATTAATTAGTATAAAAATTAATATATATGAAAATATAACTTGATCTAAATTTATTATTTTCTCTAAGTATACTTGTTTTAAGGGATTGAATTTATGATAATTTTTTGTTGGTCATATCATTAATAGGTTCTAATTTTTTTTTTCACATAACCTTAATGATATCCTAAAAATAATATTTATCATTTAAAATTATTCTCATGACCATCCATATATGGTCGTGATGAAATGTAAAATAGAAATAAATCATACCAAGAGGGTTGTAATCCACACACACACATGGTTGATGATTTAGTTTTCATATAATGGGGAAAATGAATAATATGATTTATCATTTAAGAATATAAAATATATCATAAATATCATAATTTTTATATTATATTCCCTATTATAACAATCATTTTAATTTCATGATAAAAAATAAAACTTATAGAATCATGGAGGTGGTAGTCCACACAATACATGATTCATATTTTCATTTTTATTAAATGATAAAGAAGATAGTGATTAATTATTGTCACATCATTATAATAACATATTATTGTTATATTTAAAATTATTTTATAATTATGATATGGTAAAAATAAATTTATAAAATAAGAAATATAGTGGCCCAATCTTAACATACATGTATATTACATCATTTTATATGAATATTCATTACATCACAGAAATACATGCCTGAGGACCGTAATAGTTTAGTTTCTTTGGGAACAAAGAAACAAAATCTCATATCCTGGCCAAATATCTTCAACATTTCCCATAAAGATCTCCAACTTTAATATTTCTACCTAAAACCTTTCGTTATAAACTCGGGAAATGAAGTATAAGAAAGGGGTGAACCCAGATTCTTAGTAAGGGTAAATAAATAAATGTGTAAGAATAACAAGAGAAAAATGGTATGGAACTAGAGAATAAAATATGAAGATCTTACCCTGCCTATTATAGATCATAATAAATATTAGCAGTTTATAATACATGATTCATAAGAAAATATAGAAAATAATCCATGAAATCATAACATAGGAATAAAACATGGAATTGTTTAAAACACATAATCATATAATAATGATTTTCATAATATTCAAGGCATTACTCCCAAGGCCATCTTAGTGGAAACATTCCTTTACTAAACCAAGTTCACACACCATTCTAGCCCTGTATTACTGAAATGATTTAACTCTTTATTCCTTACTTGCAATATTGCATTGATTTTATTTCTTATTCTAGACATATAATACTGAACTGAGTTCATTTCTCGTTCTAGGACAATAATACTAAACTAATTTCACTTCTCATTCCAACCCCGTAATACTGAATCAAGTTCATTTCTCATTCTAACCTTATAATACTGAACCGAGTTCATTTCTTATTCTTACCATGTATAACTCATAAGATATAAATCTTTACCCCATCTATTGGAGGGATATATAGGTCCCACCCATCTCAAAATGAAATTATACATACATGTGCCCCAAAATAGTAAACAATACTATCATAACCCATGAAATGAAATGGGTATCATAAATATGAAGTCATATCATAAACTATGGATAAGGATAAATGTTTCATAATTATATCATTAAATGAATTTATTATAAAATATAAATAGAATTCCTAAACATATCACATGTGAAAGAGAAATAGATTCTGTAAAAATATAACACGTGAAAGATTTTAATAAATACCATGACATTAAGAATAACCCATTCAAAGAGATATTATGAAAGAAACTTTTCTTTCATTTTCCTAGAAAGGAATGACTATCATCAATGGATTTTATCTTTTATGGAAAATAATTTTAAAATATCTTTTAAAAAAATCATGAATAAAATATTCTTTATTCATTGAAAAGGTATATTTAATACATAAAACCATTTGAATATTATTTTCATAGAAAATACCTTGAAAATTTATAAATAATACACGAAATCATTTTGAAAACCTTTTTCCCTAAAAAAATATAAAATAAGCTTAAAAATATTTCAAAACCCTTTTTCATTGAAAACACATTTAAAAAATATAAATAAAGCTGGAAAAAAAAATTAAAAAACATTTCTTGGAAAATACTTTGAAAACATATAAATAAGACTTAAAAGAATTTTGAAAATAGTTTTCCTTGAAATCGTGAACAATAAGCTTAAAAAAGATTTGAAAATAATATTCCTAGAAACTAAGTTGAAAATTTATAAATAAATATTCAAAATGTTTTGGAATCCATTTTACTTGGAAGAAAGTGAAGGAATATTGAAAAATATCTGAAATCCATTTCATTGAAAATACATAGAAAACTTATAAATAAGGATTAAAAATATTTTGAAAATAATGTTCCTCGAAAACTTATAAAAGAATATTGAAACTTTTTAAAAACCAATTTCCTTAAAAATTACTTTTAAGATAACATTTTATTAAAAATTAACCTTTTAAATAGTAAAGTAATATTCAAAGAAATGGTGGTGGGTAAAGCCATACATGTCGTACAAGGTGAAAATAATATTCCTTTCTCATGGAAAAAAGGTTACAAAAATTCATTGTTCGGAATCAAAAATAATATTACATTGAAGATATTGGTAAAAGAAAAAATTTGTAATAATGTATTTAAAATATTATAGGATAATCTTACAATATTCTTGGAACCCTTTTTCGAAAATATATATTTCCAACCGAAGAGAGGGTAAAGTTGGGTTTTATTAAAAACACGTTCCTAACTATCTTATGTACTAAAGATCAAAAATATGGTACCAATAAATGAATATATAATTAATAATCAGAGTAGACTAAAATTCATGAATTTATTGAGAGGGTTTTTATAGTATTTCATCAAAGGAATCATAAACATAAAAAATATTAAAAAGTAATGAGATTGTTTCAATAATCTCTTATCACATGGTTACATGGGATCATGCCCTTCATGTTAGAAAATTAAATTATATTAATCTTAAAATATCATAAAAATATGTATATCCATGATATACCATGTAAAATGGAATTATATGTACCTCAAAATAAATTTAAGAGTATAACAAAACATGAGACTCAAAGAAGGAAAATTGAGACAAAACTATTTTACCGATTTGGTAACTTTTGGAACTTAAACCCTGTGAAATAAAGGTCATATAATGAATATGTAAATTTCCATAAATTTAACTATTATAATCATTTATTACATCAATTCTTAGTATACAGACTACATAAAAGGAATGGGTGGTGAATAAATCATGTATCTCGTAGAAATAAAATGTGAGATGAAATCCCCTTACCTTGTGTCTTGAATCAATTCATACTCATAAAACCACATGTATAATAAATATAAATTTATTATAATTATTTTTATTGAACCATATTCTTATATATAATTCCATATATGTTTTTATTATTACCTTATATTACCGTCTTGTTAACAATCATGTGTTAAGGTTTCACTTCGGGTAATATTCGCTTTATTCTTCACATGAGTCTTAATTTGTAATATCTTTGGTCCTTATACTTATATAATGATTTCGATAAAGTAAAACATGATATAAATATCATTTATATACATTATATTTTCATTATATTAATCTATATAATATTAAATATTGATATTTAAAACATTGTTCATTAAGACGGTAAGTTATATGTATGCATGAATGTTATTTCTGTTTAATTTTCATGTTGAAATAATGAAAGTAAAATACATATATGTGTATATATATATAATTATTATATTATCTTCATTATATTGTAGATATATCACATATATTCACTAAATTCATCCTTAAAACATTCCATGTAGTGTTTGAACTAATAACATTGCTTTGAGGGGTCGGTTATAAACACTTCCTCAAATTAAATTATCGTATTAAAATAAAATGAAAAGTATAATAAAATGCGTTTTAAAAGGAATAGATAAGCTTAAATATATTATAACTATAATATATAACATATATAAATATATTTTACCCCATAATTTCCACCATGAGTGGCAATAAAGAAAAAATGAGCAATCGTCATTTAGTGAGGTGGTAGTTCACCATACACTTAAATTGTATATTCACTACCCATTAAATGGATGTTTGTGTAAGTGTAGGTATAACCCTTAGAAAAAAAGTACTAGTATATTAAATATTATTTTTTTATAAAATAATGGAATAAATAGATTTTAGGGGTGGATAAGGAAAATAAAATAAAGGATCTTGAGAGAAGAGGCTGCCTCAAAATTAGGTAACTCGTTTGGGTTAGTACAAAAATTAATACTTGGATTTATTTATGAATAAGAAGAGTATACTAGGAATAAGTTTTGGATGTTTATAATTGGACTGTAAATATATTTTCTGAACCTAATGGGTGTTAGAGGTGTGAAGAAGATGGAGATTTGGTGGCCTTTTTAGGGAAGGATGAGTGGCCCTCTTTTAAATATTTGAAGAGAGAATTTCACCCACGTTTTTCTTGTTGAAATTGGATCCAATAATGATAAAAATTTGAATAAATTGATTATAGGGTAAAAATATGTCCATAAAATTGATTTTGGACAAGTTTATAGGTTATTTTGGGTCTTAAGTTTATGGTTTAGTTCCTTATTAAGCTTTACTTTACCTTAATCTATGAAATTAATTTTAATCAAATTAACTAATCATATTGGTAAAAAACTAAGTTTAACACATTATAAAATATAAATTTCGTTTATTTGAAATATTTAATCTCTTTTTCTAAATTACAATCACTTAAGTGGTAGAAATTAGTTTAAACTTAATCGTGTAGTCGGATCGACAATGCGGGTTTTTTTAAGTAAAAACATTCAAAAGTTTTCTACGTTTTTATATCTAATTTCAAGGTGAAATTTTACTCAATTAACTAAATTTTATTAATTGATAAAAATATTATCAAATTAAACTTTTAAAACAATTTATAAGATAATTTAACCTTATAAATAAATTATATAAAAATAGTTTAGAACTAAAATTCCACATTTTTAACTATTAGTAAAAAATTGATACCTTATAGGAAAATAAAAAAAATTATCCTTATCTAATTTTTATGTTTATATTTAAAATATAAAGTTTATTTTGAAATATTTAGTCTATAGAAGATTCAAAATTGGGATATAAAATGGATTCCCCATTAAAATCTAGTAAAACTACATTTATAAAAAAATGTATGTTTTTAAGCATAAAATTGGGTTTGTTCTTCACTTTTGTCAGTCAAATATATTGAATTAACATCAATAATATTTTATTCAATATATATCATATATTTTACATTAATATCACTCAATAATTTCATTTAATTTAATTTATTAGTGAAAAACATACTTTTGACCCTAAAATTAATAATATTTCATGTTATATTGAATCGGTTTTCATATTCATTTATAATTAATTGGTAAACAGTGAATTCATGTTATATTTTTTAAACCATATATTTGTTATAAATTAGTTATTACTATTCGTAACCCTTAAGTTAATGTCTAGTTTATACCTTGTTATATTAAATAATCATATTTTAAAAATACATTAATATTCTATAAACCTTGGTCTTTTGTGTTATGAAATCCATTGAAGAAATTCATTTTTTATAATGAAAGATAACCTTGGTGTTCCATGTATAGAATGATAATGATTATTTTGTGTGTAGTTAAAAATTAAATTGGTGTTGCGTATAAAGAAATCAAAACATAGTGTTTTAATATAAAGTAAACTATCTTTAGTGTTTTGTGAAATGAAAAATATAAAAAAGGTTAAATTAATTCAAAAAATCATAAAATCTCAAGGGGTTACAATATACCCTTTTTAAAATTAATTTCACCCGTGAAATTTTTCTTGTTTATCAATGATTTTATACTTTAATGTTTCATTCATAGAAACCCGCATTGTAAAAATGAATAGTAAAACTTCCCTTAAATGGGAATTTGGAACCATAATGGTAATCCAATATGACATTTATCTTTTTTCCACATAGGAGAACATATGTAAGAATGAAAACAAGTACATCGATGAAAAATATAACTATCAAGTTTTCCTGGATAGTGATAGAGAAAAAGGTAAATAGAAAGTTAACAATTAGAAATCCATAAATTTGCGATGAACTAAGGGACCATCTGATTCATTGGAAACAGAGGTATTAGGAAAAAAATTTGGTTTCAATATCATTTTTCCTAAAGTTAAAGAATTTTTAGGAAAACATATACTTACATGATTTCCGGACAACCTCACCCATTGTAGTTCTTTAATCTACTTCACCTATTTCTCTAAAAAAAGTTTAATTCTCTATTCTCAAAGCACTAATAGATCATTAGATCCATAATATACCTTCCCAAATTCCATAATTAATAATCAAAACCACATTTTTATAATAGTTTTTCTAATATTATTAAATCCTCATATTTTATGAAAATACTTTATTCTCACAAACATCAAGTTTAACTTAATTTTTCTATAAATGTTTAACCTTATAAACCTTTCGAAAGATGAAACTAAAAAATCTTATAAATAAGTCACTGAATCAGATTAACATTAATCATCCATATATCATAATGTAGATCTTGGTTTCCAAATTCAAAACATGTGAATACCCTAATCATATATTCTCTTGAAATATGGTAATAACCTGAATTTATATAAATACATTAAAAAACATGCATTATTTCTTATTAAAAATGTTACTTGATATATTCCTTAAATCCAATAAGTAGTAAACGTAATCCATGATGACATAGACTACTTTTTATACCAATAAATAATCAGATGCAGGGTAATCAATGTTATCCAATTTACTTTATCCAATCAGTCATCTCTTTATCTAAGCAACACACAATTTTCTCAACATCTTTATTTCATTAAGGGTTACTTTACCTTAATCAAAATTTCAATTTTCTATGTCTTCATCACCATTGAAATTATTCTTTTCAATCATTGATGAAAACATATACTAAAAATACTTATATATTTCATGATTTATATTACATAATCTTTGAATTCAAAAATATAAGTACTTCATTCATCCAACTTTATTCTTAAACCATTACTTTGGATTAGTCAACATATTCATTAGTACCTATTTCCTAGAATATGAAAAATAAATCACGTATTATGGTTCCTCAAAATCAATAAAAGCATACATATTATGATCAATGTAAATAATACTGGAAGAATATCACTAACCTTTCACATGTCATTTCTGTTCTATTTATCTTTAGAAGTATAACCAATACTCATACCACCTTCCTGATTATCTTTATTAGATTTCCAGTAGGGAAATTTATTCTAAAAATGACCATACATTACACATATGAATCATTTGATGTTAACCATGTTTCTTTTAGTTATCTCCATTAACTAAAATCGGAAATCATAGGGTAAGAAACACATATCATAGAATAAAACCACAAAATCATGAAAAATTACTTATAGGAAGTCCAAATTAAGACACAGTACATAAACTATGGAACCTTATATTTATCCTAGGTTATTCATATAGAAATTATATTTAAATATTTCATGATGTTTCATGAATTGTTGTTGAATTTCCCAAAACAAATCCCCCTGGAATGTCAAACTAGGTGTGTTGTAATGCATATTGTCATATACCATATTACCCTAAGTCAGGCCCAGAACATCTTTTCAAAGTTTTTACTCCATAGTGAATATGTGTGATAGCCACATCCACTTATAGTATTGAGACAACAATGTATCTCTAGGAAACCACTCACTCTATCCTCTACCATAATTATATGACATTTTTCCTAAACATTAACTCATCCTTATACTTATCCTTGGATAAATCACCCGATAAATCATTATAAATATACATAGGGATCTCACTGAAGTTATCTCATCCGAGTTTCCAAAGGTTGAATAAACCTTTCATTTGGTAAAAACTATAGTGACCCATGATTAACATACTGGGATATTTGATCATTTTAGATGCATATTCAATACATTAAAAAACATACTCGATGACTGTAATAGTTAAGAGTCTTTGGAAACATGAAAACAAAATATTCTATCCTGGTGAAAGATCTTCCACATTTCCCACAAAGATCTCCACATTTAATACATATATCTAAAATCTTTCTTCATAACCAAGTGAAAGGAAACATAAAAAAGGGGTGGTCACAGATGCTCACTAAAGATAAATAATGAAAATAAAAAATCATAACATGAAAAATAGGTTATAGAACTTGAGTAAAAAATATTTAGATCATACCCTAAATATTAGATATGATAATAAATATTGGTAGTTCATAAGAAATTAATCATAAAGAAATAGAGAACCTAATCCATGAAAGCATAACATAGGATTAAAACATGGAATTATGGAAAACAGATAATTATATAATAATGATTTCTATAGTAGTCAAGGAATTATTACTCAGTCCATCTTAGTAGAAAATTCCTTTACTGATTCAGGTTCACACATTATTCCAGCTCTGTATTATTGAACTGAGTTCACTCCTAATTCTATCCCATCAATACTGAACTGATTTTATTTATTGTTCCAGACTTGTAATACTAAACCAAGTTCATTTCTCATTCTATCCAAATAATACTGGACCAAGTTCATTTCTCATTCTATCCCTATAATGTTGAATTTAGTTCATTTCACATTCTATCCCTATAATATTGAACCGAGTTCATTTCACATTATATCCATATCTATCTCAGGAGATATTAATTTTTACCCAAATCATTAGAGGTAGATATATGACTTACCCATCTCAAAATTAAATAATATATAAATGTGTCATAAAATCATAAACAATCGTATTATAACTCCTGAAATTAAATGGGTATTATAATCATGTGATCAAATCATAACCTATGTAAAATATATAGGTTTCATAATTATTTCATCATTAGAATAACCCATGTAAGAGAAATGGATTTTATAAACATATATCCAGTAAAAGAGAAATAAATTTCATAAACATATAACTAGTGAAAGAGAAATGAGTTTCATAAAGATCATAACCTTAAGAATAACCCATTTAGAGAAAGAATATGAATGGAACCATTAGATAATTTCCAAGAAAGGCATGAGTATCATCAATAGATTTCATATTAGAAGGAAAATAATTTTGAAATATATTTTAAAAACATTTCTTGAGTAAAATATCTTTTCTTCTTTGATAAAGGTCTTTTTAATACACAAAACCATTTTAAAATCATTTTCCAATAAAATACCTTGAAAATTTATAAAGAAGACTCGAAATAATTTGGAAAACATTTTTCCTTCAAAAATTATCAAATAATTTCCAAAATATTTTAAAACTCTTTATCATTGAGAGAAATCTGAAAACTTATAAAGAAATATTGAAAATATTTTTAAAACCATTTATTTTTAAATAATTTGAAAACAAATAAATAAGGCATCAAAATATTTTTAAAACAAATTTTTCTTGAAAACATATAGAAGTAGATTTAAAACATTTTTAGAACCATTTTCCTTGAGAATAATATGAAAACATATAAATAAGTCTTTAAAATGTCTTAAAAATCCTTTGACCTGAAAAATATGAAAGAATCTTGAAAATGTTTTGAAATCCATTTCTTTGAAAATAATATGAAAACATATAAATAAGGATTATAAAAATTTTAAAAATATTTTTCCTTAAAAACATATCAAACAATCTTCAAATCAATTTGAAACCATTTTCCTTGAAAATTTAAACCAAAAAAACATTTTCTTCTAATTTTTCCTTTTAAAAATGCAGTGTAAGCTTTAAATAAATGACAATATGTAAATATGTTCATTTCATAAGAGGAAAAAAGGGCATTCATTTTTCAGGGTAAAAATGTTAGAAAAATTAATTATTTTAAAAGTGAAAAGAATATTACTTTTAAGATATTGTTAAAAGGAAAAAATGGTAAAATTTATTTTTACGACTACCAGAGAATGGTACAAGATTCTTGGAACCCTTTTTAGAAAACATCAATTTATACCCAAAGAGAGGGAAGGGTATGAATTTCATAAAAACAGATTATTATATATGTTATGTAAGAAAGTATAGAAATATTATAAAAAAATATAAATATAGATTGAATTACCAGACTAAAATAAAGGTCATGAGTTTCTTATGATATGGGTTCTAATATTTCATCAAAGGAAGCATAAACATAAACAATCTTAAAAAGCGAGCAGATTGTATCAAAAAACTCTTATCACTTGGAAAATTTGGATCACGATATTCATGTAAGAAAAGAAAAATACATGAATCAATTAATATGATGAAAATATATATATTCCTGATAAATCATGTAAAATTTAATTCTATAAACCTCAAAAATATTTTAGGTTCATAATAAAACATGAGTCTCAAAGAAATAAAATTGTGACAAAACTATTTTAACGATTTGTTAAATTTTAAAACATAAAATCTGTGAAATAAATGTCATATAATAGATATTTAAATACCCATAAATATAACTATAAGATTCATTTATTACATGAAATGGTACTAAACATACCACACAAAATTAATGGTTGGTGAATAAAGCATGTATCTCACTAAAATAAAAAGTGAGATGAAATATCCTTACCTTGTGTATTGAATCTCTTCATACTCATAAAACACACCTATATACTAAATTTAAATTTATTTTCAATATTTTAAAGAACAATATTTTTACATATAATAAAATATTAGTTTTTAATATAACCTTATATTACCCACTTGTTAACAATCTTATATTAAGCTTTCACTTTGGGTAATATTTGCTTTATTCTTCGCATGAGTCTTAATTTGTTATATCTTTGTTACTTATCCTTATATCACTATTTATAGAATATAAAACATGATATAATATCATTTTTATACTGTATATGTTTATTATAATAATTTATAGAATATATACGTTTGAAATTGAATACAATGTTCACAGATACAGTGGGTCATACATATGCGTGAATGCTATTTAAGTTTAATTATCGTATTAAAATAAAGAAACTAAATGACATATGTACATATATGTATATATATATCATTATTAAATTTGAATTATTATATCATATATATATTCATGAAACCCGTTTTTAATACATTTCATGTAGTGTGTGAACAAATCACATTGCATTGAGAGGCGGTAGTCAACACTTCCTCAAACGAAATTTTTGTATTCACACAAAATGAAAGTATAAATACATGTATTTTAAAAGGAATAAATAAGATTAAATACATAATAAATATAATATAAAATATTCTCAAATAAATTTTCCATAATAATGTCCACTGTGAGAGGCGGTAAAGGAAAAATGATTGATCATTGTTTATTGAGACGTTAGTTTTTCATGCACATAAACAGTATGTCTGTTACCCATTATATGAATGTGTGTGTATGTGTAGGTATAAACCTTAACATAAAAGCCCTAGTTTATTGAAGATTCTATTTCTTTATAAAATAATGGAACAAATAGAGTGGAGGGGTGGAGAAGGAAAATAAAATAAAGTAGCTTGAGAGAAGTAGCTACATATTAATTGGGTAAACCCTTTTAGTTTGTGCCAGAGGAATCATTAGATTAATTTATGAAAAGGAGAAGATTATAGGATTAACTAAGGTGTGTATAAAATTTTATTGGGTACATATTTTCTGATCCTAAGAGGTTTGAGAGTTGTAAATAATTGGTAGAGTTGGTGGCCTTTTATAGGGAAGGAGAAGTGGAACTCTTGTAAATATTTTAAGAGAGAATTAAATCCACATTTTTAATGTTGAAAGTGGAAAAATAATGATCCAAATTCAAGAAAATGGAGGATAGAGTAAAAATATGGCTTACCAATGGATTTTTTTCTATGTTTTTAGGTCATTTTGGGCCTTAAGTTTATCGTTTAGTCCCTTGTAATACTTAATTTAACCTTAATCAATGTAATTAATTTTAATCACTTCCACTAATAGTTTTGGCCAAAAACAACTTTAATACCATTATAAATTATAAATCATGTAGATTAAAAATATGACATACATTTCCCCAGAATCTAATCACATGAGTAGAAGAAATTAATTTAAAATTTATCCCGCAGTTGGGTCGACAATGCGTTATTTAATAAGTAAAAACATTCAAAAATTTCTATGTCTTTATAACTAGTTTAAATGTAAAATTTATCCAAATTACCAAAATTGTATTAGTTGAAAAAAATTATATAATAAAACATTTAAGCTAATTTCAAATTTAATTTCACCTCATAATTAAATTATATGAAAAAGAAGTTTTGAACTTAAATTTTATATTTTTACCTATTCATTAAAAAATAAAAACTTGCATTAAAAAATTACCAAATTTTTATATTTATATTTCAAATGTGAAGTTTATTTTGACATATTAAGTTTATAACATTTAAAAAATATGGATTAACAATTGATTCTCCATTAAAAGGTGGTGAAACTATATTTATAAAAATATTTTTTTAAGCTTAAAATTCAGTTTTTTCTTCTCTTATGTCAATAAAATAAAATGAATGGATATAAAAAATATTTAATCAAATATATAAGATATATATTACATTAATATCACTCACTAATTTTATTCAATTTATTGTATTAGGTTAAAACAACTTTGTGACCCTAAAAATAATAATATTTCATTTTATATTCAATAGGTTTTCATATTCATTAATAATTAATTGGTAACCTATGAATTCATATTATATTTTTTAAATAATATATTTTCATAAAGTAGTTAATATTATTCATAACCACTAATTTAATTCCAAGGTTATATATTTTTATAATAATTAATCATATTTTAATAATATATTATTATTCAGTAAACCTCAGACTTGGATGTTATGCTATCCATAGAGGAAATTCATTATTCTGTATAATAGAATATAAAATCAGTGTTCCATGTAGAGTAAGATAAAGTTTATATTTCTTGTAGTGGATTTTTAACATGTTGTTTCATATAATTCAAGTCATACATAGTGATTTAGTATAAATTAAACTATCTTCACTATTGCGTGAAATGAAAAATATCAAAAAAATAAAATTAACTCAAAAAAATCTCAAAATATCAATGTGTTATAAGACAAAACATATAAAGAAAAAGAAAAAATAGAAATATAGGTTAGAAACTTATACCTCATTTTATGAATTATCCTTTTTATAAAGGGGATTAAACCATTGCAGGGTGGTATTTTGAGAATATCATAACCTACTTAATTAGTCTAGGAGTGTTTAAGATAGTTTTGGATATATTTCATTCTATGTTTAAGAGGGTTTTTTGTGAGTGTAAGGGAGGAGAGAATAACCCATTTTATAAGAGAAAACGAGCAGAATTTTTTTAAATACTAAGAAATTTTCAAAAATGCTAAGTCACTCTTAAAAAAGGTGGATCCAAAATTGCATAATAATAGAGTGGGTGATTGATAATTTTGATCCACACTTCCAACACTAAATTAAAAACATATTTTGAACATGTTAGTCCATTTACCCATTAGGTTGCTCATTTTTACCATTTTGGTTTTCACCATAGTAACTATTTTTTACCTAGTTAATTTATCCTTTATGACCAAAAATAAAATGGTTATTGTTATATAATTTGGAACTAAGGATTCCAAATTTTAATTAATTTTTTTTTGATTTATTTTTTAAAAGTGATAAAAATTCAATTTAAAAAACTAATGTATAATGTATAAAAAACAGTTTTTGAAAAATATAACTTAATTTCTAAAATATAATACATGGGTTCATAAATTATAACTAACATTTTAAATTTATAAATTTACTTATAAAATGCATATTTGGTCTTAAAAAAGGGTTTCACAAATTTTCAATTCATACTTATATACTAATGATGGTATAAAAGTCATTATATTAGAAAAAAGTACATTAAACTATTCACTTAAGAATGAAATATTTTTCAAAAAACCCAAAAAATCACCTTAAGATCATAGTATCATAATTAATAAAAAATAAATTTTCATATTTTTAAAATTAAATATCTAAAATGTTAGAGTAGAATATTTATTTTAAATCCCAAATTAATATTGAAAATAGTTCATATTGTAAAATATATTTTAAAAAGTTTCAATATTATTCATTATTATTTTCTATCAATTACAAATTAATTTTTTTTTAATATATTATTTATATTCTAAATACATTTTATTATTATTTTATCAAAATATACTTAGTTTCTTGAAATAAAAACACTAATTTAATAAAATTATATTGTTAAGAATAAAATTATTTTCCAAGATTTTTTAGCTATAATAATTTAATTTAATTAGTTTTAAAATTAGTATTTATTTTTATTATACACATATTTGATATTTTGGTAACTTTTATTCATGATAGAAAATTCAGAAGATTTGTTTTAACGGTTATATTTAATATTTACATTTTACCTATGTGTATCATTTTTTTTATTCTGTGTTTCGTATAGACCAAGTTGTCAAACAAATTATTTATTTAAAGGAAAATATATATTGAAATTATAGGTCGTTATAGGTTCGGATGATGATAGGAATCCAAAAACCAGTGGATCTTTTTATCTTGGAAGTTATTAAATTTTGTAGATAAGAAATAAGAAAGACTACATTTATTTGAGCACTGTAAATGATGAATATATAGAGGTTACTCAAGATTATACTCAATTAATATGGATAGATAAATAAGAGTATGAAATTAGATCTCAATTTAAATCTCTCATTATCATCATGTGTGAAAACCTAAGTTCTATTAATATTTAAAAAAAATTAGTCATCAATCATGAATATGAAAATAAATATAAAATATAACTTTATTAATTAGATGGTTAAACAAGGGATTGTAAACTTTGAGTACATGTCCACTCAAAGTCATGTTTCTAATATGATGAAAAAATCACTACCCAAATCTGATTTTTAAAGGCATTATATAACTCTTGGAGTCCAACCAACTCCCACCAACTAGTTGAGTTGGAAAATCCCCCCACCCCCATGGAGGTGTCTTTCAATTTCATAGAATTTTTTATCTCATAAATTAAATGCTTGTATTTATAACCCTCATTTGTGAACTTTTAGAGAAGTGGTCTTTGGGATGATTAACAAAGGAAAGGTTATAGTCCTTAAATTCGAAGGGAGAAAATATTTTGACCTAAAGGAATATATGATTGTTCTTCCTATTATAAAAGGAGAAACAATATTATACTAGTGTTTTAGAAAGGGGAATAGTTCATGAATAACTATTCAGAGGGAGCAACCATTGTAAATTAAGATGAAGTGCATGAATATCAATGAGTTTTTTCATGAGGATCTTTCCATTCAAATCTTTTTTCTCACAGAAGATGTTGATTAGTGAATCATAGATACACTCCTTAAAGGCAATGGGATCAAATATGGTTGTTGATCAAATCTAGTTAATTTTGGAGTTTACAATAAAATAAGTGATAAAAATTCTAGATATTGTTAACAAACACAAAGGTGGATTATTTTTAAAAATCACTAATAAGTGGTTTATGGGTTGTTTTTGTTGTTAAAAAAGTGGAAGGATTATTCAATGTAACTTTTTTATGTTTATAAATCTTTTTTAAGGTTGTAAGAGTATTGGAGGTGTTTTGGATGAATTCTAGGAGTTAAATTCTTAAACAACATATCAAATCTGGTTAATTAATTCCCTATGTACGATTCAAGTGGGAATTTTGTATGAGTCATTTGTTGGAGAAATTTATGATTCATTCTATTTAGATCATCAAAATTTGGAAAAGGTTGGGATCATTCATATGAGTCATCTAGGTTTTATACTATTTATCTCATAAGTGCATATCAGTCATCTATATTTTATACAATTTATCTTAGAAGTTTGTAAAAGTCAAAATCTCTTTGTAGGAGTCATATTTCATCTATATACAATTCATTAAAATTGGTTTATGAGTCATATTTCTATGTATGAGTGACCATATGTTTTTCTCTGGGTCATATGTCTATGTGTGAGTGATTATCTGGTTGTGTATGAGTTATTAAGTGTTGTATATGAGTCTTTCGGGGTTGTGTATGAGTTATCCCATTGTGGATTTTAAAAAAAAATTAAGCAAGGGTTTTAGTTATATTACATATTTCATAAAATATTATGAATATTTCAGCCAACAAAGATGGAGGAAATCAATCCAGGCTTTAGGGGATAATCAGGTCGTTATATTTAAATTATTTTTAGCATGATTATGCTGGGATTGTATTTGACCATGCAGACCATGTCATAGAAAACTAAGAGGTTGACAAAGAGGGAGCTACACTATAGTTTTTGGGTATTTTAAAAATAATCTAGTTGGTAAATGTTTGGGATCATATTGTTGAATCATGGGAGGATTATTTTTTCAGATGTTTCAAGTTAATTTTTCTAGTGTTGAAAATAAGTAGTTAGCCTAAACCTTTTAAATTATGTTTCATGAAAAAGTATAGGCGATGTTTTTGGATTAAAATAAAGAGAAAAGTATTCCTAAAAATAGGTAGAATATCTTTTGCGAAATTTTTTCAAATTGAATAAAAAATTGTTGGAAAATGGTGGCACATGAAATGAACTGAAGAATTCTAGTTACATGACTAGAAAAGAGAGAAAAATAGGGGCATGATATTCATTTGAAAATAAATAAGAGGAATTATAGACACACATTTTAAAGAAGGAGAATAATAGGAAGGTAATTCAGAAGACTCACTCACTAGATGGTTCTTGGGAAATTATTTATAAAGAAAAAAATTAAATCATATAAACACACCACCTTAGCTATAACAACATTATTTGTTTGTAAAGTTAAATATAGTTTCAGGAGGAGCACTATGTTTTATTATATAAGGTTAGTAGTGAGCTTTAATTTTTTCATGGTTATAAAACCTGAGGGTTAGTGCATCCACTCAAAACATTATATCCAAAAAGTGGTTATTTTTTGTGATTTAAGAGCTTAGGCACATTATCACCCATGATCCATGGATTACACCATTTAAATAAACCATGTTAAATATCTTATCCATCTTTTTTCTATTTTATTTTTTTATACTAACCATAACAAAGGTAGAATTGTTCTCAATAAATACATAACAAGATCATCAGTAAGAAAAAAAAATTAAAATTTAATATACACTAATTCAACCCCCTCTCATTGTATAAGCCTTATTTTGGAACAAAAAACATGCACGAATTCATTTTTGATATGTATGATACACCTCATATCATTCTGGTAGTCGATGTGGTTATAGTGACTTAATGTGTATTTTTAAATTTTATATGTTAAATTAGTTCAAAATGTGAGTTTCATGACCAAAATTGAGAAAACGTGCTCACTTTGTCATTGAATTCTTGGAAACAAATATCTAATTCATTTATGGAATGTAGGATCAAACCTAACAACGTTTTGATGTGTAGTGTGGTCAAAATAACTAAAAATGTGTGCTTCTCATTTAAATGAGATGTTTTAGTTAAATGTTGGCGCCACATGGTAAAATTAGAGAAAAAATCATAGGTTATCATGAAATGTGAGAAACATAGTTTTGGATCTATTTTTTATAAGTAGGAATAAATTGTGCATCATTCGGTCATGTATTGCGGTTGAAATTCTATAGTGTAATTTAAGAGTCAAAGAAGCTCAAAATTTATGTCATGTGCTTAAAACCATGAAAACACACTTGGTTTATCATGAAACTACAAAAAAAATATCATATATTTTTTTATGGAATTATATAATAAACCACATATCATTTTAACACATGGTGTCGTAGATATGATTGAATGTACATGTTTTCTATTTAAAAGTGATATTTTAAGACAAAATTTGTGTCACGTGATCAAAACCTATCATATGCGTTTGGATTATCATAAAAATCTAGGAAAATAGTTTCAAGTTTATTTATGATATTTTAGAAGGAACCGCACATCATTCTAACACATGGTGTGTTCATACTAACCTAAAATGTACTTTTTCATATGTGATTGGTTTTAAATTTGCTAAGTGTTATTAAGAAAACACATATTTACTATTCATGTTGTATAACTTGTTTCAATTACAAAAAACATTTCTTTGATAGGTTAGACGTCGAAGGATTATTGAGTCATCAACAAACATTTCTTTATATGTTCAGTTGTGAAAATGTTTTATTTATAATTGTTGTAATAATAACCAATAATTTTAATATACAAATGTGTTGTTAAATAATGAAATATAAGTATTATTTTCATTGTATTAGTTCTAGTTTTCATTATGTTTATTTTGGTGATGATTTCTCAATAATTCTAGTTTTTTTTTTATTTTGGTTGATGGTGCACAAAATAGAGGGTGTAGTATTCCACAGATGCTTCTCTCTACACTAAAATAGATTTGAGAAAATATTTTATTCTTAATGATAAAAAACAATAAATAAAATCACCCTCAATAATAAAAAAATATAGAAAGGGTTTCCATTCTTTGTGCTAGTAATCTGAACATTTTTTAAGGGTTGAGAAAGATTTTTTAGCGCTGACAAAAACCAATTTTGTAGTAATATTTCTAGCACCATGCATACAAATATTTTTTTCATTTAAATCCTTCAACCAATTTTTCAATATTTGTTCAAATACACATACATGAATAAAACCATTTTAATAAAATTAGACAATACTCCAAAAATATTTAAATAAAAAAAATTAAGTGATAAATATGTATATATATACATTCTTAAAAAATAAAATAAATAAATTTATCATTTACATATTTATTTTAAGAGAATAGATCATTGAAAAAAATATTTATTAGAAATTTCGACATATAAAATAAAATATTTAATTAGATAGATTTATTTTATAATTTTGGAAACTTTGAATTAATGTTCGTTAAATTTAGAGATAATTTTTCAACGAAGATTTTTTAATTATCTCGTTATTTTTTCATTAAAATTAAGAATTTTCATTATTTTTTATTTTGATTTTCGAAAATATTTTTCATATATAAAAATTATGTTCCATGAATTTTTTAACATGTTAAATATTTTTAACATGAACATAAAAACTCGATAGAGGGATCGATGATATCAATTTTCAATGAAACAATCATCTTTTGGAAAAAGGGATCATATGTTGAAAACATTTTGATCATCTTGATTTCATAAATACCATAAGGGAAAATAATAATGTTCTTAATGTATAATAAGAAATTTTTGTTTCTGTAGAAGTATAATTAGATTATCAACAAATTCCAGTCACTAAAAAGGGTATTAGAGATCACCAAATGGTGGACGCTAATATTAAACTAAAATATAATGAGAAATTTCATACACGCCTTCCCCTTATACACCCACCCTCGACCACTTACGATGTCCTTATCCACCCCAACACCCTGACACCCTCTCTCAGTTTTACTTTTGATGTCCTTTATCAATGGAACCATCGACACCCTCAATGATATGTTTTCTCCATATGTGTGTCATCCCCGAAAGGTACAAGGTCCCACTTTGCTAATAAACAAAGATGTAGATATGACCATTCGTAACATGCCACACACATGTTTTTGTATAGATGGATTTAGTTTCTCACAAAATGATGGTCGTAGAAGGATTCAGTGACTAGAAAATAGAAACAATTATATGGATGAAAAAAATAAATCACTATTCAACCGTTAAAGCCTTTAGAGATTTCCAGAAATTGGTCACTAAAATTAATAATTCTAGTAACACACTTGATACTATGAAAGCTTAAATAAAAAATGTAGAATTAAAAAACACAAAAATGAGTAGGGAAGAACATTATTATCACAATATTATAACCAAATTATATAAAAATAGTAATCCTAAAATTGATATTCTATTTATTAAAGAGTTAAATTAAAAATAATACAAGGAAAATAATGATTTTAAAACCATATCAGGTCGAACGGTCAGACTAGTCTAGTCGGTGATGGGAATAAAAAAGATATCAGTCCAACTTGAATACTTGAAGTTTTTTTTAATCCAATTTCGATCATTAGGAACCATTCATAAAGCAGATAGAGTATTCGTTCCCAACTAATAATCGGGGAAAAAAGAAAGTTATCATAGCCTCACATGACCCCACCATAAGCAATCACACAGTTTTGGTCCCTTTCTCATTCTCCCTTTTGACAACCCAATATATGAGTTCACTTTATTTGGCTCGATTCCACCATGGGGACCACAAGTTATCAATCCCCGGCCACATGTTCATCACCTGTAGCTTTCCACAACAGAATTATCTAAGCGCACACCAGCCCTAAACTAGCTTGCTACCCAACCCCTCAACACAACACCCAAGACTGCAATGGCCAGTAAGGTGTTTGACAAATTAACCAAGAGAGATATAGAATATATTCCTGAAACATACATACACTGATCTAGGTATGTAGTAACTTAAGCTGGTCAGGACCACTATTTAATCCTAATCCCACTAAGTTCTAGTCACCCAGTATCATAGTCTTCCCAAAACAACTTCTTCCATAGCTTCTCTCATGCACCAAATTTCTACCACGGCGTACAATAAAGATGTAGTAAAATTATTCATTAAGCCTTAACAGTAGATGTATATATCATAGTTGGTAAAAGTTTTGTTTTTATATATCCCAATATTTATATTTTAGAAGAAACCACCATGGTTTGGGTTCAAATTATAAGTTCATCGAGAGAATTTTCCAATGTGTGTGAAGTAAAAAACATATGATAGGCTATTTTAATATATACAATTCAAGAGTAAAACTATATACTCTAATTACTGTTATCATAATTTATTTTTGTTAAATATAGTTAATCCAATTATATATTTTATAGATTCAATTCTTGGATATCCAACAAATCAATCACACATTATCTCTCCTTTTAATTAGTAAGTATTTTATTTTTAGTCTTTCAATTATATGTTATATAATATTTATTAACTTCCAAAAAAAATTTAGTGTGATGTGAATGTATTAATCTACATAGGGTTTTAAGTAAAAAACTGAAACAAACAAGAAACTAATTGTAAAATCAAGATTTTAAAAAATAAAATAAAATCTATGATTAATAGTATATATAAAACACCACATCAAGCTTAAACGAATAATTATATAATGTTTTTAAAATGTTACGATTATAACCAAGCTATTAGAATGGAAGGAATGAATAGTATTAATTGAATTGTGAAAATATGGTTTACACAAGTATATATAATTAATCCTTTTTCGAATAATTCATTATAAATGAATGTGTAACTTTTTTTAAAATAAAAAGAAATATTTTTCTGAAAAAAACTGCTTAAATGGGAAAAAGTTCGTTTTATACCAATAAGTTAATAAATCACTCAAATTATATTATAGTAGTAAAATATATTTAATTTAATGTTTTACATTTTATATTATATGTTTTATATACATGATATAAGAACAAATTCAATTTTATGTATAAAAGAAGTATTTTTCAAAAAAAACATTTTTACCGCATTTTGATAGCACGCCTATTTTAAATATATATTGTGATACTTTTATACGTAACATTTGAACTAATTAAATTATTATTTGGATGTGGAACATCATAATTTACTTTGGTTTCATTTTTGGTATTTTTATGATAAATTTCATATTTTATTAAATAGTAAAAAATATTGCGTCTTAATTCAAAATTTGCTTTTTCATCTAATTTATTTATATTATTAGATTATCCTTTTAATTTTTTTAAATTATAATTAGATTATTTTTTATCATTTAATCTAATTTATGTCATTGGAGTAATTTTAATATTCAAATTATATATAAAAACTTATTGGAATTTTAGAATGTCTATTGTCCCCACCTTCTCGCCATATTTGTGGGATTAATGTTAAACCTAATTTAAAAAATTTTGTGAATTGAATTTTCAAAATTTTAAATACATGGTTGTAATAAGTATGAAAAATATGATCTAATAGGATCAACTTAATATTTAGTGAATAGTAACTTTTGTATTTTATTTACCACATTTAATTTATTTTATATAATGATAAGTTAAAAATCTTGCACTCATGTTTTTAATATGTAAATCATTTTTAATACAGAGTTATATAAAAGATAAATTAAACAGTCAATAGTAATATAAAAGATTCAATGTTTATATACATCATGATACTTTATTTATAATTTTTAAAAATAACATAATTAAATTTAATTATGATGTAATGATGATGAAGTAATAGATTTATTAAAGGAATAATCAAATAAATTATATTAATAATATTAAAATAAATATAATTTGAAATATTTGACATATTACATGAAATTTAGGGATGAATTTGATATTTTAGATATTTTTAAAGTATTTTTTTTAATGTAATCATGTTGTGATTTTCAAAAAAAATCAAATAATAAATTGTGTCAAAATTAACATAATTCATATCTTAAAATATAAAATATTTAATTAAATGATGTAAAATTTATAAAAATATAATATATATCCACCTAGTTTAGTTAAGTCAAAAAGATTTATTGATGACCCGTTCATTGGTCATTTGGATTTATTTGTAATTATTTTAACTCTCAATGTGTAAATTACTGGATAAAATTGTGAGAGTTAAAAGGGGTTAAAACAAAAAGATAAGGATTAAAAAATATTAAAACCAGTATAATTTTTATTTGATGAATGGATTTCGACCCATAATCATCATATATTTGAACTAAATAAATTTCGACCTGTTTAGAATAGAGAATGAATTTATATTAATTTAATACTTTTAATCATTCTAAGAGATCCCCTCCCCTCTCTTATAAAAGGGAACTCATTGATCTATATTATTAATACATAAAAAAACTTTTATTTCAGACAAGATCTACCCAAAACCCTTCCTATAATAATTCTCCACATTCTAGAGGCCTTATTTTTGGTAGAAAAGCCTCCTTATATGTCTTAAGTTGTTATGAAAGGAAATCATCTGAAGGAAAGGTAATTTTTTTAATTAGGTATTTATATTTTGTTTCTTCTTCATCTTCCATCAAATCTTCTTCCACTATGTTTAAATAATAACTCCAGTATCCTTAATATACTAATATGTTATTATATTAATATTGTCACCTAAATCTTACTCCAATTCCATCAAATGGGAAATCAACTTTTCATTTGTGCATACGACATATTACCGCCTCGTGAACTGATATAGTTAATTTTCCACTACCATCTCTAAAGAATGTTTATAATTATGGAATTAAGGTTTATATATGATATTAATTACAAATATTTCATTATAAGTTAATAATATAACAATTACTTTTTTACTTTCTGTAAATATAAAATTGATAATGACATTCATTTGTATATGTGAACTTTCTGACTGAATAGCCCGAAAGCCTAAATATGTTATTTATTTTTTAATAATCATCCATTTAAGGGAAAAGGGAAAACCCAAAAATAAATTCAAGGACATATAGACCAAACATCCCAGAACAAGACTATATAGAAATACCCCACCCCAGCATCAACACCATTATGGTATGCCTCTACAATTTCATGACTCCTTAGTAAGATGTCCCATGCAGAAAATCATGAGACCGGTATCGATGGTTATGCCATACCCTCTTAATCATCCAAATCATAAAATATATGCATAGAGAAATCTAAATTCTCTAAGTCCTCTTCTGAAGAACTTCCATGTAGAAAAAAGGAAATGTTACTCATTCATAAGTGTGACTTACCCTCTCCATGATTATAATGTTGTTCAATTTTCAAAACAACAAATAATGGTTCTATTTAATACTATAATTAATGTATAAAATATATCATTATATCATGAATATTATTCTGGATATTATGTTCTTATGAACGCATGGACTACTGACATCATACCAAGTTCATGTTCGACTCAAGTACCAAATATCAACAAAACATATGATATGAACATAAATAATTATGTAATTGTCATAACAAGTTAATAAGAAATATAAAAAGAATAATAAATAATACAAATATTCTCAATAAAGTTTAAATTAACCTAATTTTATTATTCTGGAAGATAAAGATTGTATATGATGATTCAGACTCAAGGTAAGGGGAATCATCTCAATCTCCTTTCATTGAGGAATATCTAGATGTTATACACCTTTATTATACTATAATATGTATATAAAACCCTTTTGACACTTTATATCATGAATTAATATATTAAAATTATATTTAAATTTTTCTTTAATGTTATTATATAATGAATTTTATTCATGGGTTTCTCAAGTGGTAGGGAACTCTTTAAATAAAACATCATTTTAGATGTTTTAAATATTTATTCTTCTATATCATTTTCATCAATGTCCATGTTTAAAAAAATTAAGTATTTATTTATATAAAAATGAATGTTTTAAAATTATAATTCCTTTTAAATGTTTCAAAGTGATATTGGACATATTTATTCAAAAATCTCCTTTTAAAATTATTTAATTGTGTTCTGAAAATGGATTGATTTTTTTGATAACTTGGAATGGTTTTTTAAACTTATATGGAATGAATGGATTTTCCCAATTTTATGTGACTTTAATATTTTTAAACTTACTTTATAAATTAACCATTTTTTTCAAATGATTTGTTTAAATTTTGTAGCGTGTGGATTTGTAAAAATGAAAAGTGGTTTCAAAATAGGAATGTTATTATTCTTTTTTTCATGATTTGTGTGTTGTATTATGTTTGGGTTCTTGGGAATTGTTTTTGTATAGGGGTGGTTCTATGATAAAATGAGGGTGGGTTAGCCCATTATATCTCTACAATGCATTGGGTAATGGTATGAGGTAAATAGGTTGGGTTTCTCCTAATAAATAGAGGGAATGTAATTCAATGGATATTCCAAATTTAACCATTAGCTTACTCACTCGGTAGATGTGAAAGTTACAATGAAAAAATGATATATATTCCACAAGTTACTTTATGATTTATTATTTCTATAGAGTTTTATAGAAAACTTATTATTTCATGAGATAAGCTAAAGGTTTTATGGTTTATGGGTGAAAAGTATTCTTCTGTGAAAATGTATCATGAGATTAAATATTATTGGACTAATGGTTTCTTTCCTTCTTTTATGCCCATTACTGAGTTTTTTGTGCTCGTCCCATTTTTTAAAATGTTTTTCACATGGTAAAAGTATTGGTAATATAAAGTAGGATGTCAAGTTGAATTTTATGAATATTTTTATCCAGAAATAAGAATTCATGTTTTCTTTTAGAAAGTTTTACTTTGTGAAAAAAAATAGATAGTGAGTAGAAGTGTCTACTTTGTGATATTTGAGTTTTATGTAACAGTTAGGGCCTAATTATCCAAAAAAATTAAAATATCCTAATTTTTGAAGAATATAAATTCATTACTTATCTCAATATAATTTAATGGTTAAGGCTATGGAATTACATTAATAGGTTACTATATAAGTCCATATATTTAGGTGTATATACTAACAGTTCATTGTTGTGTATGTCATAAAAATTTTCTTATCATCATCAATATTTTTTCAAAGCAAAGAACAATAAAATAGATATGATTTTGGTTTCAATTTTTTAAAATTAATGAAGGATGTAAAATCCTATAAAATGATTCAAATCCCATTAAAGGTGCCTATTATATGTGTCTTTTTGGAATATATATTCTTTTAGTTAAAATATTTATTAACAATTTCTGTATTTATATGATTTTAGTACTATTGGTATTTTGTTGATAAATATTTTTTAGAGGATGAAATAAACGCATTTATGAATTAATGTAAATTTCATGATGTGTTCTAATATTTTTTAAATTATCATAGCAGCATTTCTTTACCACTGATTTCTTTAAAAAAATATAATTTTTGACCTATATGAGTGAATCACATGATATATTCTAAGAAAAGTACCTCTTATTGTTTTTATACTATAGGAAAATGATTACTGATTTATATGTGACCTTTTGGAATGAACTGTACATATTTATGACATGTGATGCGGTTAAAATGACTTAAATTAAAAATTTCATTTTACATTTTCTATGAGTTCAAAAAATGTGATACATGCTACAAACCAAGAAAACAAGACTAAATTGTCATGAAAATATGTAATAATTATCTTTTCTTCATTTATGATATTTATAAAGGAACTATGCATCATTATGATACTTATTATGGTCAAAATAATCGAAAATACGTGTTTTCCATTTAAAAGAGATGTATTCATTAAAATTGTATATCACATTTTCAGAATGAATAAAATGATCTCGAAAACTCATAAAACTCTATTTTAAATATTTCTTAATCATTTATGATGTATAAAAATGGGCCACACCTCATTTTAATCTGTGGTGTGGTCAAAGAGACAAAAAACCATTATTGAATTCAGAAGAGTTATTTCAATAAAAAATGCATGTCGAAAGCTCAAAACCAAAAAAATATGTTTGATTTTTCTAGAAGCTATAGTAAAAAAGTCTTAGATAAATTTATGACATATTGGAATAAAACACACTAAATCTAGATTTTTAGTGTGGTGGGAGTGAACAAAAATATTCTGAATTTAACAGTGATATTTTAATTAAAAACACACATCACTTGGTTAAAATTGAATAAACAATCATGGATTATGATGAAACTCTAGGAAAATACACATTGATTCATTCATAACCTATAGTATGAACCTCACATCATTCTAAAATTCAATTTTTTTTATAATTAATGGGGTTTATTTTTCAATTTTAAGTGTTAAAGTAGTTCAATATGAGAGTCACATGCTCAAAATTGAGAAAACATGATTGATTTTTCAAGAAATACTATGATATAAATATTTAATTCATTCATAAAATGTAGGATCAAACCTCACATAATTATAATGTTTGGTGTGACCAAAATTACTAAAAAAATAATTTATAAGAGATATCATAGTTAAATAAATTCTCCACTTGGTCAAATTAGAGAAAACAAATTCAGATCGTCATTAAACTATAGGAAAACAGTTGTTTCATTTTCGATATATATGAATAAACTAAATATCAGACTATTAGAGAATTATCTAAACACATCATCACCTATTATCAAATCTAAAAAAGTTCTTATAAATTGTATTCTTTTATCGGAACTAAAAAATACTAATAAATGCAACTTTTATCACTTCTAAAAAAAACTGATAAAAGAGTATCATTGTTGGCATTTTTTAGTGTGGATAATGGTAAATATTTATCATCACTTTCTTAGGGAGAGTAAAATAGTGCTTTTTATCAGCACTATTTTATCATTGGTAAGGGGTACCATGCATATATATTTTATATATATATATATTTGATAGGATATTTTCTTTATTAGGGAGAAAGAGAGAAGAAATGTTCTCCCTTGAGATTGATTGAAAGGCTGATAGGATGAAAAGAAAATAAATTATAGCCTCTCCTCGAAGAAGATGTTTCCTCTCTAGGACCTAGAACTCACAAGATTATCCAACCGAATAACCAACCTCATACACACTAGGAATAGACTACTATTTATTAACACACAAATAGAAAAGAAAAGGACTATTTACAACTCTACCCCTTGGCAGACCGCCCCTTCACCTGGAATATCTCCATGTCTTTTGGTAAGTAAATGGGACAAGTGGAATTTCCCAAAAAGGAATACTCCCAAACCTATCATTACATATTCCCTAAAGATTCACCTTTTTTCATGGTAACAGTGAGGGTACTATTTCTTAAGCATGATAGCATCCACCTATATAGCCTCGTCTACAAACCTTCTATGCCATTTCACTAACCAATGTTGAGTAGCGCCATATTATTCAATTTTAAGAATATTTTCTTGAATTTCATCCTTAGTCAAAAATTAATCTAGTAAAGCTTCAACCACTTAATTTTCTCCCACCACTACATTTAGTCGTGACACATTGAATAATAGACGCACACTACTAGTATCAGGTAGATTCAACTGATAGGACACTTA
Organism: Viscum album; assembly: GCA_963277665.1. NCBI lineage: Eukaryota > Viridiplantae > Streptophyta > Magnoliopsida > Santalales > Viscaceae > Viscum > Viscum album. Next base: position 1,334,463,699 of record OY728138.1, read on the forward strand.
CCCAATCCTCTTGCCAATCTCAAAAAGACCAAAATATCGTGCAGATAATTTTCCTCTTAATCTGAGACTTCCTCCTACAATATTCAGTCTCAATTTAACCCAAAAAAATATTTCCTAGTTAAAAGGTCACATCTCAACGGTGGTGGTTAGCACATTTAACAATCAACTTTTGTGAATGTTTTAGGTTAACTCATAATTACTTCAAATTTTAATCCATATCTACCAACGCGCTGACAACCACCTCAACAACTTCTTCCCCCTTATAATATCGAATAATATGTGGTATTTCCCCTCGTAAACAGATTCAAAGGGTGTCTATCTAATTGAAGTATTAAAAGAGGTATTAAAAATATATTATTCTCAGGATAAATAAAATATCCATCTTTGGAGCTGATCAGTAGTAAAACATCTCAAATAAATCACCAAACACCTCTTCACTACCTCAGTTTTACTATCACTTTGAGGATGGTAAGAAGAACTCGTCTTCAAAGTGTTTCCCTGTAATTTTAATAGTTCTCACCAAAAAAACTACTGAATAGGGGATTTTGATCACTAACTATCACTATAGGAATACCAAAAAGATGCACTATTTTCTCCATGAATACTTCCACCACTATTTTAGTTGTGTATGTAACACCTGAGACTTTTATGTTATATAAATCATCAAAGGAATCTTTTTCTACACAACACTTTCTTGGCTTTCTTTACACGAAATCGCGACCTTCCCCGATAGCTTGCGTCGTACGCAATACCGAGTTTCACTAAACAACGATATACTATTAAAATATTATTAAAACTAGCCGTTATGAATAGTAATAACCACTTTTTGAAATTTTATAAATTTCATTTTTCAAAATGGACTTCATTTTTGGATTCGTAATATCGAAATTAGCCTAGGGTGAAATTTTGGTATTTTTCTGAAAACTTTCAATTTTAGATGAATAGTGAAACCACTAAGTGGTAGTTAAAAAAACTGAATTTTTCATAAAACTTAATTTTACCGCTTCTGTGAGTGGAATTTGAAAAATCCGAGAGACACGGTTGATGTCAGTAAGTAAAATGTGGTTCAATGAGATGAAAATAATTTTTTTGGTGAATAGTAACTTTTTACTTTTTTTACCACGGTTAAAAGTAAATAGAGTAATTAAGGGTAAAAATGATATTATTATTAACCTAACACATGTCCTAATTCTATTGGACAAGTGTAATTCGACCGAAAACAAACTTAGGAATAAAATATGACCATTTAGGCCCACATGGATTAGATTAGGACATTTATTATTAATTTATTTAAAGAAGGGTTAAAATAGTTAAAATGAAAGTTTAATAACTAAATTATTTTTAATATGGGGTTATAAATAAGATAAATTCGACTATAAATATTAATTTGAAAGCTAAAAAGATTTCCTACATAATGGTATTTTATTTGTAATTTTTAGACATTAAATAAGTTAATTTATTTACGACACAAAGATGATGCAGTAATTAACTTATTAATGAAATATTGACATAATTGATGTTATAAACACCAAAATAAATGTAATTTGACACTTTTTATGAATTCCACTAATTTTTTAGATTAATATGACATGTTAGTATTTATTTAATTAACTTGTTTCTAAATAATCATTCTGTTATGATTTTCCCAAAAATTAATTACTAAATAGTGTCAAAATTGACATAAAATAGTTTTTTAAACAAATATTAAATTATTAATTGTTATTTTATTCCTAAAAATCTAAGGTTCGGCCAAATGACTTAGATAAGGTTATATATATTAATAATAAACAACTTGGGGTTCATTTGACTGCTTATAGTAAGTTTATTAACCTTATAGTATACGAACACAAGAAGACACGGTAAAAGTAAAATTATTTAACTTAATGTTAAATCTACATGATAAGGTTAAAATAGGAACCTAAACTTGTCTAAATTCTATTGGATGAGAGGCTTTCGACCCATCCCCACCTTAGCCTCGAAATAAATCAATTTGAAGCTATTTAAAACCGAACTTGACTTTATAAAAAAATAATATTTTTAGTTATTCCAAAGGTGCCCCTCTCCTCCCTTATAAAAGGGCACCTCCTCCCTCTCTTCCTCACACCACTTTGAGCCTTCAAGCTCGGCCAACCCCTACCAATTTCTCCTCTCCACTTCCCTAGAGACATCCTAAAGGTCCTGGTCTTCTTCAAAGGCCAATTTTAGTTTCCTAAAAGAAGGTCTCAAAGAAGCACTTCAAAGAAGAGGTAATGTCTGTTACCGATTCTTTCATCTTTATTTCTTCTTCTACTTCGTCTTCTTTAGTTTTTTCATTATGAAGTAATAAAATCAGTATCACTCATATACTGATATGTTATTATAAGTATGAAACAACCCTATTTCACCATCTATCCATCCTACGGAAAAATAAATCACCGCACGTGCGTACGTACGGAATACCGTCTCCACGTTGTGGTGTAGTCTATTTTCCACCACCACCTTACTTGGATGGGTATAACGGTGTAAATAATGACTATATATGACTATTATAAAGTGAAACTAATTCTGAAATATTATACATACACTCCAATTCAATTCCACGATCATAGGAACGATATCATCACTCGTGTGTACGTACGGAATACCGTCTCCACAATCTGATGCGACTCGTTCTACATGATCTTCATTTCATAATGATTATATAAATTAATTGAATGAATTAATATGATATATATTACACTAATACCATTCTGGAAATGAGGTATCTATAACCTAAAGATAAGAATAATAATTTATTCGACAAAACACGCATAAGAACAAAAAGTTATAAACACCCGAATAACAAGTAGCAATGAAATATTACTACTGAGAAGCTAAGAATATGACCTAATATGATATCATAAAAATAATTATGATTCTAGAATAATTCAATAACATTATTCAAATAATTATACAGGAGGTTCGGACACGTAAAAAGCATATCGGACCTAAGGTAAGGGAAAATATCACAATCTCATTTTTATCTGAGATTGTTTATACTTTGGCATTTACTGGGGTGTATTTTATCATCCACATCCATGTTTCCTCAATATGTAATATTTATATCCTTCTAAAATAGTGTATATCCAATTTTACCCTTCAGTGAGTTTTTAGTAAAGGATATGAAAGGAATCTTTTGTCGTTTTTCGTACGAGGTACTTTTTGACTTTTCCGAAAAAAGTACGAAGAATGTTTTTTTAACTTATACGGCATGAATGGATTTTTAAAACATTATTTCCAAGAAGCTTACTTTACATTTTTTCATTTTTATTTTTAATCAAATTCTTTTAGTTTATAATTGTATGACATGTTAAGAATGGAAAAGTGTTTTTAAAGCAGAAAGGATATTTTCCTCAAGAATGGAGTTCAAATGTTTTATCAAAATTATTTTCCATATAAGATAATAAAGGGTTCTGTTTCTATCCCTATTATTACATTGATTTGATTATGGTGTGATGGAATTATATTTTTATGAATCCCTTTATCATATATTAATTGTTTTATGATGTCACGATGTTTAAGATTCCCATTTTTGTTACATGGGTTATGCTATGATGTATGGTTTATGATTTTGTGGCACACATAAGAATGGTATCATTATGAGATGGGTGGGACTTATATCTCCCTCCAATGCATTGGGTAAAGATTTTATATCTCATGATATAGACATGGTTGGAATGGTAGGTTATACCGGTTCAGTGAAGTAGGACTGAAACGAGGGTAACTCAGCTCAGAAATTGACTTTGTCCACTAAGATAGTCTTGGAAATGAGTCTTAACTAATAAAAAATGATTCTCTATGATAATGTGTGTATGACACAAAGATTCATTTTTTAAGTTATGATTATTGGGATTACATTTCACTAATATGATTCACCCCATGTTATAAAATTATGATCTCTTTTGCAGGTTATGATTTCGAAAAGTTATGTTCTTATGTATATGATGTGATTGATATTTCTTTTGTTTACCCTTACTGAGCATTTGATCTCACCCTTTTGTATGTTTTATTTCCCCAGGTCAGGAAGAAGGTTATTAAGTATAATATTCCAAAAAGGGACTCTAGTTATGATGAAATAAATGGGAGGAAAATTAGATGCTTTATGAACCAGTTGTATATGTTTCCCAGTTTCTAAAGACACTATACCTATACGATCCTTTCGTGGTTTTGTTATATGTTGTAATAATTATGCTTCAATTTTGAAGTATTAACAATGTATGTAAAGTATGGGTCGTTATAGTTGGTATCATAGGAAAGGTATAGTCAACCTTTGGAAACTAGGATGTGAAAGCCTTAGTAAGAACCCTAAGGATAAGTCTAAGCATAGAACACAATCTTAGTGTTTTAGAAATGACCATGAATAACCTAGGATAAGACCTTAAGTGTGAAATCTTATTCTTGATTATGTGGTTTTCCAATTATAATTAGTGTTGCTCACACTATTCTTCTTGGTTTTAGTCAATGGCTGGAACCCGAAGGAACCGTGTTAATGCGGAATGCGACGGGCAATGCAATGATTGTCCCCCTGAGCAACCAAACGTTATGGGAGATGGAATGCAAAATCTTGTAGCCATTCTCACACAACTTTCTCAAGCTATGAATCATACAGGACTTCCAAACGAGGAAAGGAAGGAGCAACATTCTGTTGAATCCTTCATGAGACAGCGTCCACCTTCATCCAGCGAGTCTACTAATCCATTAGTTGCTGAACAATGGATTAGTACTACTGAAAAGATATTTTCAGTTCTTCAATGTTCTGAGCATGATAAATTCATCTTAGCAGTGTATCGTTTGGAAGGTGATGCTGATCAATAGTGGAATCTTATTAAGAATACGAGGCAAAGGGATGAAATTGAGTCCATGGAATGGGACGAGTTCAAGAACTTATTTTTCAATAAGTACTTCCCTCATATTCTCCGAACAAAGATGGAGAAAAATTTTCTTGAACTGAAGCAAAAGGATGATGAATCTCTTGGTACCTATGAAGCAAATTTTATAAGACTTTTAGGGTATGCTTCTAGTATTATTATCCAACCTAAGAGTAAGATCGATCGATTCTTTAGTGGCTTAAAACAAATTCTTTGAAGGGCGTTATCCATAAGGGACTTCAATAGCTACGCGGAAATCGTTCGATGTTCTCTCAAAGTCGAGATGGAGATTGGAGTAACCCATCAGTCATATGGGTTT